>CM069862.1:186628843-187336343 GCA_036172795.1 Pelodytes ibericus
TACGGAGGAAAGAATAATTAACCCCTTCATGACAGTGCCTGGTCCTGTACGAGGCTCCCAATGCAATACATTGGTGACAATGCCCATACATCTAAGGGCTGATTTAAATTGTGACATTTTCACTATGATCGGTGGCAAGCTTTCTTGGAAGCCTCAGGAGTGAGGCTATTCAGGAAAGCAACAAAAAAATAAAACATGGGTGTCGAACAGCCAGTCACAGTAATGGGCTGTTCAAAAGTGACATGCTAGTGATGATAGTTTGGTGAGTGGTGTTTCAGGATAATTCTGGATTAAGGTAAGCTTGCTATGCCCCCAAAATATGGGGATATTTTAGGCTTCAATTGCTGAGACAGTCTGTTTCAGCAGTTGCAGAGAGGATTTGACAAGCCTAGGTTCTTGTCAAAATCAACCGCCATCTACCCCCAAATTTGACACATTTTGATCTTGTGTCAGAGATAGGGAGAGGAGAGAGATTTACTCCAGAATGAAAAAGTAATAAAAATACTATAAATAACTTAAAAAAAATGTCTTAGATGCTTTATTACATTTTATACAGTAGACAAAGGGTTAAGGCTCAAGAATATGGTCTCGAAAGAAATCGCAATCTGTTCTTTAAAAAAACAAACAATATATAATATGTGGGTATGGATTTATGAAGCCAGCATACACTTTTGTTTAAATGGACCATAGCGAAAACAAATTACCAGAGAGGGTTAATTAGTCGTAGGCTTAGCTTCCCTAAGTAGCAGATGAGGTATGCGTGTACTTTAACTAGTTTTAAAACAATTGTAGGCAAAAAGAATAAACTTCTGTTAATTGAAAGATTGCATCAATTGTATACTTTTTAAATAGGCATGCTTTGATGAAAGAATAGAAAAACATGTTCATTATTGAGCCCAAATTGCTTCATTCAGTTCTATTAACCCCTTAGTGACATGACTTTTTTGGCTTGTCCGACGCTTGGTGACATGGGCTGTTTTAACATTTCTGAGCAGTTTGTGTTTTGCTGTAATTTATTTCTGTCTCATTTAGTGTACCCGCACAAACTATATATCGTTTTTATCGTCATAAGAAGGGCTTTCTTTTGATACCATTATTTTGATAATAGCATATAATTTGATGTAAAAAAAATAATAAAATATTGCAAAAAAATTGAAAAAATTATTTTTTTATGACTTTTATTTGAAAAATCGTATAATCATGTACAAGAGACAACAAAAAAACACTGCTAAAAAGTTTCTAATATATGTCCTGAGTTCAGAAATAGCCCATGTTTTTATGTTTTTGTGCTTTTTTATTCATGTTACAGGGCCAGAACTATAAGTGGTGCAAAGCTATTTTAAAATCCCTTCTTTCAAAATTAGCGATAGTGACATTGTAACACTGATTTCTGTACTAAATCCATGAATGACCCCCAACATGTACATATTTTTGAAAACTAGACAACTCAGGGCATTTAACTCGGGGTATTTTGACACATTTCATGTAGCCATTTTATCACCAATCTATGCCAAAGTTTGCAGCAAAAAATCTTTTTTTTTAATTTTTCACAAAAATTGCAATTTAGGTAAACATTACTTTAGAATGTGAAGGGGTATTTCCAAATAACACCTCAATATGTGTTCAGCAACATCTCCTGAGTACAGGGATACCACCCATGCATAGGTTTGTTGGTTTGTTTTGGGGCTAAAAGGCCACATTTAGGGGGTGCGCATTTTGGTTTTCCAACTTGGAATTTTGACATGCAGAAAACTTGTGCCCAAAAATGACATTTTTGAAGCCAGAAAGTGTATTCTACCCCACAAAACCATATATTTTTTTAAACTAGACACCCTATGGTATTTCAAATGGTAGTATTTTAACACTTTCCATGCACTAATTATACTACCAGCCTATGTCAATATTTTGGGTAGTAATTTTTTTTCACATACATTGTACTTTGGGCATGAATTCACAGATCCTGTTATATGTCAGTGCCAAACAACACCTCAATATGTGTTCAGCAACATCTCCTGAGTACAGGGATACCACCCATGTATAGGTTGGTTAGGTTATTTGGGGGTTAAAAGGCCACATTTGAGAGGTGCGCTTTTTGGTTTTCCAACTTGGAATTCTGACGTGCAGAAAACCTGCGCCCATGTCCCATTTGGGACATTTTTGAAGCCAAAAAGTGTATTCTATCCCACAAAACCATATATTTTTGAAAACTAGACACCCTAGGGTATTTCAAATGGTAGTATTTTAACACTTTTCATGCACTAATTCTACCACCAGCCTATGTCAATGTTATGGATAGTAATTTGTTTTTCACATTCATTGTACATCGGGCATGAATTCACAGATCCTATTATGTGTCAGTGCCAAACAACACCTTAATATGTGTTCAGCAACATCTCCTGAGTACAGGGATACCACCCATGTGTAGGTTAGTTAGATTATTTGGGGGCTAAAAGGCCACGTTTAGGGGGGGGTGCATTTCCAACTTGGAATTTTGACATGTAGTCAGCCTGCGCCCATGTTCCATTTGGGACACTTTTGAAGCCTGTCAAAGTATTTTACCCCATAAAACCATATATTTTGGAAAACTAGACATCCTAGGGTATTTAAAATTGTGGTATTTTAACACTTTCCAAGTGCTAATTCTACCACCAACCTATGTCAAAGGGATGGGATGTCATTTTTTCCCCACACACATTGTAGTTCAGGCAGGAATTTTCAGATTCTGGTATTTGCCACTGCCAACCAACACCTCAATATGTGTTCAGCAACATCTCCTGAGTACAGGGATACCCCCCATGCATAGGTTAGTTGGTTTGTATTGGGTCTAAAAGTCCACATTTAGGGGGTGCGCAATTCCAACCTGGAATTTTGACATGTAGTCAGCCTGCGCCCATGTTCCATTTGGAACATTTTTGAAGCCGTCCAATGAATTTTACCCCATCAAACCATATATTTTTGGAAAATAGACATCCTAAGGTATTTCAAATGGTGGTATTTTAATACTGTATAGGTACTAATTCTACCACCAGCCTTTGTAAAAGTTTGTGGTAGTACTTTTTTGGGAGTTTTTTTTCCACATGCATTGTACTTCAGGCATGAATTCACAGATATGTCACTGCCAAACAACAACCCAATATGTGTTCAGCAACATCTCCCGAGTACAGGGATAGCACCCATGCATAGGTTTGTTGGTTTGTTTTTGGCTAGAAGGCAACATTTGTGAGATGCGCATCTCAAAATTCCAACTTGGAATTTTGACATGTAGTCAACCTGCGTCCGTGTCCTTTATGGGATATATCTTTGAAGCCAGCCAATGAAATTTACCCCCACCAAACCATATATTTTTTTATCGGTAGACCCCCATCACTACTTGTGGCAAGGGCTCAGCAGCCACCGATACATCGCTAGATGATGTATCAGAAAGCTGAATAGGGTCAAAATCGAACACTGAGTCCGCGGCCTCAGAATCAGTGCGTAAGCAGTGATCTCGAGCAAAGAAGGGGTTAATAGCTCTTAGAAGAGCCTATCTAGTACTGTAATACATTACAGTACAAAGAAATTAATCCATAAAACAGTGCAGACTGCAAAACATACTGTTGCTGTGCAAGATTACTGCTTACACAGTGATGAATGGCAGGGAAGGGGTTAATACACAGTGAAAGACTTTCATAAAACCTGCCAATTTTATAAAATGTTATTTTATATCACTAATACTGATCTGTCTCTTTCCGTCACAAAAATGTAAATGAGGAGAGGGAGGCAGATCAATATTTGTGAATATTGATCCGATTAATTTTGATCTGACCAGGGCGAATGGTGAGCTTAATTGAGAAATCACCAAACCGCCTTTGCCACTAATTCGCTGTTACTGATCGCTATGCGCTCAGGCAGCTTAAAAAATATTTTTACTTTACATGTAATCCCCTAGCGGGTATGTGTAAAAAAAAAAAAAAAAAATATGCAGACAGATAAAAATTGCTTTGGCGTCAATATCATTGCGTAAGCAGTGATCGACGGCAAATAAGGGGTTAATAACTCTTAGAAGAGCCTTTTTAGTACTGTAATAAATTACAGTACAAAAAAAATTAACCCCTAAAAAATGCACAAACAGCAAAAATAAATGCGCTGATGTGCACGATCACTGCTTATGCAAGATCAGTGGCAGGGAAGGGGTTAAACACAGGGAATTGCTTTAATAACATTTTTTTTATTGTTTTATTATTTGTGTGTTGTGTATTTATTGTTTTTTTTAACTTTTACTTACTTTTATAACTTTGATCTGTCTCTCTCCCTCACTAAAAAAAATGTGAGGAGAGGGAGGCAGATCATAACTGGTCAGATCAATATAGGGTTAATATTGATCTGACCAGTCAGTGGGGATGTTCAGGAGAGCATCCCCACTGCCTGTCAGTGTGCCTGGCAGTCACTGATTGCCTCTGTGAAGAGGCAATCGTGTGACAGCCAGAGAGCACAGGAAGCAGGTACTTCCTGCCTCCTGTGCTCTTGCCCTTAGAAGGGCAGCGCCATCTTGGTCACTCAGTGACCAAGATCGTGCATTTTTTTTTAGTGTTTCTGATTGCCTCGACTTGCGAGGCAATCAGAAACACTTTCTGAGCATAGGAAGCGAAAGATTCGCTTCCTATGCTCATTTTTTAAATGCCCGAGTTTTAAAGGCACTGTGCCTTTAAAACCGGCATTTCGATCGCTCTCCGGAGCGATCGAAATGCCGACGGGCATTTTTTTTAGCATTGTACGATGCTTCCACACGGAAGCATCGTTACAATGCCCTTAGAGCACTGAAAGCGGAAAAACTCACTAACGCCTCGGCACACAGGACGGACCTAGTCCGTCCTGTGTCGCCAAGGGGTTAAGAGGTGCTACCACAACAAGAGGACAGTGCCTTAAATTAGAGGGCCAAAGGTTTAAAAGTATTAGCAGGAAGTATGACTTCACTGAGAGGGTAGTAGATGAATGGAATAGCCATCCAGCTGAAGTGGTAGAGGTAACACAGTGAAGGAGATTACGCATGTGTGGGGTAGGCATAATATTTGGACAATTGGGCAGACTAGATTGACCAAATGGTTGACATTCTATGTTTGGACTTTTGGGTCAGATCTTCCTTCAACTATGATTGGATGAAAGCATATCTGACCAAAATTTTGAGCAATATCAGTCCTCTATATCAGGGGTGTCCAAGTTTGTTTTGCAGTGGGCCACTTCACCATAAATCTATTTGTGTGTGGGCCGCATTGATGTTTCATTTTGGGGGAAAAAATGTGTGTGTGTGTGAGTGTGCGCGCGTGTGCATATATATATATATATATATATATATATACACACACACACACACGTGAATATATTTATATATACACATACACACACACGTGGATATACATACATACATACACACACACACGTTGATATACATACATACACACACACACACACGTGGATATACATACATACACACACACACGTTGATATACATACATACACACACACATGGATATACATACATACATACATACACACACACGTGGATATACATACATACACACACACGTAGATATACATACATACATACACGCACACGTGGATATACATACACGCACATGTGGATATAAATACACACACACATGGATATATATACATACACACACACACGTGGATATATATACACACACACGTGGATATATATACACACACACACGTGGATATATATACACACACACACATGGATATATATACACACACACACACATGGATATATATATATATATACACACACGTAGATATATATACGCACACTCACGTGGACATACATACACACACACACACGTGGATACACATACATACATACACACACACACACACACATGGATGTATATACACACACACACGTGGATATATATATACACACATGGATATATATATATACACACACACATGGATATATATACACACACACACATGGATATATATATATATATACACACACGTGGATATATATACACACACACGTGGACATACATACATACACACACACGTGGATATACATACATACATACACACACATGTGGATATATATATACACACACACATGTGGATATATATACACACACACACATGGATATATATACACACACATGGATATATATATATATATACACACACACATGGATATATATATATACACACACATGGATATATATACGCACACACACGTGGACATACATACATACACACCTCGTGGATATACATACATTCATACATACACACACACACACGTGGATATACATACATACAGCCCCAATAAATACTCAAATTAAAGGCACACAGTCATTCTTACACAAAGTTACACTTACATACACACACACTCAAATACACACATAGTTACATTTACACGCACACAGTATCACACTTACACACACACAAATACACACATAGTTGCATTTACACACACTCATACACTGATTCACACTGACACATACACTAAGTCACACTTCCACACACACATAAGAGTTTTGCTTCTTTTTTTTTTAAGAAAGAAAAACCCCGTTATTTTGTTTGCAATAAAAAAAACACTCACATTAAATGCACACATTCAACTTGCATACACAGACACACATATACAAAATACACAGTCACTCTAACACACCATGTTACACTTACATACACACACACTTTTACAATAAGAAAAAAAAAAACATGTTGTTTCCCCTCCCTGCTCGCTTACCTTATATCTGCAGGGAGGGGGATTCTTCCATCTGAGCACCGGGATGTCTCTGACACCCGGTGCTCCATCGGGTCAGAGTGTGAAGGGGTGGAGCTTTCCGGGTGACATCCCGGTGCGCACTTTGCTGGAGCGGGTGAGAGGTGCGGCTACCGCTGCCACTCTCAGGCGGGCCGCACCTCTCTGGCAGGCGGGCCGCATTTGGCCCGTGGGCCGCACGTTGGACGCCAGTGCTCTATATGGTCTCAATAAGTTACTTGATTTGTATACCTTCATCAAAACATTTCTTGGTCCAATCTTTCAATATAACATAAGTTCATTATTAGTACATTTGTAAGGATTAAATAAAAGGGGAGCTGCATTTATTGAGGTCCATTAATAAACCATGATTGTTGGACAATCCATCTAATGCTGATTGTTGCATTACAAATATATTATTTTAGGTGGGATTTTGACCCTTGAAGATCAGTTAGTATGTCTGTGCAGTGTGCACTAATATACATTCTACGTCTTTGTGTCTTTCTAGTCCAGTGCTTCTCACCCTGGGAGCCTTGTGATGTCTCCAGTGAGCAACCCAGGAAAAGTTTTGCCATGTATGTTTAATATATTTTATTGTCCCAATAACAGACTCACACACACAGGAGACACGTGCGGGGGAAAAAAACAGAACAGAAACATAGTTGATAGAGAGAGTATCCACCATCTAACATATAAGTCACCGATGACCAAGTGCTAGTGGGCTTGAAATGTAGAAGATGCTCAAGTCTAATAGCAATTCGAAAGGATGATCTTAAAAGGTTTGGAACTCTTGCTGTAGACTTCTGCTTATAACTTTCTCATTGGGGTCTAAAAGTTTGCAGGTGAACGAGGTGGGCTGAGTTGAGATAAACATTTAATCTCACCAGTTTAGCTATACATTATGCACAGACAATCCAGATTAGTTTGCTTTGCAGGGGTAAACTCACCAGGTTTGTATCTGCACAATGTTCATCTCACCTCAACTCACCTGCGAGTCACCTTTCAGTGAATAGACCCCATTATAGAATTCTCAACAACACCCTCGTTGCTTCCTTCTGCTCCTCTTTCAAACCAATTTATCTTTTTCTCTCTTTGCCACTTAGATTTTATTTCCCTCTGAGTTATGCCTGACGGAATTAAGGATATGAGGAACACAACAGAAGGCCCTCGTGTTAAATTGGCATTTTCCATTCAGAGAGGCAACTGACTGGCTGTGCCTGCTGGATTCTTCCCTACTTGAAATATATCGAGAAAATGAAGAGGATTCTTCACATCTGCAGTGATTAAACCACTCTGGTAGATACAATTACCCCATGTGTGCAACCACAGGAGGTCGACTCTAATTGAGATATTCTTACCGTTTGCTTTAGGATATTGCTAATTTCACTTCCGCTCAATAAATACCTTTTTGATGGAGTTATACTATTCTTGCACCAAAGAAAGAGGAGTAAAAAAAAAAAAAGAAATAAAAATATGTAAAAAATCTATGGAACAAAAAAAAAGAAATTTTGTATGCACATGCACAGCTTTCAGTTTTAGTTTGATAGCCACTAAAACTGAACTGTCAAGCAAACAGCAAAAATCAATTATTACTAGCCGAGTTGGGAAGATAGGCAAGTAGTACAATTACTTTCCAACACAGGGTTCATGCCTGATTTTTCCAAGCTTAGCTACAAAAAAAAAAAGATGAATATTTAAAAACAATGCTTTCATATAGTTAATAAATGTTTAAGTAAAACACATACGTCGTGATAAAGGTGCAGGTGATCCAAAGTCAGTCTTTGTTGAAATGAAAAATAGCTTGTCCAAGAGGTCGGTGACTTCTTTGTTGGCTTTGATGCTGAACAAAAGATCAGACATGACTCGTGACTGTGGCCATGTTGGGAAGTAATACTTTTTATGATTGCTTTGCATGTACACGTGCTCTCGATTTTTGCGTTTAAGATCTCATAATTATGAATTATGCTAGAAAATATAAACAGTTTTCTACCTGACAAACAGGGGCTCTCTGTAAAAGCCGTAATGGTATGGAATCATCTTCTATCATTATACTGGGGTACATTAAGGATGAGCATTCCTAAACGGAAGAGACAGGTGCTTTTTTCTGACAATTTATTATGATAAATCCCAAGGCACACTGTGTAAAAGCTCTGATCCCTCACTTTCCTTCTGCAGATAACATTTTTTTGACAGAGACCAATTTTAAAAGCTCCAAACATATCATTTTAGATTTATTTTTTTTCCCAGCAAAGGAAAGAATACAAAAACAACAACAAAAAAAAGAGACAGATATACTCAATAGTAAACACACAGTCACACAATTTTGGTTTATTATTTTAATTTGATGTGGTGATATAATGAAACATTTTCTGATGTGTAATACCAAACAATTCATTTTCTCTTGGGTATATAGGAACCTTCTATTTAAAAAAAAAAAAATCTATTATGCTCTCCAAACATGAGATTTAACTTTCAAGATTCATTTGCAGTGTAATTTTGGTCTTATGCTATATCGTATTTAAATAAAGTGGTGTTGTCATGATGGCACATTAATGCATCAGAGTTTTTACTTACAATGTATTATGCTTCTGTGTAAATGGGATAAGTTATCTGTAAATGTTTCCTCTTTCCTGTAGTTTTAATGGAGAAAAATAGGCAGCTCTACCAAGAGATTTTTTTTTTTTTATAGGGTCTACATCAAACAAGACTTTTTCTCTATATCGTTGATGACCAACTGTACTCCTAAGGGATGGATATGGCCCTCAAGAGGTTTCATGCAGCTTCTAACCAGTCTAAAAAGTCCATATGTTCTATTGTATTACCTTTTGAAAAAAAAATACTATAAGAGAATGTGATGACTACATTCTGTATCAAAATCTTTTTTCTGCAGATACATCTTCTCCACAAGCATCCTCCTCACAGCAGTGAATTCTAGTGTTCAAGATCAGCCAGGCACAACAAGACCCCGACCACGTCCTGCCATTCCTCCAATGATAGCATTCCATGGTCTGATTGTTGGTACTCTCAGTGATGTCTCCAACATGTACCAGCAAATGACCTTGATGGTAAGAAAACAAGAACAGATCCATGCCCAGATAACAGAGATGCAGGGTCAGGTCCTCAATCACTTAGGTGCGTAGTTGCGGTTCTGGAGGTGATTTAATTGATACATGCACGACCGTCAGGCCACAACTGCATTTTGAGATACAAGTACGCTAAATTGGCCTTGAAGCATGCTAGATTATAGTGTACCACTGCTCCAGAGGCAAGTCCATTGCCTAACATTCCTCCATTATCACAGGTGGTTTGAAGTTAGTCTGGTGAGGGGATAGATGATACAGACATGACTGGACGGTTGCTTCGTACATCCCCCTTCTCCTCATTAGATGATGATGAGTAAATCTTGTTATCAGTCCTGTAACCCTTGGTTACTTACTACTCCTATAACCCAGTTGTACTCTTCCACTGAAAAATTCCCTCCCACCTCTCACTGCCCCATCCCAACTTTTTTGGATATAATGTATTTGTTTCTGTCTTGTTCTTCAAGTAAATACACACCTGCCAGTTGTTGCTTAGCAATCTTTTGGACCATATATGGGCAAATATCATCTTTTGATAAAAAACTATAATCATGGATATTTCTATAAAATATGATATTAGGGCATATATGAAGCAATTTCCATATAAAAAAACACAAAACACTTTGAAATATTTTGGACCATACTTTCCTGTCCTTTAAAGTTAAATTCTTCAGCCAATACCAATCATGTTGTAGATATTTCCTGAATTGGGAGCTTGATCGGGGGTAATCGGCACCATATTGCGAAACTTAAATAATATGTTTTTCTTGGCAAATTTTACCCCCGATCAAAACGCTTCCAATTTTTGGGGCCACGAATGGTTCAAACAGTTGGTTTTGGTCCAAATTGTACATGAGTGTAGTGTGTAGCGGAAAAACGAGATTTCTCAAATTGCTACTGTTTTCACCAATCTTCCTGATTTCTCTGTCTTGACTAGACCCTTATATATGGTTTCAGGAAGGGAAAATAGCGATCTTTTCCTTTAAATAGCTCATGATGTTTGAGTTTAATCACGGTCATTTTTATGAAAAGTAAAACACAGGTGCGGAGTCCCACCTGCCTTGCTTGGTACTTTTAGCCTCTAACATTATTCTTTCTATTAGTTTTCCATCAACATTGCAAAGGTTGTGTTTGATTTTGGTGATTGCAGAATATTCTTCTCAGGTGGCCAAATAAATTCTGATTGTTGTATGTACATTTTTTTTCTTTTTCTTTCTTCTCTGGATTAAATTTCTTTTGAATAAATTCCCAGGTGACTTTATACTGGCAAAAAAAAAACATATAAAAAAATCAAGAAAGCTAGAAATGATATTCACTTAGTTTAAATAATACTGTGAAATCAGTTCTTGACTGAAGGTCATGATGTAAAGATAAACAGAAGAAAAGGACTTGCTCCACTGAGGTATAGTAAAAAATAAAATGTTTTGGAAAAACAGGTAAAAAAAGCTCACCCACAGAAAAGACAGACTTGGCCAGGAAAAACATACCTAATGCGTTTCGTGCTGAGAGAGCACTTAGTTTAAAATAGAGAAATAAAGGATTTTATTATTATGTTGTAAAATGTATACTTTGGAGTACATTTTGTGTTGGTTATTTTATTTTTTCTGATATATGTTTTTTTTTTTAAATAGTACCGTATTTGCTCAAATATAAGATGACCCTGATTATAAGATGACCCCCCAAACTTTGGATATTCATTTAGGAAAAAAACTAAAAGTCCGAATATAAGATTACCCTTTAGGAAAAAAGTTTAACTTGTATATATTCACTTGTAAATTGATTTTTCATATTTAATAAAAAATTATGATTTAAAAAAAAAAATTCTTGTTTGTATCTCCTTTTATGTGCCAATGCTGCCCCTTCTCCCCTGACTTGCCCAATGCTCCCTATCCCCCCAGACTTGCCCAATGCTGCCTCTCTCTCCCCAACACTGCCTCTCTCCCTCCAATGTTGTCTCTCTCTCGCCCTCCCCCCCCAACGTTGTCTCTCTCACCACCTCCCTCCCCACATTGTAGACTCTGTCTCCCCCTCCCTCCCCCCAACGTTGTCTCTGACTCGCCCCCCCTCCCTCCCCCCCAACTTAGACTGTCTCCCCCTCCCTCCGCCCAATTTTGTCTCTGTCTCTCTCACCCCCTCCCTCCCTCTAACATAGACTGTCTCCGCCTCCCTCCCTCTCCCACCATTGTCTCTCTCTCCGCACTCCCTGGTGGCTAGTGGGGGCAGCCAGGGAATGTCTGCACGATACGTTCCGACATCCTCCATGCTGCCCGACACTTCTGTCTATTATGACGGACAGGCGGACCTCCTAGCTTCCATCATAATAGACAGAAGTGTGGGGCAGCATGGAAGATGTCTGCAGACAAAAAGGAATATAAAAAATTAGAAGTGATGATAGGCGCTGTGTAACATAATCAAATAATAAACAATCAAATTATCAAAAGAATGCTGCAAACACTAGTGCAATCCCCCAACAGGGCATAAAGGTGATAAACAAACAAGTGATAAAGTGTTGCACGGAAAAAAAATATTATATTACTTATCTAAATAGAGATCGGGTTTTTCTCCGGCAGAACATATATAAAAAGAGACAACAAAAACACTGAAATTAGTAGGATTGTATGTATAGAATATATCTAAAAGATATGTCCCCAAAAGGAAACACACTCACTCAGACCAGAGCCCAAAATCGCTCTGAGTGTAAAGCATGAGAGGACTTCAAGTTGCCTTGAAGAAGCCTATTGGGCGAAATGCGTCTCAGGTTTGGTGACATTTTCTGTAACCTGTACGCGGAAGTCTCTCTCCTGACTTATGAGTATGGTCTGCATCACCGCTGCCGGATCGAACTAGCACTTTATTCCCAAGACCGATCGTGCAATATATCGGAAGGACTGGTGACTTTGGACTTTGTTTTTATGCTGTCTTTGCCATGTATTTTATGTAAGCCTCCATAGGTTCAAGGGGACATGTAATTGTTATCTACGTACTTCACCATATACGATTTTCTCTATTTCTCCTCCTTTATACACCATCTTCCTGAGGAAAGAACGGAGACATTCTGCATTATTGTGGATCATAGGACTTGAAGTCCTCTCATGCTTTACACTGAGAGACGGTTTTGGGCTCTGGTCTGAGTGAGTGTGTTTCCTTTGGGGGACATATCTTTTTGGTATATTCTATACATACAATACTACTCATTTCAGTGTTTTTGTTGTCTCTTTTTATATATGTTCTGCCGGAGAAAAAACAGATCTCTATTTAGATAAGTAATATAATATTTTTTTTCTGCGCAACACTTTATCACTTGTTTGACTATCGTGCAGACATCCATCGGCTGCCCCAATCTCCCTGATGGGCAGTGGGGGCAGCCGGAGTTTGTCTGCACAATACGGTCAGACATCCTCTGCTGAGGCCGGGACTTCTATGAAGAAGTCGGAAGGTCACATGACCTCCCGGCTTCAGTCATAGAAGTCCCAATGGACTTGCCGGGCAGCAGCAGAGGATGTCTCCGTGCATTGCGTAGACATCCACTGGCTGTTAGGGAGGGGGATCCAGGTCCCCTGCAGCTCTGGATCCCAGTCTTATAGTCAGACCTCGATTTGAGGTCAGACTATAAGACAACCTTGAATAAATTACAAGGGGTCTTTTTCAGAGCATTTGCCAAAACAGGGTATTTGCATGTGTGTGCAGACAGTCTTCTGCTTTTGGACTCCATCTGTCATGGTAAGAGGCCCAGGCCGTATATATAGTGTGCTGTTTCTCACCTGCTGTCGTCCTCCCCATCTATCGGCAAATAAGGCATTTAAAATGGGAACTACATTTGCAGTGTCCACGCAAGCGGAAAAGCGCATTAGTAGCCATTGGTGAGGGGAAATAAACGCAAAGAAGAAGATGCAGGTGTGTGTCAGAAGACAAAGACGGTGCCCATGATGGTAACAACACTCTGGAAAAACAAGACATAAGGTAAGTAATCATTATGGCAATAATACAAAATGATTGTACATTAAAGTACACCTCTTTTAACCCTTTAAGGACCAAGGGTTTTCCTAGGCCAGTGACCAGAGCGATTTTTACATTTTTGATATGTGGTTGTTTAAATGTAATTTTCCCCTATACCATTTAACACAGCCATACAAGTTATATGTTGTTTTTAAAAGGACATTTAGAGATTTCTTTGGATACCACATACATAAATATAATCTGTAATTTAGTATTAAAATTACAAATAAAAATAAATAAAATATTTTAAAAAACATGTTTTTTCATAATTTACACATTCATCTTGACCGTCTGCTGTATAATGCTGCAAGAAAGCACTCCATTTTGTGTTCAGCAACATCTCCTGAGTACAGGGATACCACCCATGCATAGGTAGGTTATGTTATTTGGGGGCTAAAAGGCCACATTTGGGAGGTGCACATTTTGAATTTCACACTTGGAATTTTGACATGCTCTTAACCTGGGCCTATGTCGCATTTGGGACATATTTGAAGCCGGCCAGTGTATTTTACCCCCACAAAACCATATATTTTTGAAAACTAGACACCCTAGGGTATTTCAAATGGTGGTATTTTAACACTTTCCATGCACTAATTCTACCACCAGCCTTTGTCGAATTTTTGGGTAGTAATTTATTTTCATACACATAGTACTTCAGGCATGAATTCACAGATCCTGTTAGGCGTCACTGACAAACTACACCTCAATATGTGTTCAGCAACATCTCCTGAGTACAGGGATACCACCAATGTATAGGTAGGTTATGTTATTTGGGGGCTACAAGGCCACATTTGGGAGGTGCACATTTTGAATTTCACACTTGGAATTTTGACATGCTCTCAACCTGGGCCTATGTCCCATTTGGGACATATTTGAAGCCGGCCAGTGTATTTTACCCCCACAAAACCATATATTTTTGAAAACTAGACACCCTAGGGTATTTCAAATGGTGGTATTTTAACACTTTCCATGCACTAATTCTACCACCAGCCCTTTGTCGAACTTTTAGGTAATAATTTTTTTTCATATACATTGTACTTCAGGAATGAATTCACAGATCCTGTTAGGTGTCACTGACAAACTACACCTCAATATGTGTTCAGCAACATCTCCTGAGTACAGGGATACCACCCATGTATAGGTAGGTTATGTTATTTGGGGGCTAAAAGGCCACATGTGGGAGGTGCACATTTTGAATTTCACACTTGGAATTTTGACATGCTCTCAACCTGGGCCTATGTCCCATTTGGGACATATTTGAAGCCGGCCAGTGTATTTTACCCCTACAAAACCATATATTTTTGAAAACTAGACACCCTAGGGTATTTAAAATGGTGGTATTTTAACACTTTCCATGCAATAATTCTACCACCAGACTTTGTCGAACTTTTGGGTAATAATATTTTTTCATATACATTGTACTTCAGGCATGAATTCACAGATCCTGTTAGGTGTCACTGACAAACTACACCTCAATATGTGTTCAGCAACATCTCCTGAGTACAGGGATACCACCCATGTATAGGTAGGTTATGTTATTTGGGGGCTAAAAGGCCACATTTGGGAGGTGCTAATTTTGAATTTCACACTTGGAATTTTGACATGCTCTCAATCTGGGCCTATGTCCCATTTGGGACATATTTGAAGCCGGACAGTGTATTTTACCCCCACAAAACCATATATTTTTGAAAACTAGACACCCTAGGGTATTTCAAATGGTGGTATTTTAACACTTTATTTATTATTTAGGTTGAAAAAAGACACAAGTCCATCAAGTTCAACCCTTCTACCTATCATTTCAGCGTTTTGATCCAAAAGAAGGCAAAAAACCCCCTAAGGAAGCTTTTTCGAATGTTGCCTCCTAGGGGGAAAGAAAAATTCCTTCTTGACTCCAAAAGGGCAATCAGATTTCTCCTTGGATCAAAAAACTCTATTATTAATGCTCATTCTATTATTAATACCCCTGTATGTTCTGCTTTTCTAAAAAAAACATCCAGACCATTTTTAAATGCATCTATTGTGGTTGATAGCACTACCTCTCTTGGCAGTGAGTTCCATAATTTTATAGTCCTTACCGTAAAGAATCCCTATACTTTCCATGCACTAATTATACCACCAGCCTTTGTCGAACTTTTGGGTAGTAATTTTTTTTCCCATACATTGTACTTCAGGCATGAATTCACAGATGCTGTTATGTGTCACTGCCAAACAACACCACACTATGTGTTAAGCAACATCTCCCGAGTACAGGGATACCACCCATGCATACGTTTGTTGGGTTGTTTGGGGGCTAAAAGGCCACATTTGAGAGGAGTGCATTTCCAACGTAGAATTTTGACATGTAGTCAGCCTGAGCCTGTGTTCCATTTGGGACATTTTTGAAGCTGGCAAATGTATTTTACCCCCATAAAACCATATAGTTTTGAAAACTAGACACCCTAGGGTATTTCAAATGGTAGTATTTTAAAACTTCTCATGCACTAATTCTTCCACTAGCCTTTGTCAAACTTTTGGGTAGTAATTTCTTTTCCCATACATTGTACTTCAGGCATGAATTCACAGAGGCTTTTATGTGTCACTGCCAAAAAACATCACACTATGTGTTCAGCAACATCTCCCGGGTACAGGGATACCACCATTTTTGTAGCTAGTCTATTCAATTTACCTTCATCAAACCATATAGTTTTGATAACTAAACCTAGGGTATTTTATTTGGTGTCCTTTCAGGCATTTGACGGAGCCATTTTGACACAAATTATTGCCAAACTTGGGAATATAATTTTGTTGGGGAATGCTGCTATGTTGCTTAGGATTTCTTGGACATCCCCCCCCCCCTCCCCGCCCGAAGTGTTCTGTTACATCACAATATGTAATTGATATATGTATCATATATTTTTATGGTTTACCAGTATTCCAGTTTTGTGTGGTATTGGCCAAAACATTCTACACACAAGCCTGGCAGAGAAGGACAGGAAGGGCAGTGGTAGATAGACTCTTTCCTTATGCCTCTTTTGTAGCACACTCTGCAGCGTTTTAGAGGTACTTGCTTATTGGCAGTTGGGGGATTTTTTTTAGGGAAATGCCTCTCACTCAGCCGGACAACATTTTCTGCTTGCAGGTTTGCAGTCGTAGGGGGCTGCTCCAAAAGAAAATGACTAAATGCTTTTATTTGGTAGTCTAAGAAGCTGTGTCTCCTCCCTGTACCTGCTATATAAAATGTACGAATTGTACGTGGCAATTTGAGTTAAATAAATTGCCATCTTTTTATACCAGGAGTGGGTTTTTCGTTGGACTAGGTATGGTATAATGCGCTGGTCTGCAAGGTCCACTCCCCCCATGTGCCAGGATACATCGTGGTTTTTTTTTTTTTTTTTTTGAAGGCTTTACTCTCACTGATACTGTGCTTTCATTGTGGATTGTTGAAAGCATGTATACATCCTTTTTATCTGTGTACCTAAGGGCCAGTAGTTCATCCTGTCTTAAAGAGGATGATGTCCAACGTGTTTGCCTTGGGTAAAGCAGCTGCTGGGGAAATCCTTTTCTATTTTTTCTGATTGTCCCACAGGCAAGAGTTTAAATAACTCAATGCTGGTGTAGTAATTGTCCACGTACAGGTGGTATCCCTTATTTAGTAATGGGAGGATGAGATCACCACACTATCTTTCCGTTTGTACCAATAGAGTCAGGGCACCCTGGTGGGGGGATGGGACACTTCATCCCGGCTGCTTCCGCGCAGCCGCTTCACCGCCGACTCTACAGCACAAGACAGATCGTCGCTGGAGATTTCATCGCAGGATATTTCATCGCTAAAGGTATTTAGTTGGTTTAGAATTAGGGTTTAGGGGGTTAGAATTAGGTTTAGTGTTTAGTGTTAGGGGTTAATTTTACTTTGAGGGGCAGGGGTTAGTATTAGGGTTAGTATTAGCGTTTAGGGGGTTAATTTTAGTATTAGGGGTCGGGGTTAGTATTAGGGTTGGTATTAGGGTTAGTATTAGGGTTTAGGGGGTTAACTTTAGTATTAGGGGTCGGGGGTTAGTATTAGGGTTAGTATTAGCGTTTAGGGGGTTAATTTTAGTATTAGGGGTCGGGGTTAGTATTAGGGTTAGTATTACGGTTAGTATTAGGGTTTAGGGGGTTAACTTTAGTATTAGGGGTCGGGGGTTAGTATTAGGGTTGGTATTAGGGTTAGTATTAGGGTTTAGGGGGTTAACTTTAGTATTAGGGGTCGGGGGTTAGTATTAGGGTTAGTATTAGCGTGTCGGGGGTTAATTTTAGTATTAGTGGTCGGGGTTAGTATTAGGGTTAGTATTACGGTTAGTATTAGGGTTTAGGGGGTTAACTTTAGTATTAGGGGTCGGGGGTTAGTATTAGGGTTAGTATTGGGGTTTAGGGGGTTAACTTTAGTATTAGGGGTTAGTATTAGGGTTAGTATTAGGGTTAGTATTGGGGTTTAGGGGGTTAACTTTAGTATTAGGGGTCGGGGGTTAGTATTAGGGTTAGTATTAGGGGTCGGGGTTAGTATTAGGGGTCGGGGGTTAGTATTAGGGTTTAGGGGGTTAATTTTAGTATTGGGGTTAAGTGTTTAGTGTTACTATTGGGGGGGAATCATTTATTAGGGGGGGTTATTTTCGTTTTAGTTTTAGATTTGTAAGAGCTGACAGTTCAGCGCTGAACTGTCAGCTCTTACATAGCTGCAGCCGCGGTGAAACGGCCGTGTTATACTTCATTGCTGACAGTTCAGCATTCTAACTGCCGCGCTGAACTGTCAGCGATGAAAATGCGGCGAAGAAGTGTCCTAGACCCCCCTGGTGGATCTAGATGGGAGTCTTTCCCCTGGTAAATGCGAAAGGCAAAAGTGTAGCCTGTGTTGCTTTCACAGAGTTTGTAGAATTTGATACCATATCTAGATCTTTTAGATGGTATATATTGCTTGAAAAGCAATCTGCCTTTAAATCGCATAAGTGATTCGTCTACACAGATTCTTTGGTCAGGCACATATATGTGAGAAAATGTTTGGGACAAGTTTGTTAGAAGGGGCCTTAGCTTATAGAGCCTGTCATAAGAGGGGTCATCTTTTGGCAGACACTTAGTATTGTCACTGAAGTGGAGGAAGTGGAGAAGTATTTCAAATCTCTGCCTGGTCATAATAGCTGGGAAAAGAGGGGTGGACAATAATGGATGTTTGCTCCAATAGGAACGTATACTTGGCTTTTTAATAATTCCCATAACCAGCAATAGTGAAAACATTTTTTTTATCTCCACCAAGTTAGTGGAATGCCAGCTCTGATGCCTAGCATAATAGGAGGTAGGTTTTGCTGCCAAGTACTGTTGGGAATAAATATTTGTTTGCTCAACGATCAGCTCAAATAGTTGATCCGTGAGCAGCAGCTGCACAAATTGATGTGGTTCAGTACAAGTTAAGTTTTCTGTAATGCCAGGCGATGCCGTGAATGTGGGTATGTCTGGTTGCAGACTTTTAGGTGGCACCCATGAAAGTTCTTCAGGGACTGTGTGCTTTCTTTGTGGGGCTTGCGGGCTGCCAGCAGATCCCATACTACTGTCACTTTCCGAATCAATTATTGGCTCCATATCGGAGGCCGTTTCAGTCTCTGAACTGGATGCCAGAATGGCATAAGCCTCTTCCAAGATGTACATAAGGGGCATTTTTAAGACTGAACTTTTTTTACTTTTTTTAAACTCCCAACCTAACTCCCACAAATCCCAACCAATTTCCCACCTAACTAAGTAATAAAATAAAATACAATATTCCCACAAAAAGGGGGGGAATAAGTAGATCAGAGAAAATTTGGAAGACGCACAAATTAAATCACTAGATTACAGCAATAGCGGCTGCACAATGGCACTGGAAGGGTTAAATTAATAAAAAATTAGCTTTTAAAAAAGCTTTTAAATTAAAAAATGGGAGATTTATTTTTATCTTTATTTTAAATGGAAAAAAAAGAAAAGAAAAGTAAAAGAGCACTGATCACAGTTGATCACTGTGATCAGAAACATAAATGAAGGGGTTAACTTTAATAAAATCTTTTATTTTAGCACTAAAAATCTGTTGGAACGCTTTGTATCTCTTACTGTCACTCTCAGTACCTCACGATCGCAATGAGAGATACTGAGGGTGACACAGTGACAAAGTCAATGTTTCAAAACATTGACTTGTCACATGGGCATCAGTGATCACTGTGATTCGCTAATCACAGCGATCAGCTGACCCCACGTTCGCTCTTTGGGTCCAGGAACTAAGCCTCTGTTGCGAGGCAAAGTCCTGGGCCCGGGAAGCCGGGAGAAGCGGTGTGCACGGAGCACACCACTCGTTTACATCCATGAGGAGTTAACTCTTCATAAGTTCGCCTTTCCCGCAGGACATTCCACTGAAGGAACTCAGGACAGCACATTCCACTGAAGGAACTCAGGACAGGACATTCCACTGAAGGAACTCAGGACAGGTCATGGGCAGAAGCCACTGTGGGGCTAACTGGGCAGGTGCCAGAAAATAGCCAGACTCAGGCAGGTACCGGTCTATGGCTAGGCATCGGCAGGTACCAGTCTGTGTTAGACTTGGCATGTAACTGACTATTGCTAGGTTTGGGTAGGTGCTGCTCTATAGCCAGACTTAGGCAGGAGCCAGTTTTATGGCTAGACTAAGGCAGGTGCTGCTGTGGGGCCAGACCATGCAGGAGCCACTAAGGACTGGGACTTGGGAAATGCCACCATGAGGCCTGGACTGAAAAATGCCAACAAGTGGCTGGGACTATGATAATCAGAAAAAAAGTTTAACAGAACAGTAAAGAACCCAGGAAAAAGAATAACAAAGAAGCAGAACAGAATATCAAATGCAGAAAGAAAGCTGAAAAGCCTAGATACAGCTTGGATGAGCCTGAATACGGGTTTACTCATGACAGTTTTAAAGATGTTGTTGTCTGGCCGACTGAATTTTGCATTTGTTACAGGTAGGTCAATACACAACATGAGTGGTGTTACAGTTGGTTTAACACCTGAGCTTGTGGATGTCTTTACCTACAACTGTGCTTTCTCAGCACAAAAGACGTTAGGTGATTTTTCATGAACCAGTCTTTACTGCCAGTGATTACATTATTATA
The DNA here is from genome assembly GCA_036172795.1 of Pelodytes ibericus. Classification (NCBI taxonomy): domain Eukaryota; kingdom Metazoa; phylum Chordata; class Amphibia; order Anura; family Pelodytidae; genus Pelodytes; species Pelodytes ibericus. The sequence continues at coordinate 186,649,786 of CM069862.1, forward strand.
TTATATTTCATAAATAATTTTAAGCAGTATTATACTACTTGTTCCTCCATTTTTCTTATACGTGGAGTTCCACTACTACAACCAAACCCTTTCCTCCTGCCTTCTTTTTTACTGCCAGGAGCATTTTTACCAGTTTTTCAATAAAATACTTTTTTTCTTTTTTACTATACCTAAGTGGATCGGGTCCCTTTTCTTCTATTTATCTTTACATCAAGACCTTATTATTATGAACTCTTGAGACTGCCTCTTTGTGGTGAGATTTGATGCCGGCTTTGAATGTTTGGATATGCACGTGAACCCCTATACAAGTTATTTCTTCAACTGAAGGTCAACCTGACCTTGAAAGTGCGTATAGAAAAAAATATGTAGAAAGGATGAATTCTGATGATTTTCAAGACATCAGTCATTTCACAGATGTTTGGTTGAAATTGAAATAGAAATAGATTTTCAACAGCCATGATTAACTGCACAAGTACTTTTAAATCTATTTCATATGCTCTTTAAGCTTAAAATGTATGTGACATTTTCTGTAAGTGGATTTCCTCTAGAATACATGCAAACATTAAATACTTGTATTTCAGATACATCCACATTATTTTATGTTGGGTTTTTTTTTCCAGTGGATGATGTATGTTGTCATAATGTTGGTGTTTACAGACTACACTATGATTTTGCTGTTCGATTTGGAATCACTCAGTTGACAATACAAATGTTTGATGGTACTTCAAGTTTTTCTACTATTACTTTTCTATTGTTCTGCTCATAAATCATGTTTTCTAAAGCACAATATGATGGATATGCATTAAATACATAAATACGGTAAACAGGACTAGAGCGATCAAAGCCATAACTATAATACAGTATAGTTAGCCATTTTAAAATCTTATGATCTAATGTATCTATCTGTCCCTGCAAGTTGAACACAGTATGTTGCTCCCCTCTATGTTCTTACGTAAATTGTTCACACTCTATAATTAAATGTTTATATAATGTAATTATACAATTTTCAATAAATGGTAATTTTATCATTAACTGCTTATAAAAGAATAGGATACATAGAAAACTAGTCACTAATAACCTAATATTTTAACAGAACCAATAAAAACTAGGATGAAGGTTTACTATGCAAGAACTTTTCTCGAGAGTCTACTTGTGGGCGTGGTCTATCAGACCAATAAGGGAATAGCAGACGTTCTACTTTGGTGACAGACCACTCCCACTCTGACTTTTCAGATATTGGCATTAGTTTTGCAACTAACTTGCTTTAATACATTGCTGTAGCAATGTGTTCAAATTAATTAAACCATGTAAGGTGAGTTATTTGCGTTATAATATGCAAACAAACACACAACACTTTTTTTTTTAAAGCAAACCACAGTTAGTAGTACTAAAATGGTTTGGAAGAACACTGTATTTTATGAGAAACTGGCTTATAGTTAAAATCCTGGAATAAATCTGAAACTTGGCGTGTCAAAAGCCAAAAGTTTCACTTATAATGTATTGTAAAAAATAAGTTACCCCATAGGTCTCTACACTCAAAGGTGAGTTGCAGGTGAGATGAGATGATTTATTTTATCTCACCCATTTAGCTATACCTCACCAGGTTTGTCCTTGCAAAACGTATAGCTGTATTGGTGAGATAAAATTGTCATCTCACCTCAACTCACCTGCTATTCACCCTGAACTCACCTTTTAGTGAATAGCTTCCATAGTATATCAAGTGAGGGTTTTACACATTACCTTTGTTAGTTCAATTATAAAAGCTCTGTATTCCCGCACAGTTCTTTGAGTGAATGACTATTACTTGTAGTAAGGAGTATATTACTGAATATTTAAAATGCCCTATATATTTAGTCCTTTGAGACAACTCCAGCATAATTCAGCATTCACAACATGCTATTTTCTATTTCTAACCCAGATATATGTATCATTTCCAAAAGTGTGTTCCGATGCTATTAATAAGGTTTAACAATAAGGGAAAAACTGTTGCATGACATAAACATTTTTCAAGTTATGAATAATCTTGACATAAAAATATCAACATAATTACAGAAGGAAATGTAATCATAATGGATGATCAAGATTCTTGTTGTTCCCACTGCTTGCTCAATAAAACACTTAAGACAAGATAAAGTATTGTAGATCTTTGCAGAGCTCAGAACCCATTATTCTTAAATTAAGAATTTAGCTTCCTGTGTACTGTATTTTCTTAAAGAGCTAATCATTGTATTTTCCCAATGTACTATAGAGTCTATTAATCCAGGGCCCGCTCACCTTGCTGTGTGATCGGACAAGGATGTGGCTTTTTCCAAGTAGTAATGGGACAAAGTTAGATTTGTGAGTATATCCTTAGATTTAAGTGTATTAACCACCAGGGGATTGTTTGCCAAAGTGTGTCCTACAATTGCAAACTTCTATTTTACAGGCCTCATACACTACAAGATCTTTATGTGTCGTACAGTTCAGTTTGGGAGACTATTTAGGTTGAAAAAAGACACAAGGACCATCAAGTTCAACCCTTCTACCTACATTCCTGCTTTTGAGACAAAAGAAGGCAAAAACCCATAAGGAAGCCATTTCGAATTTTACAAAAAACAGAGATACACCTAGCACTGTAATCCTAGTTCAGCAGCGCTCTAGCAGTGTGTCCCTAAACCACACAAAATATAATAAACAAGATAAAAATAGAAACAAAAGTGCGCTTAGCAAACTGAGTATAAAAAGCAATACACAACTTATTGGTGATATAGATAGTGTGAGATAACCAGGAAATCTGTATTGTAGGGAGACACTGTCTCCCTTAAAATAATACACTCACAGACGATGGTAGGTATATAGCTTCTCAAGATGAATTGTTGTCCTTAAAGGACGCACCTGTACCTTTGGAACTTTCGTCTTAAACGGGACTTTGTTTTTATGGACATTGGTTTTTATGGACATTTGTTTTATAGGATATTCGATCTTACAAGTTTCCATAAGTTGTAATATATCTGTCGCCAACATCCTGATCTTCATGCTGAACCTGGTGTGGCGCCCACTCCGAAAGCAGAGGGATTCTAAGATGTAAGCAGATACTTCTTTTCATTAAACTTACTGTTTATCTTATACTCAACATATTGTCTATTGTTCTGTCTCCGAGCATATATGTATAGAGTACGTCAGGACTTCAAGGACAACAATACATCTTGAGAAGCTATATACCAACCATCGTCTGTGAGTGTACTATTTTAAGGGAGACAGTGTCTCCCTTCAAAACAGATTTCCTGGTTATCTCACACTTTCCATATCACCAATAAGGTGTTTATTGCTTTTTATACTCAGTTTGTTAAGCGCACTTTTGTTTCTATTTTTATCTTGTTCACTTCCTCCTAGTGGAAAAATTCCTTCTTGACTCCAAAGGGCAATCATATTTCCCCTTGGATCAAGAAGATATATTATTAATGCTTATTCTACTATTAATAGTGACAATAAAAAAGCAGATGGGCGCGAAGGAGTGGGTACCTTGAATAAAACACACAGTATAATAGTGCAATATTGCCTCTATAAAATAGTATAAAAGCAGAAATAAGTGGATGCACTCACAAACAAACGTGAGTGTCAGTCAAATCAGCTGAGAACTTGTGGGTCCATAAAAACAGCTTTAATAGTTCTGAAATAAATAAAGAAATGTACATGTGCAGGACCAGTGGGTAACATATGCTGGCCCCTAGCACTGATAAAACTCACAGAGTGGTAGATGTAAAAGTCGTTGACAAATGATAAGACTGTGCCTGCAGTCACAAGTGGAGCTGGACTCCAAATAGATCGTGGGAGATGCAGCGCTGGAACAATAGTAGCCTCTACGCGTTTCTCCGTGTATGTCACGGCTTCATCAGGAGGAGATGAGAGAGAACTGTCAGCCTCGTTGAAAAAAACCCTTTCTTAAGTGCCTCTGAGTAATAGCCACTCCTATTTTACTGACGTCAGAGTGGCTGCGACGGAGCAAAGCGTCCTGCGTTGTCATGGTAATCGTTATAGCTCCGTTGAGCTGGAAATCAGATTCAAACAGCTGATTGAAGGGGGAACATCCTCCATTTCACAGTAACTCCGTTGAACGAGGAATCAGGTTATCACAAACAATTACAGAATAGTAAAAAGGGGAACAACCTCCAAGTATGTTATAACATCATTCGGAAGACAGGGCATATACAGGGTGTCCGGAGAAAGGAACGATATATAAAATATAAAATATAGAATTAGTCAGACATCGAAAAATAGCCAAAAACAAGATAATTAGACCAAGAACATAATAGTTAGAACTACTTAATAGAGAGATTCTTTAAAGAAACATTCCGGTGGAACTCGTTAGGTATTTAAAACGGCCTCATTATAATACATAAATGCAGGAATGTATATAGCAAGAGTATGGATAAGAGTATGGATAAGAGAAACCAGGTGATGTCATTGGACACAAAAAATTGAGAAAAAATTGTGTCCAAAATCTTTTATCAATAGGAAAAATCCTCTTATTAGCAATAGTTAACTAAAAAATTAAAAAATTAATTAAAAAAATACTTAAAAAACTAATCATTATAAAAAGACATGATATCCAAATCTGTATTTAAACCCTTTCCGCTTTTTGTTTTTAATTCGTAGATCCACCTGGTTTCTTTTTGTGACAGAATTTTGGTTGTATTACCACCCCTCCAGTGTGGATTTATTTTTTCGATACCCAGACATAAAAATTTGTCAATAGAAAAGGATATACATTGTTTGCAATGTTTAGGGACATTTAGATTAGTTAGTCTGGGGTTGTCACTCTGGATGCCTCCCAAATGTTCGAGGACTCTTTCTTTGAATGGTCGAATAGTCCTCCCTACGTACTGAGCGCCACATGGACACTGGAGTAGATATACAACATTGCTCGAATTACAATTGATAAAATCTTTAATTTCATAGGTTTTCCCAGTAGCATGGCTGGAAAAAGTTGACGTATGTCTAGGTTGGTCCTTACACATTTTGCATGTGCCACATTTAAAAAACCCTTTTGGTTTAGTGCTTAAAAAATGTTGGGGTGTCTCCTTATTAATCCTTGGTAGAGCACTGGGAGCTAAAATTTGCTTAAAACTCCTGGCTTTTTTGAAAATTACTTTGGGGCGGTCGGGTATTTTTCCGTTAAGGTACTGATCACCTTTCAGGATAGGCCAGAATTTCTCTAGTGCTTTGGTGATAGCCCTAGCTTGAGAATTATATTGTGTGGAAAAAGAAAAGCTAAATGCATTATCATTATATGAATCCTTAGATGAAGTTTTAACTTTATTCTGTAATAGGGAAGATCTATCCAGCTGGGAAACCTTATTGATACTCTCTTCAAGGAGTTTAGATGGATACGCCTTTTCTTTGAATCTATCTTTAAGTACTGAAGTCTGTTGTATATAATCTCTTTCTGAGGTACAGTTACGTCTCATACGGGTGAATTGTCCTTTCGGGATATTTTTTAGCCAATTAGGGTGATGCCCACTCTTAAAATCAATGTACCCATTCGCATTGGTGGGTTTAAAAAAGGTTTTTGTACTAACTGATCCGTTGTGTGCATAAAGGGTTAGATCCAAGAAATCTATTTTTTCTGCGCTAATTGTAGAGGTAAACTTTAATCCTAGCTCGTTATGATTAATACTCTCTACAAACTCTTGTAGAGAGGATTCAGTCCCTTTCCAAATGATCAAAATGTCGTCTATATAGCGACGCCATAGAATAAGATTTGTTCTTAAGGTATCGTTTTCCCAAATTGCTCGTTTTTCCCAATTGGCCATGAAAATGTTAGCGTAGCTTGGGGCAAATTTTGTCCCCATAGCTGTACCGCATATCTGTAAAAAGAATTTGCGATCAAAACAAAAATAGTTATGTGTGAGAGTGAAAAAAATACAATCAATCAGAAAATCTCTTTGTGCCGGTTTAATATCAGGATCAGAATCTAGTGTATTACGAATTGCTTCTAGACCATGTTCGTGTTTGATCACAGTATATAGGGAAGTAACATCTACTGTCGCCCATAAAAAATCTGGAGACCAACTGAAGTCTTGCATTAGTGTCAATACTTGTTTAGTGTCCCTTAAGTAAGAGGGTGCTTGGCTTACATACTTTTGTAAGAAAGTATCGACATATTCCGAAATGTTACTCGTGAGGGAGCCTATCCCGCTCACTATAGGTCTACCGGGAGGTTTTTGTAAACCCTTATGGATTTTAGGTAGAAGGTAAAAAATTGCTAATTTGGGGTGTTCCCTATAGAGAAAAGAGTATTCATTTGTATTCAAAACCTCTTGGTTGAGGCCCTTCATTAGCATAGTCCTAGCTTCGAATTTAAATTGTAGGCCTGGGTCGCTTTTAAGCTCAATATATGTACCTTTATCTTGGAGTTGTCTGAAAGCTTCTTCTAGGTAGTCTGCTCTGTTCATAATAACAGTAGCCCCCCCTTTGTCGGCTTGCTTGACTACGATATCATGTTTTTCTTTTAGTAACTTTAAAGTGATTGTCTCTTTTTTAGTTAGATTGGGGCGCCTATCATGTAATTGGCAAATCCTATCTAGTTCGGTGGTTAGGAGGTCTTCAAAAACCCCTATATGGTTACCTTTTTCCCAAACTGGGTAAAATTTAGATGGTGGTTTGAGTGATGTATGAACAAAACCATCATCAGGTCTTGCTTCCTCAGTGATTTTTTTATCCTTGTTTTTAATAAAATATCTTTTTAGTGTCAATTTCCTCATGAATTTTTGGGCATCTATAAACAATGAAAAGTTGTCGGGTTTACATAGGGGGGCAAATTTAAGTCCTTTAGAGAGTAGGTCTAACTCTTCAGTTTCTAGGGGTATACCCGAGATATTAATTACTCCATCTGTATTATTTAGTCTGATTGGATTTCTCCGTCCTCTACATCCTCTCTTTGAAAACGTCTTCTTTTTAGAGGTGTGTGTGTCAGGGGAGCAAACCGATTCCGCGTTTCTACGCCAGGAGTTTTAAGCAAATTTTAGCTCCCAGTGCTCTACCAAGGATTAATAAGGAGACACCCCAACATTTTTTAAGCACTAAACCAAAAGGGTTTTTTAAATGTGGCACATGCAAAATGTGTAAGGACCAACCTAGACATACGTCAACTTTTTCCAGCCATGCTACTGGGAAAACCTATGAAATTAAAGATTTTATCAATTGTAATTCGAGCAATGTTGTATATCTACTCCAGTGTCCATGTGGCGCTCAGTACGTAGGGAGGACTATTCGACCATTCAAAGAAAGAGTCCTCGAACATTTGGGAGGCATCCAGAGTGACAACCCCAGACTAACTAATCTAAATGTCCCTAAACATTGCAAACAATGTATATCCTTTTCTATTGACAAATTTTTATGTCTGGGTATCGAAAAAATAAATCCACACTGGAGGGGTGGTAATACAACCAAAATTCTGTCACAAAAAGAAACCAGGTGGATCTACGAATTAAAAACAAAAAGCGGAAAGGGTTTAAATACAGATTTGGATATCATGTCTTTTTATAATGATTAGTTTTTTAAGTATTTTTTTAATTAATTTTTTAATTTTTTAGTTAACTATTGCTAATAAGAGGATTTTTCCTATTGATAAAAGATTTTGGACACAATTTTTTCTCAATTTTTTGTGTCCAATGACATCACCTGGTTTCTCTTATCCATACTCTTATCCATACTCTTGCTATATACATTCCTGCATTTATGTATTATAATGAGGCCGTTTTAAATACCTAACGAGTTCCACCGGAATGTTTCTTTAAAGAATCTCTCTATTAAGTAGTTCTAACTATTATGTTCTTGGTCTAATTATCTTGTTTTTGGCTATTTTTCGATGTCTGACTAATTCTATATTTTATATTTTATATATCGTTCCTTTCTCCGGACACCCTGTATATGCCCTGTCTTCCGAATGATGTTATAACATACTTGGAGGTTGTTCCCCTTTTTACTATTCTGTAATTGTTTGTGATAACCTGATTCCTCGTTCAACGGAGTTACTGTGAAATGGAGGATGTTCCCCCTTCAATCAGCTGTTTGAATCTGATTTCCAGCTCAACGGAGCTATAACGATTACCATGACAACGCAGGACGCTTTGCTCCGTCGCAGCCACTCTGACGTCAGTAAAATAGGAGTGGCTATTACTCAGAGGCACTTAAGAAAGGGTTTTTTTCAACGAGGCTGACAGTTCTCTCTCATCTCCTCCTGATGAAGCCGTGACATACACGGAGAAACGCGTAGAGGCTACTATTGTTCCAGCGCTGCATCTCCCACGATCTATTTGGAGTCCAGCTCCACTTGTGACTGCAGGCACAGTCTTATCATTTGTCAACGACTTTTACATCTACCACTCTGTGAGTTTTATCAGTGCTAGGGGCCAGCATATGTTACCCACTGGTCCTGCACATGTACATTTCTTTATTTATTTCAGAACTATTAAAGCTGTTTTTATGGACCCACAAGTTCTCAGCTGATTTGACTGACACTCACGTTTGTTTGTGAGTGCATCCACTTATTTCTGCTTTTATACTATTTTATAGAGGCAATATTGCACTATTATACTGTGTGTTTTATTCAAGGTACCCACTCCTTCGCGCCCATCTGCTTTTTTATTGTCATTGTGTATTGAGCATTTCGGAGTGCTCCAGAAGGCTGCAGTGAGTGTGGTGCCGCAAGTATCTAACTTTTATTTTTGCACTAGGTTCACTTTACACAAATCACTTCTGTTTCTACTATTAATAGTCCAGTTTTTTTTAAATGCATCTTTTATATTTGATAGCACCACCTCTATTGGCAGTGAATTCCATAACTTTATTGTCCTTTCAGTAAAGAATCCCTTCCTTTGCTGTCTTTGAAATGTTTGTTCATAACTCAGGTGATGTCATAAACAGGAGACTCCACAGACACATTTGACACATAGGTGATACAGTCCCTGTATGTGTTCCCACATTTAAAGCCATTATACCAAGTATTCAATGCTTATCAGGAACATGCAATCTAGCATGCAAATTATGTTTGAATGCCTAATGCCTGGCCTTGGAAGGTGTCACACATATGGCGGAGTGAGCCAAGGACTTTCTATGCCTTCGACTAATTGCATAGTGGGTGCTTGTCCTCTTGTGAAAACAGAACTATTTATTATCTGTGTTTTTTTTTTCTTCAGACTGTTTTAATCCTTGGTTTAAACAGGTCATGCTAATGACCAATGTGGAGCTTTAAGTGTAGTACATAGATGGAAGTAGTTATAGAAAGCTCTCTGTGCTGGATAAATACATACAGAGATGGGCTTTGGAAAAATTATTAGACTGTTGCTATAAACATGTATACAATTTTTTATGGAAAATCCAAGGACAAAAAAGTAAAAATACAGATCTATTTTTTTTAATTTCTTATAATGCATCATGTGTCACGAATGCACCCTACTCCAAGAGTGCATGTGACTGGGTTATGGCAGTGCAAGGGTTAAAATTAACTCTCTGTCTGCCCTAGACTAGAAATAATGATAAAACCCCCCTTTAACACCACACCACACTTAATTATTTTGATATAACTAATGTGCTAAAACTGCCACCACCAAGACAATTTATAAATGGGGTGCCTTGGTCCCCCAAGCAAATTAGACTTAACCCACAAAATATGCTTTAACACAATATCTATGCAATTGGTGTAATCCGGTAACATGAGTACCAGACAAAGGCAGAACTTAATAAATAAATATTTATTATAAACAAAAGAAGTCACAGTGCATACAAAAAATAAAAACAGATGACAAATTATTTACACCAAAACAGATAAAAATAAACAGGAGAAATTAACAGAAAACCTAACTACTCACTTAGATAGAGAAGTACCAGTATTTTCTGTCTGAGGGACTGCGGCAAGGAAATGAAGGCAACATACACAAAATGAGATCTTGGCCCCTAGTAAGGACACTGGACATTGTTCCATCCTTAGATTTATACCTTCTCAGGTCAACTCAGGTTTCCAAGCCGGCCCAGACGTGGGAAGGTGTTCCTAGAAGTGTCCTTCCCCATGTGTGGTTGAACTACCCCAGTCAAAATATGGAATCTTGTTGCTATTTTCCCTCCAGTGCATGTCACATACATAATTCTTGCCTCTAATAATTTGTTGCAATTTATGAAGTCCATAGATATGTCACACTTGCTACCCATGACTCTTTACCACAGACTTCACAATAACTTCCAAATGGCTCAAGTTGCACCAGACAATATTTGTACTCATTTACAAAATATTCACAAAATAAAGCATTATCTGTGAGTTATTATTAATGCATGTTTGGGATATGACTTTTGCAGGACAAGACTTCTCACTGGTAAGGGCCACTTAGCATATCAAAAGAACCTACTATCTATCCCTTATAGATAGTAGGTTCTTTTGATATGCTAAGTGGCCCTTGCCAGTTAGAAGTCTTGATATAGACATATGCAACATAGACTTACTGGCAACTAACTCAGTGTAACATTTCACACTTTGTACCATCAGTTCCAGCTTCAAAGGAAACACTCAAGTTGTAAAGTTTTTCAGATCACAAAGGTCATATCGTCTCTACTGGATAGTAGATGCAGGTATGCACTACACCAATTGTTGTGACATCATATATCTAATGATTTTTTTTGGGGGGGGCGTATTATTGAAGAAAAGCATGTACACACATTATCAGAACAGGAAGTGTGTTCTATCCTCTTCCTGTTATCTACAAAACACCCAGCAACATAACTGCAACAGTCTATAGTTTCTGTCATGAAAATATATATCTGAAGTGTACAAGGGTCTTTTTTTTTTTAAACAAAAAACACATCTTTTGACAACTCTTCACCTTTTACCATTTGTACTTTTGTCAGGAAACATCCTCTCCAGACACCAAAAGTAAGTCTCCCTCACATAAGTACAAGATGACCTTTATTCATTTTGTCTTTCCCCCATACAAACAGTTTAGGTAGCCTGGTTTTCGGATGTGACATTTGCAGATCTCTGAATTGTTGAATCTTTAATAGATTCTACCATGTCTAAAAAAATGTATGTTATTATTGTTCATTTCTCAAGGACTAAAGGTTAACACTTACACTGTTCCCGTAACATTTATAGAAGCTGAAGATCTTTATAAGGTACATCACAGCACCTCTGTATCTTATTTATACATGTATTTTCCCCCAACATGCACAGGTTCTTCAATATTTTTTTACTTTTATTTTTATTTATTTATTTTGTTATACTCTTCATCCTTGTACTGGAGTGTGACCTTAGAGACTGGGTTTCCAATGTCACAATATCTTTTTTTTTTTCTCTTGAAATCATGTATTTTACATGAAATATTTTATCATATTTACTTTAAAAAAAATAAAAAAATGTAACTGTGCTACGGAGAGGATGCTGAAAATCTAAGAAACTCTGCATCAAGGCTTTTTTTAATTAAAATTAAGTAGGGATTATGAAATGTAAGACAGATTCTGAAAACCTTGAAGAAGTAATCCGCTGTTTGTGTTACAATGGATAATGAAAAAAATATTTAACACCTAGAAATAGGAATAAGGCATGACTAATAATGATGGACCGGATTACGTATTTTGCAGCAAATGCGAAAATAAAATTACCATAAAATATGAATGCAGGTACAATTTAGTTTGTAGATTAATATTTAAATTTAAATACCATTGTATCATTTGCAAGTGGTCTTTACTCATACTAATGAGGTCTTAAAGCTATTAAGCCGATTTAAAATCTGTTTTATTTCTTTAGCTATATATTACAAATTATAATTATGCGTGCATTATGTTTTACTTACTTACATCACCAGGGCTGTCGTAATAATGTAGTGTGATCTTTGCCTGAAATAATCTTAAATTCCAAGGGCATCCAGCTGGAATTCAATGGCATGAACTACAAATCATGATATATTTTAAATGTAATTACGTATTGTACTCTCTCAGTGGTTCTATATTCTCCACACTTCTTGGTGTGAGTGAATTAAGTATCCAAGGAAAAAAAAATAAACCTTAGCTGTAGAACACCATGAATAAAATTGTTTATGTGCATAGAAAAGAACATAATACATGTGGAGACATAAAATTGAATTTATTGCATGTAATATTCATTTGAAGTCCATTATTTAAATGGCTATTTAACCCGTTATGGACAATATTTCATGCTTTACATCTTGGTCATTAAAGAGTATGTGGCATGGATTGTCCTAATTAGTAAGTAATAAATGAGCAAGACAATGCATGTAAAAGTATATTTTTTTAAGGACCAGTTTAGTTTAATAGCATAAGACCTTATTTGTCCTCACAAAAGAGAAAATAACAAACTGGGATAAATCCAATGCTTTTTGAATTTTGTTTCTATCATCAGCCTTTCACAAGATATTATAATTTTATTTGAACAGTATCATTTGAAAAAATTGCTTTGAAATATTTTTGAACCCCCATTCACTTTTCAATGTCTCAATATTTCCACCATCAGCTCACAGGCACATTTGTAAAAAAAAACGTTCTTTTAAAAGTCCAGTGAAGTCATGAATTTTGACACATTGAGAGGTCACAGGGAGAGCAAAAGTTTAAACAGACTCTCTCTAGAAAGTATAGTAGAACAAATTATGCAGCAATTATAGATTATAGGGTAAAAAATTCAAATAGCATTTTACTAAACTTAAATTGGCCTTTTAAAAAAAAATAATAATCAAATTTACGTCAATTTTGAGGATTGTGCACAAATATCCATTGAGATGGGCATTGGTTTTTTGTTTTGTAACTTTTATTCATCAGAATGGCATGTACAAAAAAATCCAAACATACTGAAGGAAGAAAAAAAATCACCATTAATACAAAGATTATTTCAATTATCACAGATAGGTACAATCAAATGAGTTAGGAAATCTTGTCAACCGATTAACCTATCTTTTCCTACGATTTGAATATTATAACATTAAAAAGCTACCCCCGTGCAAACGATTTATAATTAAAGTAATATATTTAGTGTACATATATTTCCCAATATTATTTTCATAATGATATGTCTGTGGGTAGGGGGAGGGGACTGATAAAGGGCAGGTGATGGGCATTGTTTAACACTCTAACCCTTTTTCCATTATAGGTGTGTTATCCGTGTATTAAGATTATCTTAATTCTGCCTTGTGATTCTGTCAATTATTAGGCTACCACCCTAAAAGTACAATATTTTTGGATGAGCTTACAGTAGCATGTCCATTTTTTGGATTTTTTTTTTTTCTTATAAGCATTCATAAAAAAAAAAAAAAACACGATTTTCATATGTGAATCCAGAAAGCTATGTTCCAGGCTTCGGGGTGAAAAAGATGCTCTGATAATTCATTTTCATGTACCGGAATTAGAAATGCATAAGTAACTCTGGATTTGCAGAGACAATAAGGAAAGCTGCACCTATACCATTCAGAAGCTAATTCTAAAGTTTAATGGACACTTTTACTTTAAAGCATAGTAGGGTGAAAAGAGCAGAATACAAACGGGTAGCATTAACCGGGTAAGCACAAATAATATTTGTTAATCAAAAATATTAGAGAAAACAACAAGGTGACCAACCACTGTGAATGCAAACACAACAGACTGGGCAATAACCTTTTTTATTTTATTGGCCCAGCTGCCTCTTTCTAAGAGATAGTACAGGACTTTTAAAGCCATTCTGTTTGTTTGAAAGCATACTCTGAAGTTCTGAAAGCCTTGTACTGTTTCAATTGAACTACAAAGGTGTCTTATGTTGAGCCAGTAAGAAAGGTTTCATACAAAAATAGAAAATAAATAAAAAGTTAAAAAAAACGTAACATGAACCTAAGAAGTGTAAAAAATGTGTTTGCTCCTGATGGACTAATTATTTCAAGGGTCACTCCCACCAAAAAAAAAATATTTTTTAAAATGTTGTATTGTTTATTTCAGATATGTCTTTTGTTTTTGTTATGTGACTGTATTTAATAAAATATGTAACTAAACAAGTGTGACTGGGTGCTATTATTTTGTGAAATATAGTGGGGGGTTTTGGTGCTACCCCTAGTGATTTTACAGCACATATTTCTCAATTTGGGGCTGGGGACACAGAATGCAGTCTATAAGTCAGAATTCTGATCATAGACTTGCATTGAATAGGAGGGTAATGTAACTATTAAATCACAAGGGGGCAGAGTTATGATCCTGTTTGATCATGTTAATCTCTTCTATTTGTGTTGGAAGGAAGGTAAAAAAAAGTTGTACACAGCCACCTAGTCCTGAGCACTATGATACACAGGAGCCAGTAAGAGAGCAGGAGAGTATCTTATGACATTATCATGCTGGCTTTGGCCTCAGTTGTAAAGTGAGACAGGCTGGAATATTTTGGACGATGTTGCATCAAGTGAATTATTCACAAAATGGAGCCAGGAGATAAATACCTAATTTTATTTTTACTTTTATATGCAATTAAATCAATTAAAGTGGCAAATGATTTATATATGTGTAAATTACCAGGTTATCTAGTTACATCCTATGTAAGTGGTAGTGTCCCTTTAAAGATATTTTTTGGTTATGATTATCCTTATTGATCAGTGAGGTAAGTATATCTTGTAGACTAAAGTACAGTTCTAGTTCCTGTGGCAATAACCCAACATTCGATCCACAATAAAATGTACCGTATTTGCTTGAATATAAGATGACCCTGATTATAAGACGACCCCCCAAACTATGGATATTCCTTTAGGAAAAAAAACAAAAACCCTCAATATAAGACTATCCTATAGGAAAAAAGTTTAACTTGTATATATTCACATATAAATTGCTTTTTCATATTTAATAAAAACTTATGATATAAAAAAAAGCATTTCTTGTTTTGATGTGCAGACATCTACCGGCTGCCCAAATCTCCTGGTGGCTAGTGGGGGCAGCCAGAGGATGTCTGCACGATACGCGCAGACATCCTCCGCTTCTGCCCGGCACTTCCGCCTGGACTTTTATGAAGTAGAAGTCCTGGCGGTCGTGCCAGGCGGCAATGGAGGATGCCTGCGCGCATCGCGCAGACATCCACCGGCTGTTAGCGAGCCAACAAGGATGAAATAAAGATGATGTGTTGCCTTATATAAACTGTACTTGTATAAAAACTACATCCTCCGCTTCTGCCCGGCACTTCCGCCGGGACTTTTATGAAGTAGAAGTCCTGGCGATCGTGCCAGGCGGCAGTGGAGGATGCCTGCGCACATCGCGCAGACATCCACCAGCTGTTAGCGAGGGGGATCCAGGTCATATTTGAGGTCAGATTATAAGATGACCTCGAATATAAGACGAGGGGTCTTTTTCAGAGCATTTGCTCTGAAAAAAACCTTGTCTTATATTCGAGCAAATATGGTAATATAGTCAACCCTTTATTCCATTTTCCATATCCAACAAGGATGAAATAAAGATGATGTGTTGCCTTATATAAACTGTACTTGTATAAAAACTACATCCTCCGCTTCTGCCCGGCACTTCCGCCGGGACTTTTATGAAGTAGAAGTCCTGGCGATCGTGCCAGGCGGCAGTGGAGGATGCCTGCGCACATCGCGCAGACATCCACCGGCTGTTAGCGAGGGGGATTCAGGTCAGATTTGAGGTCAGATTATAAGATGACCTCGGATATAAGACGAGGGGTCTTTTTCAGAGCATTTGCTCTGAAAAAAACCTTGTCTTATATTCGAGCAAATATGGTAATATAGTCAACCCTTTATTCCATTTTCCATATCCAACAAGGATGAAATAAAGATGATGTGTTGCCTTATATAAACTGTACTTGTGTTTATCGTACCTGCTTTTAAAATATAGTTTTGTGTCTGCTTTAAAATTATTTATGTTTAGCATATTTTTTTAGATTCATTTTGTATTTTAAATGGCAATATAAGTTAGCTTGGAGATTTGAGACAGTTATGTGCATAGTTTTATGAAGCAGGGCCTATAGGAAGTACATTTTTCAAGCAGAAAAACTGTGTTGGCCTAGGCACGCATGTTGGGAGGTTCCTCTATAGAAATATGTGTAAAATGATCTGATGCTAGGGTTGCCACCCTTTCTTCAAACAAAAAACAAAAACAAACGTCTATGGTACTGTCTCCATAGACTTAATATTGACCTGATGCCAATTTTTTACCGGCCTACCGCACAATTTGTGCACAAATTGCACATTTCTCATTAAAAATAGTCATTTGCATATCATTCCACCAGATGATGTCATTCACAGGAGACAAAATATTTCTCTTAGTTTATGCACTTGCTTGCAATTCTGCTGCCTCCACTGCCAGCCAGTGCTGCCTTGGAAGGGTTGGGGAGGTGGAGGGGTTGGGAAGGTGGAGGGGCAACTTTTAACATTAAAGAAAAAGAAAAAAACAAGCAATATATTTATTTGAAATCTTTCGGTATTTTTGAAGAAGAAAAAAAATATACTGCAGTTGTTTTGTTCAACTTCATGAATAAATTCTCACCGATTCTGGGATTCTGCTTGTGTATAATTTAATAGCTAGTAAAGGTTTCTTTATATAATATGCCAGGCAACGCAATGTTAATTTGGTCAAAGACCGACTGTTTCTGCAATCCCTTGAAGAATAGAGGACATAATGTAATCAAAATTAATGTTGTGTTGCATTCTACTGACAGCAAGGGTCATTATTTTCTCTTTATTTTAGCACTCCTGTAGGCCCAACTTATTATTCTTTTTTTTTTTCTCTATCAGACATACGTTAGTACATGCAGGGAATAATCTAAAGTGGAGTAGACGTCGCCACTAAATCATGTTTCTGCCTCTCACTAGAACAGCTTGTTACATAACCCTAAAGTGAGATTAGTACAGCAAGAGTTTCCCAAACAATACTGAATGATCTAGTCTAAAAGACTATTTAGCAAATGACACGTGAATATGTTCGTTTCCCATGTAAAATTCATGATGCATAGAGTTAGCAACATAAAACAACACATTTTCAATGAAGTTAATGACCTATGTTGTCAACCAAGACTTTTATTTATTTATTTTTTTTGTGTTGTTGTTTCAGCTGAAAGAATAAATGTTGCGTGTGTTTATGGAACATTTTTATGGGCATCTTAAATCTTCTTTTTAACTTTCTTAATTAAAAATATGTGTTGCTTGTTGTTTTAACGTCGAACTACAACACCGGCAGTATATTATGTTATTTATCGGCCAATTTAAACTCATCATAACTATTTACTATTGTGGAGTAAATTGTAACGATAAAACTCGGAGAAGTAAGGATTGTATTTGCATCAGTTATATGTCATTGTAAGATGGTCTGTGGTGACCTTGGTTAGTTCTAAGGTTAAACTGTGGTCACAAAATAAGGTATGTTTTAATTGAATGATTATATTAAGTATACAATTTCTATAGAAATGCTTTAATGAAGGAATACAAAATAACTTATTCAGTGGTCGTAAAGTGGCTCGTCTGCTGGTGAGTTAAAATGCATATTTTACGATTTACATTGCTTAAAATATTTAAAAAAACTTGCAGTTAGATAAATTTGGAAAATTACAACAGTTTACAAGAAATAAGGACACGCTATAGCTGAGTAATAAATATATATATATATATTTGCTGCAGGAACCAATGACAATCTAGTACCATTTGAATGGGATTTCCTATTACTTTAGTGTGGTTATCAGACACTGTCTACAATAGCAACATAATAGTTCCTTGTCACTTTGTGCCCTAGTTTGATCTCAATGCAATGCACAGCCTGCGACTGCAGCAAGATCTACTTTTGTACACTAGTTAAAAAAAATAGAGCAGACACAATGCCTGCTGTAGAAATAAAAAAAAATAAGCATTTCCCCTTCATTTGCATAAAATAAAATACACATATTTAATAAACATCTTTGATAGAACAGTAAAATTCAACAATATCGTATTTCTGTAAAATCATCTGCATGCAATCATTGTTGCTGACCAGACAGTAAGTGGAGGCATACAGGAAGCAGCACAGAGAACGTCCTGCAGGTTACTACATTCCACACACTACTTTCTATTCTACCAGCAGAGGGAGTGACTTAATGAAACAAAACTGACATGCTCAGTGCCTACACAATTTGGCCGCACCTATAGTATACATGTGATTAACTACTGGGGAGGGCTGGAGCAAAATATTAAACATGTGATTTATGCAGAGTGCTTGTATCAACTAGAAAATGCCTGTGCACTATACAGGTAGTAGTCTTCAACTTGCTCCAAAGTGATTTTGGGAATTAGACAGTCCCTTTAAATTAGGGGTCTTGAGACTGTGTATGTCCATGTCTTATGGTCGTTGGATGGTGTCCCCAATTAAAATATGGCCCACTCTAGGGAATTCGCCATTATGATTATTGAATAATCTTTGTATAGTTTTTTAATGTAAACCTGGGGGAAAGTCTTGCTTGTGAGTTAGTGGCAAAAGCCTAGACAAGGGGTGTGTAATAGCCCGGCTAGATTTTAAACTGTTCCACACCAACAATGTGTATGGTATAGTGATTAGGGGATGTCCAGTGGCACTGAACTCTGGATAGCCAAGCTAGTATTGGTATTTGGCCTCCAGAGACTGTATTGTTGTAAAATCATCCACGGTTTGAGATATGGTCTTGACCATTCAATAATTCTTCTTAAATGTATGGCCTTATGACATTTTATACTATACCCCAGTCTAGGTCTGACCCCACCCTAAATTATTGAAAGGAAAAGCGATTTCATCGGTATGTGATAAAGCAATGGGTTAAACTCAAAAAACTCTTTATGTTCATCTTAAAAATGTTCACCAATCACAGGGACAAAGCCCATGTGATTGCCATGTAGTGCCTTGGGCAGCATTTTCCTCAGATGATTCACTAATATTTTGGCAAAGAACTTGAGGTCCACATTCTGGAGTGAGACTGGGCTTAAGCTTGTGCACAATGCAGGGTCTTTATCTGGTTTGGGAACGATAGCGACATAGACCTTTTGGGACTGGCTGGGAAATATAGTACCCTGGCTAAGAGAGTTAAAGGCCAAAAGAAGGCGTGGGATAAGGAGTTTTTTAAATTGTTTGAAATACTGCATAGTGAATCCATTGGAGTCTGACCTCTTACATTGGGGAGATGATTTGACTGTCTCTTCTTTTTGTTTAAGGGCTCTGCCAGGTTTGTTAGAATATTCATAGAAATTGTTCTGGGTAAGTAGCAGGGATTTGTGTATTTTTTGTGATGTGGTCAGCTAGTCTACATCTCTTGGTCAGTAGTGTCTGGTACATTGTACGGGGCTGTTCAAGGGTGTAACTGTCTGTAGTCAGGTATTGTATGGTAGCCAGTGGTTGTATATTGGCATGTGCACCTAGGTTAATCACGTGTCTCTGTATGTTGGCTTTCTGTCATTATGGGTGAAACAGTGGCAGTGGCAAAGATAAATCAAACAACAGTTGCAGTAGGCTAAAGAAACATAACATGTAAGTAATAAACCACAGTACACCAAGTAAAAGGTCTGGTTTAAAGCCAGTGATGCCCAGGCAGGCCAGGGAGATGGAGAGATCCACAACCTGTACCATCTGGAAGACTGTTAACTTTAGTCATGTTCCATTATAGTTTACCACAGTTAATGGCTTCTCAGGCCTCAAGTGTACAAAAAAAATACATTATGATTTTTTTTTTTTTTTACCTACAGTTGGCTAATTATATAATGTTTTCCTGTGAACCTGTTCACCAAACTAAAACTGGGTATACTAATGTTCCCATGCCTCGTGCAATTAATGGATTGCATTATTAGTCAATTTTTCATTATATCTCAAATACTCCTTTAAATAACACCAACCCTGTGATAATTTAGTCAAACCTTCTTTTTTTTTCTTACTACATGTTCTAAGCCATTATTACAGCTTTTTTTATTTTGACACTGAGGATACAGTTCCTCACACATATTAACCACTCCCCAAATGGTTATTCTAGGTCAGTGAGTTTGCCAGAATACTCTCCCTAGTACGACAGGTGAATGGTGCTGTGACTAGCACATTCTCCTTCCATCTCTTGTTCTGTTCTCTCCTTTTACTATCTCCCTCTGCTCTCCCCTCCTCTCGTGCTTCTGCTGCGGGCCTGTGAATGACCTCTTCTTAGCTGCTGCAGAAGCTGGCGCTGTTGATTGCACACCAACCATGACACGTCTCACCTTCAATTCTAAAGGAATGCATTCAATGCATAAATGGAGAGCAGCCCTTCAAAAAGTGAAAGCTGATAGCCTTCTCTTGCAGGAGACACATTTTAGAAACCCAATCCACATCCCTTTATTCCACTGGCATTTCATAGCTAAACATATAACAGCAGGAGTTTCCATCCTCATTAGCAATTAAAGTCATTTTCAAATTTTTATGATAAAAATGTAGACCCGGCAGGAAAATATATTTTTCTAAACTGTTCAGTAAATGAGGTCACCTATGCTATAGCAAATATATATTCTCCCACCGTTAACCAGATATATTACCGCTTTTCCACAAGCGGCACTCTCATCCTGGGAGGCGATCTAAATATGGCTGTGGACGTGCTCCCCAACACCATGGTGCCCTCTAATTCATCTAGAGCAGCGATTGTGAACATTTTTTAACTCTTTTTAACTCCATACTTTGCCAAAGCCAAGATGAAGCACTCAAAGGAGCCTCTCATGTCGGGCATTTCTCTGCCAATCAATATTTGCTACCCTGCTCATCCTTGCTCTCCTTCTCTTCCTAGAATTTCTCTTGCACCAAGGAGGGTTCAAGTAAAAACTGTGCACTAAAAGTGCCTAATATCAGTCTTAGACCATAATATTTACAAGGTTCTCCATAATTGATGGTGATACCGTAGACACATGCTGAGTGGCACTCGGAGGTTTCAGAATTACACTTGTGGCACTGTGCCATAGGTTTCCAATCACTGATCTAGAGGCAGAATAATTTCACAAATAGGTAAAGGAACTTCTTCGCTTTCTCAATAGACACTCGTGGTATGACACTAGGGGGTCATGTACTAAACAAGTGCAGTCGGGAGAAAAGCAGGGAAAACATGAGTGAGGAGCAATTTGCGACTATTTGTAACATTTTGCGCTTGTTTTCCCTTATTTGCACCTCTTCTGTTTATTTTTATTTAGCATGCCTTTTTCCGGTTGCGCTAATAAATTGCGATTATATTTGCGCATGCTAAAGAATTTTGTGAATATTTTGTGAAAAATAATTGTTATTAGCGTGTGAAAATTACACCAGCTTTTAGTAAGTGCTATCAAAAGAGGTAGAAAAAATATTTGCAAAATTGCCTGTTGTTATTCGCAATAATGCTTGTTTTTATTCGCAACTTGATCGTATGTACTATTTGAGTGTTAAATATTTAGTACGTTGCAATAACAGCAAAGCGGAAAAATAGTTTTGCACATAATATATATTTGCGGTTTTTTTAGTACCTGCCCCTCTTAGAGAGAATCACAATCAAAAATAAATGTTTCATTAAACTTAACATTATAGATCCCCAAGAAAGTCAAGCATTCTTAAATAAGCTAGTTCTTTTCTGAAAATTAAGCTGATTACATTCAATTCTTATTAGTATCAACCTTTTTTTCCCAATGTATAATTTTCTCACACAATTTCACACTGTATCTTAAATATAGTCATACTGCTGACTGCATTGGATCTGCCGCTTGATTAATAATCAAGAGGGTTTTATTTTGTATTCTTAGCATATGAACAAAGTTTCACAGACATATGTACGACCCCAGTATTGTATCTGAGTAACTTTATGTGTTAAAACCCAGAGCTCTCTAGTGAGCTATTTTGGTGCCGAAGGCAAGAATAACAATATTGTTTTATAGTCACTATTTTGACAAAAAATGAAAACATAATCAACAAGAAAATTAAGTATAGTAATAATATCTCCTGTCAGTAAGTAGAAGGCCATGCGATAATGGTGATACCGTTAGCAGGATAGACAGTGATACAACCACCTATGTCTGGCTAACTATATACTATTAGGAACTGCGCTATACCACTTTAAACATAGAATGTGTCGGCAGATAAGAACCATTCGGCCCATGTAGTCTGCCCAGTGTTCTAAATACTTTTATTAGTCCCCAGTTCCCTATCTTATATCTAGGATAGCCTTGTGCCTATCCCACGCATTCTTAAAATCCTTGACTGTGTTTACCTCTACCACTTCCGCTGGAAGGCTATTCCATGCATCAACTACCCTCTCAGTAAAGTAATACTTCCTGACATTATTTTAAATCGTTGCCCCTCTAATTTTAGACTATGTCCTCTAGTTTTGGTAGTTTTAAATGTCTAACTATATACAGATGACAACAATGCTGGGCTAGGAAATGATCTTAACACATTATCTTGATAGTTCATATTAGCTTTTTTATTAAATAACTAAAGAGATACTGCTCCCACGATGCTGTATTTCAGTGCTTCATCCTATCACTGCTGTGCCTCTTCAGTTGTATGTACCTGTGTCTAGTTTCTCAGTCACATCCCCATCACTACTGCTCTGCTACAACCTCATAAACTCATCACTTTTTCTAAAAAAAAATTAAAAAATCCGAGAAAGTTTATGGAATGTTTTTGATAATAAAAGTTATATTTAGTTGTGGGAGACAGAAGTCACTGAAGATTAGCATTGTTTATTAGCCTAGTTTGCTGTCATCGTGTAATTTATGCATCTTGAGCATATTTCACAATTGGATATTCAAATATGAAAAGCTGTGTTGGAATTATTGGCAGACGTTTAGAAGGAGTGCAGAACGGTTTTCGATCTGATCAAACTGTTATTTGAACACTAACACTGACAGTTCACCCACTGTGTAGGAAGGTGTTAAAATCATTCATGTATGGTATATGCGATTGAAACAAGGGTATTGACTTTGTTTTTGCATGCCTCATGACCTCTGCTGTGTTTATTCAACATTGCAATTCTTTCTTGTGCCTTTTATAAAATGTGTTTGGGGGCTCCAAAGAGGGCTCTCAAAAAAAGTTTGAAAAAAAAACCCTATTATATCCCATTGAATTATATATATTAAATATTATTCACATTTGGCCAGAAAGACTCTGACGTAAAAAAAGAGCGGGAAAATCAAGTTGTACAGACTGAGGGGTCTATTCACTAAAGGTGAATTTTAACAGTACCCATTGTAACAGTAAACCATTTTAACAGTACATTGTGCAGATAAAAACCTGGTAAATAGCTTTGGTCCTTTCGCCTTCCATTATTCCCAAGATTTAAACCTGCCCCCCCCCCCCCCCCCAAAAAAAGAACATCGACCATCACACATTAATAGACCCATTAGACATTTCCTTTTTTTCAATGTAAACATACATCAAATAAGCTACAAAATGAATAGTATGGTATAATAGACATGGTATAATTAAAACATGACTGGGACATATCAATGCCAGGGTACTCTTTAGATAGAAAAGACAGAGAAGGTAAAAAAAAAGGGGGAGGGGTGGCCCTGTGTGTGAGGGATAGCTTAAAATGTAACTTAATACAAGTTAGTGAGGCGAACATAGAGTCAGTTTGGGTTACATTAGAATTTGGTAATCATATGGTAACTCGGGTAGGTGTGATTTATAGGCCCCCTGGACAAATAGAGGAGTTAGATAATCTGCTAGTTGAGGAAATAGCTAAAATGACAATGAAGGGGGAAGTAATCATCATGGGTGACTTTAATCTTCCTGATGTGAACTGGAAATACAAAATAGCTACTTGCGCCAGGAGTACGCATATCCTAAACTCCCTACTGGGATTATCTCTAAAGCAAGTAGTGGAGGAGCCAACTCGAAAGCAGGCCATACTAGATTTAGTGTTCACAAATGGAGACTTGTTATCAGATATTACTGTAGGTGAAAGTTTAGGATCTATTGATCACCAGTCAGTTTGGTTTAATATAAGAACAGTGATGCAGTCACACCACACAAAAACAAACATTTTAGACTTTTCTAAAACTAGATTATGTGTAAAGGAGTCATTATCAGACTGGAGCAATTTAAATGGAGTCCAGGAGAAATGGGATTATCTAAAAGTTGCACTACTGAAGGCAACAGAAAATTGCATTTGGCTTGCCAGTAAGAGCAAAAAATTGAAGAAACCACTGTGGTACTCTGCAGAGGTTGCCAAAATAGTAAAAAAACAAAAAGCTAGAATTTAGTAATTATAAAAATACTCAGAGTGAGGAAGATAGAAAGATCTATAAGAGTAGACAGAAAGAGGCAAAGCAAGCTATAAGAGCTTCCAAAGCACACACAGAAGAGACTATAGCCCAGTCAGTGAAAAAGGGGGATAAAAATTTTTTAGATACATAAATGAGAAAAGGAAAGTAAAACAAGGATTAGTTAGATTAAAAACAAAAGAAGGATGCTATGTAGAAGAGGATAAAGGCTTAGCAGACTGCCTTAATTAATATTTTTGTTCAGTTTTTACAAATGAAAATGAGGGTAAGGGACCTCATTTAGGGAAAAAGACTAATGAGTCTTTTGATGCATGTAAGTTTACAGAGGAATAGGTTTTACTTCAGCTGTCTAAAGTAAAGACAAATAAGTTGATGGGACCTGATGGGATACATCCAAAGTTATTAAAAGAACTTGGTGGTGTACTAGCAAAACCGTTAACAGATTTATTTAACCAATCACTGTTAATGGGAGTAGTTCCAGAAGATTGGAAATTAGCAAATGTTGTGACCATTCACAAGAAAGGTAGTAGGGAGGAGGCGGGCAACTATAGACCAGTAAGTCTTACTTCAGTAGTGGGGAAAATAATGGAAACCTTGTTAAAGAATAGGATTGTTGAACATCTAAAGTCTCTTGGATTTGAAGATCAGAGACAACATGGGTTTACTTCAGGAAGATCATGCCAAACTAATCTTATTGATTTTTTTGATTGGGTGACTAAAATAATAGATTAGGGTGGTGCAGTATACATTGCTTACCTAGATTTCAACAGAGGGTTGTAGTCAATGGGGTATATTCGATGCAAGGTCTTGTTACTAGTGGGGTACATCAGGGATCTGTACTTTGACCCATTCTCTTCAATATTTTTATTAGCGATATTGCAGAAGGTCTTGTTGGCAAAGTATATATTTTTGCTGATGATACAAAGATTTGCAGCAGGGTTGATATTCATGGAGGGATTAGCCAAATGGCAAATGATTTAGGTAAACTAGAAAAATGGTCAGAGCAGTGGCAATTGACAGTTAATGTGGACAAGTGCAAGATTATGCACCTTGGGCGTAAAAACCCAAAAGCAGAATATAGACTATTTGGTACAGTCCTAACCTCAACATTTGATGAAAGGGATTTAGGAGTAATAATTTCAGAGGACTTAAAGGTAGGTAGGCAATGCAATAGAGCAGCAGGAAATGCTACTAGAATGCTTGTTTGCATAGGGAGAGGTATTAGCAGTAGGAAGAGGGAAGTGTTCATGCCACTGTACAGAGCACTGGTGAGACCTCACTTGGAGTATTGTACGCAGTACTGGAGACCGTATCTCCAGAAGGATATTGATACTTTGGAGAGAGTTCAGAGAAGGGCTACTAAATTGGTTCATGGGTTGAAGGATAAAACTTACAAGGAAAGGTTAAAGCATCTTAACATGTAAAGCTTGGAGGAAAGACGTAACAGGGGATATGATGGAAACATTTAAATTCAAAAAAATTTAAAAAGGGAATCAACACCGTAAAGGAAGAGAGTATATGTAAAAGAATAAAAACTACCTCAACTAGAGGACATAGTCTTAAATTAGAGGGGCAACGATTTAATAGTAATATCAGGAAGTATTACTTTACTGAGAGGGTAGTGGATGTATGGAATAGCCTTCCAGCAGAAGTGGTAGAGGTAAACACAGTCAAGGATTTTAAGCATGCGTGGGATAGACACAAGGCTATCCTAGCTATAAGACTGGGAGCAGGGGACTAAAAAAAAAGTATTCAAAAAAATTGGGCAGACTACATAGACCGAATGGTCATTCTATGTTTCTAATAGGAAATACAGTCAAGACATTGACTTTTAAAATGATAAACTTGGATTAGCTATCACTGCCATTGGCACACAGGAGTGATGGCGGCTGATAATGTATCTCGGTATGTCTATGTAGTTAAAGAATGCATATAGAGTACAGGATTATATCAATGTACAGGGTTTGGGACCACAAAAAAAATACTGGGTTAAAAAGATTTGTTAAAAATATAGGAGCTCACTGTGCAGTCTCTCTCTCTCTCTCTCTCTCTCTCTCTCTCTCTCTCTCTCTCTCTCTCTCTCTCTCTCTCTCTCTCTCTCTCTCTCTCTCTCTCTCTCTCTCTCTCTCTCTCTCTTTGAGATTTGCCATGACACTCCCTAACCCCACAGCACGTAATTTGCATATGGAGTCGCACTGAACAATGTATAGAGAATTTTTGGCCTCATTCACACTGCTGTCAACGTTTGAGCGACACTATTTCTTTACATTTTAAAAAGCATAGTAGACAATTACTACACATGGTCTCAAGGTGCATGACATTCAAACAAATAATTTGCAAGCAAATTGGTTAATACATAATTACCATGAGGGGGGTAGCACTGAATGAGTTAAGTATGTTAATCATTTTACTAAACACCAGGAACATCGACCCGTTCAACATCTAGAAAATTCAGATTTTTTTTTGTTTTAAGGCTTATTATCAGTATAATATTACTGCTAATTCAAAAGCCAGTGCCTAGCGTTACTAAATTAAGGAGTGTTACTAAATTAAGGAGAGGATCAGTAGCAGAGTTACAGATGTCTGCGTTGGGATAATTTAGTCTGCTTGCCAACTCCCGGGGTGCTTTGGCAAGGCATGTGAAGTCTGGGAGCTTATCCTGGTGTGCCTGCAAAACCTGTTACAGTGTCGTATACAATGTTTTTGACGTGGATTCCATGCCTATTCCCAGGGATAAATGCAATAATGAGCTTCTAAAGAATAAGGTAATAAGGAGAGAAAGATTACTTTCCGAGGAATCAATTAGAACGTTCCAAACGCATTTCAGATAATATTTTACATGCAGAAAGTATTCTGTTTTATCATTCTTATTTTGTTTTACCTTTTGTGATGGGCTTTAATATTCACTCATTTTATAAACACATTATTGTTATGTTAAATAGACTCGTCGTGTTTTAATATACTTTTAAAAGTCATCCTTACATTTGCTAGCTTTCTAAACAGTTAAAAAATACAAATCAGTCCTACCTACCATCTTCTTTGTCTGCCAATGCGGGATGGGGTATGCCTTGGGAGGTCAATTGCCAGCTCTGCAGGACCCTGAAGAATGAAAATTGCGATTACTGCGGTATTGCTTGCTGCTTAAATCAGGACTAGAAGGAGTCAGAGGACGAAAGATCTGACCCAAGTTTCTAAATGACATGTCTGCCCTGTAATAGAGTTTTACCAATGGTCAAACTTTCTTTAACACATTTCTATTTAAAATGCCTACACTTTATGCAAACTTTCTTATTTAAAAAAAAAAATCAGTTAAATTAAAATGTTGGCACATACTTCCACATTTGTTCCTGTTGCAACTTGGATCACAAGAAAGTGTATGTTGTGTCTTTGTACTCACCTGGATTGCTGTGCAAAGCATTATGGGACTGACTGCACAGCATGCTGGATGCATGTCGGGTCCACAAGACACTTCATAGCGACCCAAGGAAAAAATCCACTTATTATTTTAAAATTATTCCTAAATGATTCAAATACTAGCCACAGGTCTACTAAATGTGTCAATGACTTTAGGAGCATATTAAAATGGGACTTGATCATGTTATGCAAACATTACAATGTTTGCATAACCTAAACATTTGTAAAATTGTCATCCTTTTTCCTCCAGGCAGAACCAACTGAATCTAAATATGAGTCTGAATGTAGATTCAATAGCACAAAGGTTTTGATTACATAATTTTCAAAATAAATCTAGGAGCTCTCAGCATTTGACATTGAGACTGAAGACCTAGGCTGAAGACCAGCCCTCAAGGTCACGTAGTCTTTAGTTGATAGTAATTTGTTTATATTTATATTTAGTCAGGTCACAGCTAAAAATTGAAATTATGAATGTCTAAATCTAGACAAGTTTAGTATTTCCATTAGCTATACCATAATAAATTGGTTACAACTAATACCGACTTCACAGTCTGCAAATTATTAACTCACTAAAAGATTGGAAAGAGTAACTTAATTTAGAAAGTGTTCATATATTATAATGCTTCCATATTTATTATTATTAGTATTGTTATTATTAGCAATAAAACATATTTTAAGTTAACATTTGGATGATAGGTACACATATGTCATACATTACATAAAAGAAAAATAAATAAAACTTAGTTATTAGTATCTTTTTTCATGATACAAAATATACATGCATTTAATAATATTAATCCCAAAGTTAAAACAGAGAAGACAGCGCTAAACAAACCCCCCCAAAGAATCAATTTTATATTATAAAAGTATACATTTATTACAGGAAAAATGATAATAATAATGCATAGACAATACACATATAAAAAACAGGAAAATTTAATATTGGCATATAAAAGGTCCTTGTAAATGAAAGATATATAATAAGACCAATCACAGGGACATAAAACACAATGGTAGAGATAATTACATAAAAAAGCAAAAGATACAACAAATTATATATATAAAAATAAAGCTAAAGGGAAGAAAAACATCCAAAATATGTTCTTACCCACCGCTTGCAGTTCACCCGACCAGGTATTGAACAAATAATGTTGCACACGAAAAACAAAACACCCCACAGGACGAGTTTCGTTTAGTTGGTGCACCTTTACTTTATTAAGCACTGTGCACCCTTTTCTTTTCTATTAATACCAAAGTATTTAAAGGGGGGGGGGGTGCCTTTAGTTGTATTTTTAGGTACATCCAAGGTATGTTATGATTGTCCAACATTCAGAAAATAGATTTTGTTTTATTTATCCGTAGAGTATAAAGGGCTGAGTTGACCCTATTGAGAATTGAACCTACATTCCTGAGGATTGAAAAGCATTTGCGTACTGAGCTAACCTTACCACAGTAAATCTTGACTAATCTAGGAGTGAATTTTCCACCTCTAACAATAACCCACATGCATTACAATGAAGATGAATTTGTCTTGCTTCTTGACGTTCATTGTCATGTGGACAATATCGAAATAAAAAAATGATCTGTACATTGTGTTAAATATATGCAAATACATAAATAAAAGAGAAAAATATGTTTTAAATTCATGTTTGGTGTCTTGTGTTTATGACATCACCTTTAGCAAATTGTCACGTTGCACAAAATCTGAAGAACACACTGGAGGGAGTATTTTACCTTAACTAACTTAACCCCACGGTTGCGACCCCACGCTATTATGGCCAAGGACTTGGATGATCCCCAAGTGCAGAACCCTGTTTAGACAATAACAAAAGTGACTCTACATATCAGTGGTAAACTGAAATGCAGTAAAATAACCAAAACTGGGGGCTACGCTGAGCATGTAGTCTGTGAATCTCTAAACATAGCTCATGCTATGACTTGTCCACAGGAGCCAGAGGTAGTCAGGAACAAGGGCAGAGGAGGAAGGTGGCACACCAGCTCGACCTGGAGCGGTAGCAGGGACAACGGACCTTCCGATCTGTGACAGAAATGAGCTACTGTACCTGAAAAAAGCCCACAATTATTTTTTTTCTTAAAGAGACTTCTAAATATTGTTAGTAATGCAAATGTATAAAATATAAAATGATTAAAAATTATTATTTTTCAATTCCCTACAATTCTCTCTTTTAAGAATAAAGTCTGATTATTTTATGTTTGCTTCTAGTATTCAAACCCCCCCCCCCCCCCCCTTAGCCTTTTGGCAAAAGCTTTGCTGTAACTGGGTGACATACTGAGTTCTGACAACAAGTCATATCTTGTTACATCTGTCATGTTATATTAAATGGTGCAGCAACAGATAACTAGACATGATAGGCAGTGATTGATGTATTTGGATAAGAATGTCCTAAAAATGATATACCAGCTTAACAAGACTGCAAAAAAGAACTATACAACCCAAAAAAAATACCCAACTTGATCTGTGTTGGCCACATGTTATCCAAAGGACACTTTCTATTCATTTAGTCATGTTCATTAATGGTTTAGTTAGGCTTTGAATTTGTAGTTAGCGAACTTAAGGGACTGTGCTGCCTAAAAATGGTATATATTGTAAATGTAGAGAATAAAAAAATGATCAAAAACTATTTATACACTATATGGATAAATGTATTATGACATACCGTGTAATTATTGAATTGAGGTGTTTCAATCAGACCCATAGCCACGGGTGTATAAAATAAAGCACCTAGCCATGCAGTCAGCATTTACGGTCAAATTTTACGAACAGCCGCAACTCAGCCATGAAGTAGAAGACCACTTAAAATCACAGAGCGCGGTCACCGAGAGCATGGTGCATAAAAGTCATCAATGATCTACTAATTCCACAGCTGAAGATTCCAAACTTCCACTGACATTAATATCAGCACAAAAAATGTGCAGCGGGAGCTTCATTAAATGGGTTCCCATGGCCGAGTAGTGGTATGCAAGCCTCATATTGTTACCTTCAACATGGCATCCATGCATCGTAGATCTCAGTCCTCTCTTCTCCCTGGCATATGTTCTGATCTCCAATATGGCCACCACATGCAGTGTGGCCACTGCTGCTCACGAAAGTATCCTGCAATTGTAGATTACTGTTCAGACCCCTCCTCTTGTATTCCCTCCTCCTGGAGGTGTGGCTTCCTCTGCTCTTTTCATAAATACCTCTCAGTTGCTTCCCCTATTGCCTGTGATAGTTACTTTTTTCTTGGCTCCTTGTTGTGTTTCCTGAGAGTTTCCTGTTCTGATCTGGCAATTTTGACCTTGCTGTTTTCTCCAGTCCTGATCTTGGCTTATGTGACCTGGCTGTTTTCTCCAGTCCTGACCTCTGCTTATCTGGCATCACTGTTTTCTCTAGTCCTGACCTCGGCTTATCTGACCTCGCTGTTTTCTCCAGTCCTGATCTCGGCTCATCTGACTTCGCTGCTCTCTCCAGTCTCATTCCCGGCTTGTCACTCATGTTTGCTGTTTGTCCCCAGTCCTGATTTTGGCTTGCATTCGGACTTCAATTTTGTGTCCTCTGCCTTTGCACTTTCCTGGTTTCCTGGTTCTAGGTTCAGTGCCACACACATCACCAGGTTTGTATCCTGGGCTCAACCTTCAAGTACTTGGCTGTTGGGGGGAAAACCTCTGTCCTGGTTCTGAGTTCCAGGAATTCTGCTTTGGAACTGCACCTTCACCTCCAGATTGAGGTTCCCACTTCCAGTGTATCCGTTACACACATCACCAAGTTAAATGCCAAGTGTTGGATCTAGTTGTGTCAAGTACACTACCACTGGACTCTGGAGCAGTGGAAATGTGTTCCATGGAGTGATGAATCACACTGTTTGGTCTGATGGTGAGTCTGTATTTGGCAGAAGCCAGGAGAACATTTCTTGCCTGACTCCATTGTGCCGACTGTAAAGTTGGGTGGAGGATGGATAATGGTATGCAGCTGTTTTTCAGGGGTTGGGCTAGGCCCCTTACTTCCAGCGAAATAACATCTTAATGTTTCCTCATACAGCAGCCTTTTGGAATGCTTTGTTCCCAACTTTGTGGGAACAGTTTGGAGAAGACCTAATTTATGAATTTGCTTGCAAATCTGCGAGCACATTATAGATATAATTTTTGATATTTTGTTTTATTATTTTATGCACGCTAAAAAAAATATTTAAGTGACAGATTCCCTTTAAATCCTTAAAAAACTAACACAAAAAAAGTAATTTCCTGTAATATTTTAGGTGGTGTTGGCACCGTTAGAAAATATTTCTAACGGTGCCAGCGGCTGATTTCCTCTTGGGTTTACGTTTATCTGAGCTCTCTCGATGGAAAACAACAGCAAAGCATCTTCACAACACACAGTATTGGCAGCACAGTTTTACAGATGGAATATTGCCCAGCAAAATGCCGGTCTCTTTCCCGTTTGTAACAAAAATACTTGAACCTTACCAGAAGAAATAATTTTTGTTATGCAGGAATAAAAGCGAAAATGTCAGGTTTGCATTTTTGAGGTTTTATACTTCACACTGTTAATGTATATGGCAAGACGAAGTTACATAAAATCAATTTAACCTTGCGAAATCAACAAGGGAAGTTTGCCGCCATTTTGATTACAATGCGTGCACATGAGGAGCTGGCTTTTGTTTTGGAGCTTTGTATCTTTATAATTGCCTGGGATAAATTCCTCTGAACTCATAGGGACTCAGGAGATCAGTTCTAATTGCATTCCACGTGGAATCATCTTTAAAAACTTGTCCATCAAATGTCCTGTAAAATCCTTGGACATATATATATATATATATATATATATATATATATATATATATATATATATATATATATAATTCTATATAAATATTAATTTGGGCATTTCTGTGACTATTGCTTGAAAATACCACCACCTGAAAATACTTTCATAATAGAGTTACAAAAGTTAGACAGAAACTTGCGATAACACGGCTAGTTAATACACACAATGAACTATGTAGAGCTTGCAAAATTCTCATTGTTACCATTTAAATTCTTGACACGGTCAACTCAAACTAGTTCTAAGGTCAATAAAATGATTATCGTTAAGCTGAAAACGAACGCTCAAAAAAGAGCTATTTAACCCATCTGTAACCAGACTGTTTTTGAAATTGTGTACCCTAGGTGACAATGGCTGTATTCTAAATTATATATTTTTTGGGGGGGGTAAGAAGGGCTTTCTTTACATACCATTATTCTGATCATATCATATATAATTTAATATAAAAACATTAAATATGATGGAAAATAAAAATACTTTTTCTAACTTGTAACTGAAAAATCATTTATACATCTACAAAAAAACAGATAAATAGATTTTAATAGCTGAGTTTAGAAACACCCCATCTTTACAGGGTTTCCTACTGGGTTCTTTTCCGCAAGTTATAGTGCAATAATGGCAATCATTTTTAGTCGAAGTCACCTATAGTGACATTGTAACCCTAACCCTTATAGCTTGGAGGAAAGCGGTAACAGGGGGATATGATAGAAACATTTAAATACATAAAGGGAATCAACACCGTAAAGCAAGAGAGTATATTTAAACGAAGAAAAACTACCTCAACTAGAGGACATAGTCTTAAATTAGAGGGGCAACGATTTAAAAGTAATATCAGGAAGTATTACTTTACTGAGAGGGTAGTGGATGTATGGAATAGCCTGCCAGCAGAAGTGGTAGAGGTAAACACAGTCAAGGATTTTAAGCATGCGTGGGATAGACACAAGGCTAACATAGCTATAAGACCGGGAACGGGGGACTAATAAAAGTATTCAAAAAAATTGGGCAGACTAGATGTACCGAATGGTTCTTATCTGCAGACACATTCTATGTTTCTATGTTTCTAACCCTAGCTCTAATCCTAAAATCCCAAAGGAATACATTTAGACCTCCGCCTTGTCAGTTTGTCTTTTTACACTATTTCATTTACTTTTTGTGCTATATTTTTTTACCTATTTGGATTACAATAAAGTTACCTATTTTTTATGGAACCTCATATGGTGTACGTGTAAAGCTTCTTTCCTTTGGGATTTTCATATCTACAGACTTTAACCATAGAAGCTCCGACACCCTGTGTCACGGAGGCGTGCCCGAACCCGGAAGTTCGGGCACAGCGCGATTTAGCAAAATGTAGCCGGTGCTCGCTTTGAGTACCGGCTACATTTTCCCTGTCAGACTGAGGCCACTCAAAGTGGCCTCATCTGACAGGTGGGATCCCGCTGTAAGTGCCTGCAGCGGAATCCGAAAACAGAGCCGCGATGAGCTGTTTATTACAGTACGGCCTATGCCGTCCTAACTACTTTAAGGCACTTAAAGTCAGGACGGCATAGTACGTCCTAACGTCACGAAGGGGTTAAAGAACAAAATTGAGCGATGGAACTGTTCACTGATCAGTGACCTGCCCAAGCAGGCCAGCACCATCATATTGAAAGACATTATGCCTTTCACTATTGAGAATGTGATTTTTCCAGAAAGCACAATATGTTTAGTATTAAAGGTGTGTTCAAAAGGTTACTGTAGGAGAAAATGGTTACGAAACAAAAACACTACTTTCGTTTATTGCCCTATAACTTGTAAAAAAAACAACAGAAACACATGTGAACATTGGTATTTCTAAACTCATGATGAATATTAAAGACTATATATAGGTGGAATCTTTTTTACTGTTTGTAATTGTATAAAAGATTTTTTAGGTCAAATTTACAAAAAGGTGTGTTGTTTACATTTTTTCTCATATTTTATGATTTTTTAATAGTATATTATATGATATGATGAAAACAATGGTATCTAAATAAAACCCTTCTTATGACGATAAAAACAATACATAATATGTCGGGGTATATTAAATGAGAAAGAGGAAAATTACAGCTAAACACAAAAACCGCAGATGTGTTAAAATAGCCTCCTAGGGTACAACAATGTCAAAGCAGTCTGATCACCAAGGGGTGAATAAAATAGAGCTGGAAACATTCTCATATTTGTCTATTTGTCGTCCATTCACCACATTGTTTAGTGAATTATTTTTTTCACACCATTTCTCATATTTAAATCTAAAAATCAAACTGGAATTGCATTGAGCTAAGTTGTATGTTTAACAACTTACATTTAAACTGACTAGCCATAACTAGATATGGAAATAAACATCCCATAAAAATTTCACTCTACCCCACTAAGATAAAACAAATAAATATTTTCTGTTAATTTCTTCAACAAACAACCAATTTGCCTAATCATTTTCTTTACCATAATGAATCAGATACACTGTATTTGTTTCAGTAGCAGTGTGTAAGCTGCATGAAATGCATAAATCTATGTTATGTTGAAGACTAGATGGGCTGAATTGTTCTTATTTGTTGACACATATTGTGTTTATATAAGAGATAATTACAATTCAGTTTAAATGAAAATTAAACATTGTTTAACCCTTGCTTCCTTGAAGGAAGCAAGCGTTAAACAAAACATGTCCTGAGACATTTAAGTAAACCCAATGTGTATCTTAATAGATGCAAGACACAGCAGTCCTTGGAGGTCACATGCTGATGACGTCAGAAAGCGCACAGCCAATCAGAGCAGGTTCTCGTCCTGCTCTGACATCTGAAAGCGAGGGTCTCTTGCTGGTAGCACAGAGAGAGACCCTTATTTTGCATGGGATTAGCAGGGGGACCTAGTTAAGCCCCCCTTCCTGCTGATCCCATGCAAAAATGAGGGTCTCTCTCAGCGCTAGCAGAGAAATACAGTCAACGACCAGATGTCTGCCTGCTTCCTATGGAAGCATGGCAGCTGTCGGTCAGAGGATAAACTGGAGTGTACTATCAAAAATACACCCCAGATTATTATACATGGGGCAACTAAAATTTTAATTATGCTTCTATATTAGAAGCACAAGTGAAAAATAATGTTTAGTGTCCCTTTAAGGAAACCAGTTTTTCCTAGGGGTATACTTGAATAATGGTCTAAAAGAGTATTCTGGTCTAATGTGCTGGAACAGACAACGTACCTATACATATTCAGCGTATTCTGTGATCCTTCTAATACTACAGTGCCAACATATTGTCTCTGTCCCACTGTCTACCTGCTCCCTCCTACTACAGTGTATACTTTCTAGTTGTTTATATTTGCATCTATACCATTGTCTCTTTTCTAACTGTTTACAATAACATTCACTAATAGTTAACATCTCAGTTTGGGCCACACTTTACAACTTCCAATAGCATATTTGTGGAAAAGTGTTTTAGTTTAGAGATGTTTCAGTAAATAAGCAGCAATAAAAAAAAAAAAAACAGGCTTTCAAAACCACTGACCTAATTTGCCATGATTTGAAAGAATAACAATTAAAAAATGAATGGGACTGGAATGATAACTCTTACTAGACAGCGACTGTTCAAAAATAGGGCACTCTGAATGTAAAACTTGACCCAGGCTCATACCAAACGATCTTGTATAGAAAGTGAACAAGATAATGTCGATACGCATGTTGGAACATGTAGCAGTATTTTTTTATTTCCAAACCATGTATTCTTTGGTGTGTACATCTCCTTGAACATTACAAACACTACTTGAGTCTTGACATCTAACAAACTCCGAGGAGTAGGCATACACTTGAGATGACTATAATGCTGGCTCGAAGAGAGAAGCTCCACAAGGGATCTCCACATACCAAAGCTCCTATGTGGATCATACATCATCATTCATTCTTTCTGCATTTGTTACTTGAATCTGCAGAAATAATCTTTGTTGTAGGTCCCCCCCCCCCCCCCCCACTTTTTCGGTTAACTCTCTAAAGGAGAGTGCGACTTACCAGTGCCACATTCTACATAACACATTTTAGTGTTATTTTAAAACCTTGACAATCCTATATATTCCTGCAGTTATTTGTTTAATTGATTTGCTAGTTAAGTGTTTTTATCCCTGGCTTGTTTGTTTTTTTAAAACCATAGAATTATTCAGGTTATTAAACATTTTTTTTACAAATGCAGTACAAGAGTTTCTGTAAAATGAGGTAAAGCAATGTACTTTGCAGCTGGTTATATCTTGCCTGTTTTTTTATTTTTTATTTATTTAAGTGCCTAATTTTTGTCAAACATAATTTTTTAAGTTCAACAATTGTTTGCAATTTTTATATTACTTATAGTATGTATCTCATTTTAATAATTTTAAAGTTTTACATATTTTTTTTATTTATTTATTTTTATTATTTCTTTCTATTTTTTCAATTAGATTGTTAGGTTGTTAATTTTATACATAGTAACGGAAAAAAAATACTATAAATCCTAAAATAAATAATGGGACAATTGTAAAAATACAAAAATTGATTTCAAAGTTTTGTGTTTTTATGTTAATAAAACAAACTAAATACAAACCAGATTTGCAAGATTATTTTCCCAGAATCTTGAACCCATCTTTTCACAGACACTAAAGCCTGACATACTACAACAAGATAAAACATCTCACAATGGATCCTTAAGAAAATATTGCAGCCAATAATGAATGTAAGCATTTTTCACTCCATTGAGGAAGATGAAAAATATGTACTTAGCGCTAAATTGGATTTAATTAAGTAAACATGAGACTCAGGCAAATAAAATGGCAATAGTAATTGAATTCAATTATTATATTTAATTATTGCTTATTTCACTCTGCTCTGTAGCATCTTCCTCTTAGAATGCTTTAGCAAGGACAATGATTAAAGCCAGGCTCTTGTTTAAAAAATGAATAGGACAATGTATTAATGGATTCCTAAAAATGAAAATAAATTTCAACCGATTAATCTGTTCAACAGAACAAAAACATAGAAAATGAAAAAAAATCAAAAACACTTGTATGAGTCCATTCAAGCAAAGTTCATGTCTTCTAAAAGGATTGAATTAGGATAAAACTGTTGCTTAAATGTGTCTGTAGAGTTTCATGTTGATGACATCACCTGTGGCTTGATATGCAAATGTTCCATTGAAAACCGGTTCGTTCGCAAATCAAACCTCAGGTGATGTCATAACACGTGAATACACAGACACATTTAAACACTTTTTTCTCCTAATTTAGGCATTTGCTTGCAATTCTGCAAACACAAAGTATAGATCATTTTTCTCTACATTCACAGTAAAACAATATTTAGATGATAAAGACTCTTTAATGCATTAGATTAACCAAGTTGGACAGGAGACATATTTATCCTCAAAACAAACATGACAGAGAACATGTGTGTTTACTCACGTAATACATGCACATATGTCTTAATGGAAAATCTGACCACCTGACCATACAGGAAGAAGGACATAGATTTGCAGCTGATACTGCAGAAAACCAAAACAAGCTTATATGATCACATACCTCCCAACATTTCAAATGGCCAAACTTTTTTTTTGGGGTGGTGGGGGGTGGTTGAAGGCGTAGCTCTGTATTTTTAGGTGACTTTGAGACCCACCAAGAGTTATTCATGTAATTTAGGAAATCATTTTGCATATAAATAATGCATTTGAATTACAAAAACTAATGTATAGACACATTTACTGCATTTTAACACACACTAAATGATGGGTTTTATTTCTTTGAAGCTCTGGGATACATTCATAGACAGTTAAAATTCTGAACTCCTAGAAAATAAGGACACCACAGGAGGAAAGAGGGACAGAGGGATTTGGGAGAAAAAATAGGGACAGTCCCTGCTAAATATGGAATCTTAGGAGGCATGGTATCACATGTCCTTGGTGAGGTCATCAATCATGCAAGTGTCTAGAATAAGAATACGATAATATTAAAAATGGTGTAACTCTTTACACAGTGACAAGATGAAAAAGGGATAATGGAACAGAACTGTAACGGGGACTCTGTAAAATGCCTCAAAACAGAAACAATGCATCAAATATCTCTAGCCAATAACAAAGGACATCCTTTAGAGCAGGTGTAAATGTATCCAGGAAAAAAGGTTACTTTGAACAACAAGCCAGAGTGCCTTCAACCATTAGGCAGAGCCTCAAATAAATATACATATTTAATGCCGCAACCAATACTAATTGATTCCCTCAGGTTAACCTCTTCATGTCAAAGGCGCACCATGCCTTTGATGTGTTTGAATATCAGTGAAAAAGTTGACTGGCTTGGATTTATATATATATATATATATATATATATATATATATATATATATATACATCATTTTTGAGGTTAACCTATTTCATGCCAGTATGTAGTTTGTTATTTATACAGGAGGATTGACTTTACCAGAGGCATCTTCAACAGCCTATACATGATCACCAAATATTCCAGGATCTCCAATACTGAAGGTGGGAACCCTGACACCCATATCTGCATGGCTGTTAATAATTCGTTATGGTGTAGTTGAAGTAGACACTTCTAAGCATGAAGTCACGCGAAATGAGTCAAGTGCGGTTTCCAACACTGTTTTTTTGTTGCTGTGTATATATATTTTTTTTCCTGCCATTAAACATCCCTTTACTCACAGAATATCCAGAGTGCAAGTTCCTTCTTTTTCTTTATTATTTATTGTGATTCATTGTGTGGTCGGCGAATGAAGGCGGCACTTGGTTCTACCAACACGCACAGCTGACACCCTTCCAGTGCTGGACACTCTGCCCCGGTGGAGACCAGCATGCCTCCTTTGGAAGACTCTCTCTTATTCTGAAGTAGATCAGCTAGGGCTCAGTCAGGGTGACCATTCTCTTCTAACCCTGCTTGGTTGCAGTTGCCTTGAACTTAACACACTAAATAGTCCCATGACATTAATCACAATGACTTCTATAGGCCTAAAAATTCTATACAATGGGCAGGACTGCGGTCGCGTTCTGGTGAGTGACAGAATATCGAATGAGTCAACTAAGGAATTATCGCATGGCACAGGGCCATGTATAAAAGATACATATAATTTCCTAACTTGTAAATTGTTTTAAAGTAGAACTACTACATATAGACATTCCACATTTATTAAAACACATTTATAATATACAGAAGATAAGCTAGGTAGAACTGTTCCTTTAAACTGCATAATAACATTAATTGCTCAGCTGCAGATTTAACTAATTCCCAAAGTTTGCGCTAAAGTGGTTTATGTCCCGCTGGGAAAAAAAGCGCTTTGTATAAACTAGTTATTATTATTATTATGAATTCCAGCTTCGAACCCATAAGGTACATCATATCTCTGCCTTTTGCAAAACAGGCCTTCAAATCAATAGTACCATATTATCTCATCATTTCATCCTTAATATGTTTATTAAACATTTATACTGAAATGATCATCGAAAAGCATTAGCTCCCCGGAGGTCTTATTTAGAGAAATTTCTATGCTGGAATTACTTTCATTTTCCATCACTGAGATAACTCAACTCTACATGTCACTAACAGTGTAGGGAGAATTCTTTAAAATATTTAAAGTAAAAAAATATGGAGAAAATATAAATTGTAAGTGTTATGTGCAGGATTGCTCATCTTCTGGATGAAACTCTATGGGAGTTGTTAAATAATAATCAACACAAACACAACCATTTTATCGAGGTATAAACAGAGGTTATCGAGTAAACTAGTACAATCGGTAGCAGGGTGGATTAAAATATTATTTGTTATTTAAATCAGATAATTTTTATTCAATGAAATGCGTTTGGGGGAAAAAATCTATCTAAAGCTAGTTTTCTATTTAAGATACATTAGAGTTCAAAGGTTATTTAGTATGAAATAAAGCTTATTTATGTATATAAAGGTCAGGAAAAGACCTTAATCCCACTGTCATTCAGCAAATCGATGTACAAACAAAGAACACATTACCTTCACACATTACCACTTCAGTTTATAAACACTGAAATAAAGAATATATACGCTATATAATGTTATTGTTTTAGTTAAATAAAAAAAAACTAGTTCTCCAAATATGTGTGATTAACCCGATCAACTAAAGTCAGTTCGGATATAGCTTTTTTAATACTCTGACAGGTTATTATAAATATGACACCCAAGTAAATTTTAAAGATTATGACTACCAGCAAGAATGATTCTTTAAATTTAAAAATAATGATTAAAATCGAGTCTTATGGACTAGTGATTTAAATCATGGTTTAAATCTACTTGATTTAAATCAAATCCACCCTGATCAGCATGCACATCGAATTCATTTCTATGGTAATTGTTTAATTGTTTTAAAACTCTATCCCATATTTATTTTTATGTATAAGTAAACCTCCATTCTGCTTCATTCAAGTCAGGAGCACTATTCAATACAGTGCTAATGTTACACATATATATAAGTAGTTCATGCATTTATTATCAAAGTCTGTAGATGGGCAAATCTACCATTACTGACATTAACATTTCGGAGAAAGGAATAGCTTCATTAACCATCACAGTCCTCAAACTGAAGATGATACACAATATTCCAAAAAAGTTTGTAGTAATAACAAAAAAAAAATGAATGTAGAATATTTGCCCTGAAAACACTGTGCTTCATGGAGTTATTGAGAGAGACTAAAGATGTCCAGCTGGCACCTCATGGGTCATAGGTGGGGTGTGACTAAGGTTGCCAACTGGTCTTCCAAAAATTACCAACCATGCTATTTCCTCCATAAACTTAGCAATAGCTTCAAGCCAAGGTGAAAACACCAGGCCTAACATGGGCTGTGACTTGTGGTGTGAGATTGCTGATGATTAACAAGGCACGTGCAATATCTGGCGGGTCAACGTTCATCTGAAGAATC
Organism: Pelodytes ibericus; assembly: GCA_036172795.1. Lineage (NCBI taxonomy): Eukaryota > Metazoa > Chordata > Amphibia > Anura > Pelodytidae > Pelodytes > Pelodytes ibericus. Next base: position 186,691,116 of record CM069862.1, read on the forward strand.
AGGACTACCTAAATCCGTGATAACTATATATACATCTTTTTTTGTTCTACCATTCATTTTTTAAATAAAGTTGTATACACCACCATGAGCTTATTACTGAATACATCAAAAACATTGATCCAGTTGATCCATCAAAAACAGCATGCAGTTAGCCATATTTTGACACTAGGGGATATCTATGACTTCCAGAACAATTCTCTCTGGGGACTGTTTTACCTGGGATATTATATAGTTTGCCCTAAGGAATTCTGTTTTATAATTAAATCGGGGGGGGGGGGGGAGATTGAATTATGCACCTAAATATTAAATAAATAAAGTATTTAAAAGCCAAATAATTGACATTTATAGCTCACGAGAAAAGAGTCCTAAATTCCCCATAATACTATCGATCTAGACATCCTTTTAATAGAGCTAATTAGCCCAATTTATCTAGTCAGCATTTCAATAAAATTGATTGAAGAAAAAACACAATTAAATAAAACAAACACACTTTTGGGAAAAAGATTTACATGTGATCAATCAGTAGGATCATTCGATCGGTTTCCTTGGTGATTGCTTCACGTTTGGAACTTTGCTCAAGAGAATTTGTTTATGCATATCCCCTGTTACATCAAATTTTTGGTGTAATATACATTCACCAATCTAGAGAATTACTTCTGTTCAAAAGTTATGTATGCATACCCCCCATTTTGTGCAGGACAGGCAGGACCGGCGCAAGACTTTTTGCCGCCCCTTGCTGCTCTTACTCTCAGTCATTTACACACACAGTAACACAGTGTCACATACATATGCAGGCACATGTACACACACATGCAATGTCAGATGCAGCCACACGTACACAAACAGTTGCACATGCAATGGGATCCTATTTTTTCCCCACCCACCCAAAGCCTGGTGTCTTTTTTGTTTTTAACCCTCCCTCCCACAAATGCCTGGTGTCTTTTTTGTTTTTAACCCTCTCTTCCACCCAATGTTTCATGTCTTTTTTTGTTTTTAATCCTCCCTCCCACCAATGCCTGGTGTGTTGTTTTTTTTTACCCTCCCTCCCACCCAATGCCTGGAGTGTTTTTTTTTTTTAAAACTGTCTTGGACATCGCAGAAGGCAAGTAGAGCTCTCAGTTTGAGTGACAGTGATACCACATTCACGTGCTTACTCTCAACCTCTCAGGCTGCACCCACAATATCCTGAATAACCAGGGGGAAATGTTGCCAGTTACGTGTATGTAGAGAGAGTTGTAATTATTGTCTGTACAGCATAAAATAACATCCCTGCAGCAAATAAAAACACAGAAACCTGAATCCATGTGTTTTTAAAGCAACACAATACCATTGCCTTAATAAATAAAATTGAAGTCAGTTGAAATATATATTATGAATGTCGATTATGCGGACTATTTTCTTTAGCCTCTTGGCAAAACATGATGTGAATAAATAAAGTAGATCTCCCGCTGATAGCTTTTGTTCTTTTTTTTCTTCCCCTCAATGAAAGTAAAGCATCCACTGTGAAACAAATGATTGCGTGAATCGTTCTCAATCCACAAACGTTTTCTTTACGGAGACAATTGCATAGCTTTCTGATAAGACTTTATAATGCTAATATATTGGTAACAATTGGTCAAAGTTAGACAGGTGTCAGTACTGGCTGCAAGTGGGAAATTATTTTAATAAATTCTGCGGAAGGTGAAAGGCTTTGATGGGTTACCTCATACATCTAGACAACTATACAACTTGTTTCAGTCAAAAAAAATAGGAACTTTGAAAGATCTTTGAAAGAGTTGATCCGTTCACCTTTGTGTTCATTGTTCCACATTTAACTGTACTTGTGCACTCAGAATGTTCTATTGGAGAGACTAATGTGACTATAGTTCACAAATGGTGTAATTACGTTTTCTCTTAGCAGAAATAGAGGTTCGTATGCTAACATTTTATGTTGAGTTGAAACCTCCTCCTCCCAAAATCATTTCCCCAAGGCTTCCCAAATGACCCCTGGGAACCCTAACACATATGGGGGGGCCACTACAAGTATCTCTGCCCCTGATAAAAAAAAAAAATTATGATTCCAGAAGCTGCCTATACTCCAGTCACTGATTATTAATATGAGGGGACCAGGGCAACTGGCCGGGAGCCTGCCAAATGGTCCCCCCTGCCAACATTAACTTGGAGTCTTCCAAATGGAGATGTTATTAGTAATGGGACTGAGGGCCTGCCAAATGGCTCCCAGCCCCCAAAAACAAAATGGGCCAGGGACGTACTCAAGGTCCCTGGCTCGTTAATACATATACCACACCGCTCAGTGATAGGAGGGTTATCACTACCCCCCCCCATTACACCTATTGCCCAAGGTCCCTTGAATTAAAATGAATAATAGCTACCCTGCCCAATATATAATATTCACCTCTCCCATCCACAGTTCCAGGAGCCTGCCCATGATTCTCGGTAAACATAGAAAAAAAATACAAATATTAAATACCCCCCTCATCTCTGACCACCCCAAGGCCACAGACAACATAAATAATAAATTATATTAAAATAAACTGATGCCCACCATTATCCAGGGGCTGCTCCAAGGTCCCCCGCATAACATAATTAAATAAAATGAATTAAAATGAAAGTAATTGAATTTATCCTAGATGCTCCCCCTACCTCTAAGGAGTTGTGGGGAAGGGGGGGCTGGGGAGGCAATTCAAAATATATAACCAAAAACTTTAAAGTAAAAACACCCTTTGAGTGCCAAGAGGGCGGGCAGTGAAAATTTAATTTAAAGCCAGGGGTCAATTTATTTGAATATAATTTATAATTTATTTAATCACCCCAAGCCCACTGCACACTGCCAATATTTTCTCCCCAGCTTGGGATATTGAGCCCCAACCAGAACTGCACTATGTAACATGGCAGCCCAGATATCTCAGTGAGCACAAGCTGGAATCACTTTTGTATAGTGCTAGGAGCATTGTTCGAAAGCCATTTTAACCATGTTAAAGTGGGCTTGCTAAGAAGGGTTTGGTTCCTCTTTAATATATGTCATAGTAGCCACAATTTGGTAACTCTAATGTCATGTTAAAGTAATGACGAGGCAATAAGCATTGATAGAAGCCCAGCATAACAAGGATGGTTGTGCAATTTTCAAGGTGGTGTACAATTTGTCCTTCATTTATGTAGCTCAGTTTGTTTGCTGGATTTGGACCTGCAACATATAATTTACTCCTGCTGCTGTTTCCTAAGATTTCCAGGACTTTGCTTTTTTCCGGTGTTTTGACGAATTACTCGAGCAAATTCTCCTGCGCAATCGCAGCTGTAACTTTCTGCGCATGCGCAGTGAGCAAATTCTCCTGCGATTGCGCAGGAGAATTTGCTCGAGTAATTCGTCAGAACACCGGCAATCTCTGGCCAACTGCCTTCGAGTATAATTTTCTGACTCTGGTTCCTACTCTGATTCCATTGGGTTTTTTTGCATTTACTCTAGATGCACATCTCCCAAGCAATTTTTATTCACATAATTCTCATATCTCTATCTTACATTTCCCCACCAGCTTAGCAGTAATGAGGGTGAGGCACGTAAGGCCCTAGCCTTAGGCGCACACAATTGAGGGGGCGCAGTGATGATACCTATATAACTAGACTGATGCTCTGTCATGCAGTGGAGTGGCAGGTCTCAGCTTCTTCTGACTTGCTCTCGAGTGCGAATCAGGTTATGCGGAGAAATAATCAGACTAGTGCCTGGCATAGGAAGCCATATTGCTGCACCCTGCCTGCATGTATACAGCTGTATGGAAAGAAGCAGTCTCTAACAGGAAGGGGCAAAGACCTACAGGACCCCCACAGCACTGATCACTAGTGAAGAGCCCTCAAGGACCAAAATTAGTCTCCCAATCATCTGAGAACCCCAAAAATAGGTGCATCTGTTTTATTTTTTTCTCCCATATGAATATATTTTCTATTTTTTCACACCACAGAAAGAGCTGCAGGACACAGTAGCATGGCTTTGGAAGGGGAGTGTCAGTTCTACTGTGCATGGGCAAATGTCTGACCATGCACAGGCCCTGGCATAGTTCAAGTTATTGAGCATAGTATTAGATTGCTCCTATTTTATCCTTTCCTTTCAGATCAGCCCAGGTGCTGACCAACCAGTTTCAACAATTTGGTCTTTTTAAACATCTACGCCCGCTCAAATCCCTGTAACTCAAAGTTAGCAGGCATGTTCCCATATCCCCATGAACAAGACACGAATGCGTTAATACATAATGGGATTCTTGTATTAAAACTCCAAAGTGTCAGGAGAGGTTAAAAAAAAGGCAAAGAGACCAAAAAGTACGTCACCGGCAGACACAACGCAGACTCCAGAAACTAATTAAAAGTCTGCTTTATACATAGACACACATGCCGATAACGCCATTATTTGGCACTATCTACCTGTGTGCCGTGTTTATACACAACCTCCTATTTTGAAAATGCTCACTGATGTGCAAGCATGTTGTTTTATGATAACACTCTAAAATGCTTCTTTCTCCATGATCAGAGAGATTCCTATCCATAAACTCAGCAGTTTTATAGTATTGGTACCCGGTAATATACTGTTGTGTACATTCAGAGACATCATTAAAATACTCTTTTAATTTTTTTATGGTCTTTTGAAATGCATTCGCATGGATCCCAGATCAATATCTGTCTTAAATAGTTAGTGAGAGTAAGATTTTTTCTTTTATACCAGTTCAGAGAAAGACACCAAACTAGACTGATCTCTGTGATATATAATTGCTTTTTTTTTTGCGCTCAGCCATATAGCTCTCTGAGACATGAAAGATCTAAGTAATTGGAGTTATGATGGGAAAAAAGGGCTATAAACATATGATGGATAATGAAGACTTTAGTGTACTCTGACCTGTGTCAGTAATGCCAGGAGCTCTGCTTATATGCTGGATCCAGTTGTCATTATTAACAATGGCCATGAATTTCAGCCTGTCACAGTAATCAAACCACCAGACAGAGGTTCCTCTGGGATTTATAAAGAGAAGGTCGCTCTGTCTGGCCTTGAACAAGCATCTTCAAATTCCTCTGCATATGGCAGATTAGTCGGGTCATAGCACATACAGTGAAAAATGTTAGCCTATAATAAGGGGAAACAGCTGAAGTGCACATTTTTCTATTTTGTTGGGTGTGTGTAAGTTATAGCACCCTTAATAAATGTTCTCAGTTAAAAATATAACATGCCCTGACGGTTATGCTTTCTGACATATCATTTAAATTAGCACAGAGTATAAATGTAAGAGGCTTGTCAAAAGATAATTTATGTGGGCCATCATTAGAAGTCATCTGTCTGTTTGAGAGGATTACGATGACCTTAGAGAGCCAAGTGTGTCAATCATTGGGTTACTATGCATGATGTCATCGCTGACAGCCCAGGTGCTCACGACGTACCAAAAACATTGATTTCTTCTTGTCCTTTCTAATTCTTATTTAGTGAGTGGACTAGTCCAGGCTTATGAGACCTTATCAGGAAAGTATAATTTGCTTAAGTTTGCATGTGTCAGGGAACTGACTTTACCTGGACTCTTTTAACCAGTTCGCCAGCTTGTTTTTCACAGCTTAGGCTTTGTTAACCATGAATCTAAAAAGCCTTGTTATCATTGTCATCACTCCTCAGCTGTGTCTGGTCATGTGCCGACTCTCTGCCTATAAAAGTCTCTTCCTCTCCCAATACCTTTGTCGGATTATTGTGGTTGCTGCTTGTATTACGGATTTTGGACCATCTGACTACTCTGACTTCTCATACCTACTGACATCGGCTTGCCTGATTTCGTTTCTACCTTTTATGCTCCTGCCTCTCAGCTCTACCAAAGACCAGATCATCACTCAAAGCTCAGGGGCTCAACCACCTTGGTAGAAGACTTTGCTGATCTGGCTGCTGGACTCCAAGACCTTCTAAATATCAGTATCATTACAATATGTTTTAATACATTTGGTGGTATACACCTTCTACATGTTTACAAATTAAATCCTTTTTTTCATAATACAAAAACTAACTGTTCCTCTCAACCTAACAGAGTTAGAAACACGTGTGTAACTATTATATATAAATGAGAGGTTTGGGTTATAGGAATTGGCCAAAGCATAATTATGCTCACCTGTCATATCAAAACACACTCTCAATACAGAGACTTAATCGCATCTACTTCTGAGTGGGCACACACAGCAGTCCATACTTGAATATAATTGATTACATCTTGAAGTCCAGGTGTTAAATAGGAGGTTTCGTTGGACATTCTCAAACAAAGAAGAGCCAATAATGTCAACTAACTGTGAGCAGTTAACTTGTCACAGGATCAAATTCTATAAATGCATAATATGATGCTTAGTAAACAGGCATGTATATAATGTAATTGCCCTTTTCTCCGGCTTGCCAACATTGTATACCAAAAAAAAATCGATTGAACTTCTTTTTCCATAAGTTATCTCTCCAATTCAGACAGCAATGGACCAAGGGTACCAAATAGCCTATACAAACATCTCTACTTCCTAGTGACTAAACTGACTGCTTGGCCTTGCTCAGAGGGGTTATAGCTCTTAACTCATTGCTTAAAAATCAGTTCAGACAACGACTGGGAATATTGCCGTAACAAAGTATTCACACAGTTTTTAAACAGATTATTTTGTCATTTTGTGTTCTTGTTTGAAGTGTTCATTTCATTCCTTGCAGGAATTTTTTTTTTTTTTTTTTAGGCCGTAAAAATCCACTTCTCTGTTTCGCCCTCATAGATGCTACTAGGACGCCCTCTAATGGGGAATCTCAACAATATCTTTTTCCGACACTACATTTTTCATCAAAAAAATAAAATAATAATAATAAACGTGTTGAGGAATCATCGCCACATATCCATCCCAGAGTAAAATTGATGTCATTTATAATAATCCAATCCAATGGCAGGTGTACATTGTGACTTTAGTGGCTAAATTATATCAAAGAATAATGCAAACGCAGGGAGCCAAACAATACCCTATTTTTCATGATTTGCTTTTTCTATCAACCTTGGAAAGGGAGCCTGGAAACTGCATTTTGTGTTGTGTTATTTGTTTATATAAGGACCTGATGTGATAGAAAGATGGGCAGACATTGTTAGTGGCGGTAGGATCTCATTGAGAAGGATGTTAGTTGAGGTATCTTGTAATCCATAGGGGACAGGATATCAAAACAGAAACAAAGTGCAGTACATTTGGACAATGAAGGGAGGAACTGATTTTAAAGAAAAGGTGTGAGCGATCACCTGTACGGGAATTCCAGAGACAATCAAGTTGGATATTCTGAAATTAACAATAGTTAAAAAAAAAAAAAAAATACGATGTCTGACATCTGTTTGGGAAAATGAACACATGCAAATTTGGCAGGTGACTGATTACACCATTTTTTGTAGAAACAAGGGGACTTGTGATCATTCCTTAAACAATCTCATCACGCGATCATGCTCGTAGGAATTCAAAGATAGATATTATGGATATATATTAAATATAATATATGTTGTACTGTAAATATGTAACGGAAGTAACTCTATGCTATGTGAAACCTACAAACACATAAAATGAATACATTTAGGAATTAACCCCTTCAGAACTAGCATTTTCTAATGATTTTTTTTATGTGTGTAATTTTAAATTGCTATCTTTTTCATTTAGAGGTTGTGATAACCCTATGAAAAGAAGTACATAAGAATGCTCTCTTGATATCTGGCTTTAAAGGTACACCAATATGTCAATATGTAGTAATAATGATAAAAAAAAAAAGAACAACTAGTAGTAGTATTATTTTTTTTTTTTTATCAAAGTCTTATAAAAATAATATAAATAATAGGTAGATATTCTTACCATATATTTATAGCAAGTTCAATGTGTATTTATAACTCGAAAATAGTCTATTCTACAGATTATTACTAGAACAAGAGAGCACACTATGAAGTTAGAAGTGTTGAAGTCTGAAAAAAAATGTGAGAAACTATGTTACAGAAAGAGTAGTAGATGCCTAGAATGGCAGTCCAGTTTAGGTTGGAAAGGCTAACACTGCAAAGAAATTTGAGAATGCATGGGATGTGTATGAGGCTATGCTAAACAACTATACAATCATTTATTATGAACAGAATTGATTTTATCACTTGGATCTTATCTGCAGTCAAGAGCATATGTGTCTAGTCTTTCCCATGTGAGGGGCATTGCACCTTGATAAAGAGGAATTATGCCCAAATGACCTAGTCCATCAATGCTAGTCCTGTAGCACATTTGAGCTAGGAGCCATTCATGCATGCATCACATGACTTAATTTATATAAAAAAATATGCAAATCACATTATCAAGACCAATGTCCATTATAAAATGACAAATGAGATGACTCATTTAATTAGTCTATAAATACCACCCACTTACACTGCTTTGTCTTAGTGCTGGTCCATAGAACACACCCATATCACAGGTTTTTTTTTCTTTCTCTATCATTTTTATTCCGTTTCTTGACAGGGTGAGCCCTTTATGAGTTTTACGTACAATATTCAGATTATCATTAAAGCCTCATGGCCACTCTGGACTACCCTGTTCTACCCATAGACCATAACCACAATTTGAGAGTGGTCAGTGAAAAAAAGGGTCAAAGAAATACAGGGACTCAGTTGAGATGTGCCATGGATAGGGAAAACAGCTACACATCCAGCCTCACCATACACACCACTTTAATTACTGATTCAAGACATCATAATGTATTTTAATACCAGTTGGGATGTATCCATCCATCCAAACTGGTGCTTAGCAACTGAAACACTATGCATAAGAATGACTACTCTGTGAAACATACCATTAGCTTCAGAAGCCCCTTAATCTTAACATGTATAGCTTGGAGGAAAGACGTAACAGGGGGGATATGATAGAAACATTTAAATACATAAAGGGAATCAACACAGTAAAGCAAGAGAGTATATTTAAAAGAAGAAAAACTACCACAACTAGAGGACATAATCTTAAATTAGAGGGGCAACGATTTAAAAGTAATATCAGGAAGTATTACATTACTGAGAGGGTAGTGGATGTATGGAATAGCCTGCCAGCAGAAGTGGTAGAGGTAAACACAGTCAAGGATTTTAAGCATGCGTGAGATAGACACAAGGCTATCCTAGCTATAAGACCGGGAACGGGGGACTAATAAAAGTATTCAAAAAAATTGGGCAGACTAGATGGACCGAATGGTTCTTATCTTCCGACACATTCTATGTTACCATGTAATGTTACATAGAAAATGGTGACTGATTTTATTAATACAAATACATTAATAATAGAACATTTTTCAGGTCTGTGTGAATATTTAAACTTTGTTTTTTAAGGTTCCTTGGCTGAGTAGTATGTAATAGGCCTGGTCGCTCTTATCGATAAAGCAATAAGTATAGTATTTGATAACTTTTGACTTTCAGGCTAAAGGAACACCAATTCCAAAATATATACTCTGTTAGAAAAAAAAAAGTCATCCCTTATGAGTTTATGAAGTGTGAAGTCCTGAATGATATTATAGAAAAAGAGTTGATAAACTTGCTAAAGTGTATATCGTGCTGTTCTAAAAAAATATATGCAGACCCCTTTTGAATGCATCTATTGTATTTGATAGCATCACCTCTCTTGGCAGTGAGTTCCATATCTTATTTTCTTTTTTTTTTTATATAATATTTATTTATTGATTTTTTTCATCCAAGATCGCATGGTATATCAAATAAAAATTACAGAAATAAAATGAGTCGTGGCATTACTTGAAATATGTACATAGAATAAACATGAAATTCACATAAAATTCAAATGGTAGAGGTCGAATATCCTGTGTCAGTACAATCACCTTACAAAACAAAATACAAAATACAATATAAAAATACAAAATAATTTTCACATTGTTAATATGAGGAGGGGGAAGGGGGGGGGGTTGTGAGGGGTTGTTGTCCAGTTCAGTTTCGTAGCGCATGTGTTTCCATATTACAGTATAAAAATAGGGGTATGGGGATGTGACGCTCATTTCCGCTTTTTTGTTTATTGTATTTGAATAAGATATGAGTCGTGGGGGGTGAGGGGGGGGGTGGGGGAGAGAGAGAGGTGTGAAAAGAAAGAGGCGTGGTTGGAAGAAAAGAAAAAAAAAAAAAAAAAAGGGGGTTATTCCAGGGTGAGGTTTTCAGTCTCCCAAAAACTGGATGGTTACCAAAAACAACTTAAATATACAATAAATACACATGTGAAAAGGATTGGATGATACTAATCAAAAAAAAACACTAAAACATATAAATTACAGCATTTATACACAATAGTACCAACGTCTTAGAATGACATTTTCCATAATAGAAATTCTAGATTTATAGGGAAATAGCATCTTTCCTGCATATGTTTGTCATTTATTTTGCATTTGTATATATACCATATGTTTTGTAGAAACTAAAATGATCGGTTTCACTGGGGAGCTATCCCACCAGTGTCTCCCAGGGAAAAACACTACCCGTAGGGCCTGTGGGAAGTGACCGCATGTTGTCATATATAGGTTATGGTTCTTTCGTTCAGATGATTATGTGCTTCAAAATTTCTGCACATTTGGGTGATTCTAAATGGTCCATCCAGGGGAGCCATTTGTATGTGGCTTTCAAGCCCTCACCTTTAGATGTGTGGATGATTTCCTCGGAGCTCCTGAAGTCCTCCACCAGGGCGGCCCACTCCCCATATGTGGGTGCTCTCGTCTGTTTCCACAGTCTTGGGATAAGTATTTTCATGGCATTGAGTAGTATCGGTGTGAGTGACCTCTTATATGTGCCTATTGGTTCTGGCGTGTGGTGTAGGAGTGATGCCAGTGGGGTGCCTGCAAAATTCGGGTCTGATATTGATTTAATAGTTTCTATGACAACTTTCCATAGCGGAGTAAGAAGAGGGCATGTCCACCATATGTGGAGGAATGTCCCCCTGGAGGATCGGCATCTCCAACATATATCAGTATGAGTGGGAAATAGTCGCTTGAGAGTGGCGGGCACTCTATACCATCTAGTTAGAAGTTTATATGAATTTTCTTGAGCATGGGCTGATATAGAGCATTTGTGTGTAAGAGTGGACATTTTTGTCCATTGTTTATCTGTGAGCGTGCAGTCACAATCTGTTTCCCATTGCCTTATGTAATATGGTTTCGTAGGTGGTTGGAGTTGTTTTAGTAAATTATATATGGTGGATATGAGTCTTTTGGGCACCTGTGGTATTGCGCAGAGGGCTTCATAGGCTGTCAGAGTAGGTGGATATTGTTTGTTTTTTAAGAGTTTCGAGGTGTAGTGTTTGAGTTGTTCATAGGTGAAGCACTGAGCAGGTGTAGGAATATTATCGGCATAGAAGGCTGTGATTGGTTTGATAGCATTGTCTTTCATGACATGTCCTAATCTAGGGTAGAGTATGTCAGCGTGAAACATAGGTTTCAGTGCTTCTGGAGAATAGCCAGGTTGGAAATCATTGTTGTATATAAGTGATGTGAGTGGTGATGGGGATTTTACGAGGCCATCTAGTTTGCGGGTATTTGCCCATTGTCTAAGTGTGGGTGGGGTTGTCGGGTGTTGAGTGGAGATGGTAATATTCTGAGTGTGCGAGATCCAGCTCGCTGAGGGTATGGGGACCATTATGTTTCTTTGTTCTAGAGAGACCCAGTGTTTATTAGCAGGGCCCGTCCATTCTACTATGCGGGCAAGATGGGTAGCTTTATGGTATACTTCTATGTCTGGCAGAGCCATACCTCCCAGGTGTTTGGGTCTAGTGAGATAGGGATATCCTAATCGGGGAGTTTTATTTTGCCATATAAATTTGGTTATATCTCTTTTGATTTCAGTGAAAAATTGTTTTGGGATCAGTATGGGGAGTGTTTGTAGGAGATACAATAATTTGGGGAGGATATTCATCTTGATGGCCCCTGCGCGACCAAACCATGAGAGATTTCTCTTAGACCAACATTCCATGTCTGCTTTAATACGTCGTGTTAACGTAGTGTAGTTAAGTGTATATAAGTCTGTGACATTTTTGGATATGGTGAGCCCCAGGTATTTGATAGTGTCACGTGCCCAGGGAAATGGGTACGTAGTCTGTATGGTAGTTACCATGTTTGGGGGGGTAGTAAGATTTAGTATTTCTGATTTGTTTAAATTAGCTTTGAAGTTCGAATGAGAAGAGTATGTGTTCATTTCGTGCATGATATGTGGCAGTGACTCTAAGGGGTTGGTGACAAAAAATATTATATCATCTGCAAATGCAGCTACTTTAAATTGTCTTGGGCCTATTTGTAGACCCTGTATTTGTTGATTTTGTCTAATGGCATTTAGAAAGGGTTCCATAGACAATACAAACAGTAGGGGGGAGAGGGGGCATCCCTGCCGTGTGCCATTCGACAGAGTGAATGGATCGGATAGGGTACCGTTTACTCTAATACGGGCTTGTGGGCGATGGTATAGAGTCTGAATCCATCGAAGCATGGATGGGCCCAGTCCCATTTTGGTAAGCACCGTTTGTAGGAATGTCCAGTTCACCCTGTCGAATGCTTTTTCAGCGTCGATTGATAAAAGTAGGGTTGGTGTGGGGTATGTGTGGGCATAGTGAATTAGGTTTATTAGTTTTGTGGTGTTGTCCCTGGCTTCTCTTCCAGGGACAAACCCCACCTGATCTTGATGGACACAGTCTGGTAACACGTCTCGTAATCTATTAGCTAATATTTTGGCAAAGAGTTTTGTGTCGTTGTTAAGAAGGGAAATGGGTCTGTAGTTTGAGCATTCCGTGTGATCTCTACCGGGTTTTGGGATTATAGTAATGTGTGCTTCTTGGGCTTGTGTTGGAAGGAACCCAGATGTGGATAGGGAGTTGAATACAGTCACAAATTGTGGGATCAGAGTGGGCGCAAATGTTTTGTAATATGGTAAAGTTAGACCGTCAGGTCCAGGGCTTTTGCCAGTGGGTGAAGATTTTAGCGCTGTGCCCACTTCAAGTTCAGTGATTGGAGCTTCCAATGCCTGAATCGTTTCTGTTGTCAAGTGGGTAGGGAAGTTTTTTTCAAGATAGGTTAGGAGGCCAGTCGTGGGCTGATGTGCGTCGTGGTGTGTGGGCTCGTGCAGATTGTATAGTTGTTTGTAGTATGTTCGGAAGGTGGATGCTATAAGAGAGGTCTCTGTCACCATTTCTTTAGATGGCGTCTTTATATTTGGTATAAAAGTGGTAGACAGTTTGGTGCGGAGGGCTTTGGCTAATGGGCGTCCCGGTTTGTTTCCAAATTCGTGGATTCTGCTTTTTAATATATGATGCGCTCTTTGGGTCAATGTTGTACAAATAGATGCTAATTTGGATCTAAGAGTGAGCAGAGTCTGGTATGTAGATGGGGATAGGGATAGTTTGTGTCTATTTTCTATGTTGGCTATTTGGGCTAGAAGATCTGTCAGAGCCTGTGATTTTGATTTTTTCTCGTAAGAGGCTATGCTTATGAGGTGTCCGCGGATAACCGCTTTGTGTGCCTCCCAAATTGTGGGTTGAGGTACCTCTGTTGAGTCATTTTCTTGAAAAGAATTCTGAAGAACCTTGGTTAAGGTTGCAACATGTGCCTTGTTTTTCAGTAGAGACTCATTGATCTTCCAGTTGGGGGCTCGTGTCGGTAAGGAGGGAATTGAAAGTTTAATCAGTGTGTGAGCGTGGTCACTCCATGTTATGTGCCCGATGTCAGAATGAGTGAGGAGATGGAGGTGCCTGTGGGACATAGTAATATAGTCTATTCTAGAATATTTATTATGGGGGGCGGAGTAAAAGGTATAGTCTTTCACTGTTGGGTGCTGTATACGCCATGTGTCTATATGTTGGTGTTTATGTAGCGTGTTTTTTACCTTTTTGATGAGAGAGTATCGAGTGTGAGCCACCCCGGTGGAAGAGTCCAGGAGAGGATCCAAGGTCATGTTAAAATCGCCTCCTAGAATCGAGATGCCCTCTGAAAAAGACGAGAGTTTGTCAATGATGTGACATAGGAATGGACTCTGTTTGGAATTTGGGGCATATAGTGTACCTATAGTGATACGGTCACTTCCCAAGGTCCCCTTAATGAATATTGCTCTCCCTTCGTTGTCATTCCAGGTATCTGTTATGACAAGGGGGGTGTTCTTAGAAATAAAGATGGCAACGCCTTTAGATCTGGAGAATGGGGAATGAGAGAAGTACATTGTTTTGTAGTGCTTATCAAAAATTTTTGGTACTTTGTTTCTCTGAAAATGAGTTTCCTGAATTAGAGCTATGTTTGCTTTGAGACCTCGAAGGTCTCCAAACATCCTCGATCGTTTATTGGGCGAGTTCAGGCCCTTGGCATTGAGTGACAGAATAGTAATAGGGGTAGATTGTTTAGGGTTGGTCATTAGTTTGGGTAGGTGGGAAGCTTGGTGTTGTAAAAATACAATTACACATAATTGTGTGGTTTTTAGGGTAATTGTGTGGTAAACATATGGTTGGTGGTTGACGGATGGGATCATTGGTATATAACAGTTTGAGATCAACTGTGACAAAACAACAACAATAAAAACATATACATATACAACTGTACAACAGTGTGGAGTCTATTACGCAAGGGTGGGGAACCCTTGGTCCTAAAAGGGCCACAAGGTACCCCAGCACCTGTGTACAAAACAGCAGACTCCGGGGGGTGAAAGAAGACATGGTCTCTCCCTGATTAAACATCAACAAGAGATCAGTGTCTGCTCCTGCCGGCGGTTCTAGAAACAATTAAATGTGAGCATAAAAGGTGAGTATGCACAAATTAGGGGCTGGCTTGGGTTCAATATGAGAGTAGTATTAAAATAGTCTTGAAAAGGCGGTCATACATTATCAGGCAAACATCTTAAATAGAATAGTGAAGAAAAGAGGAGAAAGAGGAGAATTAATGAGGTGGGGGGGGGGCTGACCGTTATGATTTTAAGATATGATTATAAGGAGTAAGAACATAATATATAAAATAGATTGCAGTAAAGTGAAGAGAAGAGGAGAAAAGAGAAAAGGAAAAGAAAGAAGAAGAAGAAAAAGAAAAAAAAAGAAGAAGAAAAAAAAAAAAAGAAAAAATATTTTTTTTTCTCTTTTTTCTTTCCCCCTTCCCCTTCCCTGTCTCTGGGGGGGGGGGGGGGGGGATCTCCATCCTTCCTTAGATAGAAAGTCTTTTCTTCAGCCTTTGATATTAAGTCCTATCGGTTTTGGGTCGTGTGGTTTTTGATTGAAGTGTAAGTTTTTCGATGGCTCTCGATGTATACATAAAAAATGAAGTAGTCATCCTCATTTTTGGTGTTATGTGGTGCACCAGTCTTGCGCTCGTTGGGGTGTTTCTACTTGGGTGTCGGGCCTTGGTACTCGAGGGCCTGCTGCGTTTTGTCGTTTGCATTGTGGTCTTGATAGCCATGGTTGGTTGTGTAGGGCAGACATAAGGGAGCCCATCTGGTTTGGTGTTGGCCAGTCCGGGAGCTGCACTTGCTCAATACCCAATCCTGAGCAGAATCTTTCCAGGTCTGTGGGGTTCGATATCGAGAATATGGTCCCGTTTCGTCTCACCGACAAGCTTAATGGATATCCCCAGCTGTATAGGATACCTTCCTTTCTTAAAATCTCGGTCAGAGGTTGTAGGGCCTTTCGGGCCTGCAGTGTTAGCCATCCCACATCTGGTAGTATGAGAAATTGTTTTCCCTGGTATGTAAGGCCTTTGGTGCGTCTGGCTTTAGCGAGCACTTCCTCTTTTTGTGTGTAATAGTGAAAACAGCAGATCAGGTCTCTGGGGTTCGATGTCGGTGGGCCTTTAGGCCTCAGAGCTCTATGGGCCCTGTCTAGCACGATGTCCTTATGGTATTCAGGGCCTAGGATTGTGTGGAACACCTCTTGCAGCAGTGCTGTTGGGTTTTCATCCGGCGTGCCCTCTGGGATACCTCGGACCCGTAGGTTGCATCTTCGCCCCCTATTGTCTAGGTCCATAATCTGGGTAAGGAGGGAGCCTGTGGTTGAGGCTTGTGACCGTATGCGGTCTTCCAAGGCCGAGATTGTGTCCCCTATCTTTAAGATGTCCTCCTCTACTTTGTGGAGTCGGTTACCTTGTTCCTGAAGGTCCGTTTTGACTTCCGTTAACTCTTCTTTTATGGTCTGTTTCAGCTGAACCATTAGATCGGTTTGGTTTATTTTTATCTGTGTGAGGAGGTGGGAGGACAGAGATTGTAAGTCTCTTCGTGTGAGGGGCGCTTGTGTTTCTTCTGCGTCTTCCTCCATCTGTGTTTCTGAGTCATCCGAAGATGCATCTTCCAGGTGAGTAGGAGTTGGGGCGGGCGCCATTTTGGATTTTCCCGCAACGGGAGGTTGCGATTGGTATATAAAGTCTTTAAGGGACGGATACCCTCCAGATTTCTTTCCCGCGGTGCAGGAAGGTGTTAGGGGGATACTCTTCTGCTTTTTCCCCATTTTGCTGCAGGTTTAAACTCTTTGTTTGTCGAGTGTTTGAGCCGCCTGGCAGGAGCTCTCAAAATTCACGTCCAGCTACATCCGATGACGGCCACGCCCCCCCTCCATATCTTATTTTCATTGCCATAAAGAATCCCTTCCTTTGTTGTCTATTAAATCTTTGGACTTAAGGACTGGTGCCCAGAATTGTACTACAAATTCAAGGTGACTTGTAAAGAGACAAGATGATCTCTTCCTCCTGTAAATCAATACCCATTTTATACATGCCAATATCGTATTGGCCTTTGCAGCTGCTGACTGGCATTGTGCACTGTTGCCAAGTCTGTCATCTATAATTATTCCTAAACCCTTTTCATTAGTGGTTTTCCCAGGGAAATATCATTTAACATATATGTGCATTGTTATTATTTTTTACCATCATGCATAACTTTGCAAATGTATCTACGTTGAACCTCATTTGCCACTTGCTTGTCCAGTGACCCACATTTGTCTAAATCTTCCTGCAAAGCATGAACATCAAGGTTAGACGGTATTACCTCACCTAATTTTGTGCCATCAGCAAATACTGACACATGGCTCCTAAAGAGGATGGAATTCAAGAAGGACTGAAAGAATGTTAGAAAGAATAGCATAGCAAATGCAAGAAGGAAGGGACAGTCGAAAGAACACATGAAGGATAGAAAGAACAGTAGAACAAATGCAAGAAGGATAGAAAGAATGGTAGAACAAATGCAAGAGTGATAGAACAGTAGAAAGAGTAATATAATATATGCAAGAAGAATGGAAAAAAATGAAATAAATAATGCAAGATGGATATAAAGAACTATATAACAGAGAAAGGAAAGAAGAAAGCAATAAAGGAAGGCAAGGAAAGAAACAAAGATATAAAGATTGAACAGAAAAGCTGAAAAAGTGAGAAATCAAAAGAAAACATTATTAGAACTTAAGAATATGAACCTAAATTCCAACATAGAGTAATTTGACGGACAACCTACCTGCAGAAAATGGAATTTACTAGAACATTTCTCATCTAAACCAATCTGTTCCACCTAAGCCAAGATGCTTCTTTACAAACTTCAACATTACGGTAAAACGTTCAGCTCTTTAATTATCACAGAGTGAAAAATGAGGTCTGATTAAAAAAAAAAACCCTGACAAGACAGGATGAATAGTCAATGTTCTTGTGAGACTTTCACTAAATTAAAATACATTCTCATTTAGATACCGATTCTAATAAACATTGATCAAACCTTAAATTTTGGAAGGTGAAACATTTTCTCAGAGTAAAATAATGAGACTAGCATGGCAGTGGACTATGGGTTCAGAATTATATTATTCAATTTATCTAGCTTGTGAATTTGATTACGGTTGTTTAAATTCGAGGATCCCATGATGGATGGACAAACAAGATCCAACTGACTATTTGTGAAATCCAACAAAGGGACACTTTTGGGGGTTAGTTTATAGTTTTTTTTCTCTATATTCATAGGTCAGGTGATGGAGTCACCAATGGTGCCTAGCTGAAGGGAGGCTATGGGCAGGGCCATTATTGAGACGTTTTAAGTAAAAATATGGCCAATTAATGGCTGGATATGTAACTTTGTGTAATTTAGAATGGACACAAAGCATTTCAATTCTAAACTAATAAATGAACATATTCATTGCAGGTTAAATACACTTTAATAGGAGATTTCTTGCTCTGGAGCTCTGTGATACATTCAGAGCTCCTAACAAAGCGGAACAGAGGTATTTGCATATATAAAAGGTGGTGTGTCTCCTAAACAGGGACTTTCATTGTAATACTTGAATGGTAAACAGTATGCTGTGGCTCATTCCCAAGATGTCCTCTTCACCTTGAAACAAGATTATGTCCATAACAAAAAAGGGAGAGGACATCCCAGATGACATTAGAATACTCAAATTGAAAATGTGAAATAAATAATGAATGCAAAGAATTAAAGGTTTTATATAGTAAATATGGAAAGTACAAAGTTATAAAAAATTATCTAGAATTGCAAGCCAAAGTGTCTCCTCTTTATGACATCACTAGTAGCTTGGAATCCAAATAAACTATTTTGAATGGGAAATGTGTAATTTGCATTTCATGCCACATGGTGATGTCGTAAACAGGAGACAGCACCAAAACATGTTTTAAACATATTTTGTCTCTTAATTCTGTTAACATGTATTGACCCAGGAAAGGTTAAAGCATCTTCACATGTATAGCTTGGAGGAAAGACGTAACAGGGGGGGACATGATAGAAACATTTAAATACGTAATGGGAATCAACGCAGTAAAGTAAGAGATTATATTAAAAGAAGAATCTAAAATTATAGGGGCAAAAAATTAAAAGTAATGTCAGGAAGTATTACTTTACTGAGAGGGTAGTGGATTAATGGAATAGCCTTCCAGCAGAAGTGGTAGATGTAAACACAGTCAAGGATTTTAAGCATGCCTGGGAAAGGCATAAGGTTAACCAAGATATAAGATTGGGAACTGGGGACTAATAAAAGTATTTAGAACATTGGACAGATTAGATGGATCGACTGGTTCTTTACTGCCGACACATTCTATGTTTCTATGTTTTTTTTTTTTTTTTCTGTAATCACAGTTGAGGTCGCTGGAGTCACCAATGTTTAGACGCTGTAGTCACCAATGTTAAGACGATGGAGTCACCAATGTTTAGACGATGGAGTCACCAATGTTTAGGCGATGGAGTCACCAATGTTTAGGCGATGGAGTCACCAATGTTGAGGCGATGGAGTCACCAATGTTTAGACAATGTAGTCACCAATGCTTAGGTGATGGAGTCATTAATGTTTAGGCGATGGAGTCACCAATGTTTAGGCGATAGAATCACCAATGTTTAGAAGATGGAGTCACCAATCTTTAGGGGATGGAGTCACCAATGTTTAGGGGATGGAGTCATTAATGTTTAGGCGATGGAGTCACCAATGTTTAGGCGATGGAGTGACCAATGTTTAGATGATGGAGTCACCAATGTTTAGGTGATGGAGTCACCAATGTTTAGGTGATGGAGTCATCAAAGCTTAGGCGATGGAGTCACCAATGTTTAGGTGACGGAGTCATCAATGCTTAGGTGATGGAGTCACTAATGCTTAGGCGATGGAGTCACCAAAGTTTAGGTGAAGGAGTACTTTTAAAAACATTGACATCAAAAGAAACAAAATACAGGGTACAGTAAAAGTATGCAATATAGCACAGGCAATATTGACCCAAAAATGTATTTAAATATTTATTTGTTTTTCAGGCTGGACTTGTCTTTTAGATGTGTTGAAACAGGCAAATAGAAATCCAACATTTCATTTCAGACTAGACTAACCTTAAAGTGCAAATAAAATACCAATTTTCAGTATCCATCTTGCATTATTAATTTAGCTGCATGCAAAGCACTGTAAATTGATCCAACAGATTAACATGTTTATTCACCTTAGCAGGAGTTAACCTTAACTAAGGAGTAACCTTAAACAAAATGTCTTAAATCATATGTAAATAACACATTGGGTGTTTATTTCAAACACATTTTCTACTACTTGTCACATTTATACTTTATTATTGCCAGTTTGGGATCCTTTGCAGTCACAGTTCACAAACAAATACACAATACCCCCAAGAGTTAACCAGTAATGAGAGAAGAAGAAAAAAGGTTTTTTGTGCCTATGTTTGCTCCTTTGGGTTCCGTTTACAGGAATTTCTATGGCCTCGTTAATTTTTTTCCTCAACTGATGTGCTTCAATTTGCTAGTGCTGAATTTAAGCTACTACTCAACTGCGGAAGGTTAGTTTGGAGAAAGACAAATGCATCCTTGATTGCAAACTGCAAAATTTAATAATGCATTAGCTATGCTACAGAAGAAAAACCTTAATTGCATAACCTGTATACTTACAGTCCAGTCCTTCTCTCTATAACTTTACCTTTTCTCTTGTAGCCCCCTGGTTTTGTTCATGATGTTGGACATAGCCTGTCATTTTTGGTCAGTCGCTTAGTCTCTTTTGGTGGGAACACAGATGGGTCTATTCACTAAAAATTGAGAATAGCTTGAGGAAGTCGACTTTGGGGGTCGACTTTCATTTTGAGACTAAGTAAAATTCAGCAACGAGAAGCAAAAAATCCAGGTCAGTATCTTCAACCATGGAAAGCAATGTGAGGCGAACTGATTGAAGATAATCTTGAGACTAAGTCAAATTTAGATTTTGAGTTTGATGCAGTCTCAAAAATAGCTTTGATCATATCGGCTCTCATTACTTTCAATGGAGAAGATTCTAACCTTGTTGTTTTTTTTCTCGGGTGCCGAATTTCAAAATCAAAGTCGACCTCCAAAGTCAACCTTCTTGAGCTGTTCTCGAAGTTTAGTGAACGGACCCAAGTGACTGTATTAAAAAAACTGGAAACAGTTGTGAAGTCAGTTCAGGAAGAAAGACATTTTAGATGTCTGAGTAGATATTGAGTAGGACTTGCGTTTGGATTTGTGATTGTGCAATGTATTGTAGCATCTTATTGGATTGTCACTGGTCGGCCAACCTTCTAGAGACCCATTCTACAGACTTTGGGAGAAGGGGATGATGAGACCTGGAAATTAATCAGTACGAACTACTCTAGGTTTGGTAGTCTTCTTGTGTAATTCCAGCTATTTGTTGTTCAAGTTATAGTTATTAGGTTAGTCTGATTGAGTCTTTTTATCCCAGTGGGGGAAACGTATAGAACTAGTCATTCTCTGGGTGGAGGCACCACACGCCCTTAACACGCCCCACATTAATATAGAAACATTAGCTAGGCCTTAGCCTTAATGGTATTCGTGCAATGTGGCTTAATCGTGATCTCACAATTAGGCACCATATCGTTTAAAGGGACTCTGTCACCTATTGCTGTACTGTGAATTTTTTTACTAAAAAGTATTAACAAATTGCAAGAAATGCATAAAGTAAGATAAACAAAGGACACCACAGACACATTTAAAACACTTTATGTCTCTTACTATATGCATTTTCTTGCCCTTCTGACAACACAATGCAGAGATAATATTTTAGATTTTTTTTACATATGCCACATTTTTCCTCTTCAACATTTAAGGTGTTCTAGAGATTTCTTGGATATTCACATAATGTATGGGTAGAGATCACCCTTCCTTTGTTATGATATATTTTAAGTAACCACCCTCCTTCTGTACAATAAACTCTCTATTGAAAGAACATTACATATCAACTTGAATTTAAAATTACCTACAGAGTAGTAAAATAACATTGTCAAATTTACAAAATAACAACTTTTCTTCATTTTGTTTGGAAAGCTTATAGCGGATGGACCCGTGGCGAAAATTATAAAGTCAAATTTGCAAGGTGTGTCAAAATATTAATTCTTCCTTCTGCTCTCGATCATTAACCATTGTTCCAAGGGAAATAATAAAGGGCATTGGACTGATCACAGTCGAAGGTTCTTGGATACATTGTACAAGGCAAATTGTTCGCCATGCCAACATTTCAAGGTTTAATAAATAACACAACAAATGTATTTTTTAAACTGCTGGGACAAATGGGTCAATGTGAATGATGGTGTTACAGCCCAACAACAACACAGACTACAATCTTACATTAAGGATAAAAAAAAAAAAAATATTATCCAGTGCATTACAAAAGAACAGATGCTAGGCAGCTATAAATTTAACATTTTGTACAAACATTGGTATATCAATAGCTGTAAGGATCTGTTTTCTTACGATTGTGGTGTTTTTTCTGTGGCATTTATAAACGACCAAGGTTCTCTCCATTTAAACAACTCCAAAAAAAAGCATATCATGCACTGCAACGTGAGAACATTTTAACAGTAAATCTAATTTTTCACAGTGTTAAAGAGTGTTATAAAGCCATCCTTAAATCAAACAAACTATAAATCCCAGTTTCATTGTGGCACATAAGACTTCAATTTTTACATTAGGTTTATAACGCTGTTACCAGACATTTTCCAAGGGACAGATTCTATGCTTTATCTTTGATATTATAAAATATGTTTTTTTAACTCTGTGAAAGCTCCTTTCCATGTGTCACCTAGAGTTACCGTTGGCCGGTTTGTAAATGCTGTCGTAAATCGTTCATCTGATAATACTTTGTCAACTGCCTGTCTTCTAATTGGGGTAAAATACAAGATATAGATTTACTGAGTAAAAAAGCTTTGAACAAATATAGTTCTGTGTCCAGAGTATAGCAATGTTCTAACGGATTCAAGGTACAGACATCTGGAAAAATGATCCAAGCTAAAATAAATTATTGGCAAGGGATGGCAATACTTTCATTTAACAAAAAGCCTTTTCTTAAAAAAAAAAAAAAAGAAAGTGAACTGGAAAAATCTTTTAGAGGATAGACATTTCATCCATTTACTCTTCCTGGTCTTCTATAGAAGTTTTTTAATATCCTCAGTTTAAGAACCATGGACAGTGGGGGGAGGGGAGAGAGACAATCGGTGTATAAGACATATGCAACATTATGGAGTATGGGCTCTGATTTTGAAAGAACAAACTAAAAAAAAAAGACAATTTGTAGTGTAATACTAGTATATACAATGTAACAATTTTTCAGAAAAGATAAATTTAATTTATAAATGTAATACAACAGGGGTGTGTCCATAATGCGGCCCGTGGGCCAAATGTGGCCCATCTGACACCTTCCATTAGCCTATAATTGTGTGATTTTCTTTAAATATGATTAATTCAACTGTTTAGGACTGGCTGTGGATTACTGCTGAAACAACCAAACACATTTCTATAAATAACAAGATATTTTTCACTATTACTGTAAAGTAAGACATTTTAATGTGGTCCATACACACATGCATTTCTGAAAATGGGTCCCACTTCAGTAAAAACTTGGTTGCAAAAATAAAAATAAATATACAGAGCTACTACTCTGTAGTAAAATAGATGAAACTTCTATTCTACAAACTAAATAATTTCCTGCCTCTTGCGAAAACTACAGAGGGAACAGCAAATTAAAAAAATATTTTTCTGCTGTGAATAACACAATGAAGAACGGGTCCCAATGTCTCTCCAATAACCAAAGGAAGTCAGCGGTGCTCAGCTAATTGGAACAACACATCACCATCAGAAGTCAATAATACATTGACTATTGTTCCAATGAAACTCCAAACATAAAGTGCTGTTCTCTGGTGACCATTCCAGTGACTGGTATATGCACTTCTGTTGGTGATCCCTCCCATGGTTAAATTAGTTCCCAAACATGTGAACACAAGTCGACAGTGGTTATGCAGAGTTATGAAATGGGACCAACAGCTCAAGAATTATATACATTTTTTCTACCCTAATGGCCAAGTGATAGAAAGGAGAGAGAGCATTGGTTGTTCTCCCCACCTCATTAATTATCGACATGACGACTTTTTCTTAACTAATAGGGGGATTGATCCCCACTCGTGAAATCATATGTGATCAATCGTTTGAACCTTGATTTCCTGCTGATGGTAAATACATCCATTAGGTGAACATAATTTCTCCAAATTAAATACACACTTAACTTAGCCATATTACATCACTTCTCACACATCCCTTCTCAATTAACAGAATATGGGATACGATAAGCACTGACTTCAAAAAAGGCCATGGCAGGTTAGCTGTGCCCTGATTATGACATTAGCACCACATCTCCCAGTATGTAAATGGATCACCCCACTAATATAGACCTGACTTTAGGATGAACAGCCATTAGAGTGCCTTAAAGAACAACTGTAGGCAAAAACAACTCATGTTTAATTGAAAGATAACATCAAGTGTAGATGGTGTGTCAAGTGATGCATTAATGAAATAATACAAATAAAGCACCTTATTGAGCACTCTTTACTTCATAAAGCTCTAAAGGGGGGCAGACATGTTGCATAGAATCTTGAGTCAGATCTGCATTAAACTTCTTGCAGGCAAATGAAGATCTGCCTCAAGATTATAAACATTATGTTTGACTCCTGTTAGAAGTATGTGAAGCAAAGAGGGCGTTTTAAAGGAGTTGTCCTTTAAATGCTGGACGAAGGCTATGTGGCTCCAGATATGAGTCCCCTCCTGAACTTAGCGGTAAATAGAAGGTTAAAAAATCTTATATTGCTTAGAAAAGTAAAACACAATCATGGGATGCCAAACAGATATAGTGTCTACACTTGACGGGTTTCGTCTGACACAGCCGACTTAGTCGTAGGTTTAGACCTTTCCTTTTCTCAGCAATAAAAGCTACATTTTACACTCTACCTTCGAGCATCCTAACATTTTTTCTTCCAGATATTGTTGTTGCTTTTCAGTTTGCTTGTCCTGCCTGAAAATTCCTCCATTTTGCATCTCCCATCGTTAAGCCATGAACATCTATACACAGTTTCTCAAACTAAAAAGAGAAGTCATAACACAGAAGTTATTTAGTTCTTGTAATTTTTCTTCGAACACAGACACCAATTTGTGATATTCCGTTTTAGCTGCACATTTGCCTCTTGCACAGAACGATTAAATGAAAAGTGAAGTGATATTACCATTTCAATAGGCACAAAGCACAGAATTGCTGATGCTCTCAAGCTCTGTACTCATAATGGACCCCTAAGCAAGGTTGCCTAGGATAAACTTGTTTCTACAATACCAAAAATAGCCTCAAACGGTCATTAGTATTGCTGCATGTATGCAAATATACTACAGAGTACAAACAGGTTAACAATGGAATATTCACAGGCCAGCTGGGGGACAAATAATCAAAAATTCCAGGACACCTCACAGATGTGAGTAATATTCCAAATAAAATGTAAATAACCGTAACACAACCCCACAATGTTTTGAAGGCTGATACTTGATAAAATTCAAATGTTCTATTAGTCACAATTGCGAGAAAACATTACCATGATAAACTAGGATCCTACCTTGTCAGATAAGGTGACTTTGAGATGCCTCAATCTGACAGGGAAAAGGTAGCTGATTCAAAGTGAGCACCGGCTACATTTCACCAAATTGCGCTGTGCCCGAACTTCCGGGTTCGGGTCTGCCTCTGTGAAGTCACATGTGACGGTTGGAGATATCACAATTTTTTTGGCAACGACCCGCAGGGTCTATTAAGATCAAGTCTCTGTCATTGAGTCCCTGGCTAATGAACACCTTGTGATCAGTGGTCAGGAACAAAAAGAGACGTTTTGGTGCTTGGTCCGTCTGAGACGCAAGCACTATGCGTCACATCGGGATTAACCATAATCCACAAATAATGGGGTTTTCCTTTACAAAGATTCAGCCTTTTAGGTGGCTCTGGAGTGAGTGCTGCTGACCTTCAGCTTAGAAGACACCCCTCCACTATTAGAAAAGGGGAACACAACTGCTGGCATATTCTAACCATTAAGTAGATGCAAAAATGACTTGTTCTATTGTATGTAAAAGAATAGTGTTGTATTGTTGTACTCACAGAGTGGTGTTGCAGATTTCAGCTCTTCCTCTTTGGCACCAGGACACACTGGGTACAAATTATTTGTGTCCCCCCCCCCTTTTTTTCTTTCATCTTGTCGATTGTTTCTAGTCATAGGGGTCATTTCCTTGTCAGCGCTGTGTCATTATACTGGAATATGACCTATCTGGCTTGGGGATCCGTTACCTGCTGGTGGTTCATCAAAATTAAGGTTTTACACATGCCCTTACCCACTAACAAGTTACCTCCCAGTTATGGGTTTGTTTGGGTACTGTTATGGTGGGTGTAATTGGCCTAGACAGAGAGGACTTTTCTGAAGATCCCTTGTAGGGCAGAGTTCTAAAAGTGTAGAAATTACCACGGAAACTAATGAAAGATTCCTTATGATTACTCCTCTTTAAGAGGTTTGCCTCAGAAATAACCCCAGTTTGTCTCCAAGTCACACTAGAGCTGCAATGTGGCTGAAGAATAACAACCAGCGTCCAGCTAGACTTAAAGCTGACTTGATGTGCTGCGTGCAGCCATCTTTGCTTTATTTTTCTGATTATTCTTTGAACCTAGAAAATGGAAAATGCCATCTTGAACAAGCAAATACAGTGACAACCACCTCACCACCAGAGGGTTGATTTGTTGCTCCTGTCTAATATCTGCTCAGGTGTTTCTTGTCTTCCATTACTGCCCTGTTATTTAAACCCCCTCCTCACAGAACTCTTTGCTGGAACAATTTGCCTGCCTGACATTTGTTATTGGCTTGGCTTGTATCCTGACCGCTCTGTCCTTCTCCACTCCTGATCCAGCTTGAACCCTGATTTCTCTGTCCTTCTACAATTTGTCTGTCTCTCGACAGTCCTGATATTTTGGCTTGTGACCCAGACTATGTTTTCTGTCTGTTTACTCAGGATGACCAAAAGGAGGCCTAAAACCCCCAATTGTGGCCACTCAAAGTTGTCACCCTGCACTCGGTATTAGACCTGTTCCTGCCCTTACAGTTGGACTCCAGCTGGACTCTCACTGAAGCAAAAAATGTGTAGCCCTGCCAACCAACAACACTGGTTCATAACTATGACTGGAGGTTAATAAAAATGTTACCTTCTGTAAGTTTCACTTTTCATATATATATATATATTACAGGTGCATAGCTGTGGGGCAAACATCCCCTTTTAACTAAAACTATTGTATTTATATCCATAGCAGTTATAAATTAAACACGGGTTACTTTTTGTTATTTTTTATATTTCAATATAGATTTTTATTTAATATTTGGCAATAAAGTCACAGAGGTGTACCAAAATGATGGCAAAGGGCCACAATCTTAATTAAAATGCAAATGGCAGTGTTGAATGCCAAGGAACATTTGGTTCATTGTAGGAAAACGAAAACTAGGGAATTTAACTTCTTTTGTCTAACAAACGCCATCACAAAATCTAATAGGGATTCTTTGTGTATAATTAGTGATCGATCAGGCATATTTCCAGATTCATTAGCTTTGTAAAAAAAAAAAAAAATTCTGCATTTCCCAATTTGCTTCTTTTTCCTGAAAAGTAAATATTTATTTTCTAATGCTCCACTGCCTCCAAATACAGATGACAAAATAAGGGAACCTCTAAACAGGACTCTTTTTTTTTCTTACATATTTCTAATGAGATCTGAACCTATTTATTTCTTTTTTCCTTTTTCCTTAAAATTTAATTTGAATATAATGGCAACTAGTATTTATATTGCACCTTTTTTCACCATTGGGACTCAAGGTGCTTTATAGTGCATGGAATTAACCAAATTAGCAGCTCATGAAGAGATGTCATTTATTGACCTTGGAAGGAGGACGTCGACCTGCTGAGGTTCTACGGGAAAGGAATTTGCCAAATGAGCGATCTCACTGGCTTGCTCGTTGTTTTCTTTTGTAAAATGTGAAGATCCATACCGGCTGGCCATTTTTTTTTTTTTTTTTTTTATATTCCCAGATAATTTTCAAAAAAATTAAAATCAGCCACTCATTTCTCTGTAGAAGAAGTTCACGATTTAACGCAAACCTACTGGAAATTGCTAAACTGGTTTTACATCAAAAATGATCAGTGGTTTTATTTCACAGGTAAAATGTGGGAAATGACAATGTAATGAAGAGAACATCCCACTACTGAACTACGTAGGCTAAAGAACAATTTCATCTGCCATAATAATGATCCAATTTTGGCACACCTAGCCAATGTAACATGCATAGATTGGAGGAAAGACGTAACAGGGGGGATATGATAGAAACATTTAAATACATAAAGGGAATCAACACAGTAAAGGAAGAGAGCATATTTAAAAGAAGAAAAACTACCACAACTAGAGGACATAGTCTAAAATTAGAGGGGCAACAATTTAAAAGTTATATCAGGAAGTATTAATTTACTGAGAGGGTAGTGGATGTATGGAATGGGCTTCCAGCAGAAGTGGTAAACACAGTTAAGGAGTTTAAGCATGCGTGGTATAGACACAAGGCTATCCTAGTTATAAGACCGGGAACTGGGGACTAATAAAAGTATTAAGACAAATTGGGCAGACTAGATGGACCGAATGGTTCTAATCTGCCGACACATTCTATGTTTCTATGTTTCTATGTAGACAGATTCCTGCCAAACTTGATAAATGGCATCTTTGGAAGGTCAGTCAACTGTCTCTTTTACTATACTCTACAGAAGGTTCATCTTTAAACTGGAATCATTAATAATCAGAGGAATTTTTCTAATTTTACATCCGCATATGTTTTCCAAAGTGGCACATTGGATGTGGTATTAAATATGGTTGACCTTTTATTAAGCTTACCTCTCAGTGTTGAAAAAGAAGGAACTTAATTATACTCTATAATATTATTTTTAGCATCACAGTAGCATAATTCCTATATGTCAAGGAAGAAAAAAAAAACCTCTTTCAATGAAAGTCTTGGAAATAGAGTGGATATGGCCTTATTAACTTAAGATGTGTGCAAATAAACCATTCCACACACAAGCAGGGTACTTAAAAAGCACAATTGTAGCCTCACGAAAGCTTGTGTAGTTAAGTCTGCTTAATTTTCTTAACTCCTGTGCAGAGTCCACCTAACTGTGAAATGCGTTGGGAATTGCAGAGATTCAACAGCAAGCAAATGTTCTTCCATGCTTTGGCCATTTAAAAGGAAATTCTTACCCATCCATGATAACAAGACAGACGGAACCAATTCACGGAGCTAGGATGAAATACAAAAATGCCATTAGTAAAACATGTTAATGGATTGCTGGGCTTTGAAATCATATATAATGTTTTTTTGCCATTCTTTACTTTCTTAAATAAAATCAGAAGTTTAATTTTTATTAATGGATATGCTAAAATGAAGATACAATGCTTTTAACAGTGATAAATTGCCCTCTAGCAAATTATCAAAATGTTAATCATTGCGATTTACATCAGCTCTCTACATATTAGAGATACAGTCTGAAAATAGTTACGTTTTGTGCGTCTACAGAGTGCATTTCACTGGCATTCATCAAAGGGAAAAATCAAGATAGTGTCATCAAATGATGGATGTGTTTGTATTTTTTGATAGAAGGTGCATGATCCCAGGGTCAGAGCTTCCATTGGTTCAGTAAGTGCAAGACACAAGGGACCAGAGAAATTACAGAACCCATGGGATGCTGTGGAGGATAAAGTCTATTCATGGATATACATTGCATCAATTCACCATTTTTATAGATCAGATAAATAAAAAATAAAAAAACGAACTGTGTAATTAGATACATGGCTATAATATTGTCATACAGCTAGACATCAGCAACATTGCCAAAAGATTTAAAGCAGGGGGGCACATTTACTCTGTTCTTCTCTATTCCCACTCAGAAATGCTGTCTTTTATTAATTTGAGACAATCGTTAATTACAAATATTCCGCCTACTAGTATTATTAACATTTTAAGACTCGTACAGGGCAGATTTCAAGCTCGTATCAGCACCTTCTTGAAAAAGGCTTTGAGAGCTTAGTCAAAATTCCTCCCATCCCTCAAAAGATATAGAAAATGATATTTAAATAAGTCGAAATTGTATAAAACATGAATGGAAATAAAAGGACAACTGTAGGGGTCAGTTATTCCCTGTTTGTGGCCATTTTATCCCAACAAGTGGTCGCATCCAGCCTGTCGCTGCACATAGTGATCTAAGTTCATAGTTTCGTTTCATTGAGACTCTCACTGTGAGAACCTTGGCTACCAGAACACAGCATCGAATAGCTACCATGTTGTAAACAGACAAGACAAGAAAGGTAAAGAGTACACTAAATAATATATTGTAAATTATCTGAATAAAGTGCTGCTCATTTGCATGGTCACACTTACAGCAGGGTAACCAAACATAAAACAAATGGACACCAGTGCTCACTGTTGTGTAGCACCTCAATCTTATAACTCAATAGGTCAAATTGAACTCACTGGGGTGGAGCAATATACTGCTCGGTAACTGCACTCTATGGGGGGGGAGACTTAAAATCTACAGTAGCAATTATAATTCTCATTAGTTTAAAATACAGCTTCCTCCAGCCATTCAGTAATGAGATATGTGGAGACAGAATACAAGCAGATAAGCCTTAATAGTGTAAAAATGTACAAAAATTACTTAATAGGAAATGAACACAAAGGCTTACTTATCAAAAACGTGAATACAATTAAGTAACCCACTAGAAGAGCAAAAACAGGCTGATCTCAGTAAGGCATCGCGTTCCTCTAGTTGCTCGATGAGAGGGGGATTTTTCCTATTCACTGGTCACCATGCTGCTACCTGTAATATACCGGTTATGGTGCAGGAGACCGTGCTCTCGAGCGCTGTGGAAGATATGCTTTACGGCGAGCCTAAAAGCTCAGGAGTTTCCGCAATCCATGGAGGGGGAGTGTTGTATGCCTTTTAAAAAAACAGCTTCTTCAAGTGCAAACAGAGCACAGCACCAGTGACTTTATTATGTGGTTCATGATGTCAAGCAACGTTGACCTCGCAAGACGGGGCTCCATGCTCCCTGAAATAAGTACCGGGTGTCTGGAACTCAGTTCTTTAGTACTAGATTGTATGTCTCATAGATCATAATATCATAAATACATAGATCATAGATACATAGCTTGGAAGAAAGTTGCCTGTGCACAGTGCATAACACTGTATGCTGATGACACCTAAGGACAGACCCGAATTTGACAGGACACAACTCCAAATGAATGTGATCCTGCTGAAAGGACTCGCTGCAGGGGGTCTCCTCTGTCAGATTAGGCCACTTTGATCTGCCTCAGTCTTCCATGGAAAAATGTAGCCTATGCTCAAAGGGAGCGCCAGTTACATTCAACTAATTTGAGCCATGCCCAAATATCTGGGTTCCAGCATGCCTACATAACATGACAAGTGACAAAGCTAGGTCTTGTGCTGCTTATATAAAAATATATTGATACCTTAAAATAATTATGATGATATAGTACCTAGATAAAATTGCACAGGAGTGTATTTCTACTTGCCCACAAGGTTTATTTTTGGTTGTTCTTTTTAAACTGAGTTACCACAAAAGTATGCAGTATAAATAAGAGGGGCAAGGATTTAAAAGTAATATCAGGAAGTATTACTTTACTGAGATGGTAGTGGATGTATGGAATAGCCTTCCAGCAGAAGTGGTAGAGGTAAACACAATCAAGGATTTTAAGCATGCGTGGGATAGACACAAGGCTATCCTAGCTATAAGACCGGGAACGGGGGACTAATAAAAGAATTTCCCCAAAAAATTGGGCAGACTAGATGGACCGAATGGTTCTTATCTGCCGACACATTCTATGTTTCTATATTTCTATAAAGTGCAGTCAGCAGGGAATCTGAAAAGTGACAAACAATTACTTACAGTGTGTTAACAGGAAATAATAAATACATGCAATTTAATGGCCACAGCATTGGCATGTGAATGACATCTTTGGTTTAAACGTGGGCAGAGAAGTGTGAGGAGGAAGTTTCACACACACATTCACTTGAGCTGAACCTAAACTATGAACACTGCTATTGTTTATTTGCTCTGCGCTGTTTTTTTCACTGGCTGTGTGTTTTATGTAGCCAAACATTTCTCTCCTCATTCAGTCACTTTATCACCACACCACATCCCACTATAAACACAGAAGGCTTCCACCCTGGACCGTCATAAAGCCCTGATCAAACATTTCAATAGGGGGCCTCCTTACAACTCAATCTCACCTATATTTATAAAAATGTCAAAGCCATATAGAAAGTAATAATTAGTGTAAAAACATAAACTATTACCTTTCCACAGATTCTCTCTTCACCCATTTTTTTTTTCAAATTCTTCTTTTTCATCCTCCAACGTAAAATCATGCCTTGCAAGCGGTGGAGAAAAATTCTTCTGATGTAGTTATTTCTCTAACAAAAAAAAAAAATTCTTCTTCTTTTGTTCTCCTAGGGGAAAAATGTACATGGCTAGTAGCCCTTCCTGGGCAAATGCCCACATTGCCCATTAGATAAGGCAGTGGGTGATAACAAAACTGGCTAGTATAACATTGTGATACAAATGTATTTGGTGACACACACAGTAAAACTTAAGTAACATTGCCTTTTCTCCTATTTTTCAACGTTTGGTGGTTTATGCAAAGTCTGTTTTGTAACCTGGATACTGTAACCTATCATTGAGTGCCCACTTACTTAAATGTTACTCTGTGTGTTTGTCACTAGATACAATTGTATCATTTGTATCTATTTGCACTCCCTAGCTTTGGCATCACCCACTTAGCAGTATGAGTTCTCAGGTTATATCTTTAGCTACTCCTCATGGGTTTTTTGTGCAGCTTTCACCAAAATTCAAAAATATTTCTTTATACATTCATTTTATTTTTCTGTGGATTCATCTGAATAACATAATGGACACCATATAAAATACTGTAGAATCATATGCAAATATCTGGCCTACTCTCCATTTGATGTCTCGTAACCCTAATTCAATTCTCAATGGAGTATTTACGTCATAAAAATGTAAATAATTTTCTTTGCAAAAAAGCATGAAGATAAAGAATGCCTTGCAAGCTTGGAGTTTGTCATAGTCGACAGTTAATAGTCTTTATGGCTGTTCCATTCTATTCACAAACTAGTGTGGAACATCAAACTGGGCATCCGTCAAAGTAATTTCTTCTTTTAAGTCAGAGTGATCAATAAACATTAACATTTTAAATATAAAGCCTTAGCAGCTCTACAGGGTCCTGACAATGCCAAAAAATGAAAGGATGCAGACTCAAAAGAGTATTATTTTTAAGACAACATCATTCGAATACTTTTGGTCCTTGAGGGGTTAAGAAAAGCAATAGGACTATCTCTGCCTCCTCTACGGGGTTTTGTGAGAGAGTGAGATAGTGATTGGTGGACTTATTTAGCTTCAGAGAGGTTGATGGTCTCTAAGCCCAAGGCTTTTTTTCTCACAGAAAGTAGGTAATCCCCTCAGGGGATATGATCTTTGGACTTGTTAAATCCATTATCCCTGAACACTAATCCTTAAACTAGCTCTAGCTGATAAAGTTCTATTTGTACACCTTTCGTTAAGCCAAAATTAAAGACTAGCTGATCTTTTATTAATGTTAGACTCACTTTCTTTAGTGTAATACAGGGGAGGGGTGGCAAAGGGGGCAGAGGGGCAATTGCTCCCCAGGCTGTCCTCTACCTTTGCTCAATGGGCCTGGGCTGCACCCCTTTTCACTTCTAATTGCCAAGTGTGTAGCACATTCTTTCTTCTTCTTTTTTTGTTTCTGTTATATTTACCTTAAAATTAAGATTTTCTATTATTTTGTATATTCACTAAAAAAGTGAGACTGGAGGTCAAGATTAGCAGCTCATCTCAACAATGGGGGTCAATTCACTACAATTTGAGATTGGAGGTCGAGATTAGCATGGATCTTAAACTCCAAACTCTAACAGTCTCGCCCCCATCCTCTTCCCCCTTGGATTTCTCATCTATACTTTGCAAAATGAAATGGAATTCACTGACCATTTTGCAAAGATCAAGATGAGGTGTATACTGCCAATATGAATGGGAGTGAGATGAAACTTGCTCCCAATCATTTCATTGGGGGGAAGGAAGAAAATGGCCCAATTCCAACTGTTAGTAAAGTACAGGATAAACCCTGCACAAGGATAACCCAAAACACCAATAAATCACCAATACATATATAAGGATAATGAGACAAGATATTAGTAGATACTAAAAATGAATGGGCAGAGTTTAAATCTGCAATAAATTATACATTTTCTTTACAAAAACATAGATATAAACACAGTTACTGCAGTGTACGCACACTATAGGGTTGACTCAACATTTAGCCCAAAATGGATTCACAAATCACTGAAATGTGGCCCCTCAAGAACCCTTAATTCATGTCCAAATCTGATGTTTGGGTCGTTTGGAAACCGAACCATCTGAAGCATTTGGATTGGGGCAATTTTACTATACAATGCAAACAATTTCGGCTATTTAATATGCGCTGATCACCCCAAACATACTCCAAATTCGAGAAACATGAAATTGGCTCATTTCGGTCATCCAGATTTTAGTTAGAGAATTGAATAGAAAATTGTAGTACTTTTTAAAAATGTCGATATACAATTATAATATATCAATGTTATATTATAATAGTATATTTCTATAAATATAAGCATTTTAACATTATATGAAAATATTTTATATTATTTTATGTTAATTTATCATATTTTTATGTACTTAATGTATCATGTTCTTTTTTTTTTACGATTTTAATGTTATTACACTTTGGGACATTTTTGAAGACTTTGGCTATTTCAGCTATAGTCAAAGTCCTTCCATTGTCTTCTATTGGTGGAACTTGGCTATATTCATGAAAGCTAAGGTCCTCCTGAAAAGGCTCTGAAACAAGTTTATGGGTCGGACTGAGGCTAACACTTTGTATAGGTGTATTTCGGCTGATTTCCATGTCACAACATATTGGCGTGGAATCAGCTATGATGTCATAATGATGGACATATTCGGAGGTACATCCGGGCTAACTTAGTAGCTCGAAATCCGGGTACCAATTTGATCCGAATACGTTCGCAATTCGGAGGCATCATTTTGGTGACGAAAACTCTTACAGGATGAGTTGTATTGGTTTGGCGCTCTGTGAAACACTCATCCACATCTGATATTCAGAGCTCACAGAAAATAGGTACAACATAGCAGAGCCGTAGCTAGATCTTTCTGTGCCAGAGGTAAGAAGAGAAAATTGTGTATACCCGCTAAATAATGTCATAGCTGTTGTTTTGCAGAAAATTTTAAAGTGCAAAAAAGTGCATTAATAACAAGAAAATGAATGATTAATTAATAGATCCAGGTCAGGCAATAAGGGTGATATTGTATAGCTCCCAGGTGAGCCAAATGCAGTAGTTTCCATTAATAAGGCAGGGTGGGATAGCATAGCTCTGTGTTGGAAAGTGAGGATTATTAAATGACCAATATCTAAATTAAAAACAGATACGATATTAATTGGTATCTGTTTAACACTTTAGAGTTTGGCTCCCACGGTTACTCAAACAAATCACCATAGGTCAAATAAGCATTACCTCAACAGCAAATGTGTATATATATATGGTTAAATGTAACAATACAACAATTGCATTAAACCACAAGGTATCATTAGAGAGTTAAATTCAATAGCAAAACAACAGAATATTCACACACTTGAATAGTTATAAGCATAAACAAGTTTAATAACTCTACAACGATATCTACTATGGATTATACAAATAAACAGTGCTAAAATGCTCAATCTATTAACAGAAACAAGAATAGTTGACTCTATTCAAGTAAAGAAGGTAAAGTAAAATATAGGAAAGTTGATACTTAGATGTTAAGGTGCCAGGAAAACTCATGTGGAAAGACTGGCTTCAGCAGCTTCTTCTTTGGTGATCTTCATCATTCAAGAACCGTAAACAAAAATAGAGTACACTGCGCCTTTAACTGTGAAGGGAGTAGCAGCACAAAAACACAACCAGTGCTTCACTCCTGGTACATAAAATACACACAAAACAAATAAGTGAAATCGTGCGCTTCTCAAAACACTAAGCACTGTTATTTACCCTTATAGGAGGCAATATTCTCCGTATATAATGTAAGGGGAAGAAAAACAAACACAAAATAAAGTAATATAGTGAAGTATATTAAGACTAATAAGTGGACCAAAAGACATATAATATATGAGGGTTCCACTCACATCTTCCTGAGCAGTGCCCTGCTCAGTGTCATAGGTATTCGGGAGCCCCTCTAGGGGTCTTGAATTCACAGATGTTATCAGATGATCCTCAAGGTCATAAAGAATAGGACAGGGGAGGAAGGAGATATATCTTCAGTAAAACTTTCTTTAATAATGCAGAATACAAAAATATAAATCTTACATAAAAGCAAACAGCAAGCAGCTGCAAAGTGCATGTAGTTCCAGACTTGTAAGGTGCATGAAGTTCTAGTAGAATGCTCCTCTCCCACACACAACGCGTTTCTCCTTATTCAGGCTTTCTCAAGTGTCCTATGACACTGAGCAGGGTACTGCTCAGGAAGATGTGAGTGGAACCCTCATATATTATATGTCTTTTGGTCCACTTATTAGTCTTAATATACTACACTATATTACTTTATTTTGTGTATGTTTTTCTTCCCCTTACATTATATACAGAGAATATTGCCTCCTATTAGGGTAAATAACAGTGTTGGGTGTTTTAGGAAGCGCACGATTTCACTTATTTGTTTTGTGATCATTCAAGAACCACCTGAATCTAATGTTGCTATTTTTACATTTGTAAACATGAAGTAACCTTTTACGTAAGGCTCAAACAGAATGCCTAAAATGGAATCCTTGCCCCCCGCATCAAAATGGAACTTGGCCGGAATCTTTTTTGGATCGTCTTGAAACTCGGAAGTGTATGGAGTGCAAGAGCAATCAGCAAATTGCAGAAAGAAGAGATGGGGGGAAATTGTTCAAACTGACAGAACAGACAGTAACAACTGACAGGCAGTCAGACATGCTTAGATATGGCTAGGGACAGATTGGGAGTAAAGGACATGCTGAGCCCCCACCAAAAATCTTATGTACTGATAGGTATATACTAGCTGGAGGTGATACCATTTGTTGTTAAAACAGGTTGAAGCAGACATATTGGTGTATAGGTTTATCATCTGTATAGCTACATAATGTCTGGAAACTGTTAAGTGATTTATCATAAAAAAGAGCAAGAAGTAAAAAAATTAAGATCACAGCCTCCAGTCACTAGAATTACTATGGTTCACTTAAAACAGTTCGAGACTTGGGATAATATATGAGAAATTATGCTGTTAACATCAATGTTGATTTGAACTAGTTGATCCAGTCACTGATCATCAGTCACTCATTGCTCGTACAGTGAGAGAGCCTCATTTTTCTGTAGAGTCAATAGAGGAATACCGAAAAAGTTATATTGTATTGATTAAGTGCGACAAAGTGGGAATCTCTCAGTATCACAACCCAACGGACACAGTCAGCAAGCACCTTCTCTGATTGGCTAAGCACACGGTAATGTTGTCAGTGCACTTAACTTTGTGTATGCACAATAATAAGAAAATAGGGTATCAATATTATTGGGTTTATTCCATAAGCTGTCTGGGTGCTAGTCCAAGGTGAAACGGTGAAAGAGGGTTACTGCAGGGAAAAGTAGCATGTTACAGTGTGTACTTTATTTTTCTCCAACAGTTTATATGTGCATTGCTTTCATTTATTTTCTACATATGTGAATAGCCTACAGATGTAGCAGTCTTTAACCGCCAGCTTTCACTTTGATGTTTATTACTGCTGCCACCCTTTCTTCATAAAACTACTGCCCGTACTATTTGAGACTTGAAAAAGCCCTACTTTGAGGGTGAAACGCATTGTGGACAAGAGGAGACTGCTACCGGGACTCTATATATGTACTGTTCAAGTGGATCTTTGAATGTAAGATTCTTTAGATGTTTTTATTGGTATTAAAATCGTTGAAGCTAAATAGTCTCCTCCTTACCCTCTCTTATACTACTGCTGGGAGTACCTTCTGGGTCTGCTACCCTGAATAAGCTGCCTAGGATTCCTCTGTGAACCTGTTGGATCTTTAACCCCTTGGTGGGCTCCCTGGATGCTGTATAGACTGAGCAGATCTCTGCTCAGGAAGATGTGAGTGTGTTCTCACTTATTATTTGTTATCAGCACTTTTATGTGATATACTACACTATATTATTTCTGTTCTGTTTTGTTTTATTTTTTTCCCTTCGGATTGAATATTGAGCTGATTTACTTTAAGACTGATTTACTTTAAGGGTAACAATTTATTATTTATTTTTCCTGAGTTGTGTGTTTTGAAGTGTTGGGTCACAGCGCACGTTTTCACTTGTGTGTTGCCCGTACTATTGCCTCCATAGACTTCACCATCTTATTACCAGCTAGGTGAAAGCACAAGTGCTAGGATCATGTACAGTGGTTCTGATGTGAAGCCAAGTTGCAGGAGTAACACTCTTATAATAACATTACACACCTGGTTGGACCAATTGGCACAGGTACTCAGGAATGTAGCATTGGTATGAGTGCCCAGAAAGGGGTGATGTTCGTGGTACTTGTACTGAAGAAAATATACCAAAATAACAGGCAGGATGCTCTTGGGTGTAGTACTGAATTCTAGTCACTAGGTGGTGTGGAGAAACATTCTTAATGCAGTACCAAGAAATCACCAGTAGAGGGTATGCAGGGTAATCCTTGTTGCAATACCGAACTTTCAGCAGCAGGTTGAGCACCACTCCGTTTTCAGCAGACTACAGGGCAGAGCCGGCAGAAGCAGAAAGCAAGGATCTCTGGTGGGAAAAGACAACAGGATTTCTTGAAGTTAATTGATACAATAGATTACCTTTGGAGGAAGAATGGTCCAGGAACAAGCCAGGGGTCAATGGGAGCCAGATGTCAGGGTGGAAGCCAGAAGATCAAGGGAGTCCGAGATCAGGATAGTTGGGTAAAGGAGACGAGGTTTCAGGAAGCCAAATATCAGGGAAGTCATAACAAGCCAGATAATGCAGCACGCCCATGTAACCATCTGATGATGGGTAGGGGAATTGTAGGGTGCACGCTGGAGGCATTTCTGAGGTCTGGGGGCTGGAGCAGCATCATGGTGATGAATTCCGCAACGGACCTGATATGGGCCTGGGGCAGTCACTGGTAAGGTTTGTGGCCTGCAGGGGTAATTATTATGACAGATAGTGTTTATTGCCTCATCTCCACTATCACATGATAAGTTACAAGTACAGCTACATCTGTAATTGGAATCATGAATACAAGGGAAGTACACAAAGAGGTCATGTATTTTTAATATTTTTCTTGCTATAACAAGTTGTTTTTTGAGAAAAAAAGTTGTTATCTCAAGAAAACAAGTCAGAAAGATATAAAAAATGCAATATATTATGCCCCAGCTGTCTCCTCCGTGTGGGAGGAGACAGCCAGGAGGTGAGTACATTGGAAGGGGGGGGGGGGCATATTAATGGGTAAATTGTCTGGGGCATAATAATGGCAAAATAACACTGGCATATTACTGGGCAAATTGTCTGGGGCATTATAATGGCAAAATAACACTGGCAAATTACTGGGCAAATTGTCTGGGGCATAATAATGGCAAAATAACACTGGCAAATTACTGGGCAAATTGTCTGGGGCATAATAATGGCAAAATAACACTGGCATATTACTGGGCAAATTGGCTGTGGCATTATAATGGCAAAATAACACTTGCATATTACTGGGCAAATTGTTTGGGGCATTATAATGGCAAAATAACACTGGCAAATTACTGGGAAAATTGTCTGGGGCATTTTAAATGGCAAAATAACACTGACAAATTACTGGACAAATTGTCTGGGGAATAATAATGGCAAAATAACACTGGCATATTACTGGGAAAATTGGCTGCGGGATATTAAATGGTAAAATAATACTGGCATATTACTGAGCAAATTGGCTGAGGCATATTAAATGGTAAAATAATACTGGCATATTATTTGGCAAACTGGCTGGCGCATATTAAATGGTAAAATAATACTGGCATATTACTGGGCAAATTGGCTGAGGCATATTAAATGGTAAAATAATATTGGCATATTACTGGGCAAACTGGCTGGTGCATATTAAATGGTAAAATAATACTGTCATATTACTGGGCAAATTGGCTGGCGCATATTAAATGGTAAAATAATACTGGCATATTACTGGGCATATTGGCTGTGGCATTATAAAGGCAAAATAATACTGACATATTATTGGTCCAATTGTCTGAGGCATAATAATGGAAAAAAATACTGGCATATTACTAGGCAAATTGTCTGGGGCCTTTTAAATGGTAAAATAATACTGGCATATTACTAGGCAAATTTTCTGGAGCATAATAATGGCAAGATAATACTGGCATATTACTGGCCAATTTGTCTGGGGCATTTTTAATGGTAAAATAATACTGGAATATTACTGGGCAAATTGACTGTGGCATAATAATGGCAAAATAATACTGGCATATTACTGGGCAAATTGGCTGTGATGTAATAATGGCAAAATAATACTGGCATATTATTGGGCACATTGGCTGTGGCTTATTAATTGGCAAGCTGGCTCTGGCATATTTAATAGACAAACAGTGGCATATTTTAAATGACAAACTGGCTGTTGCACATGTTAATGTCAACGTGACTGTGGTATGTTAATTGGTACCTGACAGTGGCTTATTTTAATTGGCAAAGTGATGCTGTGGCATGTTTTGTGGGGGAAATTAACACTGTGGCATGCCAAATTGTGTGGGTGCATTATGAGTGCAAGCCAAGTTCTGTGGGTGCAATATAGGTCCATGACAAGTGCTGTGGGTACTGTATGGTGCTGTGTTAAGTTCTTTAGGTAAAATGTGGGTGCAGCGGAAGGGAATAAAAACAAGAAATGCAATTTTTCAATAACATTTTTATTACAAATGAAAATAGTTGAATATAATATTAAAAGGTTCATTTAAGTATAAATGCAACAAGTAAGAAAGATATGTATATGTATTTATTGTTTTAGAATTATACAATTGTCACCTTGTGGGGCTCTTGTGTGTGGCATAACTATGGGGCTCTTGTATGAGGCATAACTATGGGGCTCCTGTGTGAGGCATAATTTATGGAGCTCCTGTGTGAGGCATAATTTATGGGGCTCCTGTGTGAGGCATTATTTATGGGGCTCCTGTGTGAGGCATAATTTATGGGGCACCTGTGTGAAGCATATTTTGAGAAGCTTCTGTATGCATATTTAATGGGGCATCTGACTGTCATTACTAAGGAATCTGTTTGGCATTTGTATTGGAGGAAATCCAGGGGGGTTGACA
Organism: Pelodytes ibericus; assembly: GCA_036172795.1. NCBI lineage: Eukaryota > Metazoa > Chordata > Amphibia > Anura > Pelodytidae > Pelodytes > Pelodytes ibericus. The sequence continues at coordinate 186,732,428 of CM069862.1, forward strand.
CCTTAAGTTACTGCACAGGGTGACACCAACCCTAGTGATGACCTCTGGGCAAGATGCCAATGGTAAAATACTAGCCAGGTGGCAACCCTAGGACTGTCCCTCCTACATAGGGACACTTAGGAGGTATGTAGTGGTCAGAAATTGCACCATCTCCATAATCATAGAGTGTACAAATATAAAATTAAATGATTCTATGTAAATGTGCTGTTACAACTGGCGGACAGCAAATATCCCCCAAAAATTACGCATGAGGACTTAAAATAATTAATTGTAGTCATTTTTGTGATAACCCCAACACAAAGTTTTCTGAAACAGTCAGAGTTTCTGAACACATTCCCTCATGCAAGTACAATAGAAATTAAAAATTCTGTTTCCTCATTCTCTTGAAAAAGATTATACCAAGGACAGAACATGGCCTTAAATGAATCCATCATTCTGACAGATTATAATGAGTGGGAAATGGCAAAAATGATCCACTTTCATTATAATTTGGAAACCAGTTTATCACAATCCAATTCAGACAGTTGCTAAAAAAAGGAATATATTTTTTTATGGACCCCTTGGAATATCTGCAATAAGCTAAAACAGGTAATATTTTTTGTTTTGTTTTGTTTTATATACAATTGGAAGGAATTCCATTTTAGTTGTTTGTGTACTTAAATGAAGAGGAAACAGTGCCATCCAGTGGTCAATATTTCAGGTTAAAAAAATACACCTTTTTCAATTCCAAACTGTTATAAAGGTGAACATGTCAAATTATTGCATTTCATGAAATATTCTTCAATTACAGAACTAAATACTGTGTTAAACTGATTGAGTTGGTTTTGTTTTGAACAATAATTTTTATTTTTCATGCAATTTATATCTCTATATGTCTAAATAAATCCGATTTTAATATTTAAAACTTTGTTTAGAATTTCATTTATACAACAATAATATAAAACCAGACATTTTATCAAATTTTTTATTTTTTTTTGCACTTGATAGTTGTAGTTGTGAGTATGATAAAACTGACTGAAACATTGCTATTCATAATGTCAAAATATAAATGTTTATATATATATATATATATATATATATATATATAATAACTCAGGGCCAATTCCCTGCAATTCCCTCTTTCATTAGTCTAAGACTCAATCTTTAACCCCTTTGTTAGACTCTGAGACATTCTCCTGCACAGGGCAGAAGATTCCTACCTGGAATCTGGGGACTACCATCATGGGGTGTTCAGCTAGTGCACATGTAGTGCAGCCATCAGGGTGGTACATCCTGATGCCCGATGGCACAATGTCACTGGGAGAATGCCAGCTGAATGAGGAAGAGGAAGTGTATTTCTCTAGGAGCGATTGCTCCTCTCACTGTCCTACATAGGAAGGTGACCACCTATAACAAGAAGGATTAAACTCTACCAGCAGCCCTAAAAAATTCCTTGCACACCCTCCAGTCCTTGCTTGTTTATTTTTCTGTATTGTACCTTGTCTTGTGCAAGTCCATTTCCCATTGTGCTTGGCTTTGTTGTGTTCTATTGAATTCCCTGGCTTTTAACCTTTGGCTTTGTTTCTCTGGACTACCATATCTCTTCTATTCTGACCTTTCAATGCTATTATTGTTTATGAACTTTCCCTACCAGCCCTGACCCTTGGAGTGCTTTTTAACCCTGTTTTACTTATTTTATTTATTGATGGGGCTAGGGTCACTGCACCGACCCAAGGGGGCCATTCCTTTTAATTTTATGGGGCTGGGGGCATTGCGCTGGCCCCGTGCCTCAGAGTGGCCATTAATTTATATTTTATGGGGCCCTTGTACAGCCTTTTGACCCTGCTTTTGTCTCATGCTCTTGTTTGTCATTTGTGAATACCTGTGTCTCTTTTACGGGTAGCTGCTTCTATTGTTTGCCTCCCTAATAATTGCTACCAACCCAGTCCTTACACCCTTATTGCCGAATGGTAATAAGGTGATTTAATTTTTATGGACCAGAGTAATCACAGAACGATTGGGAGTCAGGGACACAGAAACGGAGACCAAATCAGGGTCTTTAAGACTCTTTTCCTGCCTGTGGCACAGAGGGTTAAAAAAAAGTTTAAAAGACATGTTTAAAACATTTTCCTAATGTATAGATGACTGCTGATAATTATTTTATTCTCTGCATAGTTGTCTAGCAGAGCTGGTACCTGCATGGTAGCTTGAACCAAAGTAGGAAAATGCATCCCAGAGATTCAGGAGACACATATACTGACCTCCCTGAAGAAAGAGCACACGTTCCAACCTGGATCAGAGGGGGCTATTCCCTAAAAGGTGAGTTGCAGATGAGTTGAGATGAAATCAGGTGAGTTTAGGTGAGATGAACATTTCATCTCACCATGTCTACCTATACTTGGTGCAGGGACAATTCTGGTGCTTCGTGGTGGAAACTCACCAAGTGTATACCTGCAAAATACATTATTAAAATGGTTAGATAAAATGTTCAACTCACCTCAACTCACCTTTTAGTGAATAGACTCCAGAGTTAGTAACACCGGGAGAAGCTGGCTGATAAAGCCGAACATGATTAGCTGCACAGAGTTAAGATACAGCTCAAAAAATGAATGCATGTTAGCTGAACAATTGCAGTAAGTGTATATGTTTTAGATAGAAATGCTTTAACCCCTTAGTGACCAAGTGCTCTGCTGCATTTGATGTACCTTGAAGACCAGAATTACATTATTTTTGTCATGTGTTTACTGAACTGTGAATTTCTTTCTTTGTGTTCAGTCCACCCACACAAATTATATATCATTTTTTAAAGGACGAATAGGGCTTTCATTTGATACTATTATTTTCATCATATGATATCATTTACCAAAAAAAAACACTTTTTCTAACTTTGACCTGATTTTTTTTTAAACAATTACAAATGGTAAGAAAGACCCCGTCTACATATTTCTAATGTTTGTCCTGAGATTAGAAATACCAATGTTAACATGTTTGTCTATGTTTTATTTCAACTAATAGGGCAAAAAACAATATTAGAGTTTTTTATTGTGTTTTCAAATCATTTATTTCTACAGTGACCTTTTAACCCGAGCCCTAAATTTACCCCACCCTAAATTTACCGTAACCCTAAATCTACCCCCACCCCTTAATCTTACCCTTGTACTCACCCGAACCCCCCTGTAACCTTAATAATAACCCTAATTATGACCTTAACCCTAGATCTAGGTTTAGTAGATCAAGGGTTAGCTTTTTCCATTTATTTATTTAATTTATTTTTTCTTTCTAACTGTACTATTACTCACTGCCTCTAGGGGCAGTCAAGCAATGGTTTCAAAACGACGGAAGTCTCCTCTGGGCACGCTGTATTGAGGAGCATGCTTCTAGGCACCTTGTGATCGCGGGTGCCCAAAAGGTGTTGCATGATGCCGCGATCGTCCTTATGTGTAAAGGGGTTAATAGTGTATTTCTTTTTGTTCGTAATTAGTGTTGAGCGAACCCGAACTATTATAGAATAGCATAGAATTACATGTATTCTATAAACCGAAAGTCTATAAACCGAATTTCTTTCGGTTTATAGACTTTCGGCTTATAGAATACATGTAGTACTATTGGCTTTCTATAAACCGAACTAGAGTCCCCATTCATAAGAATTTATTATAAATGGGGACTCTAGTTCGGTTTATAGAAAGCCGATAGTATTACATGTGTTCCATAAGCCGAAAGTCTATAAACCGAACGACGTTCGGTTTATAGACTTTCGGTTTATAGAATAGCTATAGAATTACATGTATTCTATAAACCGAAAGTCTGTAAACCGAACGTCATTCGGTTTATAGACTTTCGGCTTATAGAATACATGTAATTCGAATGGCTTTCTATAAACCGAAATCGAGTCCCCATTCATAAGAAATTGTTATGAATGGGGACTCTATTTCGGTTTATAGAAAGCCAATTGTATTACATGTATTCCATAAGCCGAAAGTCGGGTCCCCATTGACTTCAATGGGGTTCGGGTCAAGTTCGGAGTCAAGTTCGACCCCGAACCCGGACTTTTTTACGAAGTTCGGCTGAACCCGCCGAACCCGAACATCCAGGTGTCCACTCCACACTATTCATAATATCTCTATTAATGAGTTGACATGTTTAGAATCTTGAGTTAGATTTTCCTTCACCTTGGATAGAATAAAGAAAGATCTGACCCAAGATTCTAAATGACATTCCTGCTCACTATTATAAGTATTTGTGGCAAAGAAGCCTCCATAAGGTACATTATTTGTATTCTGCCATTAAAGAATTTGTAAAGAAACCATATTGACTTAAAGGGACTGTATCACCATTATACTGTGAATGTATGAAATAAAAAATGATTGAAAATTATCTATACATTGTGAGAGAAAAACTGTTCAACGCATCTCTGGGAATCATAGAACATCTAATAAGATTTTTGTACCACTGTGAGCTACTGTATTTACTAATTTATTTTTATAAACCTTTCAAAGCAATCTTTTATGCAAGAAAAACTTTTATTTTGGGTGTAATTCCACTTTAAAAAAAAAAAAAAACAGAAAAGGATTTTGCTTGTATTACTAGGCAAATACCCAACAAATATTATTAGATGCAATAGGAATTGCAAGTAAATCAAATGTTGACTTTTGAGTCGTGGATCGTGGTATGTATATTATATAAATATCTTGGCTCTGGGGAAGGAAGCTGCTATAGAATTCCAAATGGAAATAGGATTCTGTAGTTACTGTTCTGCCTAATATACGATGATAAAATGTACAAAACTGACATACTGGGAATTAAGCTATCTGACACCAAGCATGATTTGCATGACACAGTGAATTTCCATAATAATGAAACTGAGCAATCAAGTGCCTAATGAATGTAAAATTCCTGTTGATTTTTTTTTTATTTTTTTTCTGGCGTAATTTAGTTTTATATGAAATGTTCAAAATAATAAAATGAAATCTCCAGACATCTTCCGAGACTGAAGATTAACTTTTTTTTTTGTCACTGTGGGAATAGATTAAGGTTAGCTTTACAAATTACAATCAAAATAGTGTTTTTTTTGTTTTGTTTTTTATGTAAAGTGCAAAATTATAGGGTTTTGTTTGATTTATTTATTAATAATTTGGCAGAAGAAAAGGGTATAATGTTGAGGTTGGGTGTCACATGAATATGATAGGCTTTCTGTAGCAACATTCTTCAATGATTATATGTAAGAATGAATGCATTTAGCTAAAGTCTCTATTGTAATCATTGCTTGTGTGTGAGAGCATCTTGGGTGTAGGGAAAGCTTGCTTTACATTACTATACCTCTAAACATGCCGCAATGCCAACACTGTACTCTAAGGGGTGCTGCTTGAAATTTGAGTGCTCTAGACCTAGCATCTCATGTGCAGAGTTCATGCTCCTCTGGTGGATGAAGTTGGAACTGCAGGATTGCGTTCCTGAATTGGGACTGTCTCACATACAGGCACACATGAATGACTTTCACTTTAACGATACTCGTGAGTAAGGACGTTGTTACAGAAACCATTACAGTTTTGGCTCTTGCCTTTCTATTTTAATGAAAAGGCAACATCTCTACTGTGACTATGATTCACTACTTTACAGTTCAGGTCTTTGTGTGACCACTACAAGACCTGAAGAGGTCCATCCTGTCAATTAAGACATTTGTAATGTAGACTGAATTTGTAGACCGTATAATATATGTGAAACAAGTGGAAATTCTATTTTTACAAAAATGCTCTGGACCCAGTGTGTATGTTCATGTCGGCGATGAGAGGTTTATATCTCCCTAGGATGTCTTCAGCATTACTAAAGGTCATATTTGGTTTTGCTCCTTCTGCTGTATTATTCCCTTCATATTCTTATAGATTTACGTGCATGAAGATTGGGTTCAAAGCTGGTGAAAACACGATTGGTAAGATAACAACCATTTTTATTTACTATATCCTGTTTAGTTTCAAACAGATAAGCTGCTCTGACTGAGGTAGAACTGCTCTGACTGAGGCAGAGCTGCTCTGACTGAGGCAGAGCTGCTCTGTCTGAGGCAGAGCTGCTCTGTCTGAGGCAGAGCTGCTCTGTCTGAGGCAGAGCTGCTCTGATTTTCACAGAGTTGCTCTGACTGAGATAGGAATTGACCCTGCTCAACCAATCAGATCAGCAAATTCATGTCTAATGGGGTGCAGAAAGAGGCCTTCATTTTCACATGTAATGAGCAGAAACAAATGAGGGTCATTTACTGCACTAGAAGTGAATGACAGTAGTTGAATAGATCCTTTTGCATGTTTTGTTGGAAGCATAGAAGATGTTGCTCGGAGGATAAAATGACATGTATCTTACAAAGTATATGCCATTTTATTCTCATTCTAGGGTCATTGTATATTTCCCATGTTCTACTATATCCATAAGTACTTCGACATTATAAGTAAAATACAAGTTTTGACCTACCAGTCAAATACAGCACATAAACACAATAGACAACAAACTTTCTAAAATAAGTCTTGTAATGTACCATGTAATAATAATAATGAAACAAACATCTACTCCGGTAAGGAGATAAACATATGGAATTCACTGCCAAGAGAGATGGTGCTATCCAATACAATAGATGCCTTCAAAGGGTCTGGATATTTGTTTTGAAATGCGGGACTTACAAGGCTATTAATAATAGAACAAATATTAATGTTTGAGAGCTTCTTGATCCAAGTATAAAATCTGACTGCCTATTGGAGTCAAGAAGGAATGTTTCCCCCTAAGTCAAAATATAATTGTTTGCCTTCTCTTGGATCAAATGCTGGAATGATAGGTGGAAGGGTTGAACTTGGTCTTTTTTAAACCTAAATTATTATGCTACTCCAGTTTGGTACTATAAACAAAGCTATACAAGCCCAATCTCCCTGGCAATAGATCTTTTCATATTTTCTTTCTGATGTCTAACACCATGGCATCTGATTATTATATCATCTTACTTAAATGATTCAAGCGTAATTACCAAATCACGCTTTTAATTACAAATTGCACAATATGAGTTAAGGGATGACAGGTGGCCAAACCCTTACTGACGACCCTGGTCAATTAGCATTCCGCATTTATACAGAGCTAATTTACATATATCTAATTTACATATAGAGATTGTGCTCTCTTATAGAAACATAACTCTGTGTATCAGTACACGGGACAGCATCCTCCTAGCGAGTCTGTTTCTCATTCTTATCATCTAGCGCTTCTACTGGGCTTGATGGTTTTATGTTATGCACAAAGAACCTTAAATGTTAGAACTACAATTAATGCAAAGAATATCACAATGAAATGCATTGCCATCATATGGCTGAAGGTTTTATTTCAACCACTATTGTTCAAAATGTCAGACTAGCTAGCTCTTGTCACACACATATTAAAAGCTGTCAGAATGCGTGGGGGTCATCATTATTACGAGCAACTAAAAACTGAAATAGTAATCATGCATCTGGAATAATGTTTTTGCTTTTTTTCAGTGTATTAAAGGACAACTGTCGACAAAAAATGCTCTAATGCAAGAATACAAATAATGTACCTTATTGAGCCCTCTGCACTGCTATAAAAAAATTAAAAAAATAACATGACCAGCATGTCTGTGAATCTACTGTATGGTGCCCAAAATTCATCTTCCAAATGTTAATGCATATTAATGTGCTATCAAAGTACTTTAAAATCATGTTTTATGCAAAAAAGATGCCTTCTTCTACCTATCCACTTTAGGGGAAGTAACCCCTAACCCTAATACTAATAAACCCCTAACCCTAATACTAACACTAACCCTAAAACAAACCAGTAGTTCAGCGTAATATGATGAATAGGCTGCACTGAACTGTTAGCTCCTCAAAGGTCCACTTTGAAAACATGGAAAAGAACAGCCCCATTCTACTGAAGAAAAAAAAAATTTAAATTAAGAGTAATGGAACTAAAGAATGATTAGTAGAATCCAAGGACTAATCCTTACTTTTTTATTTTAATGAAGCAGAAAGTCTAATGCCTTCAAAGGCTGGAAGGCTTCCATGTTGCGGTTAAGTGCTCCTTGGCAGTAGAGAGAGATGTTTCTCATGCCAATTATACAGCCAATAGCCTCCTATCCAGACTCCGCACACAAATCCGCGTGGTCTGTCATGGAGAAGCAGGTCTGTGATATGGCAGTCTGGAAGTCTAAAAGAGACCCCCAGACTTCTGTTGCTGCATCATTCAGCAATGTTTTCAATCAGACAGATGTGGCCTTCTGTCTGATAAAGAGACACAAGATATATTTTTGTGACAGAGTCCCTTGACCATATTTGTTCTTTTCCCAAACAGACACAACTTCCCCCTTTATTTTTATTATTTTTCAACATTCATCATCGGTTTATGTTTTCCATCAACTGGATATGGGGTACATTCAAGCCTCCGTAAAAAAAAGAACCCATCTCTCTCTAAATTCAAACTGATAGGTGAATACACCTCCGGAGCATCTGCTTTTGTTTTTTTAAACCCCACTGCTCCTTACTCACAATTATCCAGGCATAAACAGATATAATAAAAAAGAAAACAAGAATGTAATTTACCATCAGCATAACAAAAAAAGAGATAGATATCATTTGTGTTTAAATGTGTAATGCTCCAGACTGTCTCAGAAGTACTCATAACAGACAATTGGGCAGGTCAAAGTAGTTACATTGTTAATTTTAACTTGCTTTCTATGCACGTAGAGAATGATTTTCACATAATCAAAGTTTGATATTTCTGGAGAGATCAAAAGAGACTGTGAAGTGGAGAGCAGGTGCAGCAGACATCTTAAAGGATCTGAAAATGCAATTAACCAGCAAATGAGGCTTGGAAAACCTAGTCTTCCTGAACAGATGAGTACAATAAAAGCTACTGAGAAATGAGATGACCAGAACACTCACGGAACAGCAGTAGGCCGAGAGGCAGCTGCCCCAGATTTAGACCTTTTTCAAACACGGAACAAAATGGGCTACAGAGACGATGCCGGATGAGAATTATGTAAATATCCAATCCTCTTAGAAATGATTAAAATGATTTTATTGATTGTTTATTTTTTTTTTTTTTACACAGCCTGTGCTAAGCTGAACTGGGGATAGTGTTTTAACTCTCTCAAAGAGAATTGACTGATAGATAATGCTACCTGTAGAATTAAACAATTCTACAGGTAAATTCTAGATACTTAAAAAAATAAATAAAAAAAAGACTTTTAACATACAATTTAGAAACAAAATAAACAAAGAAACAATGTCGGTGTTGTAAATTAACCCCACCTCAAGTATATTGCCCAAATGACTATGTGGAGAGCAAAAGCATTTTGAAAACAGCAGCATGGCTTGCTGTTTACCTCCAAATTCCCCTTATTTAATACAGTTGAGCATCTGTGGGATGTGTTGCACAAACAAGTCTGATTAATGGAGGCCCCACCTCAAAACTTACAAGACAGTGGTATGCCAGATAATAATCCCCCCCCCCCCCCCCCCATACCAATGAATTACATAGACACAGAAGTGGCTAGAAAGGTCGCAGGATTTATGTATTAGAAAAAAATGTTGTAACATAAAACTAACAGCTTAAGATAGCTGTAAACATAAACAGGTAATAATATACCGACCAAATGTTTAATAACAACCGGGTATCAATAGACTGTGACCATAATAATATAATCATTACTTATAAACAATATATAAGTGGTAGCGTGTCACTTATCCTAGCCCACCTAGGATACGGCCCCTGAGGATCTGGTGTAGGCGTAATCCATGTCCTTGTGGCTATTGGCGTCGATATTGTGCACAGTAGCCATACTTTACTCTCCCAGGGACGCGCCCATGGGGAGCCCATGCAGATAGCTCCCACAGCTACTGCCACCCGGGTTGGCCATACCACAAGAAGAAAGACAGAAAAACACTCAAAAAAGGGAAGGGAGTGAACTTGCCATATTTTTTTAAAACAGGAAGAAGTTTGTTTGTTATGCATAAAAATATACAGCTCAAGCCCAGCCCCTTATTGAGATACTAACCACCCCTTGCTGTGCCCTTACTGGTCACAGAATATGATTGACAAGGTGTGTTGTGATGACTGACAACCCCTTTCATGATGGGCTATTATATATTCTTTATTCCAGGCCAATGCTGGACTTAAAGGATCTGCTGCTAATGTCTTGGTGCCAGATACCAGAGCACACCTTCAGAGGTCTAGTGGAGTCCATGCCTCGACCAGTCAGGGCTGTTTTTGCATCAAAATGGGACCTACACAATATGTTATGGCCTGAGTTAATGTTATGGCCCATCAGTGTATATATAATTGATGTTAACCTAAGATACTAACATAAAATAAGACTTAACTCAGGTTACCCATTTAATAGTCACTTGTTCCCCCATATTCCATCTAGTTCTCACTTAAAATGCTAATAAGTAAAAGCAATATATGGAGGAGCTCGACAAACATTCATTCGGGTGTTTGCCTCCTTTTTTTCTCCTTCTTGGTGATTTAAAACCAATACAAAACTCGGAAAACCATATAAGAAATGGAAATGCATGTAATGTGCAAGGAAATCACCTAACAATGTGAAGCGTTTGTAATCTACATCTCAAGATGAAAAATAGAAATATCCAGACCTTGGAAAAAAGAGCTGTAAATCAGTAGTAAAGCAATTTATGCCCAGTTACACCACTGATACAAAGTACAATTTCCTTTAACACGGATATCATAGCTGCGTGTGGTTGCATATCAAAGGATAGAAGTGGAAGATGAAGTTTAGCAAACAGCTTTGGGTAGTGTAATACGGTTTCTGATGCAATATTTATCTGATGTTAAACTGATGGTCCTCAGGCTACATGTGGCCCATAAGGCCTGTTATGTGCAAAACATCCACTGATAATGATTCACAAAACATTGAACCCTTGGTAAAATGATAGACCTGATGCTGAGCATGAGTAGTACAGATAAAAGCACCAACAAAGACTAAATCAGTGCTACAGGCGGAAGATGGCTCACAGACAGGAAATGGTTTACACCCAAAAAAATCACATGACTAAAATAAACTTTATTGAAAATAACAGTTGGGTAGGCGGGAAGGATTAATGCATTTTAAGTTCCTGAAGACTGTTAGAAACAGTCATTACAAACCCACAGGTCCTATCATATTACCTTTTAGAAATTATACAGCAACCTATGCTTACTGTATGACGTTATAATATTGCCATTGCCTACAAAGTCTTTGGCCATTTTTTTTTTTTTTTTTACTGGCCTGATGGTAAAATACCAGCTGGGTGGCAACCCTACTGTTAGCGTCCAAAGTGCAAGTAGGGGTCCACTGAAGCATAAGTACACTGCAGGCAGGAGCACATGAATATGCAATGCTTAGTGGCTTTTCTAGGACATGAGTGTACACCTTCAATCTCTTGGCCTATGTACCCTTGGAGTAGTGTTCATTTTGATGGCAACATTTTATTTAGTTTTAGTCACAGTCTTTTGACTAAAATGCCATTTTAATCTAGTCGTATTTTAGTCTCCAGCAGTGTGGGAGGGAACAGATCTGAGAAGGCTGTTACACAGTGTTAAGTTAACTTGCTAGGGAGATGGGAAGGGAAACACTCACGTGACAGTACCAGGCAACTCAGATGGACGAGCATCCTCTTCCTCTACGGTTTGCAGGGCGTTGCTGCAAATAGACACAGTGGGCCCGTGTCTCACCCAATCCACCTGCCAATAGTCAGGGGACTGGGCTTTGGAAGACATCCAAGGGAACCAGAACCGAAAGTCCAAATACGTTAATGCAATGCTCTTCTTAACATTTTGGTCACATTTTCGTTAGTTGATAAAAAATTGCAGTGGATTTTCATCAAAGTTTTAGTCCTGTTCACTTCATTTTTATGTGTGCAGATGTATGTTGAATGCCAAGGTTTAGAGGTAGGCGTCCAACTGTGGCCCTCGAGCTGCTCAACTATAAATCCCATAATTCCCCACTAACTTGCTAGAATGGCAGAGAATTAAGGTCGTTGTAGTCCAGAAACAGCTGAGGGGCTACAGTTCGGAACGCCTAGTGTCTTGAGAAAGAACAGACTGTGCCAGTCAAAATTTCTTCCACTGAAAAAATTACATCATTCAAGGGCACAATTATTACCAATACAATAACTGTGTTAGTATATCATTTGTGCTACAATACTTTTAATAAGACTGGAAGTGAATTCTGCCAATGCTTTTGCACATATTTGAGACATTAGATATAAATAACGATATTTTACAGCCAATGAACGATAGTAATTTTCTTCACTACAAACAAATGTCTGCGGTTTGCTGTTAATATTCTGCTTGACAGTATACCTGGGGGCTTTTATGCAGAAAAGAAATGTAATCCCCTATTCAGATGTTCTCTTTGTGTATACAGCCACATCAATAACCCGGTTTCTTAGCTAACCCCACTCCCACTGCTATATAGAAAGTCCTGCAGCAGTAATTCTTTTTAGAAGTTAGTATGACTCTTGAATGCCTCCCTGGTTATATATATGTATATGTTTTTTTTTTCCTTTTTAAATCTGGATCCCTAGAAACACACAAGCAAACCCTCTAACCCACAAAATAATTTAACATATTTCCACATAAGAGAAACTCTGAACCGCAGTGCACCTAGACAAATTAATAATCATGTTTTCTGATTATTTATTTATTAAGACTGAGAACAACACCACCTGCCGAGTAAACATTTATATTTGCAATTAGCAAGGTCTGAGTCGTTTGATTAGTGGGTACAATTTTTTTTGTAACTATCTTGGCAATGAAATTCGACTCACTGTTTACTGCCCTATTATCTCCGGGTTGGTAATAGTACGTGTTGGCAATAAATAAATAAAAATAAAATCCCTAGTAAATGTTGATAAATGGAGTGAGGATTAAAATAAATAAATAGCCCAGTGCCACATTTAATGTTTTTGACAATTTTTAAGCAGTCATTTCTAATGATGATAATAATAATAATTATAATAATAATAATAATAATAATGGAACAAATTAAAGTGCGTACTAGATAAATGCACTGAGCAATAAAATAAGAAAAAACAATAAAGGATATGGATAAAAGGTAAGTGCTGGTGCAAGAGCAAACAGCATCAGGTATTTTCGTTAGTTTCCATGGTGATTGCTCCATTTTAAAAACCTTTTTAAGCTAGTCATGTTTTAAGATGTATTAAATGCATTTGAGATGAAAACCGGCTTTAACGGTCGAAAATCGGCTTTAACGGTCGAAGAAGAGGTTCAGGTGCCTGAAAATGTTCTTATTTAATGCATTTCGTTGGATCGGCCAATGCCATGTATTTTATAGGGAGTGGAATACTTGAACAAGTGAATACTTGAAAGTACAGAAAAAAGGGGTTCTACACATATTAACACACGCTCACTGTACTTGTAGACAGATGCGGAGCTGCAGTCTCCTGGAGGTATTTGTGACAAAAATAATACCTTGCTCAACACAAGAAGTTGTAATGTTATTGTTGAAAATGGCTGATGTGTGGCAAGACTCTAGAAGCCTTACGCGTTTCGCGCTAAAGCACTTAGGTGTCAGTGCACCGACAGAGGTTAACTGCTTGGGGTTGGGTTATCATTTATATGGGGGAGGTTGTATTTATTGAGTACTGAATATGATTAAGCATCATGAAACGCGTAGGATTTTGGGAGTCCAGAATGCCACTGGTTACTTTTAACAATGGATTAATAATAAACCAAGAATATTTGTATTACTTCTTGTGGTAAGCACAGTCACTTTGTGTTTTGGGCATTCACATAAATTGTTAACAAATTTTTGCCAACACAATCTGTATTTCCTTTTCAGTTACAGTACAAACAATATTTGGGTGACAGAGTGGCGATAAGGTCCATTTCTTCCTGATTTAAAATGTCTTTTGAATGATGTTTCATACAAGAAGTGATACTCATCTCCTCTGCAGCTATTGGTTGGTGGGTCGTCCAAACATACAGTTTCCATCCAGCTAGTATCTTGCAACTGAAAGGTAGAAACCAATGTTGGACAAGAGTCACTGCCGCAGAGCTTTGTCTGTAATGAGGTATAATTTTTTTTTTTTCTTGCATGAGAATCTGAATTTAGAGAAACACAAAAAAAAGCAAACACTCTAGCCCACACATTAATTTAGCATATTTCCACATAAAAGAAACTGTGACCTGCTGATCACCTAGCCAAATTAACGATCCTGTTTCCAGTTACTTATACGAAGCACTCCACCATGTCTTGTACAGTGCAGTTGTGGTATCCATGCTTGATTGTGACAGGGTGTCATGACGTTCATGGTCCATTGTCAGGAATGGGTTAATAAAAACCTTTTGAGCGGATTTAGTTATATATTTTTTTTTCTTTTTTTTTTCCCGCTCATTTTCCTTTTCTAATTTGGTCTCTTTAGAGAGTCAGATTAAAAGACCTGGCTGGCATACAGTAACAAACAGCTCATGAGCCAACAGCTGAATTAGTAATTGGCACTTGTAACCTTTCCTTTCCCTGCCTAGTTGAATTAAATTGCCTTGATAACTTTGCCATTGTAAACATAGCAAGATGGAGGTACACACGTTTGTTGCTCCATTCCTTCTCCAAGTGTATGCACCTGTTTGCTCTCAAAAAAATCATTACAGGGTGACTATTCCTTATCCAGAAATCCGTTATTAAAATGATCCATTATCCCCCCCAAAAATTACAGATTTTACCACAAGTTGCAAATTCCACACACACCTGTCAGAATACAAGCACACAACTGTTCATTCAGTGTCCAGCCCCCTTAAGCTGTGATATAGCATTTCTATTCATGCTCAGATACCCCCATGCGCAAAAAGGGTAATACAATGGCACGCGTGCAGGTCTGACACGCCAACAGCAGGTTCCCAACAATACCTCATATCACAGTGACATCACAGTAAAAGTGATTTATTTACTTTATACAGTATTTGCATTGATATAACTGAATTTCATGAGTGCTGGGAGGCTTTCATATATCTTATTGGTTAAAAAATGACCGTTATCCAAAATGACTCATTATCCAAAATATTTCGGTATACCTTGGGCTTTTATGCAGAATTGTTTACTTCTGACTGGGGTCAGGGTTAAGGAAACACTGTGGGCTATATACTAAAAAGAGTTGTAGTGAGTATAGTTACCAACAGTCACGAATTTCCTCGGACAGATGCATTTTTCTGAGACCTGTACTGGTCTATTACGCCCTTAATCTTGCCAGTGGCAGTGGTTTCCAAATCAGTCCTCACTCACTGTGTTTAAATAAGGGATGTCTGTTAAACCTGGTGTGGTTTTGTGATGCTGCCAGGACTGGTTTTGCAACCACTGATACAAAAAAAAGACTAAAATACATTAAAGTTAAACTTTTAACCTGTTATATTTATATAGCAGAAACCATGTATGCATCACTTGGTACAGGAGATAAAAGGGAATTACACAGAAACAGAGACAGACAAATACATGAGGTAGATAGCCCTGCAACCAAACTTAATATCCAGAGTAACTCCCACCCATTTAGTGTTTCTGCATGGATAATGGATAATATCTATTGCCCTGGAGTACATATTTCCTTAATCCCTTGGTTTTCTATTTTGCAATCTGTTATCATCAGCGCACATCCCCCAACTGTCCCTCTTTGCATGGGACTGTCCCGAGTTTGTAGGTCTGTGCCATTGACCCACCAAGCTCTGCCTCTGTCCTTTTGTGCTCATGCAGTGTAGCACTGACAACCGACCTCCCGATTGGACAGGGGGCAGAAGTTGGGACATATGTCAGAGACAGACACACATAGACAGACAGTACACATATACTGTACAGATAAGGTACAGAGATTGTTAAACAGACACCGAGATAGACAGACAGCCTGATGGATGAAGTACAGAAATTGACAGATACAGACAAAGATAGAAAGGCAGGACAGATATACTGACAGACGGTACAGAGATTGATAGACCAAATAATCAGATAGATTAGAAAGTGCTACACACAAGGACTTAGAAGTCCAACTCCTACCCTCCAGCTTTTTCTGTACCACAATTACCATAATTACCAGCCATTCTATATATACACATACAGGGCAGCCTTGTATGATATATATATATATATTTATTTATTTATATTTATATATATATATATATATATATATATATATATATATATATATATACAGCCCTGTATGTGTGTGTATATGTATTCCTGCATGTATACATATATGTGTATACAGCCCTGTATGTGTGTGTATATGTATTCCTGCATGTATACATATATGTGTATACAGCCCTGTATGTGTGTGTATATGTATCCCTGCATGTATACACATACATGTATACAGCTCTGTATGTGTGTGTATATGTATCCCTGCATGTATACATATATATGTTTACAGCACTGTATGCATGTGTAAATGTATATCTATATCTATTTATATACATATATAATTTTATTTGTTTAATATGTGCATTATTTGTGAATATGTATGAGTATTTGTATCTGTATGACACTGCTTTCTGTTCCCCTTAAATATTTCTGATAAGCCCATTAAAATTTTTATTCTAATATAACTAAAAGCCATTTTTCTTCCCTGCCTCTATTTACAAGGTCTCTGTAAGGTTATATCATGTAAGTGTCCTTTCTAATGTGATTACACAGTTGATTTATAGAATGCTGTAACCTGCATCTGTGTGAGCTGGTGAACCCATACAGGTCATTTTGCAAATTTTGATCCTGTATGTGGGAGGCTGTGTTGCTTAATTTATGGTTTATAATTTACTCCCACTTATCCTGTTTGACGGAAATGATTACCAGAACATATAGACAATATTTTACCCTATAACTATATAGGACATTGCCCTTGAAAAGATGGATAATTATAACCTTAAGTGATATTCACTTATCTGTCGCAGACAGCAACTCATAATGTAGTGACAGACCACCATGAACTCCTGATAAAGATAATATTCCTCACAACTACTTCAGAAATTAGATGCAGGATTACTAGCAGGAGGGAAGATATATCATTGTCACCTAGTCAAGAGAAAGAGAAAGGATGTAATCATGCACGTTAAACTAATTATCTTAGTGCAGTATGGTATAATGAAATCAAATTGATACACTGCTGAAAAATGATACACGTAGATAATAACTGTGCCCCCAAGTGGGTAACACTGGGGGTTATTTACTAAAACCAAACAGACAGTAACATGCTGTGTGCACCTCACCTGGCATCCGATGTTTGGCATCGGATGCTTATGGAATGTTTGTGGAATGCACAGACCCCTGCTACCCACTGGACCACGAGGAGAATAGGATCTTCTTCCCCAAGGACAAGCTAAGCAGGGAGGATTTTGTGATGCTTGGGGGAGGATGAAGGGAGATTCTGGGAGTTGCAAAAAAAACAATGGAAAATATATCTGCCGCAGCCTAAGGCTGGATGACAATATAACTATCTGCAATGCAGGCCAAACTTTGAGTAAAAAAAGATATGGCATATAAGAAAACCACTCGCAGACATTCATAACAACACCCAGTGCTCCATTATCTATTCCTTATTTATATCTATCCAGTGGTGTATCTTGGTTTTGTGCTGCCCTAGGCAGACAAAATTTGGGCACCCCACCCACGTTGCACAGCAGTGACATGCCCCATCACCCACGTTGCACACCCACGACATGCCCCATCACCCCATTACATGCCCCATCACATCTTAGGTGAGTGCATGTGTTTGCCTTGTGGAAGATACACTACTGTATATATCACCTATAGATATTTCAAGCTGCATAATAAGGATCTTTGCAAAGTCTGCTTGCCACTAAACATCATGTAAAGTTTCCAGTATAGAAAGAAAAATAGAATGTAGAGTCTGAAACAATGTCACTCAGAGCAAGGAAGAGCCAACAATAGCGCTATGTCTGTAAAAGGGAAGTGTATTGTTACACCCAGACGCATACCATAAGATAAACCATTACTGACACCCTAATGACAGATACCTTCTATACAAGGATTTCTTTTCCATCAGAGATTACAGGCCAATGCAGATTTATGTCACGTTGTTAAATCTATCCATGCTTTTCTTCTGGCAAATGATTTCTCAACTTTATGCAAGCGTAATTACCTGAGGTGTCAGTCATATGAAATAACACTTTATCCAGGATAATGTTACATAGTTGACAGGTTACTTAGTTAAGCCCTTCCTGAGCAGTAGCACTTCTTTTCAAGGAAACCGCGATCTTCTGCTCCAAAGATGACATTTGCAAGATAATTTCTATGTTACTATGTTACCCAGCACACAATGGAGTAAGTATTGCTCTTCTAGTGGATGGAGACAGAGCAACAAAAAAAAGCAATAGTCTGGAGAGAGACAAGAGTTGGACTTGATTAAAGCGGTTGAACCTTCAGTTCCCTCTTCTATTCCAGCATCAACATCTTATGTAATTCCTCTGAGGCTCTCACTCCCCTCTTACCTCTCTGTCTGTCTTCTCCATCCTACATCACTGTCATTCTTTGCAGTCCTTCACAATGGCATACCCACTCACAAATACTTTCCACCTACCCATACATAATTATAGAGGGACTAAACTCTCTATTTTAATCATACAGAAGGCAATGTCTGATTAAAATGGCTTCTGAATGATGCTCCTAGGGTCTGGTTCCAAAGCTATAGCATGAAGGGATAACATGAGATGGTATAACCCTTCCTTCAGATAGTTGAGCCCCCATAACCTGCAAAACAAAAATGGCATAGCTACCAGCAACAGATCAGGGGGGCAATGACAACACAGGGCTGCAACACTCACACAATGCAAAGACCCAGTTTGCTAACTCAACAGGTAGACAAGTCCTAGATGACATAAGATTGAAACAAGAAAAAGTACCAAAATTAGGAAAGGTGGAAGGTGGAAATAACCATAAAACTGGTAAATTCCATAGAGGTGCCAGAAGTACAGGCTGGAACCAAAAAATTAAAGTGCTATGTATTGGTGTCAGGCCAACAAGGCCTAGGGCAACAGACTTAAAGGGGATAGCAACAGAGCCAGTGCTAACATTGTTGGTGGTTCATCTTTGAATGACTGCCTTGCTCTGCCTTCACATCTGTGTGGTAGGGTTGCCACTCAGCCTGTATTTTACCGGCATGCCAGTTAAGTGAGTCAATATTGTTTCCTAATAAAGCAGTGCCCTTTTAATTCCCTTTCATAGTTGGCTTAGAAAAGCTGCACTTCATGGGAAAAGTAGCCCACAAAAGCTGCAGTGCAAAGGATTACCCATTGCTGCACTAACGCTTCCATTCTCGCAAAAAAACGATAAAATCAACCACCTTCAGAAACACAGTCTGATGAATGAACACTTATTAATGAATTCCTTTTATAACCAAATAGCTGCACCATTTTTGCCTTACAATTATGCATAGGGATTAGTAACACACCGATTGCATTAAATGCTAAATGCATTCTGCTAACTGACAGCACACATTTCACATCCCGACTTAAATGGGCAACCTCGCGAATCGTTAATATTTTATTGAACACAGAATACCTGCTTACCTACTCTAAAAGTCCATTATACAAGCACATTATTGATCTTGGGAAACATTATTTCCAAAAACCTAACAATGAACGCACACCAAAATGCTTTACTGTAGAAAAATTATGCATGAAGCCATTTCTGAATGCTTTATTAAAAAAAAAAAAAGGGGGGGGGGGGTTAGAAGGAATATATAGCATTGAATAGTTTTACATGTTTCCTATAAATACACCAATAATGACCAAAAATATTTTCATTCATAATTATTCATAAACAGACTTGTATCGTTCTTGTAAGTTTTGTATCCATATATTTTTTATGTACTGAAGATATTAACATGGCAAAAGGGGCATCTGCCCAGAGGGACCTAGGGATATAGTTCAGGGTTCTACAATTGTTGTCATTTATGACCTCTATGTTCACCTTCTTTCCTGGTCTGCTCTACAGAGAGTGACCAGGAGGCAGTTACTGTCTCTCCGGATAGGTGAATTCATGCAGCCAATCAGAAACTTTTTAACACATGGATTCATCAATCTGATATTGTGCCCCACAGAAGAAACTTGTCTCGAGACTTCATGTATAGCGGCTTGTCCAAGGCCCCAATAACATTAAAGATGACCCAGGATATTATGGATAAACACATGTTTGTTGAAAGTCTATAAACCGAAAGACATATGAAGTCAAATGTGGGTAAGAGTGTCCCCATTCATAAGAATAGGTCAATTGACCTATTCGTATGAATGGGGACTCTATTTCAGTTTATAGAATAGCAATAGCATTACATGTATTACATAAACCGAAAGTTTATAAACCGTATGTCTTTCGGTTTATAGACTTTCGGTTTATGGAATACATGTAATGCTATGGGCTTTCTATAAACCGAAATAGAGTCCCCATTCATACGAATAGGTCAATTGACCTATTCTTATGAATGGGGACACTCTTACCCACATTTGACTTCATATGTCTTTCGGTTTATAGACTTTCGGTTTATGGAATACATGTAATGCTATGGGCTTTCTATAAACCGAAATAGAGTCCCCATTCATACGAATAGGTCAATTGACATATTGGTATGAAGGGGGACTGTATTTCGGTTTATAGAAAGCGCATAGCATTACATAAAATGTAATCACCGAACCCCGAACTCCAACCCGAACATACAGTGGAATGTCCGTGTTCGGGTCTGGGGTCCAAAAACCATAATGTTTGGTACGAACCCGAACAGTGCGGTTCGGGTTCGCTCAACACTAATGAGAAAGAGTGGATCATAGCATTATACTGTATGGTGTAACAGGAGGGATACAATGGAGTATATATGGACTCACAAACAGATCTTCTTATAAGGGCCCGTCAACATACAACAGTGATGATCATCGCGTTCATGATAGAAATCTTCTTTTAATGAATCTATAAAAGATTAAAAAGCTAATGGCGGAGTATCCACATAAAATACAAATGAAAGAAAATAGTGACACTTACAAGAAAATAGGCACATAAAAATGTGCACTATAAGCTCACAACTGGGGGAGAGTCTGCACTCTGATCCAACTCCCACCACTCCGAGGTGAATATTCTGATGAAAGTCTTAACGCGTTTTGCCGGTAATATCCGGCTTCCTCAGAAGAAAAAACAGGTAAAGTTTCCAAGTATTTCAAAAATTAAAAACAAGTCTTAGTATTTTGACATACTACACTATATCCCTTTTTATGTGTTCATGTTTTATCCTAAACATCTGAGCCATCTGTATCTCTACATAGTAAGATAAGTGTTTTACTCTATTGTTGTGGCTATTATATATCTATAAGAAGCAAAGAAGGCTCAATAAGATATTTTTTGTTTTTTTTCTCATTAAATCATTTCTATGTAAAACACCTATATTTGATGCAATCTTTCCTGAGAACATAACTTTTTGCCGACATTTGTATTTTAAGAAATAAAGAGACAGGAACATCATAAGTCGTTAAGGGGTTAAAAAAAAGGGGTGGGGGGAGGCTAATGCTCAAAATTAAAAACCTCTGTTAATCTCTCTTTCTAATTCTTGCCTACATTACAAATTTACACACTGTTAAAACAGTCTGTTCCTCTTCAAGCACAGAATAACTTGTACCAGTTTAAAATCACCGAAAACATCGCTTTGAACATTAAAAAAAAAACATAATTGCAGCTGTAAGAACTGGCAGTGTTTAATATTGGATTAATTCCTTTGGACTTATTTCTTTTAAGTATATATTTTGTTTGTCACTGTGTGGCTGTATTGTGCTCTCTTCCCACGAAAATACTTTAAAGTGAGAAAAATCTCAGTGTGTTCTTTATGCTTTATAAACTTCTAAACATAGGTATATATGGATAATAAATTCCTTTCAAACGATATCCCCAGCAAATGACATTGCATGGGGCAAATTGGCCCGATATCCCCAGTAAATTGCATTCTAAAAGGACAACTGTTGGCATACAATTAACTTATATGTAACTGAAAGATTGCATAAAGTAGATGCATTTGAAATAATTTAGATTTTATGAAGGAATACAAATAAAGTACCTTAATGCATAACTAACAGCTGTTGCCCTTGACAAATCAGGATGCAGGGGGACGGAGGTTGAGTGTCAGTGCTACTGTGATTAATTATGTGCATGCACAGTAGCCAGTCTCCGCAGTCCCAGACAGTGGAGAATTACATTTTTTGTCACTGGATTTCTGTTTAAAGTCCTGTTGAGCTCTACTTCTATCCTGAATAGCGAGTAGTGTATCTTGGTTTTGTGCTGCCCTAGGCATACAAAATTTGGGCACCCCCGACCCACGTTGAACACCTATGACATGCACCATCACCCACGTTGCACACCCATGACATGCCCCATCACCCACGTTGCACACACATTAAATGCCCAATCACCCCATCTCATTACATGCCACCATCACCCTCATTACATACCCCCACCACATCCATAACATGCCCCCATCTCTGATTAATTGGAAGGAGCTAAAGCTTGCTGAACGGTGGGTGAGGGAGTGAAAATGTTTGAAGCACCAGAAGTGTGCTTTAACACCCTCTGGCAAAGTGCCGCCCTCTACCAAAGTGCCGCCCTAGGCGAGTGCCTTGTTTGCCTTGTGGAAGATACACTACTGGGCATGGTAATAATCCCTCTTTGATCCGTATAGCTCTATCATGGAGCGGACATGTTGTTTGGAATCTTGGTTCAGATGAAGAAAAATCGGACCCATCTGAGCAAAAATGGCTCAGTAAGGTACTTTTATTCTTTCGTTAAAACATTTTTTTTTATTTTAAATCCCTGTGCAATCTTTCAATTAAACATAACTTAATGTTTAGCTGGCAGTTGTCTTTTAACGATTAAGTGTTAAAGAAAATAATGTACTTAATTAGTAAAATGTATTACTTCATCCTGACCCTTTATCAATTTATCTATTGCGCCTGTTCTTTTTTTTCTTAAGTGGTTCATTATTTTCGGAAAAAAATGATATAATCTTGTGAAAAAGTCATAGCTGAATCTCAGAATAAAAAAAAAACAAGCTACCGCCATCTAGTGGTTAACTGCTGCATGTTAACTCTTTTAATTCAAGGTGGATTGATACTTATGTTCTTTTGTTTGTTCACCTACCTGTCAGTGTAAAGTGTTGGGAGAGGTATAAAAGGATACAATCACTGTTTGTAATGTATGATGATGATTGTGCATTTTTATAAATTCTAGCACTTTTCAGTAGGGAAAAAGAACCTCCACCATACAGTGTTTAATACAGATTACCCAACACTAATCACGCACTTTTCAGCCGAGTGTCTGGTTTATAAATAGGTGTAAAAGCCTCTGAGATCCTAGTTCGTGGTCCTCAAGGGCCTAGAGCAATGTTTCCGATTCTTATTGATAAAATGTACTTACAGTGTCTAAGGTCTCCAATAATTAATCAAACAGTTTTTTTTTTCTAAAAAAGGCTTGTTTAGTAAACATCTCTATAATTGGCACACTGTAATGGCATTTCAGTAAAACCTTTGGATCTCACTGGCATCATGAAATCTATAAATTCAATAAAGTACAGGTACACCCCATCTAAACAGTGTGTGTTATAATGCAGAGGACCTGATCTGCCTTCAACTTCAAAATGGAAGTTATCAAAAGCAGGGAAGTGCAAACAACAAGAACAATATAGCAGGACACATGGGAGGTATTAGGTGAGAATGTGGCTCCATGGAGAATCATGTCATCCTACCTTTTTAGTACACCAGATTGTCCCCACATGCCTGTCTACAGAGCCAGACTGTCCCCAAATCACTTTCCACTGCACCATATTGTTCCTTGGTGATCTAATGGGGGCAGCCTGAATGTCTGGGCAGGTAGCACAATTCAATGGGAGAATGTACCAGTATTAACTATAGCTCTGGGTCTGTTCTCACCGACGTCAGTCTGCTGCTACCCCCACTCCAGTCTGTTGCCTCAGGCCTAGTTCGTTCGGGGAGATAGACAAAACTGCCTATCCAGAGATCAACATAGTTATATTCTACTGGAAGAATAGAAGCACATGGATATCAGATGGAGAATTTAATTCTCTAGCAGATCTCAACATGGAAACAGTTTATCACCCTGAAATATACTACTGCGTGTACATTTTTGCGTGCCTGAACTTCTAGCTTCGTCAGTGACATCACTGGAGATTTTCCAGCAGGGACACACAGGGATCTGGTCCAGGAATATAAAATTATTGTTTTGTGATTTTGGCCTTGGGGACAAAACCACTATCTGTCACAAAGGGGTTAAAGTGTTCCAATCATGTAAACGTTACATGGCATCACTTTCTACCAAAATCAATTTTCTTTAAATCTATCCATCTCGTTGCAGACATAGCATTTAAAAACTACTTATGAAGTGGGGGTAATGGACTAATGTCCATACATAACATGTATAGCTTGGAGGAAAGACGTAACAGGGGGGATATGAT
Source organism: Pelodytes ibericus (assembly GCA_036172795.1). Lineage (NCBI taxonomy): Eukaryota > Metazoa > Chordata > Amphibia > Anura > Pelodytidae > Pelodytes > Pelodytes ibericus. The sequence continues at coordinate 186,756,898 of CM069862.1, forward strand.
AGAAACATTTAAATACATAAAGGGAATCAACACAGTAAAGGAAGAGAGTATATTTAAAAGAAGAAAAACTACCACAACTAGAGGACATAGTCTTAAATTAGAGGGGCAAAAATTTAAAAGTAATATCAGGAAGTATTACTTTACTGAGAGGGTAGTGGATGTATGGAATAGCCTTCCAGCAGAAGTGGTAGAGGTAAACACAGTCAAGGATTTTAAGCATGCGTGGGATAGACACAAAGCTATCCTAGCTATAAGACCGGGAACGTGGGACTAATAAAAGTACTCCAAAAAAAAATTGGGCAGACTAGATGGACCGAATGGTTCTTATCTTCCGACACATTCTATGTTTCTATGTTTCTATAATGTACACCAACTACCCAACGTGCTTGGCATGCTGCCCGTATGCTAGGCACTGTAGGATGCCAATGAACATTTCAGGTTGGGCAATCGGTTTGATCTCAGTCTTGAAGCATAACGACAGCCAAGTTTCAGGAAGCAGCAGTCACCTCTATAACCTGCATATCTGCAGGTAGACCTGCATAATGACTGAAAAGGATATTTGGAAAGATTGCTCTCTCTCTATCGTAACGCTACACATCTCTTGATTCACCTACTTTTCTTCCATGGTGTGTCAACTGCATTTATTTCCTTTTCATTTGCTGGCACCATATTGTTTAATTAGCTAATGCCTGACTATTATCCAAAGTGACCAAAAATCTTTCATCCATTAGCACTATTTGTACGGAATAATTATTTTGTCTTACTCGTCAATACTTCTTTTATTCCACGCGTTTCTTTTGCTGCCGCTTCTAATGAGAGCCTCTGATTAGTTCATATAACAGTGTGTGATTGACATAATCTTTAAACTACTATAAAGTACCAGGCCCTCTGTGATTTACAATATGATCATTTCTTTCTTTTTTCCCATTCCCGTTCCATTAATGACCATCTGTACATTCAGAAAGCAGAACATCTTCAATGAATTTTCCTCTACATATTGAAACAAATCGAGCTAAATTAAAATTCAGTATTTAAAAAAATGAATACATGGTATAACCAGGGGTAAATGAGAACATGGTCCACTGTGCACATTTACCTGACTTGTGAGGAACAGTAATAATGATATTTAGGGATTTTGCCACAGACCACGTTGGACATTTGACATATTCCTGTGTATTCCAAATACATATTTTGCATTTATCACACGATGAGGGACATGTACTAAAAAAAATATATGTATTGTATGTGCAAAACTATGCTTGCGCTTTGCTCCTATTGCAATGTACTAAACATTTAATGCTCAAATAGTACATACAAGCAAATTAGGAATAAAAACGGGCAATTTTGCGAATATTATATTAATATAAACTAGCATATATTATATTATACGGGGTGCTGCTGAGACCAAATATTTATACAAAATCCAAAAGATCAGCGCACTCACCTCAAAGCAGGTAGGAGAAAAACTCTTAAAGCTATAGTTTTAAATAAAGCTACTTAAAAACACCTGTCTTACTAAGATAACAAAATTGGAGATTTAGTCACATATATGGCCATATCATGCTAAGCCCACCACTACGTCAAAGTACTCCAATATTGGTGGGTCCTAACACTAAATACTGTTGCTTCTGGGGCTTAATCTCTTTATATGTATTACTTACCAGGGACCAAAAGGCCTACCTATTGTATAATACAGAGACACTCCTGCAATTTATAGGTCAGGACACCACTTATGGAGCACCTGTGATGGGGAGGGGTGCTAAACCAGAGGCCTGGTCATAGCCTCAACTATACAAACAAATCCAAAAGGAATGCACTCACCTAAACTAGCATATATTATATTATACGGGGTGCTGCTGAGACCAAATATTTATACAAAATCCAAAAGATCAGCGCACTCACCTCAAAGCAGGTAGGAGAAAAACTCTTAAAGCTATAGTTTTAAATAAAGCTACTTAAAAACACCTGTCTTACTAAGATAACAAAATTGGAGATTTAGTCACATATATGGCCATATCATGCTAAGCCCACTCCTACGTCAAAGTACTCCAATATTGGTGGGTCCTAACACTAAATACTGTTGCTTCTGTATAAATATTTTATACTCATGTTTTACCTACTTTTTTCCCCCACTGCACATGTTTAGTACATGACCCTCTATATTGTCTATAAAACATATTTAGCATGTTAGTTTTCCATCTTGTTATGCCAATATGTATGTTCAGGAAAATGGTCAGTAGTGATAGCGGCAGTAGTAGTTTAGTTACCTCAGACAATGGGCCCTTCCTTTGCAAAAGAGCAAAGATGTTTCAAACTGCCGGCTTCCAGTAGTTTTGCATCCTTTTCTTCCAAAACATACATAAAACAAAATATTTGCCATGCCACTCACTCCATAGACTTGACTTTAACAATGAATGGATGGCAACCTTCACCTCATGCTGTTGGAGGACTGCCTCCACTCTACCGCCATACCAGTCTCTTAGCTGACAGGATTTGGGGAGATGGAGGTGTTCACCAGCTGAAGGGCCAACATTTATACCCATGACATGACATATGATAGTATTTCTGGCTGATAATAGTGGTGCCACCCTTTATTAAAATATATATATACATACCAGCCATGTTATTACCTCCATGGACAAACATTTAGTTACAACACGATTTTGACAATTGTTTTGTGTTTGTCCTGTATTAAATGTGTTTATTGTAAACAAATTAATGGGATAAAGATCTGTCTAGATTATTATTCTTTTACTAAATGACCCTTTCTACAAAAATGATTATTTATTCTCTAAATGTGTCAGACATAATTCCCACAGCCAACATTACAATACGGCAATTGATATTCAGATATATGCAAGATGGGTTTTAGTCTTGTTAAAACTTCTCGTATCCACGGATCTCAATTATCATCAACACAGTCTGAACGATTGCATCTAAAACTCACTTTAAAAAGAATACAAGAGGTAATTACCGAAACAATCACACAAGGCAAAACTCAGTACTGTGTGTTCAATGAAAATATAATTCAGTTGTGCTATAGCGGCAGAGATTTACGAATTGTGAATTCCTACCAGCTGGACATATTCTCATGTAGACCATTTAATCAGCAAAAAGTACAGATGTGTCCCCAAGATTTTGTTTGGTGTTGCATTTTCTTCTGAATGGAAATTATATCTCTTTTATACTGCACTCTTGTTTTTTGCTCTATTTCATCAACATAATTCAGAATGTGTACCATCAGCAAAATGTCTTTAACCGTATTGAAAAAGTTAAGTCACAAAAGTTTCTTTTAAGAGTTCAAGGTTTTTGTGACAGGAATGTTTAGGTTACCTCTGGAAGGCAGAATAGTGATTAAGTACACTATAGCATACACTATATATATTTTTTTGGTTTTGTGTTTTGTATTGAGCCTACAATTAAAAGGCCTGTATCACCTAAACATTGTTCTTACTGTGCATGCAGAGAATGAAAAATGATTGAAAATGATCTATACATTGTATACATTGTAATGCCTAAGTTAGGCGAAAAATGCGTTCAGTTTATGATATGCAAATTATCCAGTTCCCATTGAAAAAAAAAAACATTTTTACAGTCCTTTAAGAGCTCCGTATAGCGCTTAGAATGTGTTAGGATCTCCTGTCTGTTGGCTTCTTCTTCTGTTTGCTACATGTATGGATTGTAAGGAAATACAATAAATAATTCTAGAGAACTGTGGACCCAGGATTGGGTTGTTCCACCACCCTTGTTTTCCTATAATCTGATAATCTTTGAGTCTTCATGTGGTTTTGATTTCCAAGATCTAGTGATGTGTCAAAGGGGTAAACACACCCAGAGTAAAATGATATATAAATATAGTACCTTATATTAAATAGTGATCTATATGTTTCTAGAATAGGGATTAAACCATATATACAATTTTAAGAATGCTACTCCTGCCTGATTAAAAGGCCTTTAGAATGGTGAGTGCACCTAGTGTGTATTCTTACTGTATGATCTATTTTGTGTTGGGGGGTTGTTTTTTTTTGTATGGGTTACATTGTATTGTAAGTTTTCTCCGCATCATATCTGAAACCTAACAAAATTTCAATGCATTATTCCTGGTAAAACACTTTATAATTAAATGTCCAATTTATATTGCTTGCTTTTCAATCTTAATAAACTCTGTCCTGAGTGTGGCACTCCTGGCACCATGACAAGCACAGTAATGATCATCTCTTAGGTAATAAGCATGCCTTGAGGGATGGGGCTAGTTTAACTTGGATTGACTAGCTTATCTATGGCCTCTTATACAGATCGCATGCTGGAGAACTTTGTAAGTTAACATGTATTTGCCCATTTCATTTTTAATATTGCTAGTATATTGGTTTAATAACAAAGATCTGTCTGATTCAGGGTTATATTAAATTAAATCTGGACAATAATATCCATAAAATATTTATGGCATTTGCTCCAGCTACCCAGATAATACACAGACAATGTATTGAACACATAATTGTCAAGGTTGGCCCAAGGTCATTCTAAATAAAGATGATATTTCGACTGTGATACATTTGGTATTAGCGGAAGCCAATTTACTGGCACCGAAACGCGGCGTGTTTGTTATTTTTATATTTAGTGCCGCTTTAATAGAGCAGATCCAGTTATGAGATAACATTTTGTGGGGCTCAATAACAATTTGACAGAATCTTTTTAACTTTTAGACTATGAAATTCTCTTAGAAGTCAAAGAGCACCCAGGCGTGTGAAAAAGGGCCTAAAGTGTAATTTCACAAAGCATCTTTTATCAGCCATTTGTGCTCATAGTATTACTATATTTAGTGGGTACAAACAACTGTTCTTTGTAGATAAATAGGAAAAAAATGGGAAAAAAAATCCAGTAGGCAAGCAAAGATCCTTCATAGAGATTATGTTTGAAATGCAACAAGGAGAAAGTGTATACAGCTGTGTAACAAATAATTAATTCTAAAAAGTCTCACTTAGTTTTTTAATAATCAGAATGTGGGGTCTGGCAAAAATGGGTAGACTTCAATATTCCTTACATTTTCAAGCTTGTGGGAAAGAGGTAGACAAAGAGGTTTGGGAGACCGCTTCAGCCATGCTATAAAACATGCCCACTGAGATAGCACTCTCACTTTTGGACACATACACAAGTATTTTTTTTTGCTCTAATTTGCCTTTTTTTAAATTTTATTTTATTACAATATACAAAATTCCACAAATAATGTCAACAATCCACCACTTAAAATACAAATACATTCAGTCGCCATGGAGGGAAAGATGAACTATACCCCTGTTACCTCTAATAACTTCTACTTACGGATATACTACATAGAATTCTCTCAGACACGCAAGGCACCATATGGACCCATCTTCCAAATATATCGGCCATTCTCCAAGCCCTAATGGTGTATCTAAAACCTAATTTGAAATCACCAACCCAAGAGATAATCCTTCTATAATTTGTCAATGATTAGATTCCATCTATTTCGTTTTGCTATTCCAAACCCATTATTTTTAGTGATACCCAGCTCTATTTTACATTGGTATAGAGCTTGGGCTTTCATTTTCTTCTCTGGGACCTTGCTACTCCTCCAGTTTCTCGTTAGTCCCACTTTTGTGGCCATCTTCTTTGCCATTTAAGAGGACTAAAATTCCACTTTGGTGTTCAGTCTTTCGAACACTGTTACTGGAATCAGATAACTGAGGCTGAAGTGCTTGTGAAGTATCCTCAATTCACTTCCAAACCAGAACAATCACCACATTAATTCCAATTTAGAAGACTTCTCCTGGAAAGGCTATCCTAGATATCTCTGCATCAATTACCCAATATATACAGTTGCACCCATTTGCATAGTCTTAAATACAGCCCAAACCCAAAATTCCAGGGAAGTTCAAGCAATCAAGGAAATCTAGATGTATGTTTCACAAACTATATCATAACCTAAGGATTGTGGTATGGCAAAATAAGGGTGTCTTAATTATACTGCAGACATTTCCACGGAGCACTTATAATGTAGGCCTAGGCAAAAAATGCCAGGCAAGTATCAGAAAAAAGGGGTCCGGTAACCCCAGACATACTTTGCAGGCTTTAATGGCCATGTCAATGGAGGTATGGCTGACATTATCTAGGCATAGTAAGCAAGGGATTGGCCATGCTCTATGGTTTTTGACAATACTGAAAGGTTACTAACATCAACTAATGATACACAGTCATTTTTTCGATGTGTGGGTCTATAAAGCTTGAAAGCTGGCAGTCACTGGCAGGGGTAAGGGCCAGTATCGTTCTACTGTACTTTGTAGTGGACAATTTAATAATGTTTTGTGAATCTTCATGAATCTTGTCAGGTTCCATTTTGTCTATTTGATAGTAGAAGAAAACAACATTATCTAAAATCCAGATCACTAAAGGAACTGTTTCAACTATACATTGTTTTTACTGTGAATGTAGATACAATAAAAATGGCTGAAATGTATCTATAGATTGTGTTATGTAAAATTGTAAGTAGCAATGTGTTTTACATTGTTTCTGTGGAGTCTCCTGCTTATGACATAACCTTTGGCATAATATGCAATTGAACTATTTAAATGGGAAGGTTGTAATTTGCATATTAAGTCACAGGTGATGTCATAAACAGAAGACACCACAGACACATTTTACTCCTAATATAGGCATTTGCTTATAATTTGGCTACAGATCAGTTTCAATGTAGATTTGTTTCTCTATATGCCCAATAATAGCAATGTTTAGGTGGTACAGTCCCTTAAAGAATGAGAATTGAATAAATAAATAACGTTTTTTTTTTAATGCAAATCTTTTTTTTTTATTAAATATTCACACATTTTTGGAATAATTCAAATAAAAATTAATTAAATTAATTATAATAAAATATAGTTTTTGTGATTATCAGTTCTATCCACAGGTCAGTCTTTTCCTCTGTCCTTTTGCTTATACGAACAATATAGCTAAAAAAACAGTTGACATCTCATTATAGCTCTTGATAAAACAGCACGTTTGGGAAAGGCTTTTTTTTGTCCGAGCAATGAAAAGTGTAACCGATGTAGTGAAGTGCTTGAAGGATAGAGACCTCCAGCAATCTCTTTTGTCTTGCGTTTAAGAGTGTGTGTCAGTATGGCAACATCTGGAAAGGCAGATAAGCTGTAGAAGTTGTAACACTGGTTACAGAAATAATATAAAATTGATGCTAGACTCAAATGCACTGTTGTCTATGGGATTTCTGTTCCTAAGTATCCATGGACAATGTATCTAGAGTTTTGGTGTTACAGAAATAATAATTATAATAATCTGTAGATAAAGAGAAATATATCTTGCTAGAGAGGAAGATGGGGTGAGAGAAACCCGCCCGGCCGCTCCAAAAAAAATAAAAAGTCGATAGAGGCACTGAATTGGGGAGATCAAAAGATCCCCCCTCACCAGCCCTCTGCTCGGCAAGCTCTGCTGGATCCAGGGAGGGGGCGGAGCTCACTAGCTGAGCGGTGTAGCTCCGCCCCCACCCGGTGAAGCAGAGCAGAGTCTGCTTCACGGGGAGCTGCATGCAGAAAGAGAAAGTGACTCTGCTCTGCTTCACAGGGTGGGGGCGGAGCTTTGCAGGCAAAGGTAGGGGAGGGGGGTGGGGAGAGAGGCAGAACAGAGGTTAGGGGGGGGAGACAGAACAGGGGAGGGGTGAGAGAGAGACAGACAGAACAGGGGCAGGGGGGAGAGACAGAACAGGGCTAGATAGAGAGAACAGGGGAGGGGAGAGAGAGAGAGAGAGAGAGAGAGAGAGAGAGAGGGGGGGGGGGAGACAGAACTGGGGGAGAAAGAGATAACAGGGGAGGGGTTAGAGAGAGAGACAGAACAGGGGGGGAGAGAGACAGAACAGGGGGGGGCAGAACAGGGGAAGGGGGAGAGAGACAGAACAGGGGACAGGGGAGAGAGACAGAACAGGGGACGGGGGAGAGAGACAGAACAGAGGGAGAGAGAGAGAGAGAGACAGACATGCAAGGAAGAGGAAAGGGACAAACATGGGAAGGGAGAGAGACACATACATAGGGGGGTGAAAGAGACGGGGGCGCCACGGGGGAAGCCAGCACAGGGCACCAGGACACTAAAGGCCGACCCTGTGTGCACCAAATCCGTCTGCAAGATGGAGACACCATTATATTGCATAACAGTTGCAACCATACCTACATAAGCACTTACCTTGTTCCTGGGTTGACAATGGCTTCAGGGTTTTAATAAGAACTGTGCCCTGTTCCTACTTATTCCCCCTTCTTTGTATTTTGTACTTTAAAGATTAAGAAACAGAGACCTAATATCTTAATTGGATACAGGGAGTGACAGATATCTATAAGGCGACTTTGCGTATGTTAACATAACAGAAACCCTGACATGTTTTACTTTTACCCAACTTACAGACTTTTATTAAAGAAACATTATAGCAAAACAGAAAGAATTATTCTAGAAAATACTAAACTCTATTAAGTTTACTCTGTCGTCCTTATTATGCAAGAAAAAGAAAGCAGAACCCCACACCTAAAACCTTTTTGATATTGCTTTAAAAAAAAAGATAAGTAATTCCTTTTTATGACTCCAAATTGTACTGTTGACTTCTTCAGTGAAAGGCAAATTGAATTGCAGGAATCTTTCTATTATGTTGGATTTATTGTTGGTGGTCTCTGTAAAGCCAACCAAATTTAATATGTTTAAAGTAGAAACATAGAATGTGTCACTGGCAGATAAGAACCATTCGGTCCATCTAGTCTGCCCAATTTTCTAAATACTTTTATTAGTCCCCAGTTCCCTATCTTATATCTAGGATAGCCTTGTGCCTATCCCACGCATGCTTAAAGTCCTTGATGGTGTTTACCTCTACCACTTCCGCTGGAAGGCTATTCCATACATCCACTATCCTCGCAGTAAAGTTATACTTCCTGATATTACTTTTAAATTGCTGCCCCTCTAATTACTATTGCACAAGTTCTAATGCCTTTTCTAGACAAATGCATAGAATCTACAATATACAATTATATACTTCACAAGTTTGACGCGGGCCATTTAAAAAAAAAAAAAAGCCAAGTGAGCATTTCTAAAAATATCATTGCTTTCAGAGAAATATTACCTTATTAGAAGATACCTTACATCTTTTGAAATGGAGAAGAATCTTGAGGACTGCAGAAAGTGAGCAAAATAAGGAACATGATGGTGTGACCCCCCCTCTCTTATTTTATTCCTTTACATCTCCAATGCAGAATACTTCATTTATATTTACGATGCGTTTCTTGAGGAAAATACGAAAACGCTTTGAATGCTGTTCCAAAAATAATTGGCACCTTCTAGGGCAGAATATGCGCTGTTGATGTAAATTCTATAACACGAACTTTAACGCTACTGCATTAAGAGAGATTTCGTATACGGTGCGGCATAAATATATAATTTGAGTGTCCATTATGTAAAATTGTTCGTGTAAGATTGTGAGGGCAAAAAATACATTTAAGTGATATTAATTTTTGTATCTAGGTATTAGGATTTAAATTCACAATTGTGTTATATTATTTGCAAATGCTCTCATGTCTGGCCTGAATATGTTATAAATTGGACTTTGTTAAAATTTTAAAAAATAGCCATTCCATTTTACACTTTTGTATTTGCAATGACTGGGATCTCTCCGTTAAGCATTACATGACATTTGTTAATTGGTCTCCCAACATATCTAAATATATTACCAAACTACAAGGTTCTACAAACAAAAGTATAAATCATCTAGAAGCAATTCACCATGACCCTTTTAGAACATACATATTAAAATGAACTTCTTTTGGAAACTTATTTTTCTCTATATATTACTATGTTTGTTCCCAGAATCATACCGCAGCCCCTCTAATAAAATGTGTTTATTTACATTATCTATTCATTATATGTAGTGTCCTTTTTACGTTTGTCCATCGGAAAAGTGGAAACTCTTTTGCAGACAGATTAATAATATATTTTTTTTTTTTTTAGCCACCGCTATTATGTATTCTTTAGTTTGATTTAGAGGGGAAAAAAATACCAGATAAAAAAGAAAATCAATTTGCAAGCAGGCTAGACTTGTTACAGTTTCCTATGTTTTTTTTTTTCACTATTATAACAAACTACATACATTATTTAATTTGATAGCTCGACACCCTGACCTTGTTGCTGCCAGTGATAAGGATAGAGAAATTAATCAAATTAAATACTGCGGGCAGGTGAATTAATTTATGCATTTGTAGTTGTCACTGCCAGCATTCAGCTGTTTCCATAGTATGTTTTATCCCTTTGTTCAGATGGAGCCACACAAATTGTTTTCTCAAACTTAATTTTTCCCACATTTTTTTGAGGAGTTGGAACTTTTAAAAATATACTTTTTAATGTTATGGTAAGGTAAATTGTCAGTAATGTGTTATTATATGATATAAGGTACAAATACAAATTCATATAGGATTTCCTTTTCTTCTGAACCTAAAAGTCAAATGGACCCTTAAAAGGGACTGTATAACCTAAATATTTTTTTGCGGTGCATTTAGAGAATAAAAAAAATATGGAATATTGAACATGATCGATACATTGTGTTAGCAAAACAGCAAGCACATGCCAATATTAGGAGGAACATGTGTTTTAAATATGTCTCTAGAGTCTCCTGCTTACGACATCACCTCTGCCAATGAACTGGTTTTCAGTGGATAAGGTGTAATTTGAATCGGTAGACACCACAGACACATTTAAAAGACATGTTTCCTTCTATAGGCTTTTGCTGTAATTCTGCTAACACAATATATAGATCATGTTCAATATTTTTTTATTCTCTACATTCACAATATAAGAAATTTTTGGGTGATATCGTTCCTTTAAAAGCCTAAGTTGTATTGCAAATGGCTGTTTGCGATTTTTTCGCCAATTAGAATGGAGCGAGGATTCAAATTATGGTCATTAACCAGAAAAGTTGGCTATAAAAACAAACACTTTGTTCTATGTTAGTTTACTTATAGTGGCTCTTACCAATCAATGATGATAATCATTAGGAGTTTACAATAGAAAGTCACTCACTTGAGTTAGCCACTTGAAATAGAGGTTGGTGGATGTAAGGAAGACTACTCAAGGAAGACTACTCAAGGAGACGTTGTAGCAGTGGGGTATCCTCTATGTGTGCTAGGTGTGCGCCCATCTAGCATGATCCCGCTCTGTATATTTTGAGGTTTAAGTAAGTGACTCTGATGCTGAATTCATGCTGCCGTCAGCCTCTCAGCTCGGTTTCATGTTGGTGTGCTGTCCGTTCGGCACACGCCTACTACTCACGGGTCGGAAACGCCCCTGTTTTGTAGAGGTTAATAAAAGGTATGTATGGAACAGTCAAAAGGCTAGCCTAGATATTTGATCAAGGACCAACAATATTTGCATTTTTAGGACCCAAAGCAGATTAGTTGGGCCAAAGATGTACTTGACCTCCATCAAATTGTATGTTATGTTTTATACTGCAGGGCAATAAGCATTTACTTTTCTAACCTGTTCAAATATAATTGCTTAACCAACACTATAAAAATAAGAAGATGATTAGGGCTTGTCATTTTGCATGTTTTATGCATAGGTATTTACAAAGATTAGTAAGCCATTGAACAGAACACGATTTCCAATAGTGTAAGGGTCACCTGAACCCCATTAGATGACCCTACCTATTCGTTAGTCACAAACTAAACTTTCCACAAATGATAATAGCATATAACCACCTCTATACATTCCTAAAAAAATGACACTAATGTAAATACTTATTAATGAGATATTTGGGGGGGGGGGGGGAGTTGTTCAAGGGCCAATAAAACAATAATAAAATAAAATTGATTGGGGAAAAAAAAAAAAAAAAAAAATAATAATAATTATAAACCAGTTCGGCTTTTATCGACATCAAAAGGGGAATAAAAGGTTTTGTTGAAATGTATTTTTAAAAATGTTCTAAATGTAAAGAAAAGTTAATGAAATATGCAATAAAATAATAAAATATTTGATTTTATAAGCTGTAGATATTAAAAATTACAAATAAGGACTAAATATAAAAATTCCTTTCAATTTGTTATGCTTGACATTTGGGTCCAAAATCTGGAAGATAGTGACTTGGTTCGCAAAGGTACTTTGAAAGATAAAATGAAGCCACTGGTAAAGCTAAGTGTTTAATTGAATTCAGGGGAAGAAAGTTGAATGTTTCCCTTCTGCTTTGTATAAACAGCTATCCATCTCTGTCAATCTTATTTATTCCTAGTCACTCAGTATTTCTTTTGCTCTTATCCTGCATTAAAAGCTCATGGGAGTATAACAAAGAATATTAGGTCACTTTATGCACAGGGATGCAATGGCTCTTCACTTCAAGGTCACATTTGCTATGTAAATTCCTTATTTCATCTGTCACTGCTATTGTACTCTAGTTTCAAGGATTATTTTGCTTACCAAGACCCCTCTAGGAATTTACTTTGTTCTCTGTCCCTTTCTCTCTCTCACTCAAAAAGATATAAATACAAGAAAAAAAAGTCCAGTTTATATCAACATCACACAATCATATAGATGTTTGACCCAAAAATTGACCCAATTTTTGTTTTTTTAGTGAAAAGAGTTGAGTGTTTATAACCATTATTTATCTCTATAGAATTGAATGATGTATAATGTTTTTATTTTTTTTATCAAGACAAATTGAGACTTTTGGTCATATTTGTTTTTCATCAAGCCAGTCTATACATCACTTGATAGACTCTTAAGAAGACTATTGGCAACAGGGCTGACCCCATGGTTTTCGGTGTCAAAGGCAAACTGTGGTTTTGATGGCTCTCGAACCACATACAGTACAATTGATTGCATTTTAGTATGACCAAGTTCAAAATAGTCTCCCCTAATTTTCCCTCATAAATGGCTGGCTCCTAAATAGACATTAAAAATCCAAATTGTGGTTATAGTTAGTTGCAATAAACTCAACCTCGACTAGTGTTGGTCCGAGTAAAATGTTTCCCTTTCCAGAGATGTGAGAAACACTTCAGGAAAATTGGTCTAGCCATGGCTACTAATGAGATCACCAGCTCTTATCAACAATATTTCTTCAGACACCCAGCCTACGGCATCCAGGCAAACGTATCTGGGTCTCTAAACACCCTCAAAGCTTCTCTAAAGTCCATAGACGCTAGAAGGCTGGAGGGTTGGAAAATTTAAACCAATTCTAACAATATATTTTACTTTGGCATTATCAGAGTATAGTCTGATATATATTTAAAGCCTTGATTACCTTCACTAGAGGAGCTAGCATTCGAGTAAACACATCTGCCACTGCCGCGGCTTAAATGGACTCTATCAACCTAAACATTGTTTATAATCTGACTGTAGAGAATACAAAATAACAAAAAAATTATCTTTACATTTTGTTACAAAATTGAAGTCAAATTCATAAAATAAGAGACAAATATGTTGTAAATGTGACTGCAGTGTATCGTGTTTATGACATCACATGTGGCTTGATATTCAAATCAACTAATGTTCAATGGGAAATCTGTAATTTGCATTTCAAGGCACACGATGATGTCATAAGCTGGGGACACCACATCAGGTTTACAACAAATATTTGTCTTAATTTATACATTTGCTTGCAGTTCTGCTAACGCAGTGTAAGGATCATTCCTCTTCATTTCTCTGTTCTCTACATGGACAATATAAGTACTATTCAGGTGACAGAGTTCCTTTAATACTTTACACCACATGTCGTTTTCTATGTATTCGAGATCGATAACATGCTGTGATAAAGCAGCAAGCCATCACTGAGCTTTAACCTCTTCTAGTGATCATTGTGTATTGTAATACATATGAAATACAGTCCAAAAGGCTGCTGCGAAAAACACACTAAAAGGTAAACGATACAGACCTATTCTGCAGCAATAGCTTCCTGCATCCTGCAGACACCAATACAGTGGGGCCAAACTGCAGCCCTCCAGCCATTACTGGACTACATCTCTCATAGTCAACCTGCCAGCCTCTTAGCTGACCACAGAGCTAGTCCTTCTTTATTTTGGCTGCTGCATCCTTTTAACCTATAACATAGGTTAAAAGATTTGCTTGTAAATGACAGATGTGTGACAAATATTTTGGCAGTCAATGGGTTAAAATGTACAAACTAAGCAGCCAGTCCTGAAGCGTAGGCCAGAGGATTAATCGTTAGAACCATATCTGAGGAACGTAGCAGAGCACTAGGACAAATATATCTCTGTTTCCCTTTAAAAGGACCCGTTGCCACATTAAAGGAATGAACTCCACCTTACCAGTGATGAGCCATGTGTAGATTGTAAAGGTCTGGTGGAACCTTGGCCTCGGGCAATTGTGCTACAATTGTGTGCCATTCTTACCATAAAAGTAGTGTTCTCTAGAGACAGTATATGAAGAGAAGAGTACTGGTAATTAAAACACTAAACTTTTTTTTTCACATGTGCTTCTAATATAGAAGTACAAGTGAAAAAATGAGTGGTCCTACAATGAAGACAAAATGCTATGAACTAATTAAGATACATGCCAGTTTATCCTCTGACAGCTGTAATACAACCCAAACAATCGGACATTGGATTCAATGTCGATATCTCATGACACCAAAATCAGCTGAAAAGCTGAACCAAAGTTGTAGCCTCGGTCTTCCCCATAGACTTCTATGTGGAGGACTTTGGATAATTTCGGGGCCCTTTCAGGAGGACTACGGATATAGCTGAAATAATAATAAAATCAAAATCAAAATAAATAAATAATAAATAACATGATTTATTAATTAAGTTAATAAAAATAAAGTAAATGGACATAAAATAATATAAAATAGTTTTTAACTAAAATGTAAAAGAACTTATATTAATGGAAATATACTATTTCCATTAATTATATTATTAATATATTTGTATATAAATATTTTTGGGTTTAACTATTGACTTTAATTCTTCTACAGTTTTTTGTTCAATTCTCCATCTAAAATCTGGAGAATTGAAATGGGCGAATTGCATGTATGTTTGACGTCTTTAGTGTTGATTGAGCACAAAATTGTATGCTTTTTACAGCGGGATTGTCCTGATCCGAATGCTTCCAATGCTTCAGATTCTGAAAGGCCCGAACAGCTGATTTAGACCCATATTCAGGGATACTGAGTATCCGCATTTCGGATATTTGTGAAATTCGGTACCTGAACCAAATCCATTTCGGGCCAGAACTGTGTATAGTGCTTCAACCCTCAAGTTTATCATTGAAACAGTAGAGAGAAAAAAACAAGCACTAGGAGACTTACTTCAGTTGAGGTTCTGCCCTATAGTCTGGTTAAAAACAAAAGGGCTATTATCTAAATCTTGTCAATAAGATTGACATAAAAACCATGTCTACTGGAGACCTCTTGGAGAGATTTTAAGAAGCAAATCCCCTTAGGTTAACCTGTATGTAGCCAGTGATATCTTCATAACTAATTATTATCTAAAAGCAATTTTTATCATTTTCACATTATTATATTTTAACACAGAAAGAGTGAAAGGGGAGCTCTACTAGGGAATAGCACCAACACATCTTGTTCTCTACAGTATTGTTTTTAAAGATCTAAGATTGGTGGGCTAAATAAGCTTGTGTTTTCTACTAAGATGCATTTTGCTTTGCATAGGTCTACAAGACCAAGAGTTAAGGCTATGTCTTTTAAACAGTAACAAAATGAGAACATTTGTAAAGGTTTTGATAACTTTTTGCAATTACGCCTAATCTATGGAACTTTCCAACATATTTTATGCACAGCAATTTAAGAAAAATCTAGTCTCCTAAATGGAAACTTCTAGAAGGACCTATGCAAACTCTCCAATCCAGAAGTGATGGAGCAAGCGGGCCTCTCTTTCCTTGTCCATCTCCCCAATTGTTCTTGGAAAAATATTCTAGCCAAGCTTTATTATGTTTACTTTAATAAGAACTTGCCATCATAGAGCCCATGCTGATTCATTGTTTAGTACTGTTTTCAACTAACCACAATCCCAAAGGGAGAATTATGTATCTGTGGGGGGGGGGGGGGGGATGATTAGCTCTCAGAAGCTCTTATTATATTAATATACCCAAGTTTTATTATGGGAAAATAAATTAGGAGTGATATTGACATTCTCCCAGGAGGGAGTTTTCAAATTGTTTTCAGGAAGGCCATTTAACACTGCATGTCTAAACAGTGACAGGAAGATAGTAGACACTTGCGTGTCAGTTTAAAATCTGGTAATTAGGAATTTGACAATAAACATGTTTTTTCGGGAGCATTGAACCAGAACAATGAGCTGTGATTATTTCAGTAAGGTGGTGTATCAAACATTTCAGCCCCAGTAATAAATCATAATTATTTTAATATTTCAAACTAAACAAACATTTTAAATATTTCAACATATTTTGTTCTCACAAACATACTTTTTTAATTCAGGAAGTACCTTTATTTAATGCTTCTGTTTATTGAAAATCAGAATTATGTTTGTCTTCCTTAAGTATTCTCATTTTTTTGCACTGTAATCCTTATTCTTTTCTTGATATTCTTATTACGTTTTACTAGAGCATCAATGTTTTATTTTGTAATTACTTTTTTTATTGTACAGACCAGAGAAATAGCACAAAATAACAGTAAAAGTACAGTAAAACTAATAACCCTGTCTTTCGTATTCGGTTTTAGAATATAAGAAAAATATAAAAGGGAAAGAAAATGGGTCCGCAAAGTTGGTGGCGGTAGTGAGAAGGTGGAAAAAGAGTAGAAAAAAACAAAAGGAACAGTGAGCTATGTGTAAACATTTTTAAAAAAAAATCTGTTATCCAAAATGATACTTTATCCTAAATTTTTCTAATTCCACACACCCATAATAATGCAAGCACACAACAGTTTATTCAGCGCCTAGGCCCCTTAAGCTGTGATGTAGCTTTTCCATTCATGCCCAGATTCTCGCACACAAGCACGCCAACAAAGGAAAATACACGTGTGCAGGCCTGATGCGCTGATGGCATCTTCACAACAATGCCTCACATCTCAGCTATAATGAAAGCAAGACAAAGTTCAGTTGCTCACCGTACAAATAGAAAACACTCTGAATCGAAATGTTAAAAAACTATCCAATCTTTAACAAATCTTCTTTAAAATCATCAGAAACTGCAGCACATGAACCAACATCGAAAGGGGAGGAAGGGTTGCGTTAACAACACGCGTTTCGTCAAAAAAAGTCTAAGACGTAGGAATATATCACAATAATAGTGATTTACTTACTCTGTAGAGTATTTGCATTGATACTATTGAACTTCATGAGTTCTGAGAGGCTTTAATATATCTTTTCATTTTTCAAAAGTCCACACTAGAAAGGAAAAAGTAAAGAGCAGAAATTACAGTTACATAAACTCCGCACAAATACCCAAAAAGTAATTTAAAGGTTAAACAATTAAAAACAAAAAAACAATATATATTTAAAAAAAAATACTGTTCACACAGTTAAATGATTTTTTTTCCCTGCTTAAGTAAATATTATGTCAATTAAAATATAACTAATAATTGTGTATCTATAACCTTTTTTTTTTGTACCGTCAAAAGCTAACTGCATCATTTGCCTTAGAGAAAACGTTGTATTTTTTTTTTTATCTCATAAACCAAATGTTATATATAATCGTCTTATAAATGTTAATGTCCCCTTGTAAAGAAAGTAATTTCTCCAAAATATTGCTTTTACAGTTTTCAGTAATTGCACAGCAGAAAAACATAAGCATTAATGTTTTCTGTCTGTTATGTTGTATGTTGACCTTTCCAAATTTAATGACATTTAATATTACAGTAATTCAGTTTTATTTGAATTTTAGTTATTGCTACATGGAATCGGATGCCGAAGAATAAATAATTCATATTATTAACATACATACATTTTAATAAAAATATATTTAAACAATGCGCATTTTCCCTATATGGTGTTATCTATGTGTCTATTAAATTTTTCTTAGACCTGCTCTTTCTAAATCCAGTTAAGCAGAAGATTTATGCTTTAACGTAGGAATGGTGAAATGAATGCCTTACATTAAATATATAAAAGATGGCTCCATGGGTAATCAAGCAGAATATTTAAAATATATTTTTTTTAGACTAAGTCAGTGTGCATATCCTTATGTTCAAGGTCTTGCTGTTATGCCAGTTTTGCTTATGCAGTCAGTTATAGAAAGCCATCCAGATAGCAGTCTCATTTTTAATCAGTGCAACTAAAATGCAATCCCTGCTTGGGAACAGGTGTGTCCATGAAAATGGCTGATGTTCATACCATTTAATTTTTTTATTTTTTTTTACACATCCCCTTTATTTCTGTCTCCTAGTCTGCCTAATGGGGGAGACTAGAATCTCTAGTGATGTTGTGGAGGAACAGGGGGCACCTCTCTTTCCCACCCTAAAGCCTAATTTAAAAATTAATTAATATTAAGTACATTTATGACTTACTAGTGCTGCCCCAGCCCATCCAGTTATTAAGGTCTCAAAATCTACTTGCAAAATCATACATTAAACAATTTTTAAAGAATGTTCAACATATAAAACAAACATACCACTACAGATATTTATTTACAGGTACAGATATATGATAACTATAAGACAGTTTTTATTTGTTGATATTTTGCTTGGTTAAGTGCATCAATCTTAATTATTTTTACAGATCGTGCTGTCATATATGCTCCACCCCCTTGTCTAATTGTTCAGATTCTGGGTGTACAGGTGTATGCTCAGAACTGTACTTGCCCAAATATTCTCCCATTGACAATCTTGACCATGTTTATGCTATTGACACCAGGGAAAGACATTGCAGCTCCTATGAGAGTGACTCACATACATCCACATTACCGATTGGCTAATGTGCACATCCATTATTTAACATCTCTGCAGACGTCCTAGTGAGAGGATCGATCTCTGGAGGAAACCTTCAAAAGTTTGATACATTTAACATTAGTTACCCAGAACCATATCTATCTATATATATATATATATATATATATATATATATATATATATATATATATATATATATATCTGAAGATAGAAACATAGAATGTGTCAGGAGATATGAACCATTTAGCCCATACTTGTATTAGTCCCAGACCATATCTTTTATCTAGGATAGCCTCATGCCTATCCCACACATGTTTAAACTCCTTCACTGTGTTAATCTCTACTGCTTTCGCTGGAAGGCTATTCCATACGTCCACTACTGTCTCTGTAAAGTACTTACTGATATTACTTTTAAACCTTTGTCCTTCTAATTTAAGACTATGTCCTCTCCTTCTTTACTGTGTTGATTCCCTTTATGTATTTAAATGTTTCTTTCCGCCCTGTTTCGTAGCCATTCATGTTAAGATAGGTATATTAAATCTATACTTCTTTTTAAAAGGGGTCAGTTTTATTATACACATCAGACTGGTCCTTTAAATCAAGAGAAGGATTATTTGCTCTGCATTATTCAAATGGGTCCACTAAAAGGAATCACTATCACCATGCACATCTGCTGTACTGCAATCAGCTCTACGTAAGGCATTCATTGTTCTGATCTAGACTGCACAAGGTGGCCTCTAGATGGCACTGCTTGACAACACGACCACATTCCGAGCACCTCTTTGATTTAAACATCTACCTGTGTCCTTTCTAGCAGATAATATTTCAATCGTGTAAACAACACTAAAAATTGTATATTTTATCCATAAGACCTCATCTACCATAGTTTTTGATGCAATTTATATTGCTCCCATGAATAGGACTGTGGATGTGCAGCAGTGGTGTAAGCTATAATATTTATTTTATTGTACCATTATTTCTTACCCATAAAACACACTTGCTGAAAAGTGTTTCTTCGCATGTTGAAAAAAACTCATGCATAATGCATCGGTATCAATTTAAAGCTATATCGCATCATCACCATAAGAAATAAGATCTTTTTTTTTCATTTTACCTTTTTTTATTTTTTTTGCTGTTGGAAAAGGGAAAAGTGTTGACCATAATTTAGCAAAGTGGGTTAGATTATTTATTTTTTTAGGCTTTCTAGGATGGATTAAAGTATGATAGGAAAGGTATATCCTTTGTCACAGATATCTTGCAGGACTTGAAATGAGCAAATGCACAATACAGGATAATAAAAAGGAAAATACACATGTTCTACATATGCTCAGTAATTATGCTAAGTAGTTGATCTTTTCTGAGCAGAAATGTTCTATATGGAGGTGCTGTAGTTAAAAAAAGATTGCTGTACATGTAGCACTACAGTGTATTGGAGGTTGAAATCCTGCAAGCATCTCAGTGTAGCCAGCTGTGCCGGGAACTGCATGATGCCAGTGCTCCATTTGATCAGTGAGATGAACGACACCTGCCATCTGTGGAGCATTCTTTCCCCCACCTAAAATGGAAGCTCTAGAAAAGGAGAGAGCAGGGGTGAAACAAGCACTCTCTGCAACTGAAAGTATCATTTTTTTTATGTCCTCCGCCTGGCTTACAAACCCACAGTCACACACACGCAATTATAAAACACTCAGAGATAAACACACGTATAAATCCTGTGCCGGTCTGCATGTAGGCTTGCCACCCAGCCGGTATTTTAGCGGCGGTCTTGTAAAAAAAAAAAAAAAAAAGGCTTGAGGCCAATGTTAATTCTGTGGAGGCATCAACAAAGCTGGTATTGGTTTCCAATAAAAGGTGGCCACCCCTGGTTTATGAGGACATAGGTCCCAACTGCCCCTTCCCCCAGGAAAATCTGAGGGGGACAGAGACTGACCAATTGAGTGGCAGCCCTACCGCGCATGCCTGGCAGCACTGTCAATCCTCCTGAGTTTTGGGAGGTCAGAGTGCATGTTAATTTGCTAAAACAATGTATAGATAATTTTCCAGATGTTTTTATTCTCTAGATTTATAATATAAACAATGTTAAGCCTGACATAGCACTTTTAAAAAACAACTGTAGTGGGCATTAAATAAAAATTGAGTATATATTTTTTTAATTCAAAAGCACTGCATTCCACCCCCCCCCCCCCTCCACCTCCCATAGTGGGATTATATGCATGTAGAGGGAGCAGCCATTCTGTTTGATCATTGTAGATTTGACCAATGGGAGAATGAAATGGCTTTTCCCTCCCTAATTCAGAGAGCACTGCTCCTTTAAAAATGTACTGTTTGTTCTTCTTCTCCATTGTAGTGCCATCTGGAAGGTGCAGAGTATTCATGACCCTGTAACTTACAGCATTGACAATATTTAAAATGTTGGATATCTGTAACATTATTTATAACTTCCTTCCTAACAGAGTTGGGTTTTATTCTAAGGGGGAAAGTGTCTCATCTCTTCTTATTTCATGAATTTGGCCAATAGTTAGGAATATTAACATGAATATACACTGTATCCCTATAGATGGATTTCTATGAAGTTGTATGCTTTCTCTGTGAGTAAATTGATTGCAATTTATTATATAGTTTATATACAAACACATAACGTGGATATTCTGAATTACTTTGAGCAGACCATTAACCTGAAAATGTATCTTTGTAAATCAATTAAAAGCGATGCGATCTATTTACTAATGAAATCAGTTGCAGGTGAACTGAGATGAACATTTCACCTCACTGACTCCATATGTTGGGCAGGTATACACTTCATGAGTTTCTCCTGCTCACTTTCTAAAAACACATTATGCAGGGCCAACTCTGTTCTTCTCAGAGCGGTAACATTTTTCTATGCTAATTGTCTAACAAGGTATACATGCATGTTTTTATCATCTATTTTATTGTCGTATTTGACATGATCGGGACACTTTAAGTCTGTGAGATGAAATGATCATCCAAACTCAACTTACCTTTTATCATACTGCTCAACTGTCCTGCTTTGAGTGGGGCATTCCCTATTCTGGTGCTCTGTCTTACTGTTCCGCCGAACTCCACTTTTGAGGACAGAGATAGAGCTCGGTGGGACAGTGGAAATAGGACCTCAATCCCATGGTCCTGGTCCTAAGACACAAGAGATTGCCTACTGCCAATGCCAGCTGCAGTGACAGCGCTACGAGGCATGAGTGGTGGGGCTGACTCTGGACCTCCAAAGCTCCTCCCCCTGGCATCCTGATTCACCATGGGAAAAGTCGGGAGGTATGTTTTAGTGAATAGATATTACTTTCGTCAACACAATCTATAAAAAACATATCTGTAAGTATCATGTAAAAACATTCCCTGTCAAGGAGGCCATCTTGAATTGGTTCACACTAGGCCTAAAGACCTAAAATGACCTCAGCAGTGCTTACTATTCCCAGCATTCCGATGTGCACAATTACGGGAATAATGTAACATTCCCTCTATGCCTCAAAAAACATAAAATTGTTTGAATATGTTTTACCTTAACATACAGTTAACATGACATGTATTGTAGCATTAGAACTTGACTGTGCATGTGGGAAACAATAGACAAATACAACAAAAATATGGGTTTCATTAGAACTTGTATATCGTTTATTTGTTACCACCTGTACACAAAAATATACATGTTTGCCTCCAATTGCAGTGTTAAGTAGAGATGAATGAACTAAATATGCATGTTCATCTCCATTCATGCCACTTATTATCTATAAATATACTAGTCTACAGACAAGGCCATTATAAATGCTTAGAACTGGGAAAAATAATGTACTTTAGAGCTTAGTACAATAATATACTTTTATACTTGCTGGCGGTAATGAATGCAATACTATGCATAAACATAACCTCACTTTTGTGTACGGATAACTTCTAGGGATATTTTGGAATCTTGACACATTTCGCACCTACGGTTAAGAATCTATGGGTGAGAAATGCGTCAAGATTCCGGTGTCTTGAGGTCTGCTTCATGGCCAGGGCAATTTTTTGCTCATTCAACAGGCGGGCTCAGATACACTTCATACAAGTTTGACAGAGTTGAAATATTGCCAGTTTGGGGATAATAAGCACCCCAACTTTATCGAGTGATGTGCGATGCATAATTTTTTTCTGGTGCTTCTAATGATTATGACATCACCTATCACTTTATATTCCACTGACACATTTCACATTGATACCCTGCTTATTTGCAAGGAGCAGGCAATTTCATAAACAGAAGACGCCACAAAAACATTGAAATAAGTTTTCGTTTAGTTTATGAAGATACTAGTGTCATGAAGTGGATAAAAGGTACAGTTGACATACCATACATTCCGAATAACAATGACTGCATATTTTTTCTATACATCCCGGCACTTTACAGTGTGGCGGAAAGATCTTCCGCCAAACTTCATTTGGCAGAGGTTCTCCGACACTAATTGGGTGCTGTTCAGTGCATGATTCTGTGCTATGGCGCAACCTGAAAATGTGGAACTGGCTGTAGGTGGCAGTTCATACATAACGTAATACGCCGATTGAGTATTTGGAGTTATCTGCATGTGCGTCTAGTTTTTTACGTCGCCCTCTTTGTATTCTATTATACCAATTTCCCACAATCCATTGCACAGTAAACAAACCCCACACTGAAAATAACTCATTAGACGCTAAAATAGACAACCAGAAAATTGGTGATTGACGTCCCTTTGAAAAGTGACACCTACAATGATAAATTAGCACACAACAGACAACTCCAAACAAACTCTACACTCAACCAACATAAATATTTTTACTGTTCGAAATTCCGACGGTAAAGTACATCTGTAAAATGTTCTTCCGAGCTGATGAATATGCAAAGAGCGAGAAATAACGAGCGCTATATTTGTGGAGATGCTTCAATTTCTTAATTTAGGCAGAATGTTGGGCTTTAAACAATGCTACTTCTCCACAATATAATACATTTGTTCTGCATGCAAATTATAGAATTTTGAGCTTCTTAAAGCTGTGGAAATTACACAACCTATTTCAGTATTCTTTAGTCTCTAACAAGTATAAATGGGAATTGAGGAATAATCAGTAATGGTTATCTGCCTCCCTATTTAAAAACAATAATGATGCTCACTCATCCTGAACAGGGCTTTTAATTAATCATTGTAGTTATTCAAGTTGAAATCCCAGTGTTAGTCTCGGTGAAGCAGAACCGCAATATAAACTGAAGTTCAAAATGCTTTCCTGCTTTGAGAAAATATCCCATTATATTATTTTGAATAAAGTATATTGCTTTTATAATACAGAAGTTTACGACGGTAATTGCAGTTTTTCTTAAGTTGGTGTTTGCGTAATTTGACATTATACAGGAAATTACTTGACCATTTTATTGGAATTATGCTGTGTATTATCAACATGGAGTAGTGCAAGTAAGTAGGGTATGCTAAAACACAAGCATTGTATCAGCTTTTTTTTTTTCTTTTTTTTATACATTTTAAAAAATATACATTCAAAAATTCCATTAAAAAAATCCCATAGTAAATGTAATTACAACCGTTATCTAGATGTCGAGACGAGACAGACAAGATGAATAAGGTGAATAAATACAAATTGTTTACAGTAAAAAAAAAAAATTATATCTGTGAGCCGGGGGTTAATTGAAAAAGCTGCAAATCTGGGGAAAGTTTAATCATGGGAGATTTTAAATACCCAGATATAGTTTAGAATTGTGGAAAACCAGTTCCCATAAAAGTATACCCTTTATTTCACTCTGTCATCTGAGCTTATGACTAAGCACTTCTTGTGCGAAACGCGTCAGTGCCCGTTTTTTTTTATTTCTCTTTACTGCCCCTAGCATTCTGCTGTTGTATTTGTATCAACTTTTGCACACATTAAACTCATTTTGGTGCTTTTCGTGCACCTGCTGAAAAGAAAATGTGTGTCTCTTAATTTTAACAGGCTAAGGGCATCCATTGAACATACACTAGGAAGGACTGTTATCTGTAAAAACACTGAAGACAAGTAAAACACCTTTAAATACACATTACAATGCTACACATATTAATATATACCTTTGAGAAACAAATAGAAAGGAAGCAAATGAAAAGCCATGTGGCTTACCAGTAACCTAAGACATGAAATAAAAAAGAATAAAATGGTTTTCAAACATCATAAGGGATTAGCAACATCATTTATAAAGTACAAAAATGCCAAGAAAGCCTGTAAAATTAGCTAAATAGGAACATGAGAAATCTTTTGCTAAGGAGAGTAAAACTAAACCCCTATTTTTTTTACATGTAAATAGAAAATAACTGAAGGCAGAAAATGTTGGTACTTTGTTATCCAAAATGGAGACTTTGGTTAGTGAGTACAATATGGCCAACACGATATTGGCATATAGACAACGAGGAATTGATGCACGGGAGGATAATATCATCTTGCATCATGACAAGTCAATGGTAAGACCTCATGTTGAATATGCAGTGCATTGCTGGGCATCAGTCTTTAAGAAGGAAATCATGGAACTAGAAAAAGTGCAAAAGCAAGGCTATAAAATTAATGAGGTTAGTTAGGAAAAATGGCATGTTAGAGTGGATATTATAAAGTTGTAAAAATAAATGCAAGGTCAACATAAAGAACCTTCCTGTTCATTAACAGAAATATGAACAACAGAGACTGATACCTTTAACTTTAACCATACCTCCCAACATTTCACAGGCCGGACGAGGGACAATTTAATTTTTATGGGAGTGGCTGACCGTGTGGCTATGGGTGGGGCATTACGGAACATTTTCAGTGACTGTATGGCCAACTAAAACCTATTTGTGCAATTTGGTAACTCATATAAATAAATAACAAAATATTTGACTTGTACAAATTAATATATAAACATATTTACTGCATTGTAAATTTGTATTTACTCTGGAGCTCTTTAATACACTTATACACACCAGAAATGGTGAGCTCCCAGAAAAAAGGGAAAATAGAACATGGACGGGGGGATTTGGGTGCAAAAATATAGACTGTCCCTCTTTGATATGGACACTTCGGAATTATGCTTTAACAGAAACACAATCTTGGGATTTCAAATAGGTTCAAATTAGGAACTTCCTTTGATTCCAACTTTTGTAAAGAGTTATGGAGTTGTTCTAAACATTTGACTTTTAGATTTTGTTGCTATGTCAGTTTTTTTAGTACAATAAAGGGAAAAAAACAATAGGTGTTCAGTTAAGGCCATTACACAATAAGAATATTCAAGCTCTCACTGATCCAACATCCAGCAGGGCAGGCAGAAATTGTCTCCCCATGCAGCCGGCATACTAAACAAGGAATAATCCTAATAGCAAATGTTGCAGCAAAAAATGGCCAAATCACATAATTTAAATAATTGCTATTTTATTCAATGAAACTTACAGGAGGTATATAAGCTCTGTACGAAAACACCATCTGAACATGAGAAGACAGGTATGAATAAAATGGTGTTCATCCCAAGATGACTGTTGTACTGAGTGCCTCTGCAGGGTACTCTCACAGCCGGAAATTGTAAAATAAAGTCACTTTTCCAGTCTCTTACATTCATAGACTTACAGCTTAATAGACAGAAAAAAAATCTCCCCTGAGAGAAGGGTAGAAACTTCACTGGGATCTCCTACCAATGCTTATTTTCCTCACTGGCCTCCTGTTAAATAAATGCAACACATTTTTAAACACACTTAATATGTTTTTTGGAATCACCTCTGCAACTACTGCAACTGCAGGCAGAATGTTAAAGGCCTGTCTCCCTGCCTTTTGTTTGGAGATTTTAATCAATTGGTGCCTTATTTGAGGGACAATTGTGTGCACCCCTTCACAAAGAAACATCTTTGCTTACGGACATACTTCCAGGTAAAATAACTAATTTGTCACTTAACAACCGACTTTATCATTCACATGCTTTCTGTTCTAAGGTATTGTTTGAACATTTTACTGTACTTTAGGTTGGACAATTTAATGATGTTCGATGGACCTTCAAGGCCTTTCCACCAACACTGGTAACCTTGTATGGACAATTTTCCTATCCATGGCTCTGTACAAGCATCTGTCCACACTTTTAATCTGATGGAACATCACTTAATTATTTATACTGTTGTCTGATAGAAATACACAGTTTAAATGCAATACTGCATCTGCATCTCTGATTGGACAGCTGAGGGAGGCATATCCGGAACTTGCCCTGCACGGAGTTTGTTCTCCAGAGGACGCCAACATTGTTGACGAACCCGTATTTATGTGGTCATTTGGGGTGGACAGCCTACGCAAGTAGACTATGTTTGTTTTAAAGCTGTTTTTACTATTTTGATATTGAAGCTTAACCAGTGGGAGGGCAATAAATGTACTTTTACACTTTGGTACACTATGGTCTGCATCTCCTATTCCCTCCACAGAATCATTGTTTGTTAACCCTATCGAGTGATGAATTGAATCCTCTTGGTGCTACATGTTGAATCCACTAGGAATCTGAGTCCCACAATACTTTGAGCCAGTATAAAGGCTCTATTCAACTTGAGTGAAATTCCAGGGGGGATCCAAGAAATGTCTATTAGATTCATATTTCCAGTTTACTAGATAAGTATTCACTTTTTTATATATCATTGTGCAACCCTCTTTTTTAATACTTTCCTATACTCGTTTTTTTGTGGATGAAAGCACTAGTGTTTGCAGCATATCAAATATTCGGATCCTTATTTATATTATATGTTAACTTATATTTTTTATATAAATAAAAAAATATAAGTTATAAATATATTTTTATTTAGTGCCTTCTTTTCTCCCACATTTTTTTTTTATTAAATACTGCCTGTGCACAATGTAAATTATATAAATATAGGCATTATTAATTACTGGGACAAACCCGGAGTTAAAAAAAAAAATCAAAAATGAAGAGTGTCGTTGATCTGGATTTCAATTTCGCCTTCAAGAGGTTTTCCTATACTCTGGGGGTTTGAGAAGCTGATTCTGTCATCTCGGTGGTGCTTAAAGATTTACTTAAATCTAGGCCTTAATTCTGTTTCATCCAAAGATGTTTCCCATGAAGACTGTATCTGCTTTACCCTTACTTGTGGATTTGCAAAACATTAACCTATTTCAAAAGCTTTAAAGTCCTCATAAAATGCTAAAAGGAACTTGGTTGGGAAATAAAATATGTCTGTCAGTATTGAACTCAGTGTCTTCAAAGTTGTACTCACAGTTAAGGTTAAGAGATATTGTTACCCTCTCAAAAAAATCAAATGGATCTCTGCAATTTTCATGCGGCAAGTATAGAAAAAAAATGATTTTTGGAGGTAAATGGTACGAAGCATCATACTTGTAATATACATTTTTATAATGTACATCTTTTCAATTTTTTTTTTAAAATAAATGGGCAATTATTGATTAAATCTGCTCCACGCCAATAAACTCACACAGACGTCTGGGTTTACATTATCAAAACATGATAGCAGAATTAACATTTTTATACAGGCTCTGACCATGATTGCTAGTCATCCTTTGGTGGTCAATGAAAATGAGTAACAATGACATATCAGTGCATGTGAAGTATCTTACTCGCAGAATCTGATCAATATTAAAGAAGATGCATGAAAACATCTTCCATTGACCTGCTGCATCATCTACACACAACTAGTTACAAATAAGAAAGGAAAATCATTATGAAAATCATGGAATGTTTCAAAAAATGACTATTTTTGGAAACAATTGGTTTATACTACACTATTAACCTTTTTTTTCCTTTTTAGATAATTGCTAATTCATATAACCAAAACTGCTCATTTATATCATGTTTACACAATTGTTGACAACTTTATTAAGCAGAGAAGCGCAAGCAGAGAGAGCAAAAGGTGAAATGCGTGGAGACAATCAAATTGTGTGGAGACAATCAAACTACCACAACTTGACATTAATGGTTCTGGGGAGGCAGATAAAATTAGCCCTTTATAATGGAAAGTCAGTGGCGCAGCTTGGGGGAGTTCGGTGTGGGCAGTCTGTCCGCGGGGTACTTTTTGGATGCTGACACCGAGACACACACTGACGCTCAAAACACTTCATGACTAATTTTCTAAGTTTGGCCACGCCACAAAAATAGCTCCGATCATTTTCGGCTCCCATTATTTTCAATGGGAAATATTCAAACTTGTTTTTTTTCCCCTAAGCTGTACTCGGGTGGCACATTTGTCTCAAAATTCAAGTGAACCTCCGAAGTCGACCTCCTCAAGCTATTCTCCAATTTTTGTGAATAGACCTACGGGTTGAGGAAACTGGAAGGAGTTTGCATGTCAAGGTTCTTGAGATCATCCTTTAAAAACAGTGCCAATTTTCGGATGTTTAACCAAAATATGCAACAGAAAATGTGGTTACAGCTCATTAGTGATGGATCCTCAGTACAGTTACATGTGTTCTTAGGAACAAGTACCACATGTAAATATTACCCTTAATAGATGCTTGATGTAAGATAAGCCAGTGACCGCAAACTAAAATGCATATTTGACAATAGTTCCGGATATTTGTGGTCGTGTCAAAATTTAGGTAGGTTCCGGTTTTCCTGATGCATTGCTATACACGGTGCAAAAACATAATTTCATTAAAACTATGTATGTATTGCAGGGCTTAAATGAGTAAGACAGCATCATGCAGTATCAGAGAAACTGGAAATCACTCCCCTACGGTCTTGCAACATTGTATGACATGCCATGACCTCAAGTGACCTCACCACCTGTTAGTTACATACAAGGAAGGTGACCCCTCAAAAAAATTGAACGTGGTTGAGTCTACACAAGATGCTCATTGACAGATTTGTCAACACCTTAACATGGACCTTCTCTACGCATCTGGCATTTTTAGGTACCCATAAATGCAAATTACCCATGATAACTAAAATATTTAACACAGTCATAACACATCAATTATTTCATTAAATCAGAATTTTTTTAAAGCACAGTGACTCCTGTTGAAACTCATAAAATGTTAATTTCTAGAAGGGGGGGGGGGGGGGGTGGGCAGCTTTGTTAAGCATAAAATTATAAATTTGGGATGCATGGGCTGTAGTTAGAGATTTGTTTTGTTGGCTCCTGTAGTGGGTTTCCAATATGTTTACAGATTAGTTAATTCTTCTTTATCAAACTAATTATATAGTATATTAGGCAGAAAGGAAAGTTAGCATAGTGAATCCTTGCACCTGGCATTCTTCTTGTTCCCAAACCACAGTCTAGATGATTAGACTGCAATTTATTGAATATTTATTTTCTGAAAGTGATTATTCTTTTCATTAACGAAAATGCTGTGCATAGTACCCCTGATTGTTAGTACCCCTGATTGTTTACCTCACTGCTGTTTTATGAAGTTGATGTACTGTATAAAGGGACAAATGAATCACGTTTGATAGAACAAACATTTTTGCTATAGAGGAATATATAACATTCTGCTAGAGTAAAAAACAATCATTAAGAAAGACTTTAAAGACAATGGTAGTAAAAAATTTATTTATAGGGTTGAATCAGGTAGCTCTGGTTTAAAGCACCAAAATGGCACCTCCGAATTGCGAGCTACTCAGGTGGATCCGATGTGCGTCTGAATACATTTGTAATTCGAAAGTCTTAGCTGTTTCCACACCGACATCTTCTGAAACATGTACAAAAAGTACAAAACCTAGTAGCCTCAAAATCTTCATTATATACTATGGGAGCTTTTGTACACACACAAAAAGCCCTGGAAAGCATGTGCCTATTTTCTATTTTTGGGACTGTAAGCACCTCTCCATATTTGTTGAGCGACACCCGATATTGATGCTATTTTCTTTGTAGCTGTCAGTGTTCTACACTGACCTTCTGACTCATGCATTTAAAAGTGATAATGTATGTGCTTATATTCCTCCTGCCTCCTCTAGAGGTCTCCCTACCATACTTTGCTTGTATTTCCTCCCCTCTGTATGGTGTCAGGTGGGCTCATTACCTTTTGCAACACACCCAGGTTAAACAGTGATTTTGCATTGAAGTTGGATGCCTGACCTCTGAGAGTTGCTGCTTCTGTTCCTGATCCTCTGCATCAGAGCTCCTTCAATTTGTGACCCTGTCCAGCAACTGGGAATCTGAACCTTGACGGCTCAACCAGCCCAGTGGATGATTTTCAGCATCTCCTGAGACCCTCTGACTACATCAAGATTTCCTCAGCTCCCTTAAAGTCACCCTTCTCAGTCCTCACCCTCTCTAGGGTGTTCCTCATGCTTAGCTACCCTTTTCAGTCATCACCCTCTCTAGGGTGTTCCTCATGCTTAGCTACCCTTCTCAGTCATCACCCTCTCTAGGGTGTTTATCCTGCTTAGCTACCCTTCTCATACCTCACCCTCTCTCGGGTGTTCCTGTTTAGCTACCAATCTCAGACCTCACCCTCTCTCGGGCGTTCCTGTTTAGCTACCCATCTCAGACCTCACTCTCTCTCAGGTGTTACCGCTTAGCTACCCTTCTCATACTGCACCCTCTCTCGGGTGTTCCTGCTTAGCTACCCTTCTCATACCGCACCCTCTCTTGGGTGTTCCTGCTTAGCTACCCTTCTCATACCTCACCCTCTCTCGGGTGTTCCTGTTTAGCTACCCTTCTCAGATCTCACCCTCTCTTGGGTGGGTGTTCCTGTTTAGCTACCATTCTCAGACTTCACCCCCTCTCGGGTGTTCCATTTTAGTTAACCTTACCTCAGGCCTCACCCTTACCGCAGGCCTCACCCTTACCGCAGGCCTCACCCTGACCTCAGGCCTCACCCCTTGTGTATCTCTTTTTACCCCTAAATTTGCTTTGTCTACAGTCCCTGTCTTTGTTCATACTGCAGTTCCTACTCAAACCCTTTTCCTATTCTGCAGTTGTTTGCTAAATTCCCTTTTGTCCCTCCTTCAGTCTTTATTCCAATCCCTAGCTCTTTGTTGCTTTATCTGTTCTCACTCTGCACAATAAATAACACGCAACCAGACACCTCCACTATCCCTGCACTGAAACTCCTACCTGACCTGGTAAAGGCCCAGACAGTAGCTGCGACCACACCCGTGTTTGGTAAACTATACCTTTAACTTAAAGGAGAAAGGCACATTAAAGAATATCGACTTATGCGAACCACAACAGAAAACTCCAGCAAATAATTCCTTGCAGCTGTAGTTAGAATTATCATGTGCATAATTAACTTCCAAGCTATGTTCTCGGAAAAAAAAGAAAACAAAAAAAAAAAACCTATCTTTCCATTTCATTTTGACAAGTCACCTATCTGGCGTAAAAAATCAGCGTATGGGAAATGATGATCACAACACTGCAATGCTAATTTGTCTTCTTACATAAATAAATAAAGGCAGGCATTCAACTATTAGAAACAATATGAGGGATGGAGACAAGCAAAAATAAAGTCTCCCGTTTCAACATAAGTTTGGAAATTAAATGAAATGTAATCTTTTGCAGCGATCCTTCGAGGTTTTAAAAAGATAGATAGTCTCCCGGGACAAGTTGTCATAAAACCAGGATATCAAACCGGTGGAATAAAAACAATAGGTTTATGTATCAAGCCGGTTCAACCAAGCAGTGATAAACTGTGTCAGCTATTGAGAAGATGCCTGACAGATTTCATTTGTACGAGTTCAGATCTTGCCCTGATGTCACATGTCATATCATCCCACCAGCCCTATGGTGTTTTACATGCACCCCTCCAGGTGCTGTCATGGGATTTTGAGAACGCATCCATATAAAATTGCTGGAAGCTCTCTATACTGTAGCGATGGCTGACTTTTGTGTGGATCAAGTCAAAATACCAGAAAACAAAATGTACAACTGTCACTGTTTTTAAGGGAATGACTCTGAAAGCAATGTTTAATCCATCTCTAGATAAACATAGGTTTGTTGAGGACAACAGAGCGGTGCAGTTGCTGGAGCATCATGGGAAATACAGTCCACAGCTAACCTCTGGCAATACCCTGTTCTAGCAAGTCATTGTGGAATCTGTAGTTAAAGTTTTAGAATTCTAGCTGCTGTGATTTTGTATGCACCCCAACTGTATATCTTGGATAGTCCTCATTTGGGACTACTATTCAGGGGTCTTGGTTTTATTCTCCAGTGTTCTGGACACTGGAGAGTTAATACCGGTCCTGAGCAGAGATTTGGTCAGAAATGCTGACACTCCCCCTCCCGAGCCATGACCTCTGATGTCTAACATGGCTGGTGGGGAATGGCTTCCTACAGTCCCGAGTTTGTCTAAACGCTAAACAATTGAGCTCCAGACACCCGAGGCTGGAGCTCAATCATGATGTAGTGTGACATCCTGCAGTGTGCCATAACCCTGGCCCTTTTGGCTCCACTCTCAAAGTTGGCAGGTAGGAGAATGTTGCAAAGAATGGTTACACTGATACCCAGTGTACTAGGCAGCTGACCGACACAGAGTACCAACCACACACATATGCATGATTGTGTAGCCAAGCTAACATGGAAGACTCTGATTCTAATTAGTCAGCCAATTATACAAATGTGATTAGCTGTCATCCGAAAGAGGGACAGTCTTCCTAAAACTTGCCTGTTGGATGCAGCAAAGGGATCTTCCATGTTGGAGCTCTGAGTATTGACCCCTTGAATGAGCAGACCTGAATGCATTGCACCAGCTGCTTCCGCTGCCCTGGACAGACACACCCATATCTTACTTAGCAAGTTAGGAGGCAAGTCATGGTGCTCAGTGAAGGCAATCTATAAGTCATAGTAAAAAAAAAAAAATCTTTCATATTACCACGTAAACCTAATTAAAATGAATTAAATATAAAAAAAAAAAAATATTTATACAACCTAAGTAGATTTAGGTTGTCTACTCTTTTTTTTACATTTTTTTTTTTTAGGTTCCCTTAAAAACTTTTGAGTGATTGCCTGTTCCTGCTGAAGAACATCAAACTGTAATTGTAAAAGAAATCTTGTTCTAGGTGTGTGTGTGTTGTTATTGAACACCTGTCAAGGCAGACGTGAGACAGAGAATACTGTTAAAGTTTGATAGATGAAATAAGGAATGTAACGGAACAAGCTGACACTAATAATGAATACACTGTACTTAAGATGTGGGCAGAAACATTGACATTAACCTTGTTCCTTAAGTGCTAGAGGTGCAAGCATTGCTTTGTTCTTTAGCGCACTTCATTAAAACTTCAACTCTTAAGACTATAAAGTACAGAAATCTGAAACTAATTTAATTACGAACCTTGTACGCTCCTATTTTTTGTTGTCTGTGGCCAGAGAGTAACTGGTTTATGAGGTTATCTGATATAATAATATCTTTTGCCAGCAAGGCGCTTTTTGATCAATACTATCATTAAAATTCTTGCTTGGATCATCCATAAACAATAACTCTTCAGAGATTTTTCATTTATGCTATTCAATCCTAAAATCTGTATACTTCACTTTATTAGTTTTCAATTATTTCACTTTTGGGAAAAATTTGTAGTTCCCTGTGCATAAAAAAAAAAAAACACACAAAAAAAAACCACAAAAAATCCTGCAAAATATGTGTTTTGCCATAAAAAGTGAATGTGAGTGTATTGTTTAAACAGGACATTATCTGATAGGGTGATAGGTATCAGGTTTTGCATCTTTCTGTAATAGATTTTATGGTCGTCAGCAAAATTAACAACCTTGTCTGGAAGGAAATAAGCATGTTTATGTTTGTTCCGGTTCTAAAGTAACTAGTAAAAAAAAAAAAAAAAAAGTTTTGGTCTTAAAGTTTAAAGCACTTGTATAGTGGATTTTATGAACTTAATTGCAGTTTATTTATTTTGTCTTAGAAAATGATGTAATTTGAGATGTAGATGTCTAGGCGTGGAGGGGGCAATTATTTTAAAAAGGAAACAAAATGCAACATACTCATGATCATTTATCCCTTCATGATGTTAAGACATTCTATGCCGTCCTACATTATAAAACTCCAATGCCTGTAGGATGGCATTCATCGTCCTTGGTTTAACAGCTCATGGCGGTCCACCATAAAGAGCTGCTGTTCGGATCCTGCCGCTGCTGTCTCACTTGTAAGTAAGTGTAACCGACACTCAAATTGAACACCAGCTACATTTTTATAAATGGGTAACGTTTTCGAGCACACCTCTGCAATGTCATGAGTTATATCCCAAGGTACTGAAAGATTTTCGTCCGGTCAGGTCTCTGCCACTGTGTCCCTGGCTCTCCATCCCTTTGTGATCGGGTCAAAGAACACACAAATTGGATTTTGGTGCTTCCTTCCTGCAGAAGGAAAGTACCCTCTAGCATGAACGGGTTAAAGACCCCTCTGACTTGAAAATGAACTGCTTATTTTGAATATCTGTATTTTAGTGGTGTTTCATTTACTCACAAGTTTCAAGTTTGCAGCATCTATAGATCCTCCCACTGAGCTCTCCATCATTCGGCTGAAGTCTGGGAGGAGTAAGGGCCTCAAAGTGAGTTAAAAAAAAAAGCAAGATCGAAGATCTGACCCAAGATTCTGAACAGCATATCCATTCCCAGAGCAAAAATAACTTATTATATTATATTTAAACATAATGCAATCTTTAAATTAATTATTGTCACAAAACTATGTTCTTTTCAAGTATAGACATTTTAAATATACATGCTTAATAAAATATACAAATAAAATTCCTTGTTGGGCCATCTCTAGCAGGGGTTGGACATTTTGTTTAGAATCTTGAGTCAGTCCAGCTATGCAACCAGAGAAGGCTCAATAAGGTACTTTATTTGTATTCTTTCTTTAAAACATTCCTATTTTTAATGTCTTCACTTGACGCAATTTTTCAGCTGAAGATAACTTACTTCTTTCTGACAGTTGTTCTTTAATGTTAGTCAGTTGATGTTTTTGCTAGACACGTATTCTAAATACTTTCTTCTGGAATAAAAAAAAACAGCACACATAAAAAACAACACAGTGCAACAGAGTGGACTCTTCACCAATGCAATAATATCCAATGCCAGTTTTGCAATGAACAGGAATTACAAAATCATGAATTTATGTGATTGCTTATGTATGAGGTATTTTCTGTATTTATTTAAGTGTTTTGTGGAATATTTTATTTGGAGTTTTAATTAATTTGTCGATACATATATTGTCAATTAATGTAGAACCTTTATATCGCCTTTGGAAATGTACGTGCGTTTACATTTTTTTAAAATATATATTTTATCCATAGAATATTTTTAGTTGGTTTTAACTATTGGCTATTTGATTTTTTTTTTATTATTTTTTCTAGAATGTTTACCATCTTCTTCTTCTATCCACCGAGGCTCTGTGAAATAAGACATTTTTTTCATTATTATATTCCTTATATTTAGAAGTGATCTAACCACATGATGCGGTTGGTTATGATGAGGTCATATACGTCAAGCTATATTTGCTGTAGAGTTGGTATTCTACATCTCTATGTATTCGATATACTTTCACTGCTCCATCATGTTGAATGACAAACTGTACTGCTGAGTTTTATCATCTTTGTACCCTGTATCTTGTTTTTTCCTTTGCCACCTCTTTTTCATTTGCCAGAACCTAATAAAAATGATTATTCGAACAACAAAAACACACATTGTTTTTGGTTGTAGTTTTCCATTGCATCGTGACCTATTCAGGGATGGCTGTAACAGTCTAAAATAGCATAATGATTATATTTTCATTAAAAAAAAAAACAACATACAGATTTTTGAGTCAGTGATGACATGGTTTTATCTCACCATTAACCTATACATTGTGCAGGGACAAACCCGGTGAGTTTCCCCCACTAAGCAGACCCACCAGGTTTGTCCCTACACAATGTATAACCACATTGGAGGAACTAAATGTTCATCTCACCTGTACCTCACCTGCAACTCATCTTTTAGTGAATAGTCTCCTATGAGGTAACTGACATGGGATAATTTAGCAAAAAGAACAGATGTGAAATGTGGGGAAATTGGAATGATGTAAGCAGTATGCTAAGTGGACAGAAATGGGGCATAGGTGAATGGGCTCAATTAATGTGGGAGAGTATTACAGATGTTCGGAAAGAGCATTGATTTGGAGGGCAGGAGAAGAATACTGTATGGTGCTGATCCGAAGGAAGCTTTACAATATATTCTGGGTGGAGAAGGATTAAGGATGAAAAGTTTGTAGGGGAAGGTAACAGTTGTCTGAAGGGTGCAATGGGAAAATGGAGGGAGGAAAAACAAAGATGGGGTGATGCTATAAAAACAGTAGTGTGGTATGGAAAGCAAAGAAATGTCTATGACCTAATACGATATAGGCACTCAAACCAATCACCATCAGGGATATGCTTGTAGCCTTTTTCCCAGAAGGCTTTTCTTTTTTGGTGGGAATTGGCCACACTGATTATTGAATATGCAATGGAAAGCCTATCTGTTGTCAGCAGTTATTTCTAGAGCTCAAAGCAGTAGCAGTCATCAGATCTTCCCCATAACAGCCTCACAGATTTGAAGGCAAGGTTTGGCTTTCTTGGGAGGTGGTGCCATTGTACAGCGGTGTGTGGGCCTTCCTATCACAGTTCGACTACGGTGTCCTGACCTCCTTCTTGCCTCACTATTGTGGATCAGAACAGCTGATTTAAAAAAAAAAAAAATCTATTTATGTGAATTCAGAGCTCCAAAAGTAATTATCTATGGCGACCAAAAAAGGGGCTACACACATTTTCTTTCCCCACCTCTTTATCAAAAATTATTTAGAAAGGTCACATTAGCAAAGAAAACCTACACCCCGCACCAGAGCTGTGCAACAGGAACTGGCTTGAAAGAGAAACATTATAACAACAGCTGGTGTATATACACCAAAACAAATGTAAGAAAAAAAATCATATCAGCTCTCTTAATGTTATTACAATAAATGTCTCAATGAAATGTATGTCTTCTAGTCACCGGATAAAAATTCAAAAGACGAAAGTACCTTGTTAGCAAGCCATAAACAGACGACTTGTGTGAAGACCGTTTCAATGTGAAGCAAGGTGTTTTGTTATTTCTAACAGGGCACCTTGTAAATTTCACCTGTGGCGTGACTTGATCTCACTTTAACAGATGTTGCAGATCCTCCTAGGCTTTTTCCACCCTCCAATCCTTCATTTTCATACTGTGTTACCAGATGCTCATCTGCGGAGGCATCAAAAAATCTGGCAAAGGTACACTTCAGCCTTATAGCGTGGCATGCCAATGAGACCGCTAATACAAAGCTTTCATTTACAGCCAAGCTCTGAAGATTACACTTTTGAGGGAAAATGAGTATATTAACTCTTGGCACAGTTTGCATTATATGTAAACAATGCTTGTTTAAGCAGTGCTAGGCTGGACTGGTCTAAGTGCTAAAATAGTAGTAGCAACCGTGGAAACCAATGAAATGTTAAGGAAGTTTGTACCTAATTTAGCCGAATTTGACTTTGTCTCCAAAGTCGACTTTTAGTAAATAGACCCATGTGAGTCAGATGTCATGTGACATGCATTAAAAGACTTTGCAGAGTGTAACAGTATGAAAAGGGGTCTGTGCTACTTTCACAATGAACAAACCACTGCGACCCACCCAGGTGAGGGCTGACAGGGGGGCAATAGGGCATTACTTTTAAATACCCCAGTTTGTAAAAAAATTTATCTTTCCATCCAATTGCCTTGTCCGCTGATCAATCGCTGTTCATTATCTGTCAGCAAAATTGTCCTGCATGTCTTTGTGTGTCTATCTCTGATAACTATTACCAAGGGAAACTATATTGTTTTTGCCCTCCAGCCCAACTGTTTGCCCTTACTCTAAGGGCAAGGTAAAAAGAAATGAGAGTTCAGAGGATCTGGTGAATAAGGGGGGGGGGGGGGGGGGGAAGGGGAGAGAAAAGGGAGATGCTGGGAGGTAATATTGTTGCCCCCACCTTCCTTAAAATATTTCTGCAGACACCCATGGTCAAGACAAAATTTAAGTGCAAGCATTCTGATGACACGCTATAAGCGTGCAAGGTAATAACTGACAACCCACACCAGCGTTCTTATTTTCTAAAGTTTTTATTTCATGCACAAACTCATTTTTAGAGGCGTAGGGTCACAGACCCATGTATCAAAGTAAGATGACAGACTCTAAAGAAATCAATAAACTCACACAGATTTAGTGCCACCATTGCACATGGAAAAAATGGTCGGTAGTCTAGGCCAAAAAGCTAACATCTTACATGCACACTCTTGAAGTAATAAATTATTTATATTTCCTATTGACACGTCTGGGATTGTAATATAAAAATAAATTACGAGCTATATAAAATTTACCTTTTCTACGTCTTTAAGTATATTATTGGAACATTTTTTTTTTATAATTATTATTAAAGCTTTTATTTTATATCATGTTGAGTCTCAAAACCTTGACTTCCAATAAAACTATTGGCCAATATTTCAAATCCCATTATTTCCTTCAATTATTTCAAATGTTGCAGTAGAAATTATTAATGCCTTTGATGTTGGAAGAACAAGTCGGTGTCTTTCTTTAATTGGCATATTATCATCCTCGAGGTTTTATGGCGTCCAATACGGGAGAGCTTATTATCATAAATCACAATTCTATTCTTTCTAGTTAATTTGGTTATCATGACTGCAGAGAAAGGTCAGTGTGAATTCCCAACCCATCATTAAATCATACAGGCACAGACTGGTTGGGTGGGAGCAGCCACATCTGTTTATCGACATACTGTATCTTTCATGACCCCACTAACATTGATATCCGTTGCCAATAATACCCCTGTAACAGGATCATTAATATTAGCATCAGTCTATATGTCGACATGTTAAGCCAGGGGCGTGCAAAAAAAATCAACAATGTAACATATAATGTGAAATTATTACTATTATTATAACCCAGGTTACCTGTAATGTAGAAAACATAAAAGGAATACTCTCACCACTAGCAGCCAATCAGCCTGATACTCCAGCTGAGCTGTATTCTCTATAGCAGATATGTTTTAAAAATAAGTAATAGGAAATAACATATTGATGTTTGATCAGAAAAAAAAGTTACTTAAAAAAAATATATGACATCACACTGTGTAGACACGGAGGATAAGGCAGAGAAAAATGGTCTTACATATTTTGCACACAATAAAGGTGTTAATTAAAGATAATTTCCTATTACTTTGTTGCCTCTACGCCTACACTTTGGGAAGTGATTAAAACAAATAATAATTAAAAAAAAAAAATTATATATATATATATATACATAAACAATTTTCTGATCACAAACTCTGTTGTTATAAATTTTTTAACTGTCTTCAAACCCCAATCACCGTATTTTCGAAACCATGAAATTCAGCTATTAAAATGCTTAGAATAGTAATAAATTAAAGAGCTCTGAGAGCAAAAGGCCAGACTCAGGTCTGCATGGTAATGCTCTCTGTAGTCACGCATGATCCTAGTGACCGCATGTGCTGGAGGTCATATCGGGCACAGGAGGAAACACAGAGAGTTAACATGAAGACCACCCCCAAATGGTGCCCAGAGTTTCCAATCCCTACACACATGTTCCTCCATCTGTTACCTTAAAAGTATTGGCAGCTTTTATACCAAAAAATACTGCACGTGATATTGCTTCAATAGAGTTAAAATAGATAGCAAACCAATCTCTTACCGGCCTGCTAGTAGAATACCGTCTGGGTGGGAACTCTATAGATGACTGGCTGGTGCGGGCTCCGGGCCCTGTATTAAGCTCTGGTGATAGTTTCTCCACTGTCTCCAACCATACTTGCATTTTTTTTTTTTTGTCATTTTATCAAAATACCATAATGTAGTTATACTCCATTAAGCATTTTGTAACTCTTATATAGTTACTGTTCTGAAAACATTTTGAATCAGTCTCTTTAGAATCTCTTTGTCTAGGTTTTTTTGTGTGATTAGATAAGTAGGTCTTCAAAGTTATGCTTTTAGCTAGGTTACTTTGAAAAGTTGAACTTTCAAACTGAGAAAACTCAGGGGAACCTTTGGTATTCATAACATTTTGGAAAACAAAATATACTTACAGGGATGTAAATACACTATTATAATAGATAAACTGAATAGAGTATATAATAATGGTATATAAATATGTTTGTGCTGTATTTAAAATATCTTTACTTTAATTCTTCTACACGTTTCTGTTCAAATCTCCAGATAAAATCTGGAGAATTGAAATGCTCGAATTTCTAGATTCTTGAGTTTGGAGTGTTTTCGGGGGTGAACGGTGCATACTGAGTAGCCAAAATTGTAGGCTTTCTATAGCGATATTGTCCAATCTGAATGCCCCATAGGCTTTGGTATCACAATGGCTGAAAAGCTGTTTCGTACCCGAATTCAGTGATATTGAGTAGCTGCATTTCGAAGATTTGTGAAATGCGGCTAACATGCTCGACCCAAATATATTACGGGTCGAATCAGTATATATTAGGTGGACCCTTTACAGCAAGTATTCCTATCCTCATTGCAACATTGTTTTACATTTTATTCCTACAGGAGAATTAACACTCAGTGAATTTTGTTAACAATGATTAAACATATATTGCTAATAGAAAAACTAACACTAAACAAATAAGAAATAGAACACAGTATCAAGGGAAATATCGAAGGAAAAAAACTATATATCATCCCATAGCACACTTTCTCATTAAGATGCCCATGTAAGAATCTGTTAAGTATCTCCAGAGAGAAATTATGTGCAAATGCAGAAATTAAAAAATGAATATTAGATGATCCTATTGAGAAATTCTAGTGATACAGTTGTGTTGCTAGATATAAGAAATTGGATATATATATTTTATCTGTCCATGAAAAATTGAAAATTCACCACAGGATATCACATATAGCTTTTACGTAGGCTGTTTTCTACTGTATGACCTAGAGCAATAATCGGGGTTGCGCCTGTGAGGAATATTTTGAAAGAACTGACGGGCAGGATCCTAGTCAGCTCTGATGTAGAAATATTTTTTAAATTAAATTGAAAATATTGTGTATGGGCTTTTGTTGTACCAAACTATGTATGCCGATAATATTACAGCTTTCCTAAGCATTTGGCTGTTTACAATGAATACAAATGATGATAGACATGATTCCCAAATGTCATAGGTCAGGGTATTTGAAATAGGTCACATGCTGAGAAATGCATGTTTGTTTTGGGTCACATTAAATTTTTTTTAAAAAAATGTATTTACAGTGATGGTGAAGAATATAAAAAAAAATGGTAACTTTTTGGTAGTAACAAAAAAAGCACTCACAAACTGTTTAAATCAACTTTATTTAACAAAACTAGGAATTGTTTAGGGCTAATGAGAATCAGTGTAATCTAGTCAGTTGAGCAGCACCTTGCTGTCAAGTGAGCAAGCCACATGTGGCCAACAGTACTCAAGTCGGACACCCCTGTCTTCACCAATGCATGAATTTAAATATTTAGTTACAAAGCTCAAGAATGCTTTAAAATCATAAATTAAGTATTAATAAAATGACATGAAACAACAACATTGGTTAATAGTGAATAATGAAAGCTTATAAAATTTATTTACTTACAGTAATAATGTGTTGCATAAATAAATATACTTACTTCATTCCATTCCTTGCAACAAAATGGCGGGCACATTTTTTTCAAGGCTTAAAATGGTTTCGTAGTTGCATATTTCATACCTGCCAACAAACTGAGGTAGGGTCATGGGGGTTCCAGCAGCAAGGTGGAGCCTAAAGTGGGGAGGTTATGTGACATTGTGTGACCCCACAAGATTGTCATCCAGCCCATCCAGTGCAGGTACCAGATTTCTGGAGCTCACTCCTTTAGATGATGTCGCTCTTAAAAATGCCTGTACAAATTTGATGGGACAAGATACACACAACAAAACTGGGACTTTCCCGCCAAATCCGGGACTGTGGGCAACTAATTACATTTGGAATTGTGGGTTATGCTTGCCGTGGAAAAAAACATTGGTGCAATAAGTTGTTTTGTTTCTTGCCAGCAATAGCATGTATGTCCATGAAAAAATAATGTCAGCACCATATTCATTAGCAGACCATTCTAAAACCTATGTACATTTTCTTTATTTTGCCTTCTCACATCCTTAATAATTCGATTTCTTTAATTATCCATAACTTGTATTTGGTAAACGAGTTTTATGTTTTAACAAGCCTCTCAATAATCCTATGTGGATTTTTAAATTTCATTTTGATTATTGAGTATTGGCAAATGAGGTTATTAAATGTAGCTAGGTCATTACCCAATTTTCGACTTTTAATTTTATTCAACCAAAGAGTATACTAAATATGTAACAACAAAACAACTTATTTGGAATGGGTGCATACGAGTTCAAATAAACTCCTTATTCATAAATTTGATTGCTGCTTAGCATCCATATAACATTTTAGAGAATATCTTTCTTTGGGATTATTTCAAATTATTATGTACACTTGCATAGTGGAATAGTCTCTTAAGAAATAAAAGTGTTCTATATATGTTGATTCTTATGATTACAGGATATTACTTTGCATCCTATGGTGCCGCACTTAAGTCTCTAATTACCCTTGTGAATTATAGTACATTGGAGTAGGGAATTCCTTAATGTTTGAGAAACAACAGGTAGTTATTGCATGCAATAAAATGGTACTGACAGAAGCAGGCCGGCTGTCTTACTGTAATATGTGTCACGGAAAGGAGAGATAATGTCTTACGGAATGTTTACTGAAGACAGTCGTTTGACAAATGGTACTGCTGAAAATATAAAACAAGGCCTCAAAGATGTAAAACCTAACCTTCCTGTGTGGAGTGCTGCTAATGTATTGATTATGTTTCCTAAAGAGATTCCTACACCAGTTTCTTGGTCTGTCAAGACACTATTGATAGTCATTAGGTTGACATATGGAACGTTGGTTTACACAGAGTCTATGCTTAGGGTTCCACCGATATATCCAGTCGCTACCAAACACTGGTGGGATAAAGGACTTAAAGGGACTTTGTCACCTTGGTATTGTTTATTCTGTGAATGTAGAAAACATAAATAAAAGTAAATTACCTATACAGTGTGCTAGCAGAATGACAAGGAAATGCATACAGGAAGTGCAAAAATATTTTAAATGTGTCTATGGGGGTCTCCTGTTTATGACATCACCCTGTGGCCTGATATGCAAATTACACATTTCCCACTAAAAGTCATTTGTTTGGCCATAAGTTGATATCAGAAACAGGAAGCACCCCAGACATATAAAACACTTTTACTCTTGATTTATGCAGTTTCTTGTAATTCAGCTAAACCAATGCATAGATCATTTTTCATTGGGCTTATTCTCTACATTTGCAGTGTAGATCATTTTTAGGAGATGGCGTTCCTTTATTGACTCCGTGCAGTAGACATGTGAGGTATCAACTAGTCAAGTTAACATACATTTTAAACATAAGTAATGAATAAACAAAGAACGATGCATATATTTGCTTTTTATAGGCACAAACACACATGAACATATACATATACCTCCTAACATTTCCACCCGAAACACCGCGGGCGGAGCTTGGGAGGTCAAGTGTCAGCATAACCACTCAAACTGACAGCACTAGTGGAGATGTGCGGTGTAACTGCCTGTCGTCCAGACAACTCTACGCACCTTCTCCGGTCTCAGAGAATGCAATCTGGTCCGCGGAATTGTGGCTGTCCGGCAAGCTCTATCTCTCTTCCCGAAACGTGGGTCGGGCGGGGAGTATATACACACATAGACAATGTATAATTATAGATTTTTCCCTTGAAATTGCAACTTTATT
The DNA here is from genome assembly GCA_036172795.1 of Pelodytes ibericus. Taxonomy (NCBI): domain Eukaryota; kingdom Metazoa; phylum Chordata; class Amphibia; order Anura; family Pelodytidae; genus Pelodytes; species Pelodytes ibericus. Next base: position 186,801,530 of record CM069862.1, read on the forward strand.
TACCAGAGGTGCCTAAAGTTTGACAAAATTGATTTAACTATCTCCAGCACTGTACAAGTGTAGTTTTTGCATAAAGTACTGTTTTTCCTAAATTCTAAGATGCACTTTTTCCCCGATTTTAACAGCTCTAGGCAGGGCCTCCATCAGAAATTTCAGGGCCTCTGAAAAAAAACCTTGAATGCCCCTGTTAATTAAACAAAACAAAACAAAAATAGACTGTAGGTGTTGTAATAGTAACAATACAAATCAAACAGCTTCATAAAAATGTCATAGGCACACACTAATAGTACAGACACAATTGTAATTTGACAGCAGATGGATAAGTACAGGTCTGCAACCTCGGCTATAGGATTTGCAATTATCTCTACATTAAATCACATACATCATTTTTCAATAAAAGCAAAACCAGTTGGGATATGAGCCTTAGCATCATTATCTTAAGGGTACATCTTTTTTGTTATAGGCACTCCATTTAAAGGAGCAATTAGCATCCTTTGTATAGGCCAGCATGACAAACTCAAGAGAAGATTTGGTCCTGCCAGTGACACTGACAGACGTTTTTTTGTAGCCACTTGAACCTCTACAATAGATGTCAGATCCAGATCTCGCTTTGGTCCTGAAAAGCATGTCAGCTCATTGAGCCCACATGCTTGGAGTGCCGGCTATTCACCTCCTTCAACATCATAAACGGTAGCATCAAGACCCCTGGGTTGTTGTGTTGCTTTTTTTTTGGTTTTGTTTTTTGCAATTATGAAACAGCAATTTTGTCTAAGGTTTATAGTCATAGGAGTGAGTTTCCTTGACAATGTTAAGTGCTAAAGAGTAGTGTATTAGGCTAGTCTTTTGGGGACAGCATCCAGCAGAATATGAAGTTATTTTATATGGTCTACGAGTATATACAAACAAAGAATACAATAGAAAATACCAAGAAATATCAAAAGACATACTGGTTCCGGTCAAACAAAATCAATATGGTTAGGTTATTTTTTAACGTAAGATATTAACTAATATACACTTATAATACAAGGGTATATTCTGCAATAAATGGACTATTTGTGTTTCTGAGGATCCTGTTAGAAGTATGGACTATATTATTGTGACCACATGTCTTAAGTGGATATAATGTGTAATATGTTGTTTTATAGCATATGCGCTGTCATGCTATTTTCACTATAGTTCACCTTGGAATCTATTTAACATGTGCTCTGAGGGACTACACAGCATCAGGATTGATGCTCTGTGGGGGGATATTGAGCAGAGAACATGAGAATGGCTCATATTCCCTCCTTTTCCCCTTTGCGTGTAAGCTTTGGATTCTAGTCATTCAACCTTGTTATTCTGCATGTATTCACAGAAGGCAAGCGATAGCCATGTGTATGCAAAGCATGTGCAGGCTGCTCACACATGTTCTGTCTTCGAACTTTGTTAATGGCCTATGCCCTGTCAGAGGGCTATCCCCTGACCCATGCCATATCAGAGGGCTATCTCCTGGCCATTCCCTACCAGAGGGCTTCATCCCCTCATATGGTTGCCTCCCCTTCTCAGAACCCCATTAGCGGGTCCTTGTCTAAGAACCCTTTTAGAGGATCCCCCTGTTAGAGGGTGACCTTGTTCTCTGTTTCTGTGTTTCCTTTTTTCCCTGATCTGATCCATTTCTTATTTTCCTGTTATTATGTTCCATTCTGGCTTTTCTCTATTTCCCTCTGCCCTTGTTACTTGTCTTCTATTTAAGTGTGCTCCACTTTTCTGCAGCACCTGAGGATTCCAGCTCCCAATATCCCTGTTTCTAGTTTCTCCGTAGGAAGCATCTGAGGGATCCGACTCCTCACTCCATCCTTTATGCACCTTACTCATTAGCCCTGTTTGTTTTATGTTTAGTTCTTAATATTGTCTTATGTGTTACCCTGCCCATGTATGTTTTAGTTCCTTTAGTCCTGGACTCTGTATTATGTTATTCTTGTTCTATGCCTGCTCTAGCAAGTCTGCAGGGTTTCACCAGTTCCTTCTCTATCTATACTGGATGCAACAACTGCTATCACAGGCCCTGGAATGTGGCTGAATCAACCTGGAGCCTCAGGGAAGTACGGTTACCCTGCACCAGGCCCTGTGTTTCCACATACTGCGCAATGGATTCCTGTACAACATCTATGGGCGCCCTGGGTCCTATGTCACCAGGACCCCATCTGCAACAGTGAAAAGGTATGGCTTTCCAACTTGTTTTTCTATTATTGGATACCCCTTTAAAAACGATTCATGTTCAAGACAAGAGCACAGAAAAGCAATAAATTAAGGAGAAAAAAATGATTACAAAGTTATTCTGATGGATGCTCTGGACTACCTCTATTTGCATGTTAATGAAGCGGAAGGCCAGATGCCACTAATTACAACCTCTCCACTCCTGTCCAATATACCACAAGCACAATGTGCATGAAAAGATTTGTTAATTCTATAATGCAAATGTGATTTAAGATGCTAAGAATAATAAATTCAAATTTGTGGCATCAACACTGGCATATTGGCCTATTGGCTGATGCATCCATTAATATAAACGAAGAACAAGAAACTAAATGTATACACATTATTAGGTACTGTGTTAGAGAGGGCTGGAACCCTAAAAATAAAACATCTGCCCTATAAAAGGCTTCCCCTAATGCTTACCTTTTATCCTGATGTATTGTGCTGGAACAAACAACCTATACATTTTTTTTGCAGGTTCTGTGATCCTTCTAATACTACAGTGCTGACATCTTGTGTCTGTCACTGTCTGCCTGCTCCCTTCCTCTCATTTTTCCTGAACTGAATGAGACAAGACATCTACAAACCCCAATTTGGATATTGAGAATACTGTTCTGTTTCTCAAGTAAAGCACTGTCTATATATCACCCCATTAAACTTGCAATGTGTTTGTAGTATTTTCTAGTAGTTTCTGCTAGATACTGTCCGTGTTTACAGTTCATCTAAAATAGTTGCCAGTTCTTTACACAGTTGACAAGTCTAAAATGCTTCAATTTCCTTTTGAATGGTGCTTTGCAAGAGATAAAACAGGTAGACATTAGCTTTTATAAATATAAGAAAATATATATATTTTAGGGGTTTATTCCATCTTTCATTATTCCTTTTCCACGAAGATAAAACCAGGTGTAAAAGGCCTTTTGTGCATGTGTGTGTGTGTATATAAATATGTATATATATGGCAACTTGAGCCTTACGTAGTAGTTGCAGTGCATGCCCACAGACCCTTGCCGTGCTTTTTGGCACTAAGCACCTCGTTTTCCGGTAACATACCCTGATCACATATCATATAGCTTAAAAAAAATAACATAGCTGAAATATAACAAGTGGTCAGCCTCAGTGTAAAGATTTCTGCAGCCATGCGACCGAGGGTGATGGAAGTTACAATCCAACTACCCAAAAGGCTACTTCCAAAAATTACAGCACAATGATGTATAATTTTACTCTTGTGATGGAAAAAAATGGGTTATTGAATTTTTTTTTTCTTTTTCTGCGATGCATTGCTACGATATTATCTGAAAACCCCCCACTATTTGTGGACTAAAGAAAGCCAGCGTTAATCTCCGCATCTTAAGAGACGGAGATTGTGCGAGTACATAGGCACAGCATGTGAAGAATGATATCGAGCATCAGGATAATAATCTTGATACATTATTAGCACATCTCAGAAACTGCGAAAGGGAAAATAGAGACTTTATGAAAATTCATGCCAAATAAAAAGCCGGGGGATTAGGCCGTTAGTACAGAAGTAGTAGACACTGTCTCATTATTAGATTTTATAAAACCCACAGGACAAACACATTGTAAAGAAAGGTATTTATCTTGGAACAATACTGCACCTCCTCTCACACTATCTTTAAGTGACTGAAGCGAGCGGGATAGTTATTGTGCTAGGCTTTGTGTTTACAGACAGTAAAAAAGACAAATTACAGAATTAAATCATATAGGGAGCGATTAAAAATATGCATCATGGGAAATAGAATGTAAGCACATGACCATACAAATGGAGGGTAGGGCGGTCTGTCACTCCGGGCAATGTGCTTGTTGGTTGGACTTGGAAACAAAGTCAAAACAAAGCAGTTTAGTCAGTGAGAGAATAGTACTAATTGACAGATGTGATGCTAATAAACCACCCATAGGACAAGTGAATCACAGTAATCTTGTCTTATTGAGTATTTTGCCAACATCAACAATAGAAGCTCATTCTTAACAGTCAATTAACTTTTTGCCAGTGTTTTGGTTTTTTTCAAAACTTCCTCAGGACAGTCATCTGCAGGTTCTAATTTAATGTTAACCAGTTTATAAGCTTCACTTGTCGGAGAGGAGAAAACAAACAGCGGTGGTTATATCTGCCTTTTGGTGTTATTTAATTCTAAAAGCGCTATCCACAAACGATGGACAGGTCGTATGATGTGATTACGTACAAACGTTTTTTTTTCCGAGCTAAAAACACATTTAGGGTTCTTCTACCATGCTAAGAATTGCATATTAAATTTTAAAAAGGGATTAAACAAATACATGCCGGATGTCTGAGCAATAAGTTTCATGCAAATCTGAGACCATCATTTAAAAAGATATCTCAAAAATAAGACCCATTTTTTCAAATTACAAAAGTTCACTGCTGTTCACAGCCCATGCTTCCAGCCTCGTTTTAGACAATGAACAAAATACTTATTAAGACAAAACTGGGTTGTAGTGCAATATTAGGAGAGACAACCCCCCCCCCAATTAAACCCACAATGAGTATATTCTAAAAGTTTCTGCTAGATATTGCCTGTGTTACCAGTCCGTCTAGAATTGTTGCCAGTTCTTTAGACAGTTGGCAAGAGTGAAATGCGTCAGTGGAAATAAGATGACCTCTTAGTACTAATCCAACCTCTCTTGCTCGTGTCCCTTGCTTCTCATTCTACTTTTGGATCATTGCATATTATTTATCTTTTATTTTATTTTGTGATCCATTCCAAAGCTCTGGGAGAAATACATAATAGAACCTCTCTAATGTATCTAGGAGAGCAAACAAAGCAGCTGAATAGATGATGGATACAGTTTCTGAAGTCCTTGAAATGTTACAGTTTCTGCTAGTTATTGTCTGTCTTTACGGTTCATCTAGAATGGTTGACAGTTCTTTACAAAGTTGACAAGAGTAAAATGCTTCAATTTCCTCCTCAAAAGGTCTGTGACCTAAAAACTTTAAAATACGCATTTGCAGTGTCACATTTGTGTCCCTTTTTTATTGATGCACTTGACTTAGAATTTAGTTTTGACACATTGGGGTAGATTCAATGCCAGGCGTTAAAGCCAACAAAAGTTAAAGTGTTTATATTGCACCATATTGCTGAAGGAATAGCGTGTGATGTAATGCTAATGTAAATCGCTTGTATACACTGTGTTATAATAACCACTAAAGTCCCCTATTATCCTTCCCCCAAATAAAAATCAACACTGGGGCCTGCTGGCCCAATAAGGAAATATAGAGCGGAATGTTCCATATTAAAATAAAAAAGGGTCCTGGGGCCAGTGAGTAAAATCATGGCCCCCTCAGGCCAGCAGAATGCCCCATATTAAAATAAAAAAGGCCCCCTGGGGTTAGTTACATTGTGCTATGCACACAGTCCCATTACCTATACAATTATGCTCCGTGGCTCCATTAACAATAAAACAAATGCCCTCGTCCTACTCCCATGGGCCAGTGACTGCCCAAGTGCCACTGACCCATTTTAGAATAAAATATTTGGGCCACCATGAGGCTATAGGCAGGTGCTATGCCTGTGGCCTTATTAACTATAAAAGAATGCACCCGGCACTATGCCGGTGGTTCCATGATTAATAAAATGATGGATTGGTGCCAGTAGCTGCCCAAGTGTCACTAGCCCCATAAACCAAATTAAATATAAATAAAATTATATTAAATATACCCTACTTACACCCCGTCCACTCTTCCCCTTACTAGGATATTTCACTTGTGTTTCTAACTGTGAATTTCAGTGGCTCTGTAAAGAACTTAACCTAACATAAAAGGAATCTAGACCAACCCCTCCCGCCCGCCAAATAAATAAAAGTGTAAATCAGCTTTCAGAGAAGAACACCAAGAAGGTACAAAGGTTTAGCGCAAAAAAAGAGATTCCAGATGGAAATGGCGGTTTAATGACTTAATATTCTAATTGTTTTGCCAATGACAGAAAAATAAAACTTTTTCGTTGGCACTTAGCACATAAATAAAGCAATTCACACAGTGTTATACTTTTTTCATTAAGCGGCTTGACAATATGTTAAACTAATAGTATTACCCGTGCCTCTTCTTGGTGTTATTTTGCAAATTATATTTGTTTGGTTTTCACATTTAGCTAATACACTGGACAAATTAGGACGTTCAATTATTGAAGAGGAATCTGTTTGTGAGTTGGAGAGAGTGTGGGTTTTTTTTTTTTTTTGTGTGTACTTCTAAAGGACATTTTCACAGCATGACAAATATTGATTAGAGAAATAGGATTCGAAAATATTTATAACCAGTCTTCCCAGAATGACAGTGACCTTTAAATCTGATTATCCTGCGAGCTATGCTGATCTGGTGACTCTACGCGAGTACAAAATGTCAAAAGTTTCAAGCGGTTGTGTTATGAAAAATTAACTCATCATAAGTATATAAATAGGAACTTGATAAGGGTACTTGTAGCCATTTGAGGATCGAATACTGCCTGCCATTGTGTAAAAAGCAATTTTATGGGAGCACAAACAACGCTTGAACTTATCAAAATAGGCCACACTGTTTTAATCCCTCGGAATATGCAATTCCATTTATCATTCTTAAAAGAACACACAGTCACTTGGATCTATTGGTTTTGGAGTTCAAAAATCTTCTTCACCTAAACGTGTTTGTTTTGAGAAGGTAGAAAATACATTATGAAAAAATGACCTATATATTGTGTTGAATCAAAGAGAATTATATGTTTTAAATATGTCTGTGCTGCCTCCCGCTTTGCATATTTCATATACCCCCATTGAAAATGGTTTATGTGTAAATCTGGCAGCAAGGTGATGTCATAAACTTCACACGTCAATGACGTTGTATCAAAAAAATTAAATAAATTAAAATCTTGTCAATCTAAAACATGGGTCCAAGAGGCAAAATTATGTAAAATGTCAAAGTAGTGGTGATCCTGTATGCATTCCATGTTGAAAAGTAGGGGCATCACAAACATATAAACAAATTAAGCAGAGTCTAACTGAGAGGAGCCGGAAATGAAGAAGGGACAAATAACTCACACCATTTAATTTTTTCATCCTGGATCTCAGCTTTGTAATTGGACATCCTCTTTGAGGTCTGATTATAAGGTGACCTTGAATATTTGCTCTGGAAAAAAAATAATGCCTCATATTCAAGCCGGTGTCGTATATCCTTGATTGTAATTCAAAAAGTGTGGTCAAACAGGATGGTTGGTTAGGGTCCAAGTAATAAAACAGTGGGGAAAGCTGTTTTTTTTGGTTAGAGTGAGTTATCAATTACAGGATAACAAACCTTCACAATACATGAATGTTGAATGCTGTAACTTTTACTAAATATTTCTGCACCATATATTCCACAAAATACATTTCCTTATTTGGTCATTTTCTAAGCTCCATTAATACGTGGGGAACAAAACAGCTTAAGCAAATAAACAGTAGCTCGATAAAAATCATTGCACTTTCAGTCTATTAAGGATCAAATGTTGTCTGCCATTGTATAAAAACAATTTTATGAAAGCGCAAACAATATGTGAACTTATCAAAATTAGGTCATGTGGTTCTGACCGATAGCAAATAAAATTCAGTTTATTTGTCTTTCTTTCAGAACACACAGCAGTCTATATGTAGCATTGTAAAAAAAAGGTGTTTATCTTTAATTTAATAGGCATGAATTACAGGCAATCATTGAAGAAGAAAAGAAAAAAAAGTAAAAACATAGCAATTGACTCTCATATGACATCTATTATGTGTTATGAATAAATTTACCCCGGGGCTACATGGGAGTTTTCTTTTGTTTTTTTTGTTTTTATTACATATAGTACATGTTATGTATGTTTAAGCAAGTTACATTTCCTAGTATTTTGGTGAACTTTATCCTCTGGCCTGTAGACATGATGAGCCCCCCTAGACTGTTACCTAGTTAAAGTGCCCTCTGTCGGTGAAGTGTGAAAAATGTGGTTTGGTACTTCATTAGCAGTGAGAGACTGCTAGCCCCAGCAGACTATGATCAGGTGAACGGGGGGAATGCCACTTTAAACTGAAACCTAAATTTACTATATTAAAGGGTTCCCTTATTACTTAACTTTTGTCGGTGTCTAATGTTCTGAAATAAATAACTTACATATAAATTTCTAGCAGCTCCCATGCTCCTTCTTCTGCTACAGTGTTGACATCTGGTGTCTGTCTCACTTTCTGCCTGCTTTTCCTATTACAGTGTCATACTTCCTAGCTATTTCACATACTCATTCCCATTCACACATATGTGACTACCTCCCAACGTATATGATAGACACACTAGGAGTGACAGATGGTTGCAGGACCATATCAGTGAGACATCATCCTCACAAAAGGATTTCTGCCAAATGTTTTTTTTTTCATTTTTTTATTTTACAAAGACAATGGCGTAGCTTTAGAATGGTACTTGTTAGAGGTACCATTCAAAAATTATTTAAAGCAGATAGAAATGGCCTATGTAAAAAATGTTTTGGGTGTTACGGCTTGTTCAATAAAGTGATTCCTGCCTGACAGGGTCCATCAGACTACATGGTATTGAATCCATTGCTTGAGGAGGTGGTGCTAGCAAATCCATTAGATGTGTGATATACTGTTTTAATGAAACAGAGCATAAAGGACTAGGTATTTTAGTCATTTAGCTATTAATATTTATTAAGTGCTGGCTGATCCAAGGAGACATTTGATTGCCATTTGGAGTCAAGAAGGCAGAATTAGACATTGCTGTAATAAGTGGGAGAAAGGAACAGGGAAAGGGTTGAAATTGATGGAAGCAAAAAAGGAGGTTGGTGTGCAGTATTTGTATTTACATGTAGGCAGCTTCCTTCCACAGTCCCATTAGTCTAATCTACCAGGGAAGGGCTGGTAACTTTTGAGGGGTCAACAAATGTGTTTGCCCATGGTGTCACCTCATCAACCCACTCATCACATCAGAGATAGAAACAGGCAAGACAGATATGTTAACAGATAAGGTACAGAGATTGACAGACAGACAAACCAACTGCATACAAACATAAGTAGAAGTCAAAGTGATACATTGAGCTGAACAGAGAGCAGCACAGTTTGTCCATTGAGTTAGACAAAGAGCTGTCCAGTTTGTCCATTGAGTTATACAGAGAACTTTCCAGTTTGCCCATTGAGTTATACAGAGAACCACCAAGTTTGCCCATTGCGTTCGACAGCGAGCCGCCCAGTTTGCCCATTGAGTTCGACAGCGAGCCGCCCAGTTTGCCCATTGAGTTAGACTGAGAGCTGCCTAGTTTTCCCATTGAGTTCCTTGTCAGCCCTCCCCTGTAATTGTCCCAGCAATGGCCCAGTACAAATAATAATAGTCCCTCAGTCTTAAAACACCCCAAGTAATGTTTAAATAAACATACATGTATAAGGAAATCATAATCCATCATACATTGCAGTTTTTTTGAAAAAAAGCTAGCTGGTTAAACCACAGCAGTCAATAATCTTCCTGGAAGAGATCTAATTTCAGAAATAAAAACATGGAAATGGAACAATCATGTAAAACTATATGAACATTTAATAACAAAAACAAAAGCAATGCACACACTCTAATATAAAGCACCAGAAACAGTGCATGAGTTCCATAATAAACATAGAATATTGATAACATCAAGAAGCAGTACATTTTGATCCGCAGATTTTTGAATTTGGAATAATAATTTTGCTTGGTGTATTATGTTTTTTTTTTTTTTTTATAATTTATAGCCGTTGATAAATATGAAAGAACATAACAAGAGCCATTAATAATTGACTAAGATATTGCCAGTAATACATCTCATGAGATCTTCAGACGTATACAAAATGAAACATTACTTTGATATTTAAAACAACAGATCTTAATATTTCAATAACTCAGTGGTTCAAATATGTTGAGCTTCAATTCATATATGATATGATGAAGTCCATTTCATGGTTTAAACTGCAGCGCAGAAATTAATTAGAGGACAACTGTCAGCAAACAATTAACGCGTGTATAATTGAAAGATTGAATTTAGCTTAGACATTTTGAATAGCAATGCTTTAATGAAAGAATACAAATAAATTATTTTATTGAGCCCTCTATGCGATGGGTAGTTCTATGAAGCGGCTGATGTGCTGTTCGGAAGGGGAGGGCCGGCAAAATTAACGGAAGGACAATTTCCCCGCAGGCTGGTGTCTTACCTCACTCACTGGGCTGGGATTACACCACTTTTCACATCTAAATCTTGTATTTGTATCAGCATATCTGTTTTGTTTATGTAGTTGTGTCTATCGCTTATGATAATGAGTGGGCTGGTAAAATTTCACTAAGGACCACTAAATAGTTTTTTCCCCCAGGCTACAAGTTGCCAGCCCTAACTTGCTGTTTGAAATCTTTTAGGTCAGATGACTGCGATCGGACCTAAGATCTGACTTAAGATTCGTAATAACATGTCCGTCTCCTGACAGGGATATATGGTCATAGTGCGGGTGCAGAGGAGTGGGCCAAAGGGTTACAGTCTGATATCCCGTACCAGCATGGAGTAAGGTCCATTATCTTTTCGTCATATGTAGTGCATAGATGACTCAGTATGTGTATTTTGATAACATCATGGCTTAACAGAGACCCAACAAGGTTGAATGAGGTCTAAGACTTTCAGTAGGGCTGAAGGTGAACCCTTGCCATCACACTCCCTTACATATGGCACCCAGTGTGGACTGGCCCTTGCCAGTAAGGTCCATTATCTTTTCATCATATGTAGGGCATAGATGACTCAGTATGTGTATTTTGATAACATCATGGCTTGACAGAGACCCAACAGGGTTGAATGAGGTCTAAGACTTTCAGTAGGGCTGAAGGTGAACCCTTGCCATCACATTCCCTTACATATGGCACCCAGTGTGGACTGGCCCTAGCCAGGTGCAACACACCTCATTATCCTATGTGGACTATTTTCCAAACCCAAATCAAAAAACACATATCAAATTTCCAAAGCTCCAGTCTTGTTCATTATCCCCTGAGTACTTCACAATGCTCCTACTACATTCTGACATTCTTTATGAATATAATAAGCATACGTTAAATTTAATGTACTTGAGCAATAAGCGTTTGTCTTAAAACACAATGTGCGAAACAATAACCGGCGCGTTTTCAACTTCTGAGAAGGCAGTTAATCTGGTTTTCTCCACTTGTCCCGTAATGACATGGGTAATCTCATTGCTGACATACTTAAGTAGAAAATACTTCAGTTGTATTTAGATAAAGCCCATCTCAACTGCCAGCTCTGGTTAAATATCACCTTTGACACACCATTATTGCTTGAAACATATGGAGAGTCACAATAAATAATATATATGGAACAATATGTCAAATCTCTCTGCTTAGTCGTATTGGAAACAACAGTGTGTTAGCCTAGAGAATCCTAATAGTAAAAATTAATTATGTTCCCAAGGTCATAGAGCACAATGCAATTCTATCTCAAATAAATTAGATAGTTTTTCCCATGCATTACTAGTCAGTTCTGCTTTAGAACAGGAAATTACAAAGACCTTCATGCTGAGCTCGGAGTAAACAGACCATTCTATCCTATTTTATTTCCCTGCAAAGCAAAAGCCTCGGATGTTTACTGTTCAGGTCACTTTCTGCCTGATGTAATCTATATGGACAAGATAAAGGAGAAAGTTCTTGATATGTGCGGTTATGTGTAGTTAAAAAAAAAAATGAATGTATTTTAAATTGTGAGCTTGTGAGTATGGCTCTCCCTAGCTTATCATGATTGAAAACAGCCCTGGATTTGGGGACATGCCCATCAAGTCAGGGTCTGTCCCAGGTTCCCTATGTACAGTGCATTGCACAGAGCACAGACAGTATTATATATGACCTATGTACGTCTCTTGATGAAAGTCTCCTAGTGGGGCTGAAATGTTGCTCTTACTAATACCTCATTGATTATATCATTTATAAGACCCCTCAGTGCTTCTTTCCTCAGTTCTGTGTATATATACTGTGTGTGTATATATATATATATATATATATATATATATATATATATATATATATATATATATATATATACATCTTAAGAGCTGTATCAGTACTGCTGATAAAATCTTTTTTTCCAGATTCTATATATTCTCTTACACTATTATTCCTCTCCCCTGTTGCCTCTTTTCTATTCCGTTGTATTTCCCCCCCCACTCCTGTGACCCACTTATTTTTAAAGGGCAAGTGACAAAAATCCAGGGGCAGCAAGTGCTCCCTCTTTCCCCCCACCCAGATGTCTTTAGTCTGCTAGTGCATCACATTTGAGATTTAATATAGTTCACGTAGGAGACACTGGTATTGGCTCCCTGCTGGTGGTCCAGCAGTATGGGCTACACATCCCATAATTCTCTAAAGCTCATAATAAATTTTCTCCACACAGCTACACAGCCACTGCTAGCCATCGCTATATTTGGTACTTTAGAGTGTGGGCTACCATTCCCCTGATGTATGCCCCCAGAACCATCCCACATTTTGCAGCACAGTCCATTTTAGGACCACAGTCCAGATTTTCATTCTTTAGTTTCCAGGACACCAGATAATGAATACTGCACAAGTGCTGAGGTCTCCACATGTGCAGTAGAGCTGTCTACACATTGTAATGATGACAATTGACCTACCAAACTCCCCACACCCGGCATCCCGCATTGCCTTGGGAAGAAGTTGGTAGGTATACTCCAATTTCACGACCTTATGGCCAGCTTAGCATAATTATAGTGCCCATAAATCCCCCCTTATGGTTCCTTAGTAGTCCAGCTACACAAGTGATGCTTTGGCTCCCTCTATTCTTGCATGCTATAACTGTCAGTGTATCCTTCCTTTCTTTGCCATGGCTCCTCTACCACCACTGACTTGCATAACTAATTAATTCCTTTCCCTACAGCCACCTATTCATATCGTTATTAAATGAGTATGCTCTCTTATTGCCTAATCTGACCTTACTAGAACGTTTTACCTTACAGCTCTCCTAAGATATTTTAAGACCATTTTATATTATACATATGTGTTCATACGATCCTTCCCTGACATATTAGTGGAGCTGAAACCTCGTTACATTTTACCTATACTTTGTTCTGTAAGCAAAGGATAGTTCTAAAATTGTCCTTAATTCTGTTTGAGCAGGACCTTTTATAAACATATAACAATAAATGTAATAAACAAACAATACAGTATACTGCGCCAATAACTGTGATGGAGTAAGCTAGCACTTGTGAACAGCTAGTGTCTCACTCCTAGCAAACCAGTGAAAACAAATACAATAAAGTGAACATGTGCGCTAGTGACCAACACTAGAAAAAAAGAGCATTACCCTTTTCTATGAGACGAAATGCTCAGATATTATGCAAAGGGAAAAAAACAAAAACAATAATAGTGTAGTATATCAGTGCAATGGTATAATAGTGCAATAGTGCAAAAAAAATAATGCACTTTTCACTATTATATCATTGCACTGATATACTACACTATTATTGTTTTTGTTTTTTACCCTTTGCATAATATCTGAGCATTTCGTCTCATAGAAAAGGGTAATGCTCTTTTTTTCCAGTGTTGGTCACTAGCGCACATGTTCACTTTATTGTATTTATATAACAATAAATGTGTTGGTCTTCTTGTAGTCTCATTATAAACATAGTGTACCCTTTGCCAAGGGCTGTGTAAATTGTTGTTTAGAATCTTGGGTCATATGACTTCTTCATTTGACCCATTAAGATCTGACCTAAGATTCTAAAAAAAATATGTCAGCCCAGTGAGAGATATATATGGAACAAAGAGGGCTCAATAAGGGACTTTATTTGTATTATTTTAAGAACATTTTCTATTTAATATGCCTACAGTTGATGCAATCTTTCAATTAATGTAACTTCATTTTTTGCTAGTAGTTGGTCCTTTAATTGGATCCCTAGAATACTGAATAGCACAAATTTCAAAACAGATAAAGCTGTTAGCGTAACGCACTTATATATAATTAAAATTGCATTGTGCAAGTATATTTATTTTCTAGCAATCTGCATACAATAAATATACCAATGTACAAGTGAGAACTACATTGTATTTGGGAGTCAGTAAGGTGTTAATGTGCAGATTTCTTGGTGCAGATAACTCAGGGAAGCTCCATTCTGTCATTCAGATCCCAAAGGATTTTGACAATTTGCAAAATGTTGTACCCTCTTTTAGATACCATCATTCACTGTCCACAAATAACAAGAGATAAGATTGTGATTCCTTTCTGTAGGCTTTCAGTCTTTCCAACAGTGATATGGTTTTCCTTTGTGGGCAACACATAGAGAGATAGAGTTTGACTTACTTAGCATTCCATTAGCTGGCACAATACATCTGGGAGTACAACTCATTTCGAACCCTCTTGTTGATTTTTCCTCAAGAGTATTTCAACAAAAGCTTTGTAACTTTCTATTTTTCAACATCCCTTAAAAAGAAAAAAAAAAAAAAAACAAAGTAGAAAAAAAATAACACTTGAGAAACCAGAAACCCTCGAACGCATAGGCCATTTTGAAAACTAGGTACACTCATTACAAGAGCTTGATAATAGATCCTTTTTTTTAACGTCCAGATGAACAGATTTGCTTTGCTAAAGATCACAATATAGTATGGCCAACTATGTGATAACTATACAATATGATATGTGAGTTGTGCATCCACAACCCCCACTGGCAGACGCATGATAAGTGTGATAATTGGGATGGCACCCCATGACCAAGGCAAGTGCAAGAAGGGGGGGGGGTATTTTTCTTTTTCTATAACTATTATCCTATAACTCGTATTATATGCCAGTTCTGTTTTATTGTGCCTTATTCATTCTACTTATGATAGCATTTCATATATAATTCAAAACCTATTTCCTTTGAGATATGAAAATCCCAGGGGGTAATATTAACATTAATTTGTGACTTTCTTTGAACAAGCATCGAAAGACCCTATCACCTCCGAGGTTAGCTTAAATACAGTATTTGTCTTGTAGTAAGGAGAACAGAGGTTCATGAAATGGAAAAATATAATTAAACCCCAACATTGTACATTGGAAGCTTTTAATTAGATTTAGCTTAGTGCCTTTGCTAAATTATTCCAAAAAAAGATTAATTATTTACATATATTTGAGTCTGGAAATAATTTTCTTGTAATGGTACTAATGAGTAATGAAACAAATTAGTGTTTATAGATAGTTTATGTAATTTTATAATCTTCTGTACTAGTTTTATTATTTAAGTATAAACAGTTTTTTTTTAAAAAGGGTTCTATAATTAAAAACAAGTATACTCCTTTCCATGGAATTTAACATTCTCTACTATTTCAGATGTAAACCAGATTGGATTTAAAAGGGCGAGGCAGGTTTGTCGGAAAAGCAAACATTTTGGAAATTTAGATTTTTTTTTTAACGTTACAGATACTACCTTCCAAAATGGTTTCTTTAAAAAAAAAAAAATATATATATATATATATATATAATATTGTGAAAAAACTGCAGACCCGAAAAATAGCCATTCGGCACATCTGGCCTGCTCAATTTTCTGAATACATTCATTAGTCCCTGACCTAAACTTAAATCTAGGATAACCTTAAGACTATCCCATGCATATCTCCACTGTGTTCCACTGGAAGACTATTCCATGTATCCACTACCCTCTCAGTAAAGTAATACTTCCTGATATTACTTTTAAATCTTTGCCCCTCTAATTTAAGACTTATTTTTGTGGTGTTTTTTCTTCTTTTAAATATACTCTCTTCTTTACTGTGTTGATTCCCTTTATGTATTTAAATGTTTCTATCATATCCCCCCTGTTATGTCTTTCCTCCAAGCTATACATGTTGAGATGCTTTATCCTTTCCTGGTAAGTGTTGAAAGTGTAAGGTAAAAAGCGAAACCTCTCTAAAAAAAAAAATCAAAAAAGATCGTACAATTAGATCAATGTGCTGTGCTAGAAATTTGCTAGCACAAGTACAGATTGTAAGATACTACATAGGGTCTACTCAATAAAGAGATAATTGCAGGGAATTGAGATAGTAATTGGAAACAGAAGGCCAAAGTAGCTGAGATGGAAAAATTCTCCCGTTTCTCTACATTGGAGAATATTTCCAACTCGGCTACACTTACCTACATTTTGAAATTACCATCTCAATTCCCTGCAGTTCTCTCTTTATTGAGTAGACCCTTGTGCCATTCATTTCCTATGCTTCAGGCGTAGAACATGTGCTCTGTATGTGCCATTTCCCTTAGTGGCCTGGGGGTGGTGCTAGAGTATCCAACATCTTTTTATCTCAGTGAGGAAGTGCTTGTAATGTATAAACGCCTGCAGTAGGTCAGTATAACATTAAACATGTCATGTCATTTAGAAAAAAAAAAAGTTGAGTAGTGTGCTTGCTGATCTCTGTGACTCTAACTCATCATCTATATAAATCATATTCATTTACTGTAAATTAAAAAAAAGAAAGAAAAAAGTTGCAATGTAACTAGAAGAATTGTAGTAAATGGACAAA
This sequence comes from Pelodytes ibericus, assembly GCA_036172795.1. Lineage (NCBI taxonomy): Eukaryota > Metazoa > Chordata > Amphibia > Anura > Pelodytidae > Pelodytes > Pelodytes ibericus. The sequence goes on from CM069862.1 coordinate 186,818,283, forward strand.
GTTTCAAAACTTAGGTCAAAATGAATTTGGACAAATTCTCCAACTTCATTATTAAGGTTACTATAACGTATATGAGACTGTAAAAAGAGGCCGTCATAATGATAGCTGTATGTCATACCTACTTATTCTGTGGATTTTTGTTTGCTATTTCTCAAGCAGGAATACATTGGACGCACATTAGCATCCAAAGTCATAGAACATTGGGAGAAAAAGGAATTTAATTGGCAGAAAGACTCAGCCAATCAGAATGCCAGAACTTGGACGGGATCTGATGATAGCTTATGCAGTGAGACACCCTTGTTTATACATACAATCAACCTGATTAGACTTTTCTCTAACGCGGGGGATCTTTCAGTCTTGTTAATTGGCAACTGGATCAATCTTCATGTTTTTCAGTGAAGCATGAATTCTGCTGGTCAGAGAATAAAAAAGCATGTCTGTTAAAAATGAAATACTAGGGACTCTATACTATACTAAATTCATAAATGAAAATAACATTTTTAAAAAAACCTTAGTGACATGACCTTTTGACCTTGTCTTTCCCTTGGTGACAAGGGTTGTTTTGACATTTCTGGGGTGTTTGTGTTTAGCTGTAATTTTCTTCTTTTTCACATACTGTATCCACACAAATTATATGTTGTTTTTATCGTCATAAGAAGGTTTTTCATTATATACCATTATGTTCATCATATCTTATAATTTACTGCAAAAAAATCATAAAATATGATGAAAAAAAAACAAAAACATGTTTTCTAACTTTGACCTAAAAAATTATTTATCCAAATAAAATCATTAAAAAAGACCCCGTCTAAATAGTTTCTAAATGTTGTCCCGAGTTCATAAATATGCTTGTTACAAATTTTTCTGTAGTTTTTGTGAGTTAAAGGAGAAAAAACAAAAATTTAACCCCAACACTAACCCTTATGCTAACCCTTAATTTAATTATAACCCTAAGAATTATTCTAACACTAACCCTAGATTTTAGCTAATTAAGTCTTCTTTTTTTTTATTGCAATGTTGCTGACTGCCTCTATGGGTGAATAATTTTTTTTTCACTTCAGACACTCTACCCACAAGAGGTCAGCAGCCATATTGGAGGAGCATGCTGCTCTCCAATATGGCACCCATGATCGCTCCGTGGAGTGATTGTGGGTGCCCCATATTAAACATTTTGGTGCTGCCTAATGCCTTAACATCGAGGCAATAGAGCAGCATCATCAGCAGCTTTCATGATCGCTGATCCGCTCGTTCCACCGAAGGACATGCCAGGCATGTCCATTGTTGCCTACGGAGTTACTGTCTGGACGTGCCTGACACAACCATTGTCATGAAGGGGTTAATTAGCACATATCACGTGGAACAACATAGAATTTGTAAAGAGACTAATGCCTAAACAAGGGGCCTAGCAGTTTGGTCCTAACCCTCAGTTGGCAAATAAATCTTAGTATTTTAACTCTACTTGTTTCCTGTTTTTAGTATGGCTACTACCCTTTCAGCATGTATAATGTGGAATAATTTAATTTATTGAAATATAAAAAAAAAAATTTTTTTTTAATTGTCAATCAATACTTGATTATTTTTTTATATATTTTTTTTTTCAATTCGTGTTTAATTTAATTTCAAGATTTGAACATCTTATAATGTTTAAACTATGGTAGTCATAAGCAAGTTTAACGTTCCTTGAAGGACTTTCCCCAGGCCTACCACCATAGGGAACAATGTATGATACTTTTTTTTCTGCCGATGCTTGCAAAATACCAAAAGGACGATGAGCTTCGAATTCTGACCGGCTCCACTGCGTTACAATTCTCTGTAGAAAGGAACAAGTAGAACTTACAGTGTAATGTAATAAAAAAACACTAGACGATACCTTAGAAGTCATGAGAAGTCATTTCCCCTATTACTTAATCTCCCCAAATGCTTGTTATTTAGGAGGTAAGCGATAATGTGAAAAAGAAAGGATGACGCCAGCTAGAGTCCATTGTTTAAAAAAGAAAATGATTCAGAACTCTTAATACATTTCCTAACACTTGAGACAAAATAAAAATACAATCAAATTATTTTTGACAACAAGGACAAATTGTTGGATTTAATGCTTTTTGGATTTCCCACAATGAGCTTTAAAAAAAGAACAAAATAGAGGTCAGTTGACATAATTAAAACGAAAAATATTAGGACACCATGGACATCCAAGTACAATTGTATGGGGGATGGGTTCAAAATATTAAACTAACCCTGGACATGTCTACTCAGACACCTAAAATAAAATACATTTTGACCAACGTTGGTCCTCTTTTCAGATTGTCCAGTTTTTGGAGCCAGGAGTACGGTACATGGTGGTTCAGTGGGTTTTGTGTCTTTCCTGTTCCAGCTTCCTACTAGAGTTGAGCGGACACCTGGATGTTCGGGTTCGGCCGAACTTCGAAAAAATGTCCGGGTCCATGCTCAAACTTGACCCCGAACTTGACCCCGAACCCGAACCCCATTGAAGTCAATGGGGACACAAACTTTTGGCCACTAAAATGCCTCTAAAAAAGTCCTGGAAAGGGCTAGAGGGCTGTAAAATGGAGTAAAAGGTGGGTAAGAGTAGGACAAGTGCCCTGCAAGCAAATGTGGATAGGGAAATAACCTAAAATAACATAAAATACATACAAATTACAAATACAGCTGAGCCATAAAATAGCACTAGATGGAATCTTTGATTTTAGCTTTGGAAGAACATAAATCTAAATCTAAAGCATGGCTGCCAGGAGGATCAACATAATTATCCATTTGAGAGAGGGTTGGAGTGCAGGGTATTCTCTTTAAGTTTATACTAAGTGACCCATAGGTTGAGGAGGCGGAGTAGGTGGAATCAGCGCTGGAGGAGGAGGAGGAGGAGGAGGAGGAGGAGGTAGCCAACACTGTTTTTTATTTGTTTTTTGGTTTTTAAAATTGGGGTAGCCCCCAAAATATTGGGACATATAACAACAGAAAACAAAGAATAAGTGCACTTGAGTATAACAATGACTGGGTGAGGCCGGTATAAATGTCTATTCTGCACAAGGTACAGAGAAGTCTGGTGGGATCCATGCCTTGTTCATCTTAATAAACGTGAGCTTGCCCACGTTGGCTGTGGACAGGCGGCTGCGCTTGTCTGTGATAACGCCCCCTGCCATGCTAAACATACGTTCAGACAATACACTGGCTGCAGGGCAGGCCAGAACCTCCAAGGCATAAAGGGCAAGCTCAGGCCATGTTCCCAATTTGGAGACCCAGAAGTTGAATGGGGCAGACCAATCAGTCAGTACGTGTAGGCCTGTGCACACGTACTGTTCCACCATGTTGCTGAAATGCTGCCTCCTGCTGAGACGTTGCATATCAGATGGTGGTTCTGCTGGTTGTGGTGTGCTGACAAAGCTTTTCCACATTTTGGCCATGCTAACCCTGCCTTCTGAGGTGCTGGCAGTGCCGCAGCTGCGTTGGCGACCTCTTCCTCTGCCTTCGCCTTGTGCTTCCATTGAGCCCCCTGTGTCATTTTGGAATGCCCTCAGCAGCGCGTCTAACAGCGTGCGCTTGTAGTCACGCATCTTACGATCACGCTCCAGTGATGGAATTAAGGACAGAATGTTGTCCTTGTAACGGGGATCTAGCAGGGTGGCCACCCAGTAATCAGCACAAGTTAGAATGTGGGTAACTCGGCAGTCGTTGCGCAGGCACTGCAGCAAGTAGTCGCTCATGTGTACCAAGCTGCCCAGAGGCAAGGACAAGCTGTTCTCTGTGGGAGGTGTATCATCTGTGTCCTCCATATCCCCTCAGCCACGCTCCAGTGATGCCCACAAGCTGCGTTGGGTGCCACCCTGCTGTGAACATGGTTCCTCCTCCTACTCCTCCTCCTCCTCATCCTCCTCCAAAACTGTGCCCTGGCTTGACAGTTGTGTACCTGGCCTATGCTGGTGCAGGAACCCACCCTCCAAGCCACTTGTGAATGACTGGCCTGATAACCATGGAAATGATCCCTCTTCTTGCTCCTCCGCCCTTCCACCTTGTGGGCACGTCATATATGAGGCAGTGAGCGGGAAGGCCTAAGTTACGCTGCAGCGCAGACAGGCAAGCAGCAGCAGGGTGAGAATGCCTAAAGTGTGCACAGATGGCCCGCACTTTCTGCAGCAGCTCTGATATATCTGGGTAGTTTTTCAGGAATTTCTGCACCACCAAATTCAGCACATGTGCCAGGCAAGGGATGTGCGTCAAACCGGCTAGGCCCAGAGCTGCTACGAGATTTCGCCCATTATCGCACAACACCAGGCCGGGCTTGAGGCTCAGTGGCAACAACCACTCATTGATCTGTTGTTCCATGCCCGTCCACAGCTCCTGCGCGCTGTGGGGTTTTTCCCCCAGACATATGAGTTTTAAAAGAGCCTGCTGTCGTTTCCCCCTGGCTGTGCTGAAGTTGGTGGTGAAGGTGTTACGCTGACCGGATGAGGAGGTGGTAGAGGAGAAGGAAGAGGGTAGGAGGAGGAAGCAACAGGAGGCAAAGAGAAATGCCCTGCAATCCTCGATGGCGGAAGGACATGTGCCAAACTGCTATCTGCCTCAGGCCCAGCCGACACTACATTTGTCCAGTGTGCAGTTAGGGAGATATAGCGTCCCTGCCCGTGCTTACTGGTCCACGTATCTGTGGTTATGTGGACCTTGCCACAGATGGCGTTGCATAGTGCACACTTGAATTTGTCCGCCAATTGCTTGTGCAGGGAAGGGATGGCTTGCCGGGAAAAGTAGTGGCGGTTGGGAACCACGTACTGTGGGACAGCCACCGCCATCAGGTTTTTAAAACTGTCCATCGCCAACAGACGGAATGACAGCATTTCAAAGGCCAGGAATTTGGAAATGCTGGCATTCAGGGCCAGTGTTAGCGGGAGGGTAGGGCCATACTTCCTCTTTCTCTCCAGTGTTTGGGAGATGGACAGCTGAAAGCTTCCGTGGGACAGTGTGGAGATGCTTGGGGACAGTGGCGGACGTTGTGGCGTTGCTGCCACTTCCTCTATTTGCTCAGTTGCAGGTGCCACTGTGACTTCAGAGCTGGAGGAAGAGGCCAAGACAGCAGCAGAAGAGGAAGCAGGAGGAGCCTGAGACCTTTCTTGGGTTTTGAGATGCTTACTCCACTGCAGCTCGTGCTTTGCATGTAGATGCCTGGTCATGCAGGTTGTGATCAGGTTTAGAACTGCCATGCCAGTGAACTCCTTGGAGCTGGCTTTGGTGTGCTCGGCCCCTGGGGGTGGTGGGCAGTAGCAGGCATACTGTCTAGGGGACGGCCTCTACGTTTTTGCACCCTGCTCCCTCTTATACTGCACTGATGCCTCTTTGAGACCACCGCCCGCCTCTTCCTCCAAACTGGACACGTCACTCGCATGACCTTGATTCCATGTGGGGTCTAGGACCTCATCATCCTCCACATCATCTTCTACCCACTCCTCAACCCTGCCCTCCTTGCCGGTCTGCACACTGCCGAAAGCCACAGCAGTAAGCACCTGTGTTTCGTCATCATCAGAGATGTGCTGCGGTGGTCCTCGCATGTCCACATCCTGACACATAAGTGGTTGTGCATCAGTGCACTCAATATCTTCCACTTCTGGGGCAAGGCTAGGTTTGATGACCCCGCCAGCAGAGTCATCAAAAAGCAAAAGAGACTGCTGCATGACTTGTGGCTCAGACTGCTTGGCTGATTTGCAAGGTGGTGAGGTGAAAGACAGATGGCCATGGGCTGCAGGTGTCAACTCTGAGCTTTCAGCAGGGGACAATGTGAAGGAACTGGAGGCACTGTCAGCCACCCAATCTACTATCGCCTGTACTTGTTCGCCTCACCATTCTAAGAGCAGCATTCTGGCCTACCAAATAACGCTGAAGGTTCTGTTGTGTATTAGCACCTGAGGAAGGTGTTTCACTTGTGCGTGTAGCTGGCACAGATCGACCACATCCCCTACTTGCAACAGGAGCTCCACCAACACCAGCAGCACCACGACCAGGGCCATTTCCCTTATTTGACGCTCTCCTCATTCTTTGCGGTCACCCACCAAAGTAATATGGTCTATGTCAGGCGACAATGTAACCGCCAATAGTCAACAATTTTTATTTGTATTTTTTTTGTTTTGTTTTTTTGTTTATTGGACTGCAAGAAATGCACTGCAAGAAATGCACTGCAAGACGTAAATGTACTATTTACCACACAAAACTATTAGAATTTTTAAAATTGCGCTGTAAGCACAGTATTTGACGGTTTTATTTGACTCTCAGATATGAAGTGCACCGCAAGACGCAAATGTACTATTTACCACACAAAACTATTAGAATTTTTCAAAGTGCGCTGTAAGCACAGTATTTGAATGTTCTATTTGACTCTCAGATATGAGGTGCAGGATGCAAATGTAATATTTAACACCAACAAATTGCAGTATTTAAAAATGCCTAGATGTTGCCCACTGAGCTAATAGAACAGGATTAAAGTCATGTGCAAGTGCACTGCACTCTCTGTGGCACTGGGCTCAGGGCAGGGTACAAATATGTAGTATAGCACCCACTAAAATAATCATTGTAATTTGAATAATCGCTGTAGTTTGAATAATCGCTGTAGTTTGCAGATTCAACACCAGAATTTTTTTAAATCTGTCCCTCACAGCTGCAGCATCCTCTCCCTACACTAAGAAGAGCTCATGTGATGTGCGTGTACATGACTCCAACTTATATATAGAGGCTGGGTCACATGCTAAACTGGCCAATCACAGCCATGCCATTAGTAGGCATGGCTGTGATGGCTTCTAAGGGCAAACGAGTCAAACGCTTGTTGATTTGCTGCCCTGCAGCCTTTCAAAATGCACCATTAAATCGCCGAACCCCGAACTCCAACCCGAACATACAGTGGAATGTCCGTGTTCAGGTCCGGGGTCCAAAAACCGTAAAGGGTCAGATCAGGAGGCACAGACTCTGTTACAATTGCTGTATTGGTTAGCGGAAATCTCTCTAACTAGCCCAAAGTTTTCCCAGGGGGTAAGGAAAGGTCACAAGCAACTGCTCCCTTTTGTCCCCACCTTCAGGCGCCCATGTAAGATACTAAAAACACAAATAATTTCACCAGCTTTGCATCTTCTAAGAATATAAATTTTTTCCCCATAGATCACAATTTTCTTAATATAAATGTTTTTTTTTTACCATGACCACACCAGCAAAGCAAGAGAGGTACCAGCACATCTCTGCAGTGCATCTACCAGGGGCAGAACCACTAGGCTTGCTGATATTGAAGGCCTTCAGCTAAGGAAGGAAGGCCATGGACAACTTGCAATGGTGCTAGGAAAGAAGGATAGGAACACTAGTTTGTAAAAGGCTAACACCATGGCAATGGAACAATTAATGAGGTTCCCCTGGACTCCACCCTGCATACCACTACTAGATGTTCCACTGCTCACTGCCCCTAACATCAGAGAAAAGATATTCCTTGACCTGCTACATCCAGCTAGGCATGCAGACATTCGTCCTGGTGTGTGGGCTGTATTAACCATAATGCTCATGGGAAAGGTACTGAATGCAGCTGAAGGTCATAATGCATTGATGACTAACTTTGACAAACCATCTCACCATGAGCCTTCTCCACACTCCTCCTCTGTGGTTATATTACCCACAATGCTCAAAACAATGAGCATCATGGATAATGCACTCCACATGAATAAGGTGCCAAAATGTTTGAGGGAGACCTAGAAAGATATTACACACAAGCCTCCCTGCTGTATTATTTCAACTTTAAGTCCAACCAATTTTACCCACCTTGTACATTGCCTAGTCATAAAAATGTACTATTCTACTCAGTAACAAAAGTATTTTCAAGTATGCAGGTAAAAGTCACACATATAAAGGAATCTCCCCTTTAACTGTGCACACACATTGCTTTTTTTTTTATTATTATTATCTTCAGTGCTTGCTCTTCCTTGTACATCCTACATAATTCATTAGCTTAGCTACCTCACCATTCACATTTCACACAAATGACTGGATTCCACTTCCTACCTGCTTGCCTGTGTATTTATAGTCTGCGAGTCATGGTTGGAATCATTATAAGAAGCATTCTCTTGTGTTCCTATTCATTATGTATTAGGAAGAATTTAAAGGATCACGGTAGGATTGTGACAGTATGCGAAGAATTTAAATAAATTAGAACAGAATGCTCCACTAAAGGTAAAGTTGTCTGAAATGGAGGGATTTCTTTTTTCAGTGTTATTTGAATGTTTGATTTGCATTTTAGTGTTTGCGGTTAATGGGAACTAAACTGAACTTTTCCAATTAGCAGGCTCCTTTTTAAATTCTACAGGACAAATACTTTGTGCGTTCAGACGAAATTTGAGAGAATTTTCAAATAAAGTACGTCTTGCACACAGGTCTGGTACAAGGATTTTTGTCACCCTACCTAGACAAAAGCTTAATAGTGCTAGAATTATAATAATGGTGGTATGGTGAAGCCCTGTTCCTAATGAGCTGGGCACAGACATGGTATACAGACATGGTTTGGACAGAGGGACACAGCCCCAAATCTCGGATTGTCCCTTTTAAAGTTGGACAGTTGTGAAGGCATGTGTAAATCTGTATACAAAAGTATGTGCTTTTATATAGATGTGTTTGTTTATAAATATAGACGTGCATCACAAAATCAATAGATATTTAGTCTAAAAGCTATGCAAAGGCTTATCTATATCTTTGTTTTTGGACTAAAAACAAAAGACATGGGGAACTGGATTAGTGGTCCCATGAGCAGAAGCTTGGCCAGGGCACTGTTAACAATAAAGGCAGCCCTTTGAGTAGCATAGATTAAAACAGCCTGAGTGTGACTTACCAGGAGCTTATCTGTAGGGTCTGACAGTGTTGGTTGTTATGGCAGCAAATAACACTTTTATGTGCAGACTGAGCACAACAGTTCATCGTCAAAGCAGTTCAAAACAGTATACAGTATGTGTCCTCTATGACCTGAGCCACAGCTACTCTAGGATTTCATTGACCTAGTTTTCCAGTCTCAGAAGGGCATACCGAAACAAATCTATCGGTGCACTTCACAGCACCTAACTAAGCCATACCAATGGTGGCAACTCTGAACAAGCGACTAAACTTTTTCATTTTTCCACTTGTGCTTCTAAAATTGAAGTGAAAAAACTATTGGCCCTAGTGGCCCCTCTGTTGGTGTCATGAGTCTGATCAGATACATGGGTCGAGTCCCCGCTCTGACTGGCTGAGCACATGCTGAAACTGTTGGCATGCACTAGCATCTGACAAGCTCTGCCTCAGCTGAGAGGCAGAGTTCAGAGAAGACCCGCATTTATCTGCAAAGGTACACGCTGTGTTTACTCTAAGCTAGTGTTTGTCAAACCTGTCCTCAAGAACCCCCAACGCTCTCGGATATAAGGATTATCCAGTTGGGCTTAAATAAAAATCTGCATAACACCTTGTAACGCTTTGGGGACTGGTTTGAGAAGCACTGCTGTAGGTCACTTTAATGGGAGACTTCATACCACTCTTTAAAACAGCTACATAGAATAGCACGGTGCCTTTAGGAGTATAGACATGCTGTATGAAACAGAATATTGCTCAACTTTAAAGCAGCTATGATTAAAATCGATATAGTAAACCAGGGCTTGTCTAATCCCAGGAGCTGGTCATCCATGGCTCCTAAAATCCCTACTGGTGGTGCCTAATTTTTTGGAGTTTTACATAGAAGTTTATGGAAATTCCATTACCCTGGCTCCTAAAAATGTCCATTCCGGCACCTGAATCTGTCTCTGAGCAAAAGATAGCATCGGCAAGAACCCACACAACTTAGTAGAACCCACAGCTCTTCATCTGCATCCTCTTCACTCCTCAGGGAGGTAGATGTTCATATTATGCTAATTAACACTATTCTAATCTTTGTTACAAACGATGAATCTTCTTCATCTGACCCAAGATTCTAAACAACATGGCTGCCCCCTGAGAGAGCCATACATGCAAAGAGGGCTCAACAAGGCACTTTATGTGTATTCATTTATTACAATTTCTGATACTTAAAATACCTTCATTTGATGCAAGCATTTAACGGAACAAAACTGTATTCTTTGTCAACAGTTATCCTAAAGCAATTGTAATGCTTTGTTTCCTGCTATGGACTTTCTGCACTCTAGCTACATAAAAAAGAAAACAAGTCATTGTAGAATCAATCCTCTCTTTTACGATTGTTCATACTTTTTGTAACCTCTAGGACCAGCAGAATTGAGTTGAATACTAAAAGACAAATCAAATGGTCATTTGGTCATAATGTTATAAGAAATGTAAGTTTTGACACTTGCATGTCAATATCACCATTAGATGGCAGTAGAGAGTAACATTGGGAGCTTCGGAAACTTTTTTTTTTATTAACAGCACAACATGAGAGTTATTGAATGATAATCACAGTAAAGTAAGAGGCTCGACTCGTAAACCATTGAATCCTTAATATGATGCATCTTTCGGAGCCAGCTAGACCCAGAGTAACTTCATGAGTAAGGAAGAAAGGCAACTGGTCTCAGGCTATAAATAGTGTTTTCAGAGTTTATAGTGTACATTGCATATTGAGAAGATTGTATAATTGTCTTAGGTTTACAAGCTTTGGAGAGAGCACTGGATTCCCTCTGTTGAGAGACTGTCATTTGACATTTGCAAAGGTGGCTATAGAAATGTCCCATGCTGCAATTGTTTGGAATGCCTGAACATACTGTCTAGAAAAGCAAGACTAGATAAATAGTGCACTTTTCATTTTTTTTTTTTTTTGCTTAAATAATGGGTCATTTTGTACCAATCTTCTGTTTTCCGGGTTGGGTAACCAGGGTATGAAGGGGTCGCTATATAAATTACATACAGGGCAAACTCAATTTCCTTATTTCTATGATCCCCAAAATATTTGCACTCCTCGGGCGCTGTTGCGTTAAATGACTGGTTCACAGCCAATAGAAACACAAGCAGAGAAGAAAATGCCAGCTCAAACTTCCGAAATAAAGTGCTTTATCCTTTTTTTTTTTTTACAAAAAGCACCTCTTTAGGTGCGAAATGAGTCAAACGTGATGCTGGCTCTTTCTCTCCCTACCAGTATTGTCCAAGGACCAGAATAAAACTTACTTATGTTTTGTACGTTACATGGACGTTTCATTCCCCTTTATTTCGGAAGTTTGAGCAGGCAGTTTCTTCTCTATTTATGATGGGGTCACTATGTTCCCAGGTACCTAGGACTGGTAGGGCCAATTTTTATTACTCTTCCTTTCCCCCTTATTATTTCACAACTGCTGAGAACCTATTGTTCTTTTGAACCCATTTTAACTAATCAATGTCATCGTTATATAATTAGCATTGTTTTATTATTGTGAATGCAGAGATTAAAAAAAAAGTTCTCTACATTCTGTTTATAGAACTGCAAGCAAATGCATTGATTACAAGAAAAGAATCATCCATTTTATCGGTGTCTGTGGTACCATGGTTCAGCCGTACCAGTGACCTGAATATTTGCATTGTAGTTAGGTCTATGAGTTCCTCTAATCTACTAGGACAGGAAATAAAGTTCCATAATAAAAAAAATCAAAAAAAATCTCAGTCACTAAAAGAACAGAATTCTAATCACTTTTCTATCTCCTACCAACAGCATACAAGATACCATTGATTGCTGTAGAGGTTAGGAGGCAGTAACCAAGTCAGATATTTATATCCCTGGTTCAACAGTGCGACCAATGATAAATCAGGTCTAACACCCTGCAATGTAAGCAAACAATTACTATCTGTCACATGAAATCCCAGTACTAGGAGTACACTACAAATCTACGATGTCTTCCATCAAGAGCTAAAAAAATAAAATAAAAATAAGATTCATAAACTTGGAAGGAATTGTTTTCCTGTTGTGTTTCTCTTTAAATTGTATTTTGTAGCCAGTTTGAGACATGTTTTAGATAGCTTGATAGCTATCTCCATGTTGTCTAGTCTAATAAAAGAAACATCCAAATCAGGCAAGACTATTAAAGGGACTCTGTAACCCAAACACTGTCTATGGTAACGGTAACCATGGAAGGACAGACCCAATGGCAGGATCATGACAGGGTCAACACCAAGGACACTCAGATATTTTCACTCTGATGGAGACATATATAATTGTAAAGAAAGAACAATGTAAATAAGAGTATCAATGACTGTCAGCCTCTAGTTATGGTGCTGAGTTATGGATTCATAGATTAATGAATTCTGAATCCTGATGCATTTCACAATTTACGGCTTCCTCGGATATATAATGAGCATCCATTTTCCAGAATTCCTGTCATAAAATGGTTAAAATGCTTTGATAAATAAAATAGATTACAATGTAAGTATGCAAAAAAAAATCCTCCATTTTTTTTTTTTTTTTACCGTAAGCCATATTTTTATGGATGCAATACAAAGCACTTAACAAATAAATGCAAGCTTTCTTTTACAGAAGGGGAGTACAACTTGAACCTGATGTTAAAAATTATATATATACAGTAGGGCCACACAATGGATAAGTGGTATATAGAAGAATATAGGATCGGTGACAACATGTCAAAGTTTATGCAATCCAGCCTTATTTATATTAACCCTATTTGTTCTAATTTAGACCCATGCTTTTTTTTAAAGAAATAAAATAAACAGATCTAGAAAATAGAAGACTATCCAATGGAGAATGTCCAACTTTAGGCCAATGGAGCCAAATTGGAAAAAAATCTCCAATGCAGCTAGATCCTCCAAAAAAAAATTAAATAACAGATACATTATTTTACTCACTCCAAACAACTTACTAAAACAATATTTAGGTGACATTCCTTGAAAGTGACATAGCACTCAAGTGAGTAGGACAGACATGCAATGCTGCTATTTGAGACATTAGAAAGGAATGGCTATCTGAAGAAGTGTGCGTTTGTATCTGTCCTAGATTATACATATATTTGGTCAAGTGCCTTGAAGCACTTTATTGCTACATTCCTTTTCATTTAAGGCATTGTGTAAAATGCAGCTGAAAAGTAGAGAAGGATTTTCCATGTCCACTGCTCAAAGCTTAGAAACACAATACCTTTACAGGAAGATACATGACACACTGCTTTGAGATGTGCAATATTAATTGTTTATTGATATGGCAGAAATCCTAAAACTCTGTCTAAAACTCTGTCTGGATAAGGCCCCCGCCCCCCCCCCCCCCCCCCCCTTGAATAAGTCCATATAGAAGAAACATGATGCCCACACGACCTAACCACTCGGATTCTTATTATGCCTATAATTGGTGGTTTGTGTTTGAATACATGACACAGGTAGCTTCGATCAGTGTATGTATTCACCTAGAAATGACTGCTAACCACACCAACTGTGGGGTAGAAAACGGCCACAGCCCTTTATATAAATAGTCATTGAAGTTCACTTTATTAACATTCCTAACATCATATACTAACATTACACAATGAATAACATGACAATTTAACTTACTTAACCAGAAACCAACCAAGCATGCACTAGTATCCAGGTGGCTGCCCAATTAACTCTGTGTACTGGGCATATACCAATGCCCCCATATCCTGAGGTTCAAGGTACCAATCCCCCCTCGAACCTCCGACCAGAGTCTTCATTCTGGTCTCCCCCCTGCCCCCCCCATTCTGATACTACATTAACCCTCCTGGATACCACTGATACTGTGACATTCATTATATATGCTATCAAACAAAGGGAGAGTGGGTGGGACAAAAGGTAGGGGAGAAACCTCTTTGTTAAAATGTACCTATTGTTCCCTATCATTTATCAACTCCCGGACTCCTCCCCTTACACTTACAACCAATAGGCTGAACATGTCCCATATCCTGTGAAGAACGCCCCTCCCAAGTTCTGTCTGGGGGCTAAATTAAAATGTTTTTTGACTGCTTTTATATTACTGATAAACAACCAAACATGTTTTTTCCTATGGCTACCAAGCTATTCTTCCCAGTCACTATAAATAAAATAAAAAAATGGATGTTGCCCAAATCACATGTGCATGAGGATAATCTGGAATGTACCTTTCACAGTCATGATGCTTCACCAAATATCATGGCTGAGGATGTCACTGACAGTCTCTCACCTTTGTTTGGTTATGTTGTTGATATGCCATCAACAGAGGGGTGGCAGGTGAAGAGGATAGACTCACTCTGCACTAGCGGAGGGAGACAGTCGGACCACACAGACCCCAATCAGACAGCTAAGAGGCAGAGCCTGGAGTGAACTCATGAGTGATATCAAGGAGCATTTGTCTGTAATAATGAATTTGAGAAATAGAGTTCAAGCTACACATAAATAGCGTCATACAACTATATTTTAAAATTGGAGCAATCAGAATAGATAAACATAGAATGGTGGTGTGGATTTCTCCATTTTAGAACGTTGCCTGGGAAATTGATCAACCAATATAGTCTCCCAAGCCTCAGGCACACACAATTAAGGGAACAGATAGATGATAACTGCACTGATGCCTTCTCATGCAACAGAGCTCCAGGTATCTGTCACCTCCTGGCCTGATCACGAGTGCCATTCACATTGCATGTTTCATGCATTCTAAGTGTCCCACATTCCGCTGGACATTCCTGGTTTTGATTCTTTGGTGCAGAGCTGTAAGTTTCAATGACTGCCCTACTGTGCATGGATGGTAGTGCTGATTCTCAACCTCGGAGAATTGGGAGGAATGAATGTAGGACAAATCAGAGCAGAGATTGGCCTATGAAGCTATATTGCTGTATACAAGCAATGGGGCAACTTACAGATTCATGGAAAGGAGAAGGTCTCTACTAGGAAGTAGAAAAGAACAAGAGCTCACTCAACACCATTTATCACCAACAGCGCCTCCCAACCCACTGAGCATCACCAAAAGATTTTTCTTTGCTGCAGTATACCTTGTATGAAAGTATTTTTATTTTTTTTTGGGGGGGGCACAATTCTTTGATTCATGCCTTGGGAGCAGAAAGAGCTGGCTACTGCTCTGATCTCAAAAAGAATGAAAATGCAAAGGTAAGCTCCATAAAACTATTAAATGGTAATGCTAGGCAAAGCAAAATATTGCATCATGTACAGACATTTAAACCAGAAATGCTTTATTGAAAAGATTCAAATCATGTACCTTGTTGGGTTATTTTTGTTCCACTTATCTATATGGGGGGGGGGGGGGGGGTAGATATTCTGTTTGGAACAGATCTGCTCTCTGATATAACTGTTTATTAATATTAATTAATGTAGGGTTGCCATACAGTCAGTAGTTTACTGGCAGGCCATTTAAAAACCCGGCTTAAAGTCAAATTTAAGTCTATGGCTGCAAGAGGAATTAAATACTCCCACCCCCACTTCACCTCAAAACACATGGGTGGCAATTGACTATAAAAGAATTCCACAATTCCACATGCAATTATGGTTGTAAATATGGACAGTTTATGTACAGCCATTATTTCTCTGGATAATTGCAGCATCTGTTGTGAACTACACTGCTTATAAAAGTCTTTATAATCTAATACCATTATTTAACTACTTGTATTATCTCTTTAATTCTTTTTATTTTTTTTTAACAGATTTTGCTTTCTCTTTTTTTTTTTTTGTTTGTTTTGATATTTTGTACATCCGTTTTCCTAATATTCGTGCATACTGCAGGAATATCTATATTATGCTATGGCAGGTGAGTTTTATCATTCCTATATTCTGCCATGTATGAGATAGAAGCCCATTCCCCCACTCCCCCCCCCCCCCAGAAACCAATAAGACCATATTTCTTTTTGGGGGAAAAAAGGCAAATAAAGATTTTTTTTAAAAAAAACCTGGAAATTGAGAACAGCGGCAATGCAGGTCTTGACTTGAGTCAGCAGATTTATTGCAGCCAATGAAATGTTAAATCCCCTGTAATAGATCATTTTCAGATACAGTAGTTACTGCTCCGCTACTCCTCCCATTGATATATATCCAAGACTTTCCAGTGTCTTGGAGCTAGGATGCATCTTTACTCATAAAAGCATAAACAACAATGACAGTCTTATATAAAAACCTACGGCAATATTGTCTTAGCTTTCTGGCAATAACATGATGCGAGGAATGTATAGTCAGTTCCAAAAAGTAGAATATTGACAAACAAACTCACATTTGTACCAAAATAAATATAATAATAAAAATAATATGTGTTATTATTTCGGTACAAATGTGTGTTAGTATTATAAATATTACTATTTTGGTGCAAATGTGCATTTGTATGTCAATATCCTACTTATTCTATCAAAATTATAATACACACCGATCAGCCATAACATTATGACCACTGACAGATGGCAAGATTGTGATGCTTTGGGCAATGTTCTACTGGGAAACTTTGGGTCCTGCCAATCATGTGGATGTTACTGACACGAACCACTTACCTAAGCAATGTTGCAGACCATTTACACCCTTTCATAGAAACAATATTCCCTGATGGAATGGTCCTCTTTATGCAGGATAATGCTCCCTGCCAGAAAACAAAAATGGTTCAGGAATGGATTGAGGAACACAACAACGAGTTCAAGGTGTTGACTTGGCCTCCAAATTCCCCAGACCTCAATCCAATCGAGCATCTGTGGGATGTGCTGGACAAACAAGTCCGATCCATGGAGGCTCCATCTCACAACTTACAGGATTGCTGCTAACATTTTGGCGCCAGATACCACAGCACACCTTCAGAGGTCTAGTGGAGTCCATGCCTCCACGGGTCAGTGTTGTTTTTGCCTCAAAATGGGACCTACAGAATATTTAGCAGGTAGTCATAATGTTTTAATACTGTGTATATATAATACATATTATTACTAATAT
Organism: Pelodytes ibericus; assembly: GCA_036172795.1. NCBI lineage: Eukaryota > Metazoa > Chordata > Amphibia > Anura > Pelodytidae > Pelodytes > Pelodytes ibericus. The sequence continues at coordinate 186,835,131 of CM069862.1, forward strand.
TATTTTCCGAGTCTGATTAAGTTCCATGATCAAATTTACAATTTTTTTGTAAGTATTTTTGTATAGGAAATAATAATTATAAAGTAATGCATCAGTATATTTAATTGTTCATGTTGACTTTTGAGTTATGTAATTTTGGTCAAGGAAAGCACATCTTAGGGCCATCATTTCCGATGCTTGTCTAATAATAGTAAAAATAATTATATTATAATGCATCAGTATGTTTAATTGTGCAAATAAAAAGTACTAAACAGTGTGATCCTCAAATACTTGTTTACTTGTGAGATCAACTGCAGTAAAAAAACTGTGGCTAATCAGGATAAAAAGTGCATAACAGATTTGAGAGGCAAACACGCACCTTAAGCTTCATGCGCATTGTGATTCTCCTGTTGCTTATTTATTTATATATATATATATATATATATATATATATATATATATATAGATATATATATATATATAGATATCGATATAGATATAAATATATATATATATATATAGCCAAAGTAAGATGCACTTAGCTTACTGTAGTAATGAGGTATCGGCCAGGGTGCTGTGTTGCTACCTACACAGAAAAAATGTTGATAGTTTAATAACTCACTGATTATACGCTATCACATGAGTTCTCATTCAATGTTTCGGGGCACATCGTGGACCTTTATCAAGACTATTTTTGTACTAAGCCCCGTGAGTGCGTGTATTAGTTTCATATGTATATTTATATATATATATATATATATATATATATATATATATATATATATATATATATACAAAAAGCCAGCAAATTATGAAAGTTTTTAATTGAAATTCACACAGAAAAGATTGTGTTATAAAGATGATGGGGAGAGACACTTACGCTCTTCGTGTCCAACAATGCTTAATCACATGACTAAGAGTTGTTGGATGCGAAGCGCATTTCATTTTTGTAACACAGTATTTAACTAAGCGTTGTTGGACGCGAAGCACGTAAAATGTCCGGCCCCATAATCTTTGTACCACTGTTGTCCTGGCTTCCTTGTGACTTTGGATTAAACAATGTCATATTTTGGATTTCTGATTTTTCTTGTATATATATATATATTCTGCATTCCACCTTGCCAATGGTTATTTGTGCATCTCTATCCACACGTGTGCTGCCCGACAGAAAATTATACTTTGCCAGAAAAGTTTGCTCCTTTATCTCCTGGTGCTTACTCTTAACCGAACAATAAGTCACATGACTTGTGTCAAACATGTGATTAACAACCAATCACTTTGAACAAGAACCAAGTGCAAAATAAGTAATTCATCGGTATTATAACTATTAATGTTTTAGTTCTGGCCTGGAATAATGCAATATATAGAAGGCCATCATGACAAAGGTTTCCTGTCATTTCCCTCACCCTGTCAGTTAAGCCAAGGGCCCAATAGGGGCACGGCAGGGAGGTGGCAATGATTGGAAAGGGGGATGGCGTTAGGCTATATATTGCAGGATTTCCAGGAATGATTTCCTGTTTGAAGAAAAAATGACAAGTTCCCTCCCTCCCATCCCTAGGTGACGAAGAAGGAAGTGGCGGCGGGGGTCCCCGAGGTTTGGCGCTAGTGCAGGGGGTTGGTCATCTGGGGTATGGCCAACCCGGTTGGGCAGTAGCTGTGGGAAGCTAGCTGCACGGGCTCCCCATGGGCTCGTCCCTGGGGAGTGAGGCACGGCTACTGTGCAAAACAGGGACGTCAGTAGCCGTGGGGCATGTGATACGCCTGCGCCAGATTCTCGGGGTCCTGATCCTAGCTGGTCTAGGATGAGTCACACGCTACCGCTAAGGTTCATTAGTATTAGTTCATGTTGTTTATATGTCTTGTTATATAAACATGTGTGAGTTGGTATATATAGATATATATATAATTTTATATATATAGTTTTATATGCCCGGTTATTTAATTATTTATAAAGTTTTAACCATATCTGGTTTACAGCAATACTTGTTATTTATTTCAGCTATGTATTTAGCTGTCAATTTATGTTGCAGCATTTCATTAAAGACTGCGACCTTTCTAGCCACTCAGTTGTCTGTCTCTTTTATTGGTGGGGGGAATGTATTATCAGGTATACCTTGGTCAAGTACAAATGTGTATTTGTGTGTCAATATTCTACTTTTTGTATCACTATTATAATACATATTCAAATACTGTGTATAATTAAAAAAATATTGCTATCATTTTCCAGGCCAGATTGAATTCCATGATCAAATTTACACATAAACACGAACAATATTTTATTTATATTTTTATTACATGTATGTTTACATGTATTATTAATAATAATAATGATAATGTAATGCATCAGTATGTTTAATTGTTCATGTTGACTTCTGTAAATTTGGTCACGGAATACAATCTGGCTCGGAAAATCACCTGTACCTATAATGGTTATGAGCATTTCACATGAAGGGCATTCGGTTTTAAAACACACCTGTGGACAGGAAAGGCTATATCATTCACTTGACCCTGGAGAATTGTCCATGCAAAATCACTGGAGCTCCTCTTTGACGATGGTCATTTTTCCGTGGTTCATTCATCAACTTTTCGTGACTTTGGAACAATGTTCCAAGTCATGGAAAATGTGCAACATTTTATTGTGAGAAATTGCATAATATTTTTTAGTTTTTGTGTTGACTAAATAAATATTCTCACAAGTATTCATTTTTCTTTGCCTATTATTTGGGTATCAAGCATCATTTCCATATTTTTCATTTCAGTTTACAAATATCCTTCCCAAAAAAAATAAAAAATATGAGGATCTTGATTATAAACAAAATACAAATGTAAATTGATAGAAAACAAATAATGAAGTTATAAATAAAATTATGTTTCCTTGTTTTATTTTGTTTTCTGTTTTTTTTTTCTGTTATAAAAAATCACACTTCCTCGAACTTTAAGTACTCCAGAGAAGAAGATGGATAAGATTGTACCTTTAATCATCCTATTGAGTATAACTAATAGATGTACTTGTAATATAATCAAAATGTTTTGTCATCTGAGTTTGTTATTGAGATCAGTGAAATTAACATTTTGAGATGTGTGAAAAAAAGTAGTAAGACATTCTGGAGCTGTTACAAATATATGCTGGGCATTATACCGTGATAACATTTTTTTTTACAGATGGTGATGCCTAGAGAATTCATTTCAATTTTTTGTTATACTACTGTTGTTTTAAAGGTCAGCTTTTCACTGGACGAAAAACATAAATTTTTATTGCTATTATTAATTTTAAACAAAGTTACGGATTTAAACAAACTGTTCACCTATAATATAATGCAAGAAATCATTCCGTTCTGAAAAATATCGTCAAATATATGCATATTAAAACTCTTAGTTTTACAAAAATGTGGATCTATTTTTGATAGTTTTCAAAAGACTCCTATAAAGATACCCACTGAACATTCATAGCAAAAAAAAACAAAAATGCGATGTAGACTTGTGCATGGTGCAATGGGACCATTCATCTGAACAAATACTCTTACAATGTAAACAAAAGCTGGGGGATGTAAAAAAAGGGCCTAATAAGTGATAAAGTGCTGCCTTCAAAAGACATGTCATTCTTCTATCATTGCTGTTATACAAGTCCCAAAGAGTGAGTTAAGGGCACCATTCTTTAATAAGACAAACCTCCACTTGTTAAACAATACAATTCTACTTCTCATACTGAACTCCAGAACTTCCCAGAAGATCCATGAAGATATAGGGAATAAGGTGAAAGTTGGCTCACCAGACTATAGTACTTATTTCCATTGCTCAGGGGCCCATGCTTTGTGCACCTAAGACCAGGTTACATACAATTTTGCATTGAATACAAGAAATGTCTGAACATCAGCTATGCTATACATTCTAGCTTTGCGAGGCTCATGAAGTACATTACATGTTAAACATCCTTTTATCCCTGTAAGCAAGATTCTAATTATGACCACTATTGTTCTTTACTCATGTGATGCAGTTTGGTATACACTTTCACTTGGTATTCCCATTAGTTCACTCTTGCATTCATGGAAATTTGCATGCACATACAGGATACCATCTAGCATGAAGACCATGTGAATCATAGATATGGTATCCCTAGAAGAAGAATCACATGTCTATTTAAATGGGAATATTGTAAAATGAGTAACTTTTCCACCTTTTGCTACTTCCATCTAGTTGATTAATTTTAATACGATGGGGTCTGTGAGTGGCAGTCTACAACATGGGTCCCTAACCCCTGGGCCTCTGTTCAGTCAGGCTGTGTGCTGTGAGGGAAGTGTTCTGTGCTCCCCTTCAACCGGTTACTTTATGAAGCATGGCCGAGCGCAAGCACCTCCCCTCAGCGCTGCCCAGCCACTTACTGCCCGCCCAGCTTACTTATGCCCGAAGACCCTCCTACCCTGATGTCTGCCCTCCTACCCGGTGACAAAAAGGTTGGGGAACACTGATCTACAGGACACACTGGTTGATAGAGAGTTGGTGAGAGTTGTTATGTAGAATAATTAATCTTATAAAAGGAGAACTACATGGATTGTATATAATGTCACTTTTCCACATGGAGTTGTAGTCCTCTATTAAACATACAACATTATTGATGAGCCTGATGAGTTCCTAGTTCTCTTGTTCATTTAAGGTAACTATGATACACTATTTTAGTTAAATTATTTCCATTAAAACATCTGTAGAACATGGGAGAATTCTAATCGTTATCTCCAAGCTGAAATAATATACACAACGCAGATGCCCATAACAATTTGTTGAACACGTTTGATTTTAGTTTCCAATTTTATGGCCAAGTGTTCTCAATATTTAGCCACGGCCATGAAATCAGCTTGATGTCCCCCCAATTCTGGCATCTACTAAAACATCCTCGATTAGTAAATAGACAAATTGTGTTTAATCATGCAGAAACACAGCAGACAGCTTGCAACATTCTTATTTGGGAGGAGACTTAATTGTACATCAACTAACACATTAAGAAGGTTTTGGCAGCAGTATCAACTGATTTGTGTGCCGACTAGATAGGAGGTGATAGTAGGTTCTCACCCCATTGAGAGTGTCCCTAGACGTGGTGGGTGAGCTTAAGTAAACTTTGGCAAATTCATATAATCATAACCTTTCGTTTAAATAATGCTTTTACCAACTTTATTAAGGTGAGATGCACAGTATTTATTTTTTGCTGAGCCTGGTTTTGTACAGGAGATGTTTATTCACAAATACATTTTATTGTCTCTAAATTTTTCCTGTTACATAATGATTTTCTGGGATTTAGGAAAACAACTAGAAGGTACTTTGATAACTAATGTCATGCTGTAGACTGTAACTGGGGAAATCACACTGCGGGAGTGTTTAAGCCAAGACCACTGTAGCCCCAAAGGCTGAACCCAGAGGATCAGCTTAAATGATTCCTGGTTGAAGTTCACTGAATTAATATCAGTAATCATTGCAACATTTGCCATGAAAGACAATGTAAGGCATAAGGTAAATTTTTGCAGAAGTAAAATTTTTCCTTCAACAATAAATTTTGCAAAGCCATTAGATTCCTTTTATCGCCAGAAGTACCATCAGAAAATTTTTCGCAATAGCCAACCAAAGGTTCAAACACCAGGTAAGAATAGCGAGAGACTTGCAGTGTCACTCTTCTGTGACTGAACCTACAATCCTGAGGATTTTACAGATTCCACTATTTATGTAGAAACCTGCTGAGACATTTTCCAGGTTCAGTCATCAACCCTTACAAGAACTGCACAAATATATGGAAATAGTAAAGTAGATAGAAATAAATGAAGACTAGATCATATTTTCAATATGCTTGGATTCAAGGAAACATTTTGTTCCTGCTGGGACCAGAGCATTCAATTTAGACATCCAGAGAGTTTCCCTGGAGCACAGATACTTAAAAATATATTCATTTAAATCTACTATTATTAGATATTCTAAACCCATATCTGTAAGGAACTACAATCTATATTATAAAATAGTGTAAAGTGTAAAAATGAAATGGTGTATTAACTTTAATAAAAAAAAAAATCTGGATACATTAGAGAAAGAGAGAACATGGACATGTGGGGTGTGAAATAAAGGAAAGGGGTAGAGAGAGAAAAAAGAGAAGGGTGGAAGTGGGTGGAATGTAAATGGGTGGAGAATGGGAAAGTGGGTGGAGTTGGACTGAGAAAGATGCAGGTGGGAAACAACTTAAGAAATATTGTGTGAGCTAGAGAGATAATGAGGATATGTGACTTATGTAAGGTTGCCAAGCAAGCCATTTTTTCTCAGACACAGAACTTTTGCTTTCTGTCCTGCTCTACATAGAAGTCATGTGTGTTCAGAGTGAACCAATAAAATAATACATGAGTATGCCACTGAATGGAATTAACGTATTTCCACTGAAACACATTTGTATCCTTTATCCTGTAAATAAACATGTACAAGTTAGCTATATGCAGCAAACTATAGATTACATGGCACGTCTAGTATGGAGGTAGGGGGAAGGTTTAAGTTAACTTATAAGCTTATATTTTCATTTATCCAAATGAAATGTAATTGGACAAATAAGCTAGGTAGTGGCACACCATAGTACTGGTAAGGCCCAATACTTTCAAATGCCCCACAGAATTTAGAGGAAACAGGTTTTAATAGTGCTGGTGTGCTTTGACCTTGTGGCTTGATATGCAACTAAACTATAGTTTGCATATTAAGCCAATGGATGATGTCATCAATAGGAGACACCACAGCAATTTTTAAAATATAGTGTTCCTTAATGTAGCATTTACTTGCAATTCTGCTAATACATTGTAGATATCATTTTTCATCATTTTTGTATAGTCTAATTTGACAGTAAAAATAAAGTTTAGGGGTAAAAGATGCCAGTATAAGCATACTAAAATGCTTGGAAGTACCAACAGAAGTAAACAGAAGAAATCTATAATGGCAGGAATGAGTGCTCTGTTAATGAGGTTGCATTAATTATTCTGGCCACGTGGAAATTTCCTCTCAGATAGCCCCAGATTTTTAAATGCTACTTAGTCACACGTCATACCCATTAATTACAAATACAGCTTATCCACCTTTGCTCTGGATACATTTGATGCTTAAAAAAAATACCATATGCTGTCATTAGTCAATAAAACTAAGGAAAGCATTTTTATAAGAAAAGATAAAACAAAGATTAATCATCTTGATATTTTTTTGTGAAGCTTTAGTGTTTAATAATACTTTTGTTCTTGTTTCTGCTGAAGAACATATCATATTACGCTTTATGTGCAGATGCAACTTTTTGCCTCAATATAATTTATCGAGTTATTTCACATTTGTTCTAACTGCCTATATTCATACTACATGTAAGAAGCATCGGTGGTATAGTGGTGAGAATAGCTGCTTCCCAAGCTGTAGACCTGGGTTCGATTCCTGGCCAATGCAAGAGTCCTGTTTTAGAGGGGCAACGATTTAAAAGTAATATCAGGAAGTGGAGAGGGTAGTGGATGTATGGAATAGCCTGCCAGCAGAAGTGGTAGAGGTAAACACAGTCAAGGATTTTAAGCATGCGTGGGATAGACACAAGGCTATCCTAGCTATAAGACCAGGAACATGGGACTGATAAAAGTACTCAAAAAAATTGGGCAGACTAGATGGACCGAATGGGTAATTATGAGAAAGACAAACATTTAACACATGTCCCAGGGGACAGACCGTTCGTTTGACCGAGGTTATTGTCTCGTAATAAGCTAAAAGCGGTTTGATCGGTGTATAGATGGCTTCCTCTATTACACAGAGAGCCAGCGACTCTCCCCCGCCTGGATGCACATGACATGAAGACATGGATGGGCCCCCTCCATGAACTAAATCAGCTTTTTGTATATTACTGAATACCCTCCATGGGTCACTCCCCTATTATTTTATGAATCCAGTTATTCCAATTATGCTTGCTCTGATCTCCTAGTTCAAATTAAAAATTAATTCCTGCCTCCATTTTGATTTGAAACATTAACTGTAGAATACAATTTTTTTTTTAATTTTTCATATATATATATATATATATATATATATATATATATATATATATATATATATGGAAAAATGTAATTAAAAAATCCATACAGAAACAAAACTCATAAAGACAAATATATATATACATCCTATGACCAAAATGTTTTTAAAAAAAAACTTCCAGTTTATAACTAAGCTTTACAAAACAACATTGGAGTTTTTGATCTCTAACATCTCCCTTCTCCAGGAATATCTTTATAATTTCTTGTCTGCACGTGTGATATTAATATGGGGAGTGTGAAATTACTTCTCCCGGAGATCAGACAGAAGTAACAGGCAAGATCTTCCAGAATAACATGGGACAGAACCCAGCTATAGGGCACTGTACCAAGCCGCAGGACACCAAACCCAGCCGCAGGACTCTGAACCAAGCCTCAGGACATTGAACCCAGCCACAGGGCATTGAATCCAGCCGCAGGACACCAAACCTAGCCGCAGGACTCTAAACCCAGCCGCAGGATTCTGAACCCAGCCGCAGGACTCCGAACCCACCCGCAGTACTCTGAACCCAGCTGCAGGACTCCAAATACAGCTGCAGGACTCCAAACCCAGCCACAGGACTCTGAACCCAGCCGAAGGATTCTGAACCCAGCCACAGGACACCGTACCCAGTTCCAGCACACATAACCCAGCTGCAGGATACAGGGCCACCGGCAAGCATGCAATACAAAGAAAGGATAGAGAACAGAAGTGGGAAAACAAGAACTTCAAATAAATTATAAAGTAGTGCGGTCTAGTTACAATAAATGGACATTAGATGTCTAGCTAGCCACCATGTTAAAGTCCCCAAGCTTTGACCAGGCCTAACTGCTGACAGATCTTACAAATGAACTCAGAGACACGTAAATGAAAATTTCCAGACGTTGACATGTATCACTGGGCAAGCTGGGTAGGACAGCCATATCGTCCACATGGAACAAGCTCATAAGAAGAAAATGAATAGCCAAAACAAGCAGAAGGCAAACTATTACAGAATGTAACAAACAGGATGTGCTCTAGCTGTAGAGGGATGCCAAAAAGCCTCAGATATACTCATCATTCCTTCTGTCTCTTTAACTCTAGTTACATCTTTATTGGCTGTGATGTGTCAAACTAGGCATTTTGACTTTATTTAATGACTTTTAATTGACGAAATACTTCGCCCCTAGTTATCTTCAGATGACAAAAAGTGTGATCTAGCTCTCTCACCTTGATTAACTATAAGCGTCTCATTAGGGAGGTTTTTAGGAATAATGATTAGCTTCTTCCGGGGAACTAAAATGTATTGATTGCACGTATAATTTTCAAGTCCAGAGAATTGTCACATTCTCTTCCATCGCCCCTTCCCGTTCTTCTTTGCAGTGTTGTGTCCAATCGTGACTCCTTGCTACCCCTGGTTATTAACTGTAGCATTGTCATTACAATAATTTGAATGAAATCAGTGTTGCAGATTTATAAACGTATTTATTTAATTGAAATTACTGCTCAGATTTCAGCAGAGAAATTGAAAGAAGAAGAGAAGCTTGTCATCTGTAGGACACATACTTAAGAATGGTAATTTCTTAATCTGAACTCGGTTAGACCGTAAGACATTAGAACAAAAGTAATTGGAAGGGAATTATCTAGTTAATACCTCTGTATTAACTCCTCTAGATGTATTCTAACCTGTCTGAAAGGAGAGATATTGTTCTGCAAAATTAATCATTGAGGCAGCACATCAAAAGTCTGTGTTTCCAGAAAGTATCGGATGTCTTTTCAAAGAGGGCAATGGGGATTAAAATGTCTGTTGAATACACGTACAATCTTGTATGTAGAGCTTTTTCTATTACACCTTTGCTTGTAAACTCAGATAAATGAAGACCTGTAAAGGTCCCAGTGCTGCTTGAAAACAAAGCAATGTAAAATAGCACTGCACATCCATATTTACTAAAATTCACTTTATTGTTGGGTAAGCACTTAGATCCATATGGGTCCTGGTAAAACAATTCTATAACACTGGCGGTTGGAGATGACCGTTTTTTGTTGCTTTTCAGTTAAACTCTACTGCAGAAAATGTGTAGTGTGATTCAACTATAGCTTGCTTACATGACAAAGAAATGGACACGTGAGATAAGACTACTACAGAGGTTAGGAGGTTGGGAAACAAACAGTGACCTGATCCGTTGATATGAGGCAGAAACAAGCCAAATGTCAGGGTAGGCAAACTTTATCATCAATCTTTGGTTGCCCTCAAACTACAGCTCAAAGCAGGATGAAGGTTAACTGACAACTTGAGGGTATACATACCTTATATCAGGAAGGACAAACACATAGTTGGTAATAAACTGCAACATTCTAACAGAATGTTCTAATTTCACCGATCACCCCAGCATTCCACCCACCACCCTTGACATTCATTCAATTCATAATGCCCTAGGTATTATTACAACAGCTACTACATGTAAAATTGCTTTCTCGTTGTTACATATGGTACAGTAGAATAGTCATGGTGAACCAATGATGGGCACACTGCCCCTTTCATGCTGCCATGTGGATTGCTAGGATACTGCATTGAGATCAGAGTACTCGTGAGGTTGCATTAATCTCTCCCTACTTTCCCTTACTTTGCAAATAAGTATGGTGGAATGAAATGGTCACACTCTCTAAGGTCCATGATCTCTCACACAATAGATGGCATGGAATCCAGTTTAGGTTATTCTGGTTGCCAACAGAAAAGGAATATTAGAATGGAAAAAGTGTAGTGGTTGGGAACAGAAAGGATAGGAGTGTGGTAGTGTATTCCCCCACACATTTGTGTGGGGCAATAAGAACTATGTTTATGCTGATTAACCATTTGTTATTCCACTTATGTGGACTGCAGTTGTCACAAAACTCATCCAGCACATTTTAGGGGATGAGAACTATAATAACTTTAGTTTTTTAATTTAATGGGGCCAATATAGTTATTCTTTTTATTTATTTCAATTGAAATGTAGCTGTGTTCCCTTAATTGAATCTGGCCGAAAAATTGCCCAAAACCAGCGGAATTGCCATACTGAGTATTCGAATTGTGGATTTTAGGCCAGATCGCACTTTATTGGGTAGATCCTTTAGTATCTATTCACAAAACAATTTCATAACATAATTTTGTTGATTTAAGTAAAATATTTGAATATGTAAAAAAAAATATTTGCAAATGAATCACTAAGCAGATATTATTTGACTACTGATTTAAACAATATAATCCTGGGTAATAGTTTCCTAAATGATCCAAATCTTATCCCTCAATTCCCATTTAATAATTGGAGAATATTTGATTTGCTTTTAATATTCAAGGCACTGTATCCTCTATATCTGAAACTGTCTGTCATAAATTAACTGAATCTTGGCAAATGGATTGTATTAGCAGCAGCAGATGACAGTGTGGCACTGAATATATTCCGATTTGCCACTCACACTTTATGCTTGTCTATTCAAATCAGACGGTCTCTTCTGATGTAACAGAGTTTAGCATTTGTTGATGTACTAAACTGCAACATTTTGCATTTTTATTGCTGGTCTTTTTGTTTTGCATAAGCTTTGATCATTTCTCGCATAAAATATGCAACCTTTTAGTCAGACAATTGAATAGTATTAAAGTGCCCCTAAACTTTTAAATATAGCTTTTGCTTGTTTCACAGAACCAAAAGTTATTTTTATATTGAGCTTAGTGTGAGGTTAAAATCAAATGTACTTTGAAAGACACGTGCTATTTTCTCCCAAACACGGAACCTGTCATACAGGCTGATTTGGTCTTTGGCCATCAGTCATTGAGTCTGAACCTTAGCTTCACAGTGTGGAACATTGATAGGCGTGTCCCTTTACCAGTTACATATAAAAACTCCAACTCAAACACATTAGTACCCATTCCCTAATAGAAAAAGCAAGTGCCTTCTCTTCTTGGTGGAAAAGTCTTCCAACCCTTAAAACCTTCACCGGTCTAGAATCCCTGCCTTGCTGGTTCAAGAAACAAAACATACCTATCAGTAGGGATAGGGATTGGCAGCAAGTGACCCTATCAAGATCTGTGAAGGTCCATTGAACAGCAAAACATTGTCCATTACAAAATCCAGGGAATGTGCACCATGAACAAAGTTAGTATTCCTGATTTCACACTCTAATCTTAAACTTGCCTATTAAAAATGTAGTTGGACTAATGAGAGAAATCTCAATGTATTCTTTCTGGCAAAATACTTTATAAATAAATGTTAATGGATATCACTTATCTGACAAAGATGGCCTTAACAACAAAAAATGAGTGTGTAGTGTAATCTCAGTGTAATCTAGGCCGCCATATATCCAGTCTATATCTAGAGCTGTCTGCAGGATTTTTTTGGGGGGAGGGGGCAAATATCATCACTACATTTCCCCTCTCCGACTCCAAAACGTCTTCCCCATTGCAGGAGAGGGGTTTCCTGGTAAGGAGCAAATGTTAGTTATCCATTAATAGGAAAAAAAATATGACCGGTGTGGCAGGTGGTAACAGACCAGCATGTACTTGTGTAACATGGTAACTTTAGTTTACAATAGCTGGGATGGTAAGGATGAACCACGGCTACCCAGTTTACAATTCCTATGGTGCTCAGACAGTAATGGATGACTATGTACCATGGCAGATGCAATCAATGACAAAAATGTTAGTGTGCAGTGTAGTGTAGGCCACTGCTTCTCAAACCTCTCCTCAAGGACGCCCAACTGTCCAGGATTTAGGGATTAACCAGTTGTGTTGAAATAAGAATATATATAACACTTGGTGTGGTTTCCAAACACTTATGGAACCATACCAGGTGTTATACTTATTAATATTTAAACACAACTCAAGAAGCTGCGGAGAGATAGGCGGGATAACAATACACCCATTACACTTTATTTGCAGTTTTTAGGAGACAGGACGTTTTCAGATGGCCAATTGTTGTATGTATCCTTGTCCTGGATCTTTCTGTACAGATATATTGATGTTTTTTGGTTTTTTTAATAATGTTTTTCTAAATGTTGAAATATTGTGCTGGACTGGCTCCCCACGACATGCTTAAATAAGAAGAGAAATCTCAATGTGTCCTTCCCAGTAAAAATACTTCATAAATAAAAATCATAAACCATTGTATAGAATGAAATGACAATCCTTTCATTACATGGGATTATTTAAAGATCAGAAATAATGAGACACACAGCGCCCCATGACAGATCCACAAAATCATTTACTAACATAGTTATTTATGCTTAAGAAATAGTAATTATGCTGATTATTTCCTTTCTGATAGCACTGCCTTAACATGAAGATAGTCTGGTGTTATTATGAACTAATATTACATTAAACTGATGCACAGAAGCCATGCTGAGACAGCTGTGCATAGGATTAGTTGAGAGATAGAAGCACAAGCACAAAAATAATTCTCATTTTGCATATGCAGTGTATGTGTTCCATATTAAAGTGATAGTACTGACTTAGAGCAAAGAAAAAATACATGTGTGTCTAGTGGACAATGCGTCCCGTGTTACTTAGAACCCATTTTAGAACACGGGGGGATCAAATACCCTTTGGCTGAATTGAGCGTGTCAAATTGAACCCCTAGGAATTTTTAAGGGTCTACTCAATAAAGAGAGAATTGAGGCATTGAATATATATATATATATATACATATATTAAAATTTGGTATATAAATAATTAGCTATTTTATTTTAGACTCTCAATCAAGAAACATGCTCTCCAATTTTCGTACACAACATAAAGATCATTTTTGATATTTTTTTTAAAAATCTCTACATTCATCGTAAAAATTAAGTTTAGATGGTACTGTCCCTTTAATAGCCAAGAAAATATCTCCGACCTGCCTATCAGTCCAGCTTAGCTTTTAATGTCTGAGATTTGTTATTCTGTGGTCATTTCACAGTTAAATTAGGGGAACAAAACACCAGCTGATACGTTCAGTGCGCTTGTGGAATCCGCACTTATTCTGGTTTCTATTCATACACCATATAAAACTATTTCCGAATCCTTCGGGATCAGTATGTACCAAGGAGACTTCATTTGTTATATAACAATTTTTGCAGAATCCTTTTATCCTCTCCTCATCTGACAGTCTCCAAAAAGCCAATGGATTTTTTATATGTTTTGTTTATTCAATTTTTTAAAGCGCGTTCCGTATCTGTATCACTTAAACATCTTTTTTTTGGAATGTAGAGAGTAAAGCATGGTAAAAAAAAAAAATAACTACACATTATGTTAGCAAGCAAATTCCTAAATCAGGAGAAAAGTGGGGTTTTTTTTAGCTGTGTCTCCTGGTTATGACATCACCATGGCTTGATATACAAATGAACCAGTTTTTGTGTAATTTGCATATAAAGCCACAGGTGATGTCATAAGCAGGAGACAATTTTTTTTTTTCTGTGCCATGTGTGACATTTCTAGATGAAAACCCTTTTAAGGAGCTGAAATGTTGGCTATTTGTCTTATGCTCACATCATAAATTGCATTGTTTCTTATACCAAAGTGTATTATACTCTACATTTTGATTTTTAACTGAGTGAAAATGGAGTGTAGCAATCATTAACAAAATAAATCTGAGCTACAAATATTAAAATTGTATATTTTTCTAATGATTTTTACAAACTAATATATCCACTGCAGTAACTACTACAGAAATATTTACACATATATCCTGTGGTCAGGTACATAACCAGAATTAGTTTTAACCTATTGTTCTAATTTCCTATGTGTCTAGCACCAGTGACCACTTTTCATTTACAACACTTATTTTTTTATTAACATCTTAATAAATAATAATACAAGTTATGTTTCATTAATTGCATGGAAGTTCTTACTCATGTTTTGAGTTCTCACCACTTTTTCCACAATTGGAAGCGTTTGTGTTATTTCTCTATTATTAATCCTTCAAAGAAAAGGAACAAAGAAACCAAACCTTTTGTCAGGGTGGCACCCTCAGTGGGAATGACACCTGAAGATGCTGTCCCCCCTCCAAACGCCATATCCAGTGACAGAGATGTGCTGCATGGAAGAGGAGTTTGTGCTAGCCATCCAAGCACAAACTCCTCCTCCTCTGGGTTATTCAGGCTCTTCCACCAATCAGAGCGCCGGATGGTCATGTGACCCGGCAATCAGACTGATAAAGTCGCGCGGCAACACGCTCCACATGGAAGCACCGTAGAGACCACTATCCCACTGACAGATGTCCCATCCCCCAGTCACAAGGTAAGAAATGACATATAGAATATGAAAGGTTAATTGTCCCTAGTGTGAGGATAAACTGGCATGTACTTTTGATAGAACATGCAAAGTCCTTTGGGTGCAATATAGGTGCATAGCAAGTGTTGTGGGTACAATAATGTGCAAGTCCTTTAGGTGCAGTGTGAGTGCCGATGAAGGAAATAAAAACAAGAAATTCATTTTTTCCACATTCATTTTTATTAAAAAAAAAAACGTTGAATACATTATATATGAAACTAGTTATCTAAATGTGTATGTAAAATATTATGTTTTGTAACAGATCATTTGATTAATGTAGGCAGTTTATTTAAAGTTTATATAAGGTGAGGATGATTTTTTTTCTGTTACATACTCTGGATAAGTAAAAAAAACTTTAGGGACAAAAAAAACTGTTTCTGAATGATTTGGTATGGTTTGATATGGGAGGAGATCCAGGGGGGTGACCGCACCGGGTGAAACCAACCCTAGTGACGCCTCTGGAGACACCATAGACCCAGTTAAAACCCTTTTATGCTAATTTAATCATTGCTTACAATGCTGCTAGCACAACCTATAAATCATTTTGGATAATTTTTTAATTTCTTTTTTTCCCAATATGATTGGTTAGTTTATCACTTCCTTTATGGCTTCTTTGCATTTATTGGGGGTGATAGAATCCAGTCCTTGGGACTGCCCTCTGAAATATATGGACATCATGACCATGATATATTCATTGAGGAAATAAAAAAAATCATAGAACAAGATATCCTTCTTGTTGAACTATAATGAAACAAAATAATACACTGTTGTTGTTTTTTATTATTATTATTATCATCAGAGATTAATATATCCCTGAGGATAATAAGTAACTCAACCATCGCTCACTAAAATGCAGGAGTATTTTTTGACCTTTTAAAAATATATATATAAACAATGCAAATCATATTGTAAATTCAAGAGATTGATAAAAAAATTTAAAAAAAAAATACTTTTATTTCATGTATCAGTTAAGGTCTCTGATTCCCCATAAGTGAAGATTTGTATGTATTAAGGTTTGTTGTGAATCATCACAGTATTCACTGACATACTAGGTAGATGTAATTGGGTTTCAGCTTTAAGGCAACGATAAACATGGAAGGGAAAGAAAAGCAAAGTGTACCATGGTGCTGTGTGTGTGACCTTGGGAAGCAATGCCTGAGGCACCTTGCTGTGGTAACTGATATCATTAACTGTGACTGTGATGCCGGCGCGTTTGGAGTAATCAGACTTTGGAGGAATGTTTCACAGGGGGCACCTTATGGAGGTCAATCTTTCATGCACTCATTATGATGCCTCTGTGTTTGATTATATGAGAACAAGTAAAATCTACCTTGAGGCATATCAAGAACTCCAGCTGGAAGTATTAGAAATCTTGACAGAGTAAAGTAGCGTATTAAAAGCTTTGCAGACGAGCATCCTCTTTAAAATGGGATTCCAGGTCTGCTCTCTGTCTTGCATGTTTCATCCTCAACATCAAATAGCTCGCCAAATTCCTATCAGTCTTAGTGTAATAAGTCATTTTCATCATCTTTTTTACCTCAGAAAAAGTTACCAGATTTTGTTAAGACAGAAAGAGAACTATTCCGCTTTGAACAATCTGAGTTACACGCAGTCTTTCTTTCTACATAAAACCTGGTTTAAAATGATCAAATGTCTTCCAGACTGTCACTCCGCCGTCAAAATGTAACTTATTTATTTTAAAATGAACCACTTTTTCCTTATTCATAGATTTATAGAGGAGCTGAGAGTACTTGGCCACTTAATACATTATTCGTGCAGTGAATGTACAGAATAAAGAATAACGAGTGAGCCTATGTATAAATTAGACGGCCGACAAACTTCAGGAAGCAGTTGTTTCACACTTCCCAGTTGCGTTGGAATTCATCGCGCTTAAGCCGCCAATGGATAAAGAATCAGGCCCTGAAACGCCCCTGGTTAGTGTAGGAGAATCTCTGCCACACAATGTTTGGTGGAGGTTCTTGCCTGTGCACTGAAAAGTCTCAGGATTTCTTTTTAAAAAAGTCTCCATAATATATATATATATATATATATATATATATATATATATATATATATATATATATAGGGAGTGCAGAATTATTAGGCAAATTAGTATTTTGACCACATCATCCTCTTTATGCATGTTGTCTTACTCCAAGCTGTATAGGCTCGAAAGCCTACTACCAATTAAGCATATTAGGTGATGTGCATCTCTGTAATGAGAAGGGGTGTGGTCTAATGACATCAACAGCCTATATCAGGTGTGCATAATTATTAGGCAACTTCCTTTCCTTTGGCAAAATGGGTCAAAAGAAGGACTTGACAGGCTTAGAAAAGTCAAAAATAGTGAGATATCTTGCAGAGGGATGCAGCACTCTTAAAATTGCAAAGCTTCTGAAGCGTGATCATCGAACAATCAAGCGTTTCATTCAAAATATTCAACAGGGTCGCAAGAAGCGTGTGGAAAAACCAAGGCGCAAAATAACTGCCCATGAACTGAGAAAAGTCAAGCGTGCAGCTGCCACGATGCCACTTGCCACCAGTTTGGCCATATTTCAGGGCTGCAACATCACTGGAGTGCCCAAAAGCACAAGGTGTGCAATACTCAGAGACATGGCCAAGGTAAGAAAGGCTGAAAGACGACCACCACTGAACAAGACACACAAGCTGAAACGTCAAGACTGGGCCAAGAAATATCTCAAGACTGATTTTGGGTTGAGGATGGAGTCAAGCTCAACTCCCAGTCCTACTGCCAGTTCCTGGAAGACACCTTCTTCAAGCAGTGGTACAGGAAGAAGTCTGCATCCTTCAAGAAAAACATGATTTTCATGCAGGACAATGCTCCATCACACGCGTCCAAGTACTCCACAGCGTGGCTGGCAAGAAAGGGTATAAAAGAAGAAAATCAAATGACATGGCCTCCTTGTTCACCTGATCTGAACCCCATTGAGAACCTGTGGTCCATCATCAAATGTGAGATTTACAAGGAGGGAAAACAGTACACCTCTCTGAACAGTGTCTGGGAGGCTGTGGTTGCTGCTGCACGCAATGTTGATGGTGAACAGATCAAAACACTGACAGAATCCATGGATGGCAGGCTTTTGAGTGTTCTTGCAAAGAAAGGTGGTTATATTGGTCACTGATTTGTTTTTGTTTTGTTTTGGAATGTCAGAAATGTATATTTGTGAATGTTGAGATGTTATATTGGTTTCACTGGTAAAAATAAATAATTGAAATGGGTATATATTTGTTTTTTTTGTTAAGTTGCCTAATAATTATGCAGAGTAATAGTCACCTGCACACACAGATATCCCCCTAAAATAGCTAAAACTAAAAACAAACTAAAAACCAAAAATATTCAGATTTGATATTAATGAGTTTTTTGGGTTCATTGAGAACATGGTTGTTGTTCAATAATAAAATTAATCCTCAAAAATACAACTTTCCTAATAATTCTGCACTCCCTATATATATATATATATATACCGTATTTGCTCGATTATAAGACGACCCTGATTATAAGACAACCCCCCAAACTTTGGATATTTCTTTAGGAAAAAAACTAAAAGCCTGAATATAAGACTACCCTATAGGAAAAAGTTAAACTTGTATATATTCACATGTAAATTGCTTTTTTAATAAAAAATTATATTAAAAAATGAATTTCTTGTTTTTATTTCCTTTTATGTGCCAATACTGCCTCTCTCTTTCCCTTGCCCCTAGCTTTGTCTCTCTCCCCCTCCCTTTGACTCCCCCCTCACCTGTCTCTTCCCCCCCTTGTTTCTCTCTGCCCCCCTCCCTCCCCTTGTTGCTCTGTCCCCC
Source organism: Pelodytes ibericus (assembly GCA_036172795.1). Taxonomy (NCBI): domain Eukaryota; kingdom Metazoa; phylum Chordata; class Amphibia; order Anura; family Pelodytidae; genus Pelodytes; species Pelodytes ibericus. Next base: position 186,854,236 of record CM069862.1, read on the forward strand.
CTCCCTCTGTCTCTTCCCCCTTCCTCTCCTTGTTGCTCTGTCTCTTCCCCCTCCCTCCCCTTGTTGCTCTGTCCCCCCCTCCCCCTGTCTCTCTGTCCCCCCTCCCCCTTTCTCTCTGCCCCCCTCCCTCCCCTTGTTGCTCTGTCTCTTCCCCCCTCCCTCCCCTTGTCGCTCTGTCCCCCCCCCCACCTGTCTCTCTGCCCCCCTCTCTCCCCCTGTCTCTCTGCCCCCTCCCTCCCCCTCACCTGTAACTCGGGCGGCAGCAGGGGAGGTCTGCGCTCATCGCGCAGACATCCCCTGCTGTTAGAGAGGGGGATCCATGTCCCCTGCAGGTCTGCTCCTCGATTATAAAACGAGGGGTAATTTTCAGAATTTTTTTTCTGAAGAAAACCTCGTCTTATAGTCGAGCAAATACGGTATATATATAATGAATGGCGTGTTTTTTTTCCATCTCCAGCTAATTTTTAGTGCAGGACCTTTTATGCATTACAGCACAAATAGAAGAAATCAGGGCTCCACTGGGGCAAAAAATTAACTCATAGTCCAGTGTGTGAAGGATGTCTGGCTGAGAGTAATAGTCCAGGTGTCGTCCTCGTACGCAGACCAAGCGTAAATAACAAACAACCACAGGAAAAACAAGGAAAGTCGCACTCCGGACATAAGGTGAAATAAAAGACAAATTTAATGGCAAAACTAGATGAGGGGTAACAACAATGAATAGTGTGGGAACTTTGTTTCACCTTATGTCCGGAGTGCGACTTTCCACCTTTTATGCATTACCCCCATTGCCAAAGTTACAAACAAATATATAACATATACAAATGCTTTAATGAAAGAATACAAATAAAGTAGTGTATTGACCAAGAGTCAACGGCGGCCATTATACACAAAAGTGTGTTAGGCGGTAAATCAAACGCTAACACAGTTAAAGGGTTCAATAAAAGTATTACCGGATCAGTTAAAAAACCCACAATGAAATGGTAAAATCATTTCTGCGCTCCGCTAAAACCCCCCCACAAAGTTAAGTTTAGTTAACTAAGTCAAGGTAACTCATTAGGGTCTACTCAAAAAAGAGAGAATTGCAGGGAACTGAGGCTGGAGTGCAAGTCAATGGGAATTGTTGTCAGGAAAGAGATTGCTTACATGAACAGTTCTACCCTAAGTGTTGATTTTTTTTTTATTTTTATTGGAAGCAGGAGTAGGAACCTTTGGCACGCCAGATGTGAACTACATTTGCCTTGATGTTTTTCCAGCATTATGGATGTAAGAACATTATGGAAGATGTAGTCCGCAACAGAGACACTGTCATTCCTTAACACACACTGGGGTAGATTCAATGGCGGCCCTTATTTCCAAAACTTGTGCCCTCCACTAGCGCTATTTACCGGTGTGGTGAAATCATTACACCCATTAAAAAAGCAATATAAACAGTGTATTGTGCGTTATTTACTGTAGTCATTTGATGTGAGCCGATGAACGTAATGGACAAAAAAAAACAAAAAACACACACACCATTTTGCCCATTTACTTACCTGTGTAATGCAGCTGATATATATACATGTACATGTTAACCTGTTCAGTACTGTAGGGGAAAAAACAGTGCTCTCTACAGCACTGAAATGGTTAAACCATCTAAAACAAATTCTGGAGGAGTTGTCATCACCCCCTACCTCAAATACTGGGACCAGGTTCTGACCAAGTGATCCTGATCACAAAAATAATCCAATAGACCCCAAAGGGCCAGCAGAATGTCTACTGGTCCTACTAAATATAATAATGCAAGCTAGCCCCATACACAAAAATAATTGGCATGCTCAGTATGCATTCTCTGGTGTCACAGACATCGGACAATGAGATCTGGACCATTAAGCAGGACAGAGGTAGAAGCTGGCGGGACAGGGCCTCAAAGCGGGTCAACTGGGAGGCAGGTGTCCAGGGCCCAATAAAGTGCTGATAACATTTTCTCTTCTTACTATTTGCATTTTCCAGATTTGTCTTCTATGCACTAATTGTCTCAATGCTGACAGGACACACTGTTGTATTTGCTTCTCTGCAAAAAAAAAAAAAATCTGGGAAGCCAATGGACTCTGGTTAATTGATGTCTTGGGAAAATAATCCCCCATAATACTTCCACATGCTGGGAGGTTTTGCATAATATTACAATGTCCTAATATTTTTTTGTAATTGTTGCCTATCCAAGCACAGTGGACTTCAAAGCATTATGTTTTCCAAAACATTTTTAATACACAACCGTACAGCAAATCTTGGAAATATGTAATGTTTAGTTTCTTTTACTTGTAATGGAGGGTAAAAAAAACTATTTAAAATAAACCTTTTGAACATAGTTCTAAAAGCTTCTTGTGTGGTAAAATGTTGCGTACCTGCCAACAGTCCTGGATTTAAAACCGAAAGGTGTCTTTTACAAAGTACCATGACTAGGGGTATCTATTAGACAAGTCCCCCGGGAAACAAGCAAGGCTAGGTGGGAGGGGGCCCTGTATGAGGGAGGGGAGTGACTGGAATGGCTGACGTGGTGAGGGAGGGGAGGGGCTGTGACCAGGGTATAAAGGCAGCCCTCCCTCCCTCTCTGTGTCGGCCATTTTAGAAAACGGACACAGCAGGATCATTTTCTGCTCGTGTCTGATACTCCAAACGGCCTGGGGCAATGGATGTTGAAAACATCCTGGCTGCCCTCAGAGCAGAAGCGCTGCTTGATGGTGGGGCTCACCTCCAGCAGCAGATGGCTCGACTGATGGCTGCTCCAGCCGGAGCCCCCACTCCAGCGGTGGATAGTGGGTCGGTTAGGCGTGCCTCGCGCCCCCCCGCCCGCCTGAGCCCTGAAGACATGCGGAGGACCGCACACCGGAGCAGGAGTCCTGGGGACCGCAGCAGTCGTCGGCGCTCGTCGCACGCGAGCCCGGTGAGTACCTCTTTTGCTGTGTCCCCTGCCCCCCTTCCCCGCAGCGCGCGCTCGCGTCCCGCGAGGCCTGCGGTCTTGCCATGCGGAGCACTGTCTGCTCCGGTTCCCCTGCTGCCACGTGGTGGGCCGTCGCTGGTTGCAAGGCCTACACGTGGCCCGTTAGGCCGCATGGCGCCTCCCTCTCGTGATAGGCCGTCGCGGGCCGCGAGGCCTACACGGAGGGCACAGGGTGGCCTGCTGACGCTGTCCCCAGCTCCACTCACCTCCACTCCGGCCAGGGCACTGAGATCTGGCGCCATTAGTGCCTCCAGGGATGCTGCGCGGCTGGCAGCATCCCCCCTTACTCCCCCCCTTTCTGGGTCTGGTCTAGTGGCATCTGGTGTGGTTAGTGGGTCCCGGGCGCCCAGGCTGGCGCGTGGCAGGCGGGTTGCAAATCGGAGGGCCGTACGCTTGCCTCCAGTCCCTGTCGGCCTTGAGCCCCTCTCTGAGGGCTCCATATCGGGCCTTTCTGATGAGGGTGAGGCGCTGGATCGCCTTTCCCCAGCCCCCCGCTCCACGGTTGCTGTTTCTGCCCCTGTCTGTCCTGGTGCTGAGCCTGCTGGTTCCCGGCGGGGAGGGAGGACTACTAATGACGCTGTCTCTTCCCTGCAGGCTGTTCCTCCCTGCAATGCCCCAGGTGTTGCGCAGCACTTGCTGTTTGCAGGTTCACAAGGTAGTGCTGCTTTTTCCTCGTCTGCCCCGACTGCAGGGTCTTTGCCGGTGGACTCCTCGGCATCTGGGTTGCCACATCAGCATGGTGAGTGCGGGGACACGGGGGGTCTGGGTGGAGGGTCTGTTGTAGTGGGTAATAACTTGGCGCCAGCGTTGGAGGGGTTAATGAGGGGTTTACAGGGGGTCCTGCTTCAGTTGGGGTCCCCGGGGGGTTCAATGCCTTCGGTGGCACAGCAGATGGATACCCATTTGCGGGGGGTATGGGAAGCGGCGGGCCTGCCAAGCGGGGGCTTGGGCGGCTCGCCAGTTGCGGGGTGTTCGTCCCCCCCTCAAGTGCCAGCTCCAGCTCCAATTACCCCGGCTCCGCCCGGGGGGTTGGTTTCGGAAGGGCTGGACTCAGCTGAGCTTACAGTAGAGGCCCCTGCGAGGACGGTTGCGCCCATGGCTCATGGGGCGTCTTACATGTGCTGGTCGGGTCCTCTGGGGTTGCACCTTACCCGGGAGGTTCGGGAGAAAATCTGGAAGGGGGAGTATTTGGAGATCCTCTCCCTTATTCCCCTGGAAGATGTCCCACCTCCTGAGAAGGATTTGAAGGACTCTGAGAAGGAGAAAGAGAAGTATCGGTTCCGGAAGATCCCTAAGACCTTCGGGAATTGGATACGGGCGTTCTCGGTCTTTGCAAGTGTGATGGGGGGAAAATTCCCGGAGCGGTGTTCGGCTTTGTTCTGTTATCAGGACCAAATCTGGACCGCGTGCCGGGTATACGGGGGGCTCAGCTGGTGGCGTTACGACGAACAGTTTCGACAGCGGTTGGCAGTCCGCCCTTCACTGACATGGGACCAGATGGATATTGGTTTGTGGTTGTCAATCATGACCCGACCTGCATCTGCCCAAGGGGGGATGTCTTCCTTTCTTGGGGGGGCTGGCGGGATGGGAACTGCTTCCCCCCCGTCAGCCTCCTCGTCTACATCAAAACGCCCCGGTTCGTGCTGGCAGTTTAACGACGGCCAGTGCAAATGGGGGGCTACCTGCCACTTCAAGCACGAGTGTTCGGGGTGTGGTGGAAATCACCCCTCCACCCGTTGCTTTAAGCGTGGCAAATCAGGGGACAAGGCAGACGTGGGCGCAAAGGGGGAGGACGCCGGTGGACGTCGCCGCGATGCGCCCGTGGCTAAGCCGTTATAGAAACCGTCGGGAGGCGGATATTCTGGAGTCGGGTTTTGAAGAGGGTTTTTGGATTCCCTTTCGGGAACGGCCCGCGGTTTTATCCTTGCGGAACTTGCGGTCGGTGGCAGGTAATCCAGAGGTTGTGAGGGAGAAGTTGGGGAAGGAGATCGCATTAGGGAGGATGGCGGGCCCATTTCGGGAACCTCCCCTCGCGAATCTGCGGGTTTCTCCCCTGGGAGTGGTTCCTAAAAAGGAACCTGGGAAGTTCCGTCTCATTCATCATCTGTCTTACCCCTTTGGGGGTTCGGTGAATGATGACATTGACGCGGAATTATGCCGCGTGCTATACGTGTCGTTTGACGCGGCGGTCCGTATGGTTAGGGACTCGGGGGTAGGGGCCCTTATGGCTAAAACGGATATTGAAGCTGCATTCCGGTTGTTGCCGGTTCATCCGGAGTGTCATCACCTGTTGGGGTGTTTCTTTGAAGGGGAATACTACGTGGATCTGAGCCTCCCTATGGGTTGCTCGATTTCATGCTTCTATTTCGAATGCTTCAGTTCTTTCCTGGAATGGGTGGTGAGAATGGAATCAGGTTATGATTCCGTACTGCATTACCTGGATGATTTTCTTTGTGTTGGTCCTCGTCAGTCGGACGTTTGTGCGCACGTGTTGCGATCAGTGCAGAGTGTGGCCGCCTCTTTCGGGGTGCCGTTGGCACCTGGGAAGACGGAGGGCCCGGCGACGTGCCTGAGCTTCCTCGGCATCGAGATAGACTCTGTCGCCGGGGAGTGCCGGCTGCCCATGGATAAGGTTGTGGGGCTCAGGGATGCCGTGGCGGGGGCCATCAGGGCACGTAAATTGCAGCTCCGCCCCTTACAGTCTTTGTTGGGGAAGCTTAATTTTGCGTGCCGCATTATTCCCATGGGAAGGGTTTTTAACAGGCGGCTTGCGGCAGCCACTGCGGGGGTGACAAGGGCGCATCATTTTATTCGGCTCACACGGCCGCTGCGGGATGACCTGGTGGTCTGGGATTGTTTTTTGGCTGACTTTAATGGTAGGGCGTTGTGGCAGTCCCCGGAAGTTTCCAATCAGGATCTCCACCTGTACACAGACGCGGCAGGGTCAGTGGGTTTCGGAGCCATCTTGGGTTCTCAATGGAGTTCGGGTGTGTGGCCATCCGATTGGCGGGTCGCGGGGTTGACCAAAAATCTGGCATTTTTGGAACTGTTTCCCATTCTAGTGTCTCTGGAGCTGTGGGGCCCGGCTCTGAGGGACCGCAGAGTGGTCTTTCATTGCGACAATTTGGGGGTCGTGCAGGCCATTAACAATCTGACTGCGTCTTCCCCTCCCGTCATACGGCTGTTGCGGCGTTTGGTTTTGCGCTGCCTCTGCTTGAATATTACTTGTAGAGCCGTGCATATCCCTGGGGTTCTTAATGTTACCGCTGATGCCCTTTCTCGTTCGCAGTGGCCGGAGTTCAGGGTGGCTGCGCCATGGGCGGACGAGGAAGGGTACCCCTGCCCTCAGGACCTCTGGGACCTTGGGCAGGTCGAGTAACTCAGGGGTTCAGGGGTCGGTTTGTCAGGCGACGTGCGATAGATACGGTAAGGCCTGGGCTGAGTGGGAGGAGTTGGAGCAGGCTCGTGGGGGTTTCCATGGGGTCGAGGATCGATTACAGGGTTTGCTCTGGCTATTGTGGCACTGGGAAGCTTCGGGTCTGTCCCCAGGTGTGGTGTCCGGTAAGCTGTCTGGCCTGGCTTTTGGTTTCAAGCTACTCAGGATCCCGGACATCACTAAGGAATTTGTAGTTCGCCAGGCGATGAAAGGCTGGCGCAGGACTCGGGTGTCTAGGGATTCGCGTAGGCCGGTTTCAGGGGCTCTCCTCCTGGGGCTGTTCCACACTCTTCCGTCGGTTTGTTCGTCGGCAGGGGAGGTGTTGTTGTTTCAGGCGGCGTTTGCGCTCGCATTTTTTGGGGCGTTGAGGGTGGGTGAGCTGGTTAGCCCCTCAAAGGTGAGACAAGGGGGGCTCCAGTCGCAGGACGTGTTGCGGGAGCCTGGGTCCGTTCGCTTTAAGATCAGGCGGTCTAAGACCGATATGGAGGGTAGGGGGGCTTGGGTCACTTTACGGGAGGTTGTGGGGTCTAGTGTTTGTCCCGTGGCCTGTCTGGATCGTTATTTGGACATCCGGCCTTCTGCTCCGGGGTCACTGCTGTTACACTTGGATGGCACCCCCCTTTCCCGTTTCCAATTTATCCGGGTGTTTAAGCGGGCCTTGGAGGTTATGGGGATTCCGGGGGGTGAATTTGGGGGTCATTCCTTCCGGATCGGGGCGGCTACTGAGGCATCCTGGGTTGGTTTTTCTGACCGAGAGGTTCGGCGGATCGGGTGGTGGGAATCGCGCCGTTTTCAGTCTTACGTGCGCCCAGGCGGGCTAATCTCATCTGTTCCTTTTGTATCCTCATAGGTCGTCCTACATGTAGGGTTTGGCTGATCGGCCATTCTTACATTTATTGGGCTCGGCAGCGTGCGGCAGTTCGCCCGGGTGGGGAGCGTATGGGTCTTTCCCCTCTGCAGGCCGAGGTGCGGTGGTTTGGGACGAGGGGCATGAGATGGGTTCGGTTCCTCCCGGAGGTAGTGCAGCTTTCGCGGCTCCTGGGTCCCCCGGATATCTTGGTCATACATCTGGGGGGTAATGATTTGGGCACGTTCCCAGTGTTGGGCCTGGGTGACGCGATCAAGCAGGATTTGGCGAGGCTGCGGGTTCTTTTTCCTGAGGTGGTCATTATATGGTCTGAGGTTATTCCCAGGAATTTTTGGCGCTGTGCTCAAAATCAGAGGGCACTTGAGAGGTCTCGGATTAAATTAAACAAACGGGTTTCTAAATTTGTTTTGGGTATTGGGGGTTTTACAATTCGGCACCGGGTTTTTGAGAGAAATGCGGCGAATTTCTTTCGGAGTGACGGGGTCCATTTGAACGAGGTGGGTCTGGACCTGTTTAATTTAGCACTACAGGAGACAATTGAGCAGGCCATGGCTGGGGGTGGTGGGGATCACCGTTGATTTAAGGTGGTTGGGATGAAGTCCTAAGGATGGTAAAGTGTCCCCTCCCCAACCTCGGATAAAATGTAGGTGATACTAACGGCCGTGCCCACCGAGCTAATAGTCGGCTGGTGGTTAGCATTAGGTTGGCAAAGAAGAAATGAGGTGATGTGGACGAGGGGGGAGGGGGGCTACCTTTGTGTAGGGACCTTAGTTTTAAAAGGTCGGGATTGTTATGTGTTAGGGACTATTTGGCAAGGACTAGTTATGACTGTATGATGTCTTGAATATTTTAATGTTATATATTTGTGATCTATTTATATATTTCAGAAGGTTATAAGTGAAATAATAAATGGAGGATAGTTGGTGGCTCATACAGTTATTTGTTATGTTAATAAAGCTGTGGCCTAATTTAAATCCAATTTAAGTCTGGCGTCTTTTATTTGGGGGGGTTTGTGGGTAAAGGTTGGGTTTTATACATGTAAGGAACATCTTCCCCTGTACTACATACAAGTCCCCCGGGAAACAAGCAAGGCTAGGTGGGAGGGGGCCCTGTATGAGGGAGGGGAGGGGCTGTGACCAGGGTATAAAGGCAGCCCTCCCCCCCTCTCTGTGTCGGCCATTTTAGAAAACGGACACAGCAGGATCATTTTCCCGCCCACCCGTCCCCTTTTTTTATTGGTGTTCAATTGGTTGTTATACGTGTGTTTAATGTTTTTCTCCTTTGTCGCAGCAGGCGGGGTGTCCTTGCCAATTTAATAGTTAAGGACGGAAGGGATGAAGTCCTAAGGATGGTAAAGTGTCCCCTCCCCTAACCTCGGATAAAATGTAGGTGATACTAACGGCCGTGCCCACCGAGCTAATAGTCGGCTGGTGGTTAGCATTAGGTTGGCAAAGAAGAAATGAGGTGATGTGGACGAGGGGGGAGGGGGGCTACCTTTGTGTAGGGACCTTAGTTTTAAAAGGTCGGGATTGTTATGTGTTAGGGACTATTTGGCAAGGACTAGTTAAGACTGTATGATGTCTTGAATATTTTAATGTTATATATTTGTGATCTATTTATATATTTCAGAAGGTTATAAGTGAAATAATAAATGGAGGATAGTTGGTGGCTCATACAGTTATTTGTTATGTTAATAAAGCTGTGGCCTAATTTAAATCCAATTTAAGTCTGGCGTCTTTTATTTGGGGGGGTTTGTGGGTAAAGGTTGGGTTTTATACATGTAAGGAACATCTTCCCCTGTACTACATACATGTATGAGGGCCATAAAAAAATGAGTGACCTGTAAATAAAAATAAATACATAAAGAACATAGCTGGGGTGGGGGGGGGGGGGGGGGTGGGTTGAATTAGCCCTTTCATTGCTGTTTGTAACTGTGATCAGTTTCCTTCCACTTTATGGCCCTCATTTAGTTTTTATGGCCCTTTTACAAAAAAAAAATTATTTTTGCAATTTATAAAGTTTTTTTAAATAAATAAAGGTAATTTTAATCTATTTATTTAATCAAATGTAACCCCTGCATGCCTGTTGCGTGATTTTTATGGATCTGACATCGCACTCTTCAGAGTTTTTTTTCTGTCTTTTTTGTTTAGGATTTGTTTTTTAATACTAAAATGTAAATAATTTTTATGTGTAGGGTATCAAAAGAAAGCTCTAACTGTACTTTAAAAAACAACATATAACTTGTATGGGTGTGTTAAATGAGAGAGAGGAAAATTATGTTTCAAAAACCGCATATTAAAAATTGAAAAACGCTCTGGTCCTTGGCCTTGGAAAATCCCTGGTCCTTAAAGGGTTAAATAACCACATATCAAAATGGAAAAATCACCTCTGGCTATTTACCCAGGAAAATCTCTGGTTCGTTAAGGGTTAATGCATGGCAGTATCCCTGGCTGTAAGAGTTTTCGTGGGACATTTCCAATTTTGGGGGTCTGTCACGCTGACCAGCCGAGCTCTACCACTGTCACACTTTTCAGAAGAGAGGTAGAATTTGTCAGAACAGCAGAGATAAAAAATGCAACACAATGTTCTTCATCTGTTCTCCGGTGTCTGGGACACTGGAGACTGAATACTGCTCATGCGCAGTGCTGCCTGGTTGTCTGACATGTCACGCATGTGTAGTGGCGCTGTCAGTCTACCTCACAGGGATACTGTCAAAGCATGCATGAAACATATGTCTTAAGGGGTCGCTAAAGGGTATACTGAGCAAGAGAAAATTAAAGGAAGTTTAAAACTTAAGTCCAAAAAAGCCTTAATAAAGGTTATTGGTCCTTTAAAGCCAACAAATAATGTGTGAAACTGTCAACTGTGAATATTATATAAACTGCAGGTTTTTTCGGTTTTTTTATTTAATATGCAACATATCAAATATTTTTGAAATACTTTAATTAATATTATTTTAAGCATTTTTTGGGGTTTACATCTACACCACTCAGTCTATGTTTCTATGTGTTTGGTTCCAACAAAATTATGTCCGTAAGCTTCTATATCCGAAATCCCCAACCACTTACTATTGAAGTGAGGCTGTATCGTCCATTGCTGCATTCATTTCGTTGTTCAATTCGTATGAATGATCATTTCACCTATGTTCATTCAAAACATAGTATAAGGCTGGGGAATGCATATGAAAGAGCAAAGTTTCGACAGCTCAAAAGCATAAAGTAAGGGATGACATTCGGATGATTTTGACTCTTTCAACGGAAATCTCCAACCTTATACTATTGAACATAGGTAAATTCCTTTCCATTTGTATGAATGAATATAATGAATGAATTTCATCCGAAACAAAGGCAGCAATGAACAAAATTTGTTCGGGACAAAGCGAATAACGTTTTTATCCGAATGGGAAAATGAAACGAAAATGTTCGTTTTTGCCATCTCTAGTTTTGCTGCGAGCAATTACATAGTTGCCAACAGTCTTGAATATGCTGGGGACTGGTGTGGCATGAACACTGCATTGCATTGTGCGAATAACTGTGTATGTCTAGGGAAGGCTGGAGCTCTCCCCGGTGACACACAACGTCACATGGTCGATTACTATGTGTTATTCACTTAGCTCCACCCCATTTTTTCCCAGAACCCAAAAAATTATAGTTAGCAAGGGTAGCCTCCTTTTATAATTTTTTTAAAAAAAAGATGGTATATCTTCCATAGACTTAGCATAGACCGTAAACACATTTTTTACTAGCCTGCCAGTAAAATAGCACCCCCATAATGTCCTGTACTACCATGTAGAGCTGCTCTACAAAGTATCAATGTACCTTGATACCACAGCATGTACACACATACAGTCTGCACATAAAACCGGTGACAAAAAAACAACAACCCCGCAAGCATTACACATTAGTAAAATGTGAAAACTCTCTTTTTTTCTCCTCACCTAATAATTCGAAGGATCTTTTTTCCCCATTTGATTTTATGTGTTATTTACTTTTCTTGCAACATTCTGGTACCTGCTCGTTTTACAGGCACATGGCCTCTGAGCTAGCATATCAATTTTACCAATCACCATTACATTGAGATATAAAATATATATATATAAATATATATTGTAAGGAGGAATAACCTTTTTTTCCCTTCCTATAGTCATAAAACTCACATGCTTTATTACATCTCTCTCATCTTGTAAATTCAGCGCTATGGATTACATCATTAAATCAAGCAATCCGAGATCCATATTGAATTTACTTCTGTGTTCCATACCAAACTCGGGGAGAATTCTACAACATCTGGCACATTTATAGCAATTAGTGGCGGGCAGGCTGTGCTGCTGTCATATTAGATTGCAAAGTCCAGGAATAGACATGAATTATGATTAGTAATGATTTATCAAATGACTAAGCAATTCATCTCAGTCAGTTAAACCTTAAAACTATCAGAGCTGACATCACTAAGTATTCTTCCACTTGCTCAGAGATGACATAAAGTGTTTCTGTAAATGTTAAAGAAATAGAATGAATAAAAAAGTAAAACTGCCAATGGACATATCCCACAGTCAAAGCACAGAACGTGAGAATCTAATCATCATAGTAAAAATACCAAAGGCTGGATATTACATGATTATATAGTTAGATTATTTAAATATATATATATATATTTATTACGATTAAATGTATTAAAGAATCTCAGTCATCTAAGCATTGTTTGCACTGTGAATGTGGGAAATAAACAAAGAATGATCCAAAATATGCAATACATTGTGTTCAGGGGAGGACTGGCAAGGGGGGCAGGAGGGCAATTGCACCCCTGGCTGTTATCTAATCTTTCTTATTGGGCTTAGGCTGAACCACTTTTTACTTTTAAATGCCCCAGTCAATAACACTATTGATTTTTCTATTTATGATGGAACACTCCATCACTGCAGCTCCTGAAAGGGGGCTGAGGGCCAGCTTCCTCCCCACAGACAGTGGGAACTGGCCGGAGTAAACAATGCCATTTGCTCTGGTTAGATGATCTATTGGGGAGACCTGTGCACCCCCTTCTTGGTACCAGGTCTGGACTGTGGGATAAAAGGGGAGCATTGTGATAGCACCATCTCTATTACCTCTTTGGTCCCATTTAGCCTTGGACTATATTTAATGGCTTTGATGTATTAGGGTGGTTGCCCTCATGTTGCTTCCTGTTCTCACCTGTTACCTATTCCCCCAGATCCTTTTTTTAGTACAGCAAGAGGGTGCCCAGTACAGGATGTATATCCAGTGAAGGCTAAACTACTTAACGTTATTCTTACTGTTAAAATGTGTACATGTGTTGCATATACAGGTGTTATGTGTACTCTTATCATTATGTGAGTCACCCATTGTCTTTTTGCCAAGATATGTGTACCTGCGAGGTGTGATACTTAATTTACGTTATGTCCATTGTGTACTGTTAATTCCAGGCTGATATCATTTTGTCTGTATATAAGTCTTACTTGGTCTGAGTATACTAGTTCATTATTCTTCACACTACACTACGTCTTGATGAATGGTTTGAGTGGCTAGAGATATCGGGGGAATCTGGGCTAAACTCACTATACCTTGTAAGAGCTGAGGGTCCCAAGGAAGTGAACCCAGTATCCAGGGTGCCTGAGGGGTTCCTTCACATTATTCAATTGTCTTGCATGTCTATGTGTGCATCACTAATGATATTAGGTGGACTGATAAAGTGGTACCAGAGGCAGCTAAATAGTTTTTGCCCCCCGAGCCTACAGTGGCCAACCTTCCCCTGATTGTGTTAGCGATATTGCGTGCATGTTTTTAAATGTGTCTGTATGGTCTCCTGATTATAGGATACATAGGTATAGGTATACATAGATCCTGTTGGACTTTTTACTCCTTATTCTTCACATTCAAATATATACAGGTACACCCAGAGCTGCGCAAACTGTTCCTCCTATAACCTTAACACTCGCTCAAATTAAAATTTGAAGAGCTATTTAAAAACGTAAAATATTGAAATATAAATTGTACATGTTTCCCGACATCATACTGATGTAGGGAGAGGAAGCTGGAGGCTTTACACATTGGCGTGTAGGCTGCCAGCACCAGTATTTGGCTCTATCCTTGTTTATACCTCACCCCCACTTGTAGATCATTTTGTTATTCTCTACATTCGCCACTATAATCAAGGTTGAGGGGACAGAGTTCCTTACAAGTTAAAGTTTATTGAAATTCTAACCTTATGACTAAAAAAAACTTACGCTTTCGGTCATTTATCATTCAATTTTAGCATGTCATTTTGCAATTTAAGGAACTATAAGAGTAGATATTTATAATGATACCACCTTAATTGCATTAATTGACCACATACAGCACATATTACACAGAGACAGACATCAAATTATCTACTCTTTGAACGTAATTATCTTTAGAACTCTCTTCCGTTTAATTGATATGGCTGTCATAATTAATTCACTTACTGATCTCAGCCCGCTTGCCCGGCCAAAAAAACAAAAAATCCTATTTGTGAATTGTAACAGATTTTAATGTGTGTGAACAAATTATCATAAACAATGGGGATCCATTAATGGAACCGTCTTAGTCATTTAAAACATAGATTTATCATTATCAATGGTAGTGAAATATATTATTACAATATAATCAAAAAAAGTGTTAATACAAAAATGTTCAAAAAAAAAAGTATATGTTAGAGATATTGAGCAATTATATCAATTAATTAGAGGGAAAAGTTGAGAGTTTTAGGGACATTTGCCCAATTCAATGAATAAGTACTAGTTTTTAGATCACATTTTACTATTCTAGTCTTTGAGTTTCAATGACATGAGATAAATTAACTCAGGTCATTGAATAGAAACCATTGTTTTTATAATTGGCTTATAACCTGTTAGTGTCATACTGTGAATGTAAAGAATACAAAAATATTGTAAGTTATCTATACATTGTCTTAGCAAAACCTAAAGCAAATGCCTAAATTAGGAGGAAAATGTGTCCATGGAGTCTTCTGTTTATGACATCACCTGTAGTGACATCACCTGTAGCATGATATGCAAATTATGCATGATATGCAAATTACACATGTCCCATTGAAAAAGAGTTAATTTGCATATCAGGCGATGGCATAAGCAGAAGGTGCCACAGACCCATTTAAAACACATATTTCTCCAAATTTAAGCATTTGCTTACAGTTTTACTATGCCAATGTATCGATCACAGTAAAAACAATGTTAAGGAGATACAGTCCATTTAAATATAGTGGCCAATCACTTTTAGATCGGGGGCACTTTTAGATTTAGTGGACCCTTAGGGCTTTTTCAACCTAAATTACTATGTTACTATATTTATTTTTGTAGGAGGGGCTTTGGGCGAGGCATTTGTGCATTAGTGTAATGTTTTACGCAACTTAAATGCCATATGCCCTTTGGAAAGTCATTTAGAAAAACGATACAGAGTTTTTCTTACAACATATTATATAGAAACCCATGTATTGCTGTTTTAACACATTTTAGCTGCATTACATTTGAAAAAAAAATCAGTTGCTTTTTACTGCCCACCCTTTTGGCACCCAAAGGCTGATATTGTTTTACAGGTGAATCATCCCCTCTTATCAGGGCAAGGTAGAGGTTGGGGCAGGGATGACACTTTTAATGGGGCAATCAGGTGAGACCTCTCAACTCTCCTGATTGGCTGAGAATTCAGAAGCCTCCCGTGATTGGCTCAGTTCTCAGTTCACAGGGAAGCTCAAAGCAAAGAGATTTTGTTTTTCGCCCCAGGCAGCACAATGTCTTGGGCCGGCCATGGGTTGGGGGGTAGGTAGGAATTGATTTTATTTGTAATGTATTATATAATATTGGGGTCCGGTGCCATCAGGCAGCACCAGACAAAATGGAGCTATGTATTTTATTTTTTATGGGGTCATTGGGCAGCTGCAGACCCCAAAGGGGGGCCAATATTGTATTTTGTGATGGAGTCTGGGGGCATTGGTCATTTCCAGACCCCTACGGGGGAATAATTTTATTGTTTTATGGGGTTTTCATGTCACCCTATTTTGGTGTGCGGGGGCCTTTTACCAACTTCTGGACCTGGGGGCGGTCATGTTATAATATAAGAGCAGGGACAAGTAGCCCTGACCCCTGATCTATTTTAGAGGGTTTGGAACCATTTGGGTGGCTCCCATCCCCAGTAATTCTGAGGGGCAAGGCCACTAACTTTTGCCCCCCAATGTATTTTTTATGGGGTCTGGAGCACGTGCCCAGCTCTCAGTCCCATTTATCATAGTGGGGGGTCAGAACTATCAGCCCTGACACACCATATATGTAACAGGGTTTTTGGTAGTTCCCAGCTCTGAAGTCTCCTCCTGATGAAGCCGTGACTGGAGCTCCGGTGAAATGCGTAGAGACAGAGACACCAGCAGCTGCAGTCTTCTCCCTGATCCTGCTGCTATATCCAGGTTATGGTTTGACACAAACCTTGGACTTTTTCGGGTTTTTTTTTGCATTTTATCCTGTGAGTTTGTTTTTAGCAGGGGCTATTAACCCTACCATCTAATTGGTCCTGCACATGGTTTTTTCTGGTGCTATTTGTATTTTTCAGAATCTATTAAAATATTTGAAGACATCACGTTGTTCTCCAATGAACATTTCACATCCTGGTTTGTGAGTGTATTTATCACCACATATATGGTTTATCATCAGTGTTCCACAATATTGCACTATTAGTGTATGTTTCTTGTTTTAATTCAAGGTACCCACTATCTCTCGCCATTCTGCTTTTTTATTATATAATGACCACAATGTATCCTGAATATTTTCGAAGTTCGGGCCAGTTAGTTTGGGCACAAAGCTTGGCTTCTATTTTGTTCACCCTATAGTTTTTCTATGCATGTGCAATCTTTGCAAACTCACAGGTCTTCCATACTCAGCCTTGTGGAAGTACCAGGTGTTTCCTGCACAAAATGATCCTAGAAGTCCTGCATGATCCACATGTGACAGTGATGGGGACTCCAGGCTGATCTGAGCTTAAGGATAATGTTAAGTCTATAGAGGCAACAGCATGACTGGTATTTTCGGGAAAGGAAAGGTGGCAAACCCACCCATCACCAACAGAGTTTGGGGCCATTTAAAAGCAAGTGTTTCTCTCTGCAAACTCTGAGGGTCTGATGGTCAATCAGAGGCAAGCGGTGAGCCCCTGTGCTGATTGGCTGAGAGACAGAGCTCAGAGTAAAGACAAGGGTTTAATTAGGACATGTAACAAAAGACGTTGTATTTCTATTAGTAAAGCAACAGTTTATAACTCCTTTAGTGCCTCTTCAAGGCATAACATTGAGACCTTGGTTGCTCATAAGAAATGCCATTAATATTAATAAAACACTGTATTATTTATATGATTAACACATGCACTGATTGCTTCATTACCCTATCCAGGTAACCTCTTGTGACTATTTGATTGCTTTCTGATCCTCTCATAGTGATCTGAACTAGCAAATATGCTTCTAATTAGAAGATAGATTTGTTCTGGTACAAACTTATTAGTAGGAAGCATAGAGCTTTGTGTAACCAAACTCCCCCCAAAAAATAGACTTTTATATTAGGACCACATTTGTTCCTATTCTAGCTCATCTAAGTGAAATGTAAATATTTTCCACAGGTAACTTGGGCATTTTGTACAAATGAGCACAAACTGTCATAGTTCTTGGGACTAGGTTAACATTGGGAAAGTGTTGGATTGTTTGTTGGGATGTAACACTTTATTATATTTTACTATTGTCTTTTATTTGGTTGTACAACACAGGATTTACCTCCATTACTCCACTACCATCGCTTGTGCAAAGAGTCCGTTATGGAGTGCAGGGAATATTACCTAACAGGACCCCGAACACATCCGGCTACATGTAAATAGAATTTCCAGCAGTCCATCTGTTTTTTAACAACTATTCTCATCCTAATTGTTGTGCGTTTTTTAAAACTTGTGATCAAGAAATTGGGTTTTGCATTAAACCCTCTTTTGAGAAAATCTTGATTGTAGAATAGGTCATTATATCATAACAACATGTTATAAATTGTCATTATCTGATGACTCTGCCTTCTTTTACCTACTGACAGCAGCTGGCCTGATTACGCTTCTACCTTAATTTACAGACTCTTAGCTCTGCCAAAGACCAGATTGTCACTTAAAGCTCAGGGGCACAACCAACTGGGTGACAAGTGGCTACTTCTGGCAGAAGACTTTGCTGATCTGTCTGCTGGACATCAAAACCTGCTAAAAACCAGTTATACAATGCATCCACAGACTTGCCAGTACATCCCCAGACTTCCCATTATACCCCTCAGAATTGGCATTCTGCCCCTCATACTTGCTAATCTGCACCCCGACTTACTGATCTGCAACCAGAATTATTACTGCATCTTCAGACTTGCCAATCTGCCCCCAGACTTGCCAAGGGGCCCACAGAGTTAACGTGTGTCTAGTGGTGACTCAGTGAGCACAGACATCCTCCAATGCTGCCCAACACTGCCGCTGGGACTTCTGAGACGGAGCACAGGGAGGTCACGTGACCCCGGCATTCAATAATAGAAGCCCCGTCAAAAGTGTCGGACAGCAATGGAGGGTGTCCGTGCACAGCATATGGGCGACCTTTGATTGCCTGCAAGGAGGACCCAGGTCCCCTGCAACTCTGTGTGCAGCTCTTCTCTTTGAGGTCTGATTATAAGACACCCTCGTTTATTAGACAAGGGGTTAGACATTTGCCTTAAAGTCTAGCAAATATGGTATTTTAATGTGTGACATCTCCACATAGTCACAAATCATTTCCTTTAACTTAACATATTTCAGAGCCAGAGTATGGAACAACATGTCTGACTATTAACTGTAACAACGGACTGGGTTGGGGTTAATGCATTAAAACAGGCTAAAATTCTTCCTTTCCCAGGGTAATATAGGTCTTCTTTTTTTTTTTTCTCTCCCTTTTTATTATTTTTATTTTACTAGTTTTTGGTTTTTACCCTAAGTATTGTATGTTCTCTCTGGTCTACTTTCCTATCATATTTCCCAAAACCTTGTCTGTCCTGGTTGATTTAATAAATTGATGAGCAGCAAACAACGAGCTTATGTTATTTTTATTTTTTTCTTAATTAATTATAAAAATATTGATTGAAGAACTATTTCTACTGTCCTATTAATGTTTTTTTTATACGTGTTTTTGTATTTATGTTATCATTTGTTGATGGTGTACTATTGTTGTCTTGAACTTATGTACTGTCCTTTTAATATTTTCTGTATGTGTTCTTGTATTGTCATGTTATGGTATCATTTGTATATTGTATACTATTGATATCTTGGACTTATGTATAAATGGTTTCTTCTAATAAAGAATGTTAAAAAAAAAAAAATAAAAAAACAGGCTAAAATTCCAAAAATAACATCTATGTCAATTTTGGACAAAATAATTCACTTGATCTTGATGTACATGTCGGCTACTTTACCAATGGTACATTAATTATCTATACACATACTTTCACGATATTACCAGCTATCTCATAAAGGTGGATTGCGACTTCCATCCCCCCAATTATAAAAGGGAAGGGAGACTAGACTTATTACTCGAGAGTGTAATCATTATGTCCTAGTTTTTTTCCAATCAAATATGGGTTCTTGATACTATGGCTGCTAAAAAATGCCAAGGGCAGAGTATAATTGTTCTCCTACATAGTGACACGTTACAGGTGTCATAACAAGATCCCAAATTCTCTCATAGGAGAGAATCTTTCCTAGCAAGGGGAAATGAAATTGAACTGAAGGCACCTCAAACTCGCTGTCACTATAATACAACACACTGCCAATTCAATTTCCTCTCTGGTAAAAACCTAATTAGGCGCACATCATGTTCCTGTGATCTTGAAATTGAGAGAAAAAAATGTAATGCAGCTACTTAAAATTGAGCTTTTCAAAATGCAGTTGAATGTAATTGTTTTACGATTGGTCTGTGACATTGTGTTATATTAATTGAAGAAACACTGAAGCATGCACATCATAAGTGACATGGAGTACAGTAGTTAAGTTTTAGATGCGACTCCGCTTTCTGTACTAAACTTTTCTGGTGGAATTATCTTATCAGAAAATCATCTGAATAAAAATCTCTACCGTTTTTCGAGGTAAGAAAAACTCAGAGAAGTTGAAAAGGTGTTGGGTGCGGAATTGTGCAGCTCAAAGTTTTATTCCCTAGAATAAGATGGCTAGGGCTGGTCTGGGCCCAAGGAGGAAATGCTGGCCCCCTCCAATAAAACCACACCCATCAAAACCATTCACATCAAAACATATCTGCAGCCATTATTTTATATCATGATGATTAAAATTAAAATGTAACTTACCAGGAACAGCTGTGAAAAATTACATGAAATACCATTAATATGCCAATGAACAGTAAATAAATAAATTTGGTACATCATGCCAAAGAGCAGAAAATACATGATGTCAATGAGCAGTTCATGCATGGCCTTTATATATGATAACAATGAGCAATACATGCTTAAACTTTCTATATCATGAAATACGCATTAAATATATGAACTTGGTATGGCATGCTATTGAGAAGTAAATACATAAACGTTGTATACAAGACTAATGAGTAGTAAATGCATAAGAGTTGTATATAATGCCAATGAGCTTTAAATGCATAAACTTTGTATATGATGCCAAAGAAATTGACATGCCTAAACTCTATATATCTTGCCAATGAGCGTTAAATGCCTAAACTCTATATTTCATGCAAATGATCATTAAATGCCTAAACTCTATATATCATGCCAATGATCATTAAATGCCTAAACTCTATATATCATGCCAATGATCATTAAATGCCTAAACTCTATACATCATGCCAATGAGCGTTAAATGTATACACTTTTAATTCAATGTCAAAGACCAGTAAACTCATACAAATGCTTTTCACTGGACTGGGACTGGGAAATCTCCTTATTTTTCTGCTGCAGCCTCATGACTGCTTTGAAATGGTTGCTGCACAAAGTGTGCAACTGCACATTCCACCTTATTCTAGAATCCCACACCACCTTCTTACAGAGGGATGTGATTTCATATGACACCCGGTACTCAGACTCAGATGTGTGGTGCATGAGGGGGTGAAGAAAGCAGACTGTGCCAATGCCACTGGCACTTTACTTATCCATGATACTGTAAAGATTCAAAATATGTGTAGATAAACACATAGCTCCAACTCCAGCACTTGTTCAAACCTCAGGGTTGCCATTCCTCTCAGGCTCAACTCACTAAAGTACAGTACCATAAATGGAACTCCATCACCTTAATGCTGCTTCTACTGTGATCATAGCATAGTTATAATCAAATGACTCTCCACTGTTACCGTGGTGTGGTCTCCCTGGCAGGTGATTGCAGACACGTGTATTGTTTACTTCTCTGGCAGTTGGTGTTAGGTTATTGTACTGTGTTAAACGGATTCTCGCTAAGTGACAGCATGGCGTGACTAATTATTAATTGCTTTCTAACTCCAGAAATTGCTGCTGTTTGAATACTGTCCAGTCCCTTGATAAGTAATTATATGTTGTGGTTCTGGAAGTTAATGATGGATGAAAGTTTTTAGGATTTACTGTGTCACAAATGTATTTTTATAATAAAAGTAACATTTTAAATTTTCATGAGATTCCCCTACCTTTTAGTTTTTTTTTGTGGCCAGTTCTATACTATGGCCATCATACAATGAGCAGGGGATAGTTGACTAGGGCTACTAGAGCTATAGAATAAATATAATGTGGACACTAAAGGCATATTAACAGGTTTTTAAATTAGATTTGACAACTGAGAATTAGACTGACTTGGTTGGCAAAAATTCTCATCTTCACTTGAATTTTATGTTTCTAGGTAAAATTAAGGTAATTTTTGCTGAAGATATGGATTCCTGGTTGACGCATCTTCAACTGTGTACTAATCAGATATATAAAACCCCTGTTAGTTCTTTACAGATTTCCCAAAACGAATGCAGAGAAGTTCCCTTAACGTATTTACTTTGGGTCAATTCACTGTGAAATAAGCAGGCCCTTTATGAAGATCTGTTTTACGTACAGACAGATCCAGATAGTTATTCTAGACTCATCACTTGTTTTCCCATAAGACACTTGGAGTTGTTTAGTACAAGAGGTATGTTTTCCATCCATGCATAGATAATTAGATAAGCAGGCACTCATATTTTAGCTTGTACTATCAAGAGAGAGAGAGATAGAGCAAAAGTTGAACTTATCTAAGTGAATTTCCATAAAGCTGATATGATAGATCCCCAGTATTAAGCAAATAAATGTAAATGTTAATTAGAACCTTGGGGTTTTGTTTACTAAAGTGAAAATCATGAATATATGCTTTAATAGGATGGAATTACTGTCATGATCACATCATGGACCTAGGAAGGGTTGTCTCTGTCAAAAAAATAATAGCATCTTTACTTAATACAGTATTTTTCTCCCCAAGGACCTCAAGTGCTTATACAAAAAGACAAAATCGCTCCATGCATGACATTTTGTAAGGCCCTTTGATTCTTGAAACTCTGGAGCATTTAATTTTTTTTAGGTGCTTGAAACAGTGGGTCGTAAAGTGATTGACTCAAAATCTTGAAGAGCTGGCAATAGGATTCTGATTAGACTTCCTCACTGAGTGTAATTGTGTCATGACTATAACAGTAGCCTCTAAGCCAAGTCCAGTGGGCTTGAGGAGCATGCGTAATAGATGTCAATGAGTGGTAAACTGCAACAGCGCATCAAGCTTTCATTTTATTGAAAATAGGAAACCTGTCAATTTAGGGTGTAGGATAACAAAAAAGAATGTGCCTTCAAATAATATAAAATTTACTAGTGGATATGACCCAAAATAATACAAAATATTGGTTCCAGACACAACCCCCCCACCCCCCCCCCCCCACACCCGGAAAAAAACAACAGATCAGAACAGTTTTTACAAGAAGTGCAGGAAGTTATTTTTTTTTTGTTACTTCCCTGTAGTTCTCTGTACAATCAGCATGTGAGGTACAAGGAGTCAAGTAGAGGCAAAGTCAATTTATAAAGAAATGGACTTTGCCATCTAATTTTCGGGTCCAGGAACATTCGTCTGGGGTACGAAGCAGAGACCTGAAGCCATTTCACAACCAATGGGTGTCAACTCATCTTCAGGTCACAAATGCTGTGGGCACTGGATAAATGCCCATATTGCCTACTGGACATGGTGGGCCTATATATGTAAGGGTTTATTATTAGCCTTACATATGATTTGTTTATGGGTTATTAAATGTGTGTTTCAGTGCAAGACATTGCACAGCTATCCTTATAAGAGCCAAGACAGTCCTGTTTAGGTACCACTGCCTCACAGTTCCAATATCATCCTCTGGTGTTTGGATTCTCTGGGTTACTGGCGAAGAACAAATTGTACACTGTACATTGAAACCCTCCTTTCCTAGCCACACCCGCATCTCACATCATCAAGGGGACATTTTGGAAGGTATAATGTAATATTTCAAACCCTTTCTGGACATACACCAATGTAGCAAAACGTTTAAACTTATGATTAAAGTTATAATAATAACAAAGTATTTAACCCCTTCCAGCCTGTAGGACATTCTATTTCTTTCTAATTTTTCATGCCCAAAAGCTTATAAGATGGCAGAGAATGTCTGGAGTATAACAGCTCATTGTGGCTCCCCGCGATGAGCTGTGCTGCGGATTCCCCTGCAGGGATGCGAAGTGGTATCCCTAACGTCAGATGAGGCCACTTTGCTACTTTTTACTAAAAAGCCTGTAGGATGGCATAGACAGTCCTGACTGGTACAGCTCATTGCAGCTATCCACAATGAGCTGTGATGCGGATCCTGCTGCAGGATACCCACTGTCAGATGAGGCCACTTTGAGCTGCCTCAGTCTGACATAGAAAATGTAGCTTTCATGGGAGAGAACCACAAAGCCTAATTGTCCCATCAAATCTAGTACTGATGGCAACTATGCAGGTGCACTTTAATAGTAAACCATTCCCAGTAACATTGTAGGAACATTTTATAATAATTGTATTTGTACATCCTTGTCACAAGCAATCGATCATCTTTTTTTTTTCTTTTTTTTTTAAAGTCACATAATCCGCTCCTTTCAGCAAATCTGAAGTTTTATGGCATTTTAAAATGCCGAGGCTTGCATGTCCATTCTTCATTTTTAAGAGGCCATTGCAGATTGAATTAAGAGCGCCTATGCAAATGAATGTGCAGACGGTAAAGACACAATAATAAGACTGCCAGACTGTGTAACAATGATTATCACATTCTGACTTATAATGGTTGTCATTTTATGATAGAGGAAGTAGGACTTTAAATACCAGATGACAAAACAATTAAGAACCGTTGAAAAGGCTTTAGAAGAATGTAAAACAGTTTCTTTCTCTCTTACTTGGCGTGATGAATATGCATTTCCTGTCTTCATTAGGAAACTGAAGGATGTTCTCTTCAGGTGAGGAGAGCAGTAGAAATTCCTTTTTAAGTTTGGACAAAGAATTTAATTTCCAGTGTTATTCAGAATAGAGACTGGGGGACATTTGCTGCATATTATTCAAAGGGAAACATGCTGTTATCCTTGGACAGTTTATACATAGCTACCTTTGTTTCCTTACTTCATTTGTGGGGATGACAAGCACTGATTAGTGGGAGAACGGAGTTATAAGCCAGTGAATTACTACACTGGTGAACACACAATTCTATCTCGGTATTTGACTGTGTCACAGAGACTTGACCACATGATCTAATCAGTGTTCAATCAGACAGAATCCCACTTCTGTCTTAATAAAAAGGACCTTTGAATGATGTTTCTAGGGACCACCGTTCCAAAAGTGGTTAAACTTACTCAGATAGCCTTTAGGCTTCCAGGTCATGGGGGTGTAGCTCCTGTCCAGATACTATGATAGACACGCATGCATGCCAATGAGGACAGAGAGAAATGTCAGAGATTAAATGCAAATAATCCTAACAACTGAAATACACATCAACACTCTCCCCATGTCCAATCACAACTCCACCACACTTTCCCTTCCTATAAATAGAATCACCAATCCATTGTGGTTGCTCCAATTTAACTAGACGCTGTTGAAGTATTTGAGCCCAGCTTTTGGAGGTAATGTGTCTCTTGTTAATGGTATTGTATGACAGCTATGTAGCTTTTGCTTTCGTCTCCAGAAAAAAATAGGTTACCAGAATTCAGAATTATAATTTTCTAGATTAGGTCTTAGTCACAGTGCAGAGAAGCTCCTCCGCAGCCTGTGAGTATGTGCTTCTTTTGGTTGTTTGCAATACAGTCAGTGAGCACAAAAACTAATCCCACTTCAAAATGATCAATGTATATATGGTAGGACTTCTAGAATGCAGGTTGCAGGACTACACGAATGCAAGCAGGGGGAATAGAATGGAGAAATTATTGACTCTCAGGTACTTAAAGTAGTAAACAAGAGAAGTCAAGCACTCAGGGTTGTAAGGTGATCCAGTGACCACATTTAATTACATACAGGCAGACCATTGGTGGGTCCTTTTGTCAGGCTTCTACCTCCATGGCTTGGGCAGGGCCTATTTCTTTTCCATGCTGCTGTCTTCCCATGCTGCAATGTCTTCCATGGCCACCAACGATAATTCGGAGGAATGCATCCATCAACGCACCCGGGGGGAACTTTTGCTATATTGATGTTCTCTTTGCCTTCTGCTTAGAACTGCAAGCCATACTAATCAAATATTTATGGACAATGATGGGGATTCACATCCCCTGTGACCTTGTATTCAGAATTTGGATTACAAGTCAACCCTTCTCTGCATCTAACATCAATAGCATAGAATGGTTTTGTGTATGCTTGGCTAACATTATCGGGTGCCTCTGGTATAGCCCATCTGATCGAGGTGGACCACAAGCCCAATCATCCAGCAAACTCTAGTAGCCAAGATCTTACCACAACATTTTGTCATAGTTTATTAATGAGATGAGGTGGGGCTCTTCCTTTGTTAATATGGATGACTATAATCTTGGCCTGTAAAATTGCTTTTGTAGCAGGGGGAGTGTCTCTAAACGAGTTAAATAATTTTACCAAATACAATAATAGGTAGATTTTTTTGTAGTTCTCACCTGGTAAACCATTGGAACCTGGCATTTTTTGGGGGGGTTTAGTGCATTTTTGAGTTCCTCTTTTGAAATAAGCTATTTTAATGCTACTAATTTTGTTCAGGAACGTTTGGGATTGGTAGGGTGTCAAGAAAGGGCTGCAAACAGTTTAGTTTTTGTTTTTTTGGGTGGGCTTTACTGACATAGTTCTTGATAAAAAGTGGCTAGTTATCTCTGCAGACCAAGGACATACCTCTAGCCCTTTCTATTACATTTTTAGAGGGATTTTAGTGGCCAAAAGTCCGTGTCCCCATTGACTTCAAGGGGGTCCGTGTTCAGGGTCAAGTCCGGGGTCAAGTTCAAGCACGGACCCGGACTTTTTCCGAAGTTCGCTCGAACTTCTCGAACCCGAACATCCAGGTGTCCGCTCAACTCTATTCATTAGCTATTTGTTTTGTTAAATAATAAATACTATATATAAAAAAAATAGTTTTCTGAAAGTCTTCACCAAAATTTAAATAATTGATTTATTTTCCTGGAATAATTTAGAGAAAGACATTTTTTTTTTCAAAACATATTATTTCTCTGTATTAAAAAAAAATACCGTTGCCATATGTTTTATTTATTTCAAATTAGTTTGTAACTTGAAATATAAAATGATGGCTGAAACTTCAGGATTCAAAATATAATCACATTTCGTTTTGGAATAGCACATAAAAGAAGAGTAAGGCTGCAACTCATATTTGGAAATTCTGTACACAATTTCATGTAATTCATTTATCATCTGTTATCTGGGGAGATGTATCATTTCCCTGGATACAACATATCAAATGCGATCCAACATATTACATTAATCATTTCACCCATGAGAATATTTGTCAGCTAACTGAAAAAGAGGCAGCTATTTTTCATAATTTATGTTTTTTATTTTTTTGTTAAATTTGTTTTATCTTTGTTGATGGTTGCAGGACACTTAATGTTTCATATGTGTTCACTATCCAATAATTTACTTACTTTTTCACATTACCGACAATTTTTTTTTTCTCGGACTCTTAAAGTAGGGCGGGGTCTTTGTATAATTTCTCAGCAAACTGTATCTTTGACAACATTTTCCCAAGAGAGAAGGAGGGGGATCCGCAAATGGTTACATTTAAGTAGGTTTTGGGCCATTACAAATTCTTCTGTCCCTGAAAATGCCAAATCCCTATGGCTTATTCAGTGAATTGCATTTAATTCAAATGTTTAGCATAAAACTGGAAATTCACTCCATATCTGACAAATTTATGAATAATTGTAGCTCAATGAGTGGAATTAAAATGTATTAGCTGATACAGTTGGAAGCGTTTTTTTCTGTCATATTGTACTGATTACAGACACAGCTGATTAACAGGTAATAGCGAGCGCTTTTAAAAAAAGTAAAGGAACATTGGGGATTTTAAAGTCTGAGGCAAGAGTGATTAAAAAGAAGAGAATCTGCTGATTTCGATGACAACCCCCAGTATTCCAAAGCCAAGTGTGTATATTTTAAGCTCGGAATTGGTGAGCTGCCTCCTGGGTATGGCGGATGTAGACGATAAGAGGGTCACAAGGGAGACATGAGCAATGAATATGTCACAGAATTGGCCAATTAAATAATTCTATCACTGACAGAATATAACATTACAAATGGGGCAAAACCAGAATGCGATTAAAATCAGGGTAAGGAGAGTACGATCAGAACCACACAAGTCAAGAACTGGATGCAACAAGGATAGTTTGACAAGAACCAGACATGCATTGGATGATGGGTTTAATACACACAATATGCCAGTTGTGACCCCTTGTTATGCAGAGTGATTCAGATCAAAGTGATTGGGAGAGTTAGATGTATAGGCTCCAGGAACATTTAGGGTCATTCTGCCAATGATCAGAATCACATAATTACAAGACTCTAATGGAATCATGAATATTCTGGGCAAACATACTATAAGACACAACGGGGGTTATGGATAACTTCAGAGCACACGCCGATAGTGCCAAATAGTGTTCTGTGCTAGGTGTGACAGAAAATTACTTCCGGATTGTGCCGGCACTCATTGCGCGAGTGCAGCCCATGTATTAAAAAATCAGGCGCTAAAAGGATTTATAAAAAGGTGCAATCGCCGTTATAAACAACAAAATGCCTTTTTATTACTCACCCGACACTTTGAAGCAACAGCACTTATATACAAATATGGTGGCAGTGCTCACAAGCCATAGGCACTACCATTTAAGTTCTCCTACATGTGGATATAGAGGAGACGCACCTTGCCAAACAATGACTTATCGAAAGGGTTTGACCAGCCACATTGCAGGTGACTGAGAAGCACGTGGGACTCAAACACTTAAGAACTGAAATTTATAACAATGCTTGGAATATATTAAACATACAAAAAATGAACATTAAACTTTAAGACAGAATGAAGATTTTCCACAAGATCTAGAATCCCTAGTTGACACAATTTTCAAGAAAACCCCTGACCATCAGTTATCGGAACCGTAGGATCCAGCTCCACCATGTCAGCATCCTTCGACTCCTCTCTTCTCCATATTTCTACCCACTCTATTTTTTAATTAATATCCTCAGCATATTTTATTCCTCTTCTACTGTATGATGATATTACATTTGATTATTACGCTGAATGCTCCAGAATGTAATGCTCTGGGATCAATGAAGATCTGTAGGTGTTAAATTATATTTCCCCCTCTGTTTGCAAAATAAAAATAAAAACTTTGCAAAAAAAAGAAAAAAAAAACATTCAGAAGAAAAAAGTGTGTGGGTGGAGCAAGGACGAGTCAATTTTTGATCTAGGTGGAACTGAGGTCAGAAAACGTTTAATGGGCATTACAATGTACAATGTCTCCTATTATTAACATTTACGTTGTACAGTAGTGGGTAGCTTCAAAGAGAGGTAATAGGTTGCTCTCATTCAGTGGCGTCCCGAGGCGGGTGCGGGGGGTGCGGACCGCACCGGTGACACCCGTGCTGCCGGCATCCCCCCTCAGCGCATTGCGCTGCTTTACTTTTAGTTTTTTCCCTGGTGTCAGTGTTTACCTCCTCCGTGCAGGAGGGAAGACTGCACGGAGGAGGTGTCCAGGGACACGGAGCATCAGCCAGGAGGTAAGTACTGGGGAAGGTGGGAGGAGGGAGGAAGAAAACGAGCACTGGAATGGCACAATATTACTGGCATTTGAATGACACAATTATACAGGCATCTGAATGGCACAATATTACTGGCATTTGAATGGCACAATATTCCTGGTATCTTAATGGCACAATAATACAGGCATCTGAATGGCACAATATTACTGGCATTTGAATGGCACAATATTACTGGTATCTGAATAGCACAATATTCCTGGTATCTGAATGGCACAATAATACAGGCATCTGAATGGCACAATATTACTGGCATCTGAATGGCACAATAATACAGGCATCTGAATGGCACAATATTACTGGCATTTGAATGGCACCATATTACTGGTATCTGAATAGCACAATATTACTGGCATATTAGGCACATTATCTGGCTTATTAATAGCAAAATAATACTGGCATATTATTATTGTGTGTGACATAATTTGTGGGGCTCCTGTATGTGGCATATTTAATGGGCCATCTGACTGGCATTACTAAGGAATTTGTTTGGCATGGTATTGGAGGAAATCCAGGGGGGTGACACCATGAGTTACCGCACCGGGTGACCGCAACCCTAGTGATGCCTCTGCTCTCATTCCATTGTGTGAACCCTCTATTTAGAGCCATAACTGGCTATTTTTGTACAGAAGAATTTTGAACCAATTTAGTTTCACACCCCCTATGTCCCACGCACTGTCCTCTGTCACACAGTGCCCATACTACCCATGGTATGTCTTTTGTAATAATTAAAAAATTAATAATTAAAAAAGGAGAAATAAATATATGTATGCCCCTCATGACTGCTCATGCCTTTCATGGCACCCTAAGGAGGGTACTGACCCTAGTTTGTTCACAAAGTTTTTAAAATACAGAATCTTGTTCCTGTCTGAAGCTACATTTAGTATCTGTTTTATTGTTCAGAAGGTTGTGCTGAGACATTTCGTGTTCACCTTAAATTGCCATATTTAAATGTGCGTAACCCCCTCACATTATATCATCACAATGTAAATTCAGATAAATTACACTTGCCGATATATTAAAAGGCATTTATTTAGCTAGAATACATTACCCTGCTCATTGGGGCAACACAGACCTAATATTACTGTTAAAAATTGATTATTTTAATAACTGTTTCTAAAAATTGTCTGGGTATATTTCAAACTTTTAATACAATAAGATCTATCGGGCTAATAAACCAATTTACAGCTTGTGCACAAGGTCACAGGGAATGCTACAGATGAAAGAAAAAGTTACAGAATACACACAGAAATTGGAAAAGAAAACCTGGACATAAGGCATAAGACCACGTATCTCTCGTGAATTGCTACCATTTTTTCAGGCTTCTTTTTTTTTACAGATTTTTTTTTTTTAATAAATAAATGCAGAAAGCAAAGTTTGCCCAATAAACAGAAGAAAACAATATAGTATTTTTTTTTTTCCGGTTGTGGAAACTGCTGCTGTACATAAAAATGTACAATACATGCAATATTAAACCCCCTCCAGGGATAATCCACTCCCCCCTTTTTTTTGTTTAAGTTAATTAAGATTTGTTGGAGAATTAGTGAGCAGAATTAGAAGATGTGGGAATTTAACGTATGTAACCATATGTATTATTTTAAACTTAATAAGCCAAATAAACAAAAAGTACTGTACTTAGCTAGGAGATTTTCAAACATTGCAACATGTCTGCACTACAAAAGCTACAAGGTAAGCTATCATAATCAGAATTTAGTTTAACATAACATGTGCTTTTATGGTACTGTTAATGATGCAATGATATGAAATGAGTACAGGTTGACTATCCCTTATCCAAAATCCTTGGGACCAGCAGCATTTCAGATGATGGACACTTTCAGTTAACAGATCATTTTGTCAGCACCTGCCCTATATATGCTCTATCACCTAAAGGAAATATGAGCAACTTTTAGATCATTTAATGGGCTGGTGTTGTCAAAATGATTGGTTCCAAGGTGCAGGGAGCTAAGTCCCTCCCCTCGCAGGGCTACCAGAACTCTCACCGCTCCCTGAAGATGTCACTGCAGAGTTCTCAACATCCCTCCCATCTTTTAAGACGACATTGAAGGCAGAATGTGTGATGTGCAGCTTCAAAACAGGGCTCTAAAAAGGTGAGTATCCCTTATCTGAAATGACCCTTATCCAAAAAAGCTATTTTGGAATTTGGGGTCATTTCAGATAATGGATCTACATGTTAGGGATACTCACTACTGTTGGCCTGAATTTTGTAAGTATTGTGGTCACTTCATCACAAGTCATTGTTTAGTCCATATGGGATGTTTATATCACCTATGATTTTAAATTTGCCTCCAAATCCATCTGGATCTGGTGGGAAATCGTGATTTGGGAAACCTGTCCTGCCATCCTCGGTTCTGTCTTTGGTGAAATAAAAAGTTCTAAAAAATTACACAAAGAGGTGCGAATAGAATTGGCAGACATATGTGCGATATCCTAAAACACCAAATTCTGCATGGCCACAATTCTTGATTATGTGGCTACACACCATGCCCTGCGCTAAGACCTTCAAGAGCTGGGAGGTATATATAAATGACTAAACCACTGCTTTGATTAATGACACTAATTCTCTAGATTTTCTCCTAGATATTCTTCCAGTAATGTGTGAGCAGATTATGTAATCTTCCCTATTTTTAACCAGAAAAATACATATGCATACGCTCTTCAGCAGTTTGTATTGGTATATATAGCTTTTTACTGATGTTCATTCTCTAAACAGAGACTCAAATAATTCAAGCACAATGTATCTTCAAGGGAGTGTTGTAGTATTTGATTCAAAAGGAATCCTGTGTTACGCCTGATATTTGACAAGGTTCTTTGGAGGAGTCTTGGTTAGACTGAATGGTCTTTCAGTTGGTCAATGAAGATCTTTCCTCTTTCTTCTATGAAATATGTCATAGAGCAGTAGTTTTTCTACAAAAGAGGCACTAATACACTAATTACATTTTCTGGTTCTAATATCTACATTCAAACATTTGGACTCATGGGAGAGCTGGCAAGGGAGTAGTGGGGCAACTGTACCCCAAGTTGCCCTCTACCTTCGTTGTAATGAGGATATTGATTCCTTTAGTTTTTTTTGCCAACAAATTCTTCTTTCAATGAAATCATATTTTTGTTTGCACACTTAAAGTATTTCCTATAAAATAGACTAAGCAATTTTTTGAGGGGTGGGGGGTAGATTTACCAGATCATCGATCATTGACCTACAAGAATCCCTTGGTCTTTTTATCCAGTCATCGTCGACACTCATGTTGGCTATTTACAAAGGGCTGCATCCGTTACAGCAACTCACATTGTAAATGTAAATGAAAGAAAAGACAAATATAATCAAAACATGCCATAGACATGCTCAATTCCTAGTTACTCCTCACTGACTCTCACCGTACACAATAAAAAAAAAATTGCCAATTGAGGGGATCAATCTCTAAGTTGTTGCCCTCCAGTGTACTTCTCCAGAAGACTGCATTAGGAATGCGGCTTTCACATACTTTGCTCTGAAATTCATCTAGCAAAATCGAGAAAGTTTGTCAAGACAGGTATCAGGGAAAGATTGCCCAGGGGAAATCAGCACCTGCCTGGTGCCGACGAACAAATTAGACACATTTGTCCAATTGCTAATCAGGTTTCAGAAAAAAGAACAAAAAAAAAAAAAAACTGTTCACCTTCGGTGTGTATAGGGCACATTTTGATTTGAAGTGACAAATTGCTTGAAGAAGTTGAAGCCACAGCTGATTACCATATCAGCATCACTAATGAGTTACATATATTTTAATTAAATGGACAGTGTAATAACATGGTGGGGGCATTCAGTTCTTCTGTTTTTTTCTGTTCTTCGAGCCCTCGTATAAAAATAAAATAAAAGTATTTTTTTTTTCTGCTTAATATGCACATTGCTTTCGACTTAGCGAAAGAGACACCTTACAGATGACAGATCATCTCTGAGACGTGTCAATCATCACAGCATCACATTTTCATCATGGGCTAGACCAGAGTTAGGATTTCACAGACGCATATGAAGTATGCATTACAATCTATTCCGTTTCGGGGGAGAAAAAAGAAAAGCAGAAAATCTTCTTAAAGAAAATGGATCTTGAAAAAAAAAAAAAAGAAAATTATCATTTTGATTGTACCAATAGAAAAAAAAATCAATTTTCCTTTTTTTTTTTCATGTGATACTATGTTGTGAATAATAAGGGTAAAGTGAAATCTATCCCACTGGAAGAAAAAAAACGAAAAAAAAAAAAAAACATGTTGTTCTTTTATACATAGGAACTATAGCGGTTTTGTGAGAGAAAAAAAAATAATACAATATAATCTGTGAAGTTTGGTGGCTGCTATAGAAGTATTGAAACATCTAAGAAAGAAAAGTAATTGTTTTTGTTTGCTTGTTTTATATAGGATATTTCTATAAGAGAAAAAAAAAACTTGAATCGTGTATTCACCTAGGAAATGGATATTAAATCTAAATATGAAACACCACCATGCATTCATACTTAGAGTTAAAGGTGCAGAGTACAATGCCTGTAAGAAATGGCTTAGATTGTTCATTTAGCTGTTCTCAAAAAACATGTCATGTTTACTATTTAAAACTTTTTACCAGTAAAGTTACATTTATAACACGAAAAAAAAAATACTATTTTGTTTTAATCATCCTATTTCACATTTAGCACAATCTAAATTATTATCATATGGATTTGAAAACAATGTGAATATTATGATTTGAACAGTTTTAAATTCTTGAATGTTATTTTTTATCTTTATTTTTTACAAATTGCTTCTGTTTAGAGCTCTTTGAGAGCAATTCCTACCTTAACTGTCTAAAGACGGTTTAAACAGACCTCAGTGAGTCAGAAGAATGGACTGGCTGACTCATTTACTAAATGTATGATCAAAAAAAGAGCTTGCTGATTAAACATTTTATAACAGCAATTTAGTCAGATAGGATTTAATTAATTTCTTAACAGAGCTAAAGTGATACACACCTACTAACATTTTATATATGTGAATATATATATATATATATATATATATATATATATATATTTATATCAAAGAAAATGTAACAAATAAATGTTCTCATGAAAAAATCTTAGTAGCAGTAGTGGCAAAAGGAAAAACTGTTTGTTGTTATTAAGGCCTCACATTTCTGGTTTGAACTACAGTATAAATTAGTAAAATTCATCATAACTTGGTAACTGAAGATTAAGTTTGTTTGGGCATGAAATGCGTTATTTTAGCCCCTTTCCCTATGGATGTTTAATTCTTAAAGCCATGTTACATATTAAAGGTAGGTAAGAGGCCTCCTGGTGTGCCAAGATGTTGTCTACTCAGTCGTTTGTGGTCGGAATACTGTTATTTGACTTTATACACCTGGTTTGATTCCTCTACAAAGGTGTTACTTCCAAGAATGATACTCCTATTAGAAAGAAAATCCCAGTTTCTCTAATTTTTCTATTTTTTCACTTAGTAATTTTAGGCATGAGAAACAAAATATAACTGTTATCTTGATACAAATACATTTATCTTCAAAACCAGATTTGATATTCTGCATAATGAATAATTATATTTCAGTAGATTGTGGTTTCAAAATTAACAATATAAAACATGACTTGTGTTAAAAATTCATCCCATGCTCTACTTTGTGATTATCCCATTTTATATCAATGGCTTCAAACTACATTTTGTAATTTAAGGTTTAATTTATCCTATTATAATAGTTCTTCCAGAAACGTGTCCCCAAACTGCTCCTTAAACCATTATTACTCGAACCACTTACTGACAGATCTACTGAAATGGTTTATACAAATAGATGAGATATTAACGTAGTAACTTTTTTCAGCTTCAAATTAACATAATATATTACAATCCCTGATTCCAATTCTGTTTTGCATCAAGTGGCAAACATATGCATAACTATTATTTCAGATAGCACCTCAGTGTTGGGTCTGTGTATAAAGTATATATTTTGCAGTGTCAGGTTTGGGGAGCCACGGAGCAGGGGCCACTCAGCAAAGATAGGCTAGTCAAATGTAACAAGGTCCCAATCTGGTAATCCAAAATAAGGGGCCCCAGGCGAATTTGACAGTCCAGTAGCAAGCAGAGGTCAATAGCCTTCAGACTCACAGCTTGGGAAGAAAAATGAGCAAGAAAGATGTATGCACTCCAAGCTCCGGTGAAAAATATAACTTCAAAATTCATTCATGAAAGGATCCAGTAAAATCCAATAAACATTACAGGAACAGATATAAGTGTAAGACAAAAAGGGGAAAGCGGTATGCCTTATGCGTTTTGCGTGAACACATGCTTATTCATAGGCTTGGGAACAAACAAGCACTTACCTGAGGGTTGGTGTGACCTTTATCCCTAACAGGCAGGTTTCCCTCCATCACATGTTGGGTTTTTAAGAGAGCCAGGTTGTGAGGCTCCACTCCCATACTTCTCCTGGAAACTAGGGCATCCTGAAGCAGCTGACATGGTCCCTTCACCTTGGATGATGTTGGCCATATCAACATAAGGACTCGCACACCACCAATCAGCCAGGGATGGGGTCCACCTCCTTTCCATTGGATCCGTCTTTGATTCCTGTGGCCTTGGGCAGCTGGTAGGAGCACCTTGCACATAGGGGGAGTGGGAACCTGACCCAAAATGTGAATATCCTGTTGTTTTAAGCAAGTTTAAAAGAATTTTCAAGCCGTAAATGTTAAGACTTTTGTAAAAGTCAAATACTTGTAAACATATTCAATTTTATGAAATAAAATGGAGAGCTGAATTTCAAACTGAATTTTGAACCCCATGAGGTCTGAGAATCTTAGCATTTCAGTCTTTGTTTAGATCTTCCCAGAGGGTACAGGTGGATTAATTATTGACTTCCGAATTCGGCAGCATCCACCTGTGACTGTGAACATTCCACCTGAAAAACCTGCAGTGATAAGCTCTCTGAGGACTGACATCATGTTTTTTTTTTTTTTTCAATTACTATTTCCCCGTAATTAAATTCAATGGATTTTGATGAAATTAAATATTTGATTCTGTATCATATTTGTATCTACTTCATTTTCCCTAAAGGATAGGAATGGGACAGTCCCAAGTGGCAGGAAGTGGGGCCTTATCACAGAAATGAGAGTGGCTGGTGATTAAAAAAAAAGCAGGGAGTGGCACAGGGTTGGAACTGCTCTCATAACTAGTGAGGAAAGAAAATTAGCTAAGGTACCTATAGAGAAATATTTTATTTGCGGAGACCCTACTTGAAAAGGATCTATACATTGTGTTAGCAAAATTGCATGCAAATGCCTAAATTTGGAGAAAAATGTGTTTTAAATGTGTCTGTGGAGTCTCCTGTTTATGACATCACCTATGGCCTGATATGCAAATTAACTGCTTTACAATGGGCAATGTGTAATTTGCATATTAAGCCGCAGGTGATGTCATAAACAGGAGATTCACGCTCAACATTCACAGTAAAAACAATGTTTAGGTGATACTGTTCCTTTAAGGACAAAAACACTTTTGGGTGTTAAGGGGTTAAAACATTTTTTTCTCTTAATCTATACGATTGTTTGCAATTTACCTAACACAATGTATAGACCAGCTTTTTATTTTCTTTATCTATGGTCTAAACAATATTTCGAATGTATAAAGAATCCATTCAACTGACTATAAAAATATAGTATGTTATTTATGGTGGATTACATATATCCCAACCAATCTTTTTTTACCCCCAAAGAAGTACAGGGGACATCCATTCTTCAATTGTTTGAAAAAGGTCACTGTCACGAAGTGAATTCTGACAGTCTGCCTGACTGGGGTTCTTGGAGGGGCCTGAGGGCCAAACACCTCCCTGTAGATTATGGACCCTGTCTGTAATGTGTTTAAGCCTTCCATTGTTTAATTATGTCAGGCACCCAGTCTGACTACCTTGCTTCTGGCTCCAGATTAAAATGGCTAGATACTGCTTTACTGGTGATGTGTTTAAGTTTTCTATTGTTTAATCAAGTGTTATCTGATTGCAGTTTGGTGTATATGTGCTGTGTAAATCACAAATAAAGGAGTTGTTCAATATTGCTGTACCTAACTGCTAGATGTCCTGTCTATTTGGGTACAAAGAGCAAGGGTCCAGGAAAGACTTGCTGGGTGAATGCTGAGCTGTAAGTGGGGGCTAAGGAGGTGATTTCCCACAACGGACAGAGGGTCTACTTCATCCGGTAGACGGTCCTTTACAGTCACTAAAATAAATGTGTTTCTATCTTTGCCATATACACGCAGGTTTGCACTTTTATTTTTTTTGAATGCAATTTTATCATGTCTGAAAATGATATCAGAATGACTGATATAATCTTGAATCTCATTTTCAAATGCATGACACTATAATTCTATCATCCTACTGTATAATTAGACTGATTAAAACTGCCTGCATCTCAGTTACTGGTGGAATACATCATCAGCATGAAATTCAAAGTATTCTCCAAAGACAACATTCCAAATGAAGCAAAACACCAAATAGTTTTATGTGAATCTATCACCATTTACAGTAATTTCTTTTTTTTTTTTGGGGGGGGGGGGGGTACAGAAAGAAACACTTTAATGAAAGAATACACATAAAATACCTGATTGCGCGCTTTCTGCTTGCATAGTCTATCAGGGGGCGGACATGTTCTTTAGAATCCTGGGTCAGATAAGTTAGATAAAAGACTGTCTGACCCAACTAACCCGATGGAAACAGAGAGGGTTCAATAAGGTACTTTATTCGTATTCTTTAAAACACTTCTATTTAAAATGCCGACACTTGACGCAATTTTTCAAATAAAAATAACTTGTTTTTTGCCGACAATTGTGCTTTAATAAAATCCAGTGAGCGGAGTAAAAGTAAAAAGGTGTTTGCTAGTGAGACACAATAGATTGCAGACAGGGACGACATGGCTATAATGGAAAGTAGTGAACGGAGCGGAAGAGATGACAGCTGTGTTTGAATTAAGAGAGTTGCATTTCCCATAAGGCAATGCAGGTGCGTGCTTAAATTACCTCAGGTTAGAGGAAAATGTGGCAGTCAGCAGTCATATTTGCTATAAATTCAAATTCATTTATACTGTGGGCTTGAAAATACTAAAATAAAATAAAAAAATAGTTCTGCTAAACAAAGTTACACTAGTAACATTTGTCCCCGTCCATTCCAGCTTATTTTTTGCTTAGAGAGTCATTAAAAGTATTGAGATTGATTGTTCCCCGAAGATTCGATGCCACAAAAGATGTAAATATGGTATTGAGGGCATGAAAACTCGCATGACGTTATGGGTTAATCAATAAGAGCTCCAGCATTGATTAATAATCCATAAATTTCAGGCCATTGTATTTTATTGAGTTAGGCATATATCAAAGCATAAGGGGAGACAACAGGGTTTTGTTTCCGCTATCTGTTGCAGGATGATGAAGGACTCTCTAGCTGTACCTACGAGCCCCTCTTGTAAAATACAATGGTTGGGATAAAAAGAACCATAGTTATGTACAGTTTTATATTTGCTCTGCTAAGAAGAAGAATAACAGACTTAAAAGGGCTCTTTGAAAAACATTGTGTATTATGTTGATCTATTTTCAAAAATCACATTAACATTCAGAGTACATGAATTATTAAAGATTCTGCAGCTAAATCATTACACCTCACATCCCATTAAAATGAGCGACAATCTCTAAGCATCGCACCACAAAAGCAACAGAGAATATAAGTTTGCAGAGCTGCGTCGGGTAATTAATCTAAAAAAAAAAAAAAAATACACCCGCGATAATGTAAAATACCTAGATTTACTTAAAAATAACAATAATGTTTGAATATATATATATTTTTTTTGCCATTATGTTTTTTTACGTGACCGATTTCTTGGGCCGCGATTACGTTCAACAAATGTCCTCGCAATTACTGCTGGTTGAATAACGTTACAGAAATGTGTGATTTGTAAATGCTTTTGTAGTGAGTTAAGATGTACTTTGCTATCATAACTTAATTACAATATATAGCAACCGATTGGGGGTGACAGGAAATAACCTAATATTGAAACTGGAGCGCTTTGTTTATGAATATAGTATTTTATTTACTTCAGGTTGCTAAAATATTCATGCCTAATTTATTATATAATTCTCCATTTGCATATTAGTATGTTGCTTTTACAACTCGGATCTGTGCCACTGCATCTGTTTTTATCAGTAAGCTCACATGTAATCTAACATTAAGTTGTCGTTCATCTGAACTAGAGGATTTAATGTTTTACCTACAGAAACATTTAGCTATTTTACTAATCGATTGGTATAGGAACATACTGTAGTTTTATAAAAAAAACAAAAAACAAAAAGCAATCAATTCTCTCTTGCCACCCTCTGGAGGATCTTTATACAGTAATCCAGCTGCTCATTTAAATGAGCTGTGAAACCTGGCAGAGTATTTAGAAGGTCGGAACGTTCAAAATAGTTTATCCTTCGGGAACACGTTCGAATATTTCAAGGTCATCTTTTTTAAATGATCATAAATAGTACTTGATAATGTTGTTAGATTAACAAATCGTTTAAAAAAGGGCTTTGCTTTCACACTCTGGGGTAATATGCATAATAGAATAGGATTACAGCATATAAAAAAAAAGGTACATTTTAAGCAAAGTGAGTTAAAGGACTGGTTAAAGTTAAAAAAAGACAATTCGGTGTATATTTAAAGGGACTGTTTGGTGCCCAAAATGCATCTTCCAAATGCATGTTAATGTGCTTTCAAAGTATTTTAAAATGCATATTTTACATTTTGTATTTCTTAAAATATAAAATACTTACAGCTAGATTAATTTGTGAAATTACTGCATTTTGCAAGAAACCAGAACTGCCCACACTAGTTGAATAAAAGTACATTTC
The DNA here is from genome assembly GCA_036172795.1 of Pelodytes ibericus. NCBI lineage: Eukaryota > Metazoa > Chordata > Amphibia > Anura > Pelodytidae > Pelodytes > Pelodytes ibericus. Next base: position 186,893,712 of record CM069862.1, read on the forward strand.
CTTTTTTTTCTGCAGGAATCAATGAGAATAATTTCATTCACATGGATGGAATATCTCTAGTGATGTCATCAGACAAAGTCTTGCACTGTTACGAGATAATACAGTGTACAAGAGCAAGGTCACTTAGAGTCCACACAATGTATTCTATTCCAGGAGCACATGAAACGCCAAAATGGAACAAAACATCATATGCTCAGTGTCTCTATAATCAGTGCTACTGCATCTACATTATTTACTGGGGGAGGGCTTGAGTAAAATATAAAAAATGTGAATTATGCATCAAATCATACTGGAAAGAAACCTGTGCACTATAGAAGGAATGCATCCAGTTGAGTTTGGGGACTAGACTGTCCCTTTAAGCTGACCTTAATTGTTTTTTTGTTAATTTGTTTTTTTTCCAATACTTACCCCTTTTGCAGGTTTGCACCTGAGATCTAACATCCCTTGTTGTTTACTTCTGAAAGAGGAGTCTCTCTCCTCGCCATATCTGTTCTATCTCTCTCCCTCCTCCCCATATCTGTTCTCTCTCTCGCTCTCTGTTTTCTCAACTCCCACCTCCTCTGTTCTCTTCTCTCCCCCTCCAGTTCTTTTCTCCCTCCCCCTTTCCCTGTTCTCTGACTTCCGATACCCTGCATCATTACTGACCATGGGGAGCGTGAGCAGCACATTCTCATGCTGCCCGCGGCTCCCCGTGAGGCAGGGGGGCGGAGCTACACCTCTCAACCAGTGAGCACCGCCCCCTCCACGGCAAACCTTTTTTTTTCCTTTTTGCAATCGCACAGGTCGCACACCCCTAAGGCCGGCCCTGTGTATGATGTGTTCTGTGCGTGACATCATCATGCTGTCCGCATCATGTATGCTCAGTGCTTACCCATTTACTTTTTACTGGGAAACTGCAGAGCATGTTTAATACCAAGCATACAGCTATACACACAGAATTCTGAAACTATAACCAGGGGGTAGAGGAGCATGCTCATTTTCTTGTATGATCCATTATGCAAATGTATATATGGCACAATATGCAAATTACACATTTCTCATTGACAAGCAGTTCAGTTGCATATCAAGCCACAAGTGATGCCATAGACAGATGACTCTACAGACATATGTAAAACACAATTTTCTCCTAATTTAGGAATTTGCTTGCAATTTTGTTAACACAATGTATAGATAATTTTCAATCATTTTTTTTTATTCTTTATATGCACAGTAAAGAAAAAAGCAATATTTAGATGATACAGTCACTTAAAACAAGAGCATTCCTTGCCAACCTATACCTGAGAATAACTAATTGTCTAGTCATATTTTAAATTAAATAAAATAAAAAATCTGGGAACAATAACCATTGATAATACTACAAATGAGCCAACAAGCTGTAATCTATGCCAAGCTCTATAGCTGACATTTACCATTCCTACACCTGTGACCAAAAGGGATCTTATAACTTGAACACAGGTGGAATAGACTACAAAACTGAACAATATCGATCCAAATCTTACAGAGAAAAACAAGGTCTATTAAATGTGCTGAGGTCATTTAAGTTAAGAGCAAGTGAGTTAATATTTGATGTGTTGGATTATTGATAAACTGCAATTTAAAGTGGATATATTTTATATAGTTGCATTTTTTCCCCATAGACGTAGCATCCATTTTTAGCATCTTTCTCAAAGCAGAAGACAGCACCTGTAATTATCAAACCCATGATTAATACTAATGGAATATTTGGGATGTGTATCCCCTCCCCTCGTCTATTGTCATGCTCTAACAATTTTCTTTTTTTAATGACTATATTTTGCAGCTAAACTGCTGAATCATTCAACATGCTGCATGATTATACACCCTTGGTTGGAAGTATCATTACCAAATTAGAAAATCAGTCTGAAAAGGCAAAGCAAGATCTTCAAGTTGGTCTGTTCTGACTTCACAAACAGGATTCGGTCGTCCAATGGGTCAACGGACCCAGCACTACGTAACGGACAAATCAATGGAGCTGACGCATCTGTTTTCCAAACAACACTCCGGTTGTCACCAAAAGATAATACGTCGATTGATCAAGGTGATGAGATACAGTATTGGCTTGCAGTGACACCGGCATGAGCAATGAGGTTCGGGTTGAGAGGAACTCTTGAGGATTCATATAGGATTTATATTGCTGTACAGATCATTGAGATAGAGAACTGATAATTCAAACGCCAATAGATGGATAAAACCAAAAGGTGAAAGAAAAAAAACCACATAAAACAAATATGTGGCATCTTTTTGTTGCATGAGACTGTCACTGGTGCAGAATAACACATTAGTTGTATATTTTAGTAGAAATCGGCTCAACAGAAAAAAAGCAAAGAAGATTGTGAACTCGTTTTCTTCTTTTTGGCATGATTAGTGGTCTGTTTTACCCTTCAGAGTGACTTTTTTACACTAAATGTACTAAACAAGTGCAGTGGAAAAAAAAGTTGGTAAACCATGTGTAACGAGCAGTTTGTGACTATTTGTAACATTTTGCACTTTTTTTTTCCCGATTTGCGCCTCTTCTGTTTATTTTTATTTAGCGTGCATTTTTCCGGTTGCACGAATAAATTGGGATTATATTTGCGCACGCTAGAGTTTCGCAAATATTTTGTGAAAAATAATTCTTATTTACATGTGAAAATTACACCAGCGTTTAGCAAGTGCTATCAAAAGAAATAGAAAAAATATTTGCAAACTTGCCTGTTTTTATTTTCAATTATGCCCGTTTATATGCGCAATTTGCTCGTATGTACTATCTGAGTGTTACATGTTTAGTACATTGCAATAGGAGCAAAGCGCAAAAGTAGTTTTGCACATCAAATATATTTGCATTTTTTTAGTACATGCCCCTTTATGTGTCACATATTAAATTCTACGATACATACAGCCTTTTGCTTCCTCATTAATAAAAGTGAAAGTATAAATAATTAAAGAAATACAGTATATTTTTTTAACCCCTTGCTAGCGGAACTGTCCATGCCGTCACAGAATGCAGAGGTTTAACTCTTTTATGCACAGTGGAATGGAATGTCCTGTTATTTTGGAAACAGCCATGTTAACTCTTATCTTAACCAATTCACTACATGCTATTGATAACCTCGACTCCTGTCTGTCAGGTTGTGACAAATTTGATGGCCCTGTTCTGACAGATTAAAGGGAATTTAAATGAATTCCCGCCACAACAGGGTATCATAGTGCAGAATATTCCAGTGGTGACATCACACAGTGTTTCAAGCCGTGAGAGAAGTCTTGACAGTTCAGAAAAAAAAAAAGAAAAAGATATTTACTAAAAAATGAATTGTAATTAAAAAGTGTAATAATATATTTAAAAAAACAATCCCTAAATTCTACTTCCTTTACAAATTGACAACCTTGTCTTACTTTTACAAAGCTCATGAGTTTATCATAACTAAAAAAATCCCAGTACTTGGTGGGGAGGTGAGGAGATATAACATTGTGTGGCCCACCAGCATATCCTATACAGATAGTGGGTATCTGAAGCACACTTCATGTTTACAATATGGCGTCTATTCACTAAAAGGTGAGTTGAGATGAGATGAACATTTCATCTCACCATTTTAACTATACATTATGCAGGGATAAACCTGGTGAGTGTCCCCCGCTAAGCAAACTCACCAGGTTTATCCCTGCACAATGTATAGCTAAATTAGTGAGATTAAATGTTCACCACAGCTCACCTCATCTCACCTCAACTCACCTATTAGTGAATAGACCCCTATGCATGTCTCATGTCCATACATATTTTAAATGCCAAGATGCAGTCAGCAATAATGCTGGTACAGAGTCAAATTTAATGCACCAGGACCAAAAAAAAATCCAAATCCTGGAGTGTTGTCAACGATGGTCTATGAAAAAAAAAAAAAAGATAAATCCGAATAAATTGAAGTACAGATTCCTATAGTATACATTATTATCATTTTAAATAGGTTATTACATAAAGGATTATATTCTTATTTTCTGTCTTCTTATAATTACGGGCAGCCAAAACATCATAGAAAATAGAGCACAGGTCTAACATGTAGTAGAGTGCTAGAAAATCAATCATTAATCATTTGCGACGAAGAGGTGGTTTCAGTCTAGGGTTGAAAACAGCTTTATGCGGGGATTGCAAAGGTTTATAAGCACAGTCTGTCAATCGCTACCACAAAGCCAACACACTCTGCCGCTTTATAAGTGGCTGATCTAAATTGGAGAAGTGCTCACCTTCTTGCCTTGTCACTAATCTCTCGAATCTGTGCCTTCTCTCTCAATGAGGTGTGAGCTGAAATCAATAAGGGGAGTAACTATGTGGGAGCATCCGTAAGGGGTAAAAAAGCGCTCAACACAGCAATCATTTAGAGATGTACTCTTCAAGTACCTTCACTGATAAATTAACCCTGTTTGTATTTTCAGCAAGCATTATTTCTCATAAGGAAAAATGGATCATAATGCTCGAAAATATGCAGTTCTCAGATGAATTATTTTGTTTTATTATTAAATTAAAAGAATTGAAAACTTTTCTCTTTACCCTTCAGACCGTGGGGAAGTCATTTTTTGGTGCACCCTTTACTTCCTGTTGTGCTCTATATTAAAGTGCCTGGCCCCCAACAAAGGCATAATTATCTACAGTTCTGGATTTAAAGAAAATATAGGACACTCGGCACACCACATCACATGGAAGTAAGTAGGTGGCAAAAAAGTCTGGGACCATGATTTTGGACCAGACAATGGGAGCTGAGGAAACAGAAAAAGAAAGAATGAAAAAAAAAACACATTAAAATGAGAATTAAGGAGAGGTTTAGTGTGGCACAGAGGGAGATCTGAAGACAAAAACAAACAAAAAAAGATTTATTAGATTATTACATTATGTAGCTCAGGTAAAAACAGAAATATCAAATTCATCATTAAGTCCATTAGGCTTCAGTCATTAAGCAACACAAATCTATCTTGCTTTCTTTCAGAGCAGGATTCCATAATATTTCCCCTGGAGAATCTGGACTTCCGATGGCGGATCTTGGGATGTCGAGTTTCAGTCCTACCGCGCATGTCGCCCTGACATCTCTACTGCGTTCTCCAGTGTCCAAGACACCGCCGAGCTCTACCTCTGTCCAGAGAAGAAAAAGACCTCCTAAATCAGGACTGTCCCATGCAAAGTTGGACAGGTGGGGGGTACGGTATTCTATGCCTGTTTTCCCTGCTCCGCAAGAGACATGTTAAATGGCCATAATTATTAAAGATGAAGGAACTACCAGGATGTAGGTAGTGGCTTCCACCTTCCTAATGGCACTCTTATGCTTGGAAAAATGCTCCTTGAGTTTATCAGTAGTTTTGCCAATATACATTAAGCCACAAAGGCATTTCAGCAAATATGCAATATGGGAAGTGTTGTAAGTGAGAGGTAATCTTATAGTTTTTGCCACTTCTTGGATGAGAGAATCCCCCTCTCTGTATTAAGCTGTTACATATAACATATCCATGATACTTAAAGCATCCCACCTTACAAGTGTCTAGGAAATGTTTTCTTTTTAGGTAATGGGATTGTCAGCATTTACCAACATATTCTTAATATTGTCTCCTCCAGTATATGCATAAAACTTCTATTAAGTAGTGTCAATGTTTATTTATCATCTGTTCTAGACTGGCACTAGAGGTGGTGAACTTAAGACTGGCCTATCTGTGCCTTTTTTTTTACAGGTAGGTTCTCCCCTAGTTCCTAGAGCTTAATCTTTGGCACTAGTGAATGAGTCAGGGTTGTAAGAATTCTCTGAGAAAAATGCTCACGTATCCGGTCCAGAGTGCTGATATCTTCATCTCTTCTCGATGTGATGTGCTTGATGTGCAACATTTGTGAAAATGGTAATGACTTAATTAAATATGGAGGGGGCAAAGCATTGCAAAAGTCCCTTCTCAGAGCCCTGCCATAATAAAACAAATATCAATTTAGAGAAAAAAAATGCGAAATTACTAGAGTATGCAATATTGTAAATAAATGACTCTTCATATTCCTCTATGAAAAGGTTAGCATAAGATGAAGCCATGTTGCTCCCCATTGTAGTCCCCTTAATCTATAAAATAAGTCTTCAAACTTAAAGTAGTGAAAATAGAGAATTAGATGGAGCAATTCTTAGAGAGAACAAACAGGGGGGGTTGGTGCTTTGATCAATAACGGTCAGCTTTGGATTGGCTGCTGGCCAGTATGTTGATTGAAGAGGAACCCTTTGGCAGATTATATAGCATTCTTTTGGAGACCCCACCTGAGATGTTTTTGTGATATAGGAGGAACTTGATGGAGTGAAGGACAAACTCTTTTAGATTCTGGTGTCTTCCATCATGCATGAGCAGTTTCAATGATTTTCTGAATCCTCGAGATTTATGTGAAAGTGCATGGATATGCACATCCACATCATGGAGTTGCTGAAACACCGGTGGACCTCCAGGCCATGCAGGAGACAGCAGATGTAGACTACCAGGGAGTAGAGCTTTCGATCCCTGTGGAGCAGGTAACCTCTGTGACCTCCTGTCTCCCATACCGGCCATGTGCTCACCCTTATGCCTTCCTTATGTGGAATGTTGATATATACTCTGGATAAATCCATCATAAACATGATGTATTCTCATTCCTCAATGACAAATGGTATTAGTTTGACAAGGAAGCCAAAAGTATCCTTAATAAATGAATTTATTTTCCCAACAGATGGCTGGGGAAAGCAGTCAATGTACTGGGAGAGTCCTGGACTTAATGACAATTAAAGACAGGTGCAGGCTAAAGCAGGTCCGATAGAGATCAATATTACATGGTCACATAACATCCATGCTTGCCAACTTCTTAGCCTAGGGTCCCAGGACATGAAGGAGGTGGAGCACCCTGTCTGGATCTCATATCTTTGTGTTTTGGGTTGGTATGGTAGCAGGAAGTAGGCAATAATAAGATGAACAATAAACAGATGCAAATTAGAAGGGTAGTGTCCTGAAAAATTGGACTGTACCAGCAAATTCAGGACTGTTTGCCCCTAAGGACATCACATAGACCAGCCTCATCTTGAACCGCTTACACTGCGTCCACGGTCCCAGAATTTTGTCAGATATGTTAAAAATGTAGACAGACAAAGCCATCACTTGCTGTGCTAGGGGGAATCAAAATGCAAATTCAAACATAACTTGTATGGCGCATTGTGAAGGAAACTGTTATTTCTAGACTTTCTTGTAAGATAGACTTTTATTTTTAGTCTCGGGTTTCCTGTAATAATTTATTGCAGCGCATTTAATATGTAAAGTTATGCACTGTAATCTGTTTTTCATAGAAACAAGAATTTGTGTTTCCAATTATGGGGAAATTAATACCCGATAAGTAATAGTAGCAATACACATTTAATTCTAGCATAGCCATAAATATACAATACAGTGCTAACTTGCTCTTAATCTAGGTTAACAGAATACTGAAGATATAGGATCAGAACTGATATTTATATTCCTTTGCGGAATCATGTAGAGGAAATAGTTAAAATCACCAATCTTATTAAAGACATTTAAGTAGTTCATTTTCTATTGGGTCTACGCAATAAAGAGTGAATTGCAGGGAATTGAGATGGGAATTTCAAACTTAAGGTCAAAGTAGCCCCACTTTCCCTTAGGCTCCAGTTGTGATAGCCTCTAGTATGGGTGGAGCCAGCGAGAGGAAAAGTACTTGTACATGGACACCAGTATCTATGGCAGGGTCTGTAAAGGTCCATAGAGCATTATTAAACTGCCAAGTAAATGTATTGCCTTCTTAGTACCCATCGTTTCTGAAATGCAGATTAGGTTGTCACCAGGCCGCTATTCTACTGGCAGGCCACTAAAAAAAAAAATGGCTTCATGCCAATGTTAAGTCTAAGACTATGGAGTCAGTATTTTTTGGAAGAAAAGGTGGAAACCCTAATTTTTCTGTTAGTTACCACAATTTATTTGTTTTTTTATCTTTTAAAAAATATATTATTAATATTATTAATTGTAAAATCAATTGTATTCTCTGTAGGTGACATACGGAACAGGTCCACTCTGTGAAAGAAAGAATAAAATCCCATTCTTTTGTTAATTATACTCATCCTTACACTTTTTAAATTGTTTACTGAAAAGCACCCTGACTTGATTGTACCACGAATCCACCCACCGCCTGTATTTGAAGGCTTCCATGCATACAGCTGTACATAAGGTATTTGAACGAGACTGTCAGGGTTCTACCCTGACCTCTTAACACATGCATTTAAAAGTCTAATTTTTGTGCTCATATTCTACCTTACTCCTGTAGAGGCACCCCAACCTTTTTGTTTTGCTTGTATTTCTTCCAATATTACCCTATGAACTTTCCTTCATTCTATCTGAGCATCTTTGTAAGGGACTATGATTTGCCTTATTCTTATTTTTTTTCAAGTAAACCAAGTTGCTGAAATATAAATACAAGTATTGTTTTTTATTATTCTTTTTTCACTAAGGTGTATAATTTTATTTACTCTTTGATTCAATTTGAATTTAACTTAAACGACTGTGCCCTACTTGCTCTGCAAAACTGTTGTATTTCTTCCCCTTTGTTGGTGTCAGGTGGGCTCGTTATCTGGTGCACACCAGCCTGTTAAATATCTGCAGTTTATTGCAAACAGGGCTTTTTGCCTTGAAGATAGATGCCTGACTTCTGAGAGCTGCTTCATCTGCTTCATCATTAAGATGTGACTACTGATCTACTGCTTTTAGCTGCTCTGAATTTCTACTCTGTCCAGGAAATGGGTAATTGAACCTAGAGAGCTCAACCAGCCAGGGGGAGTTTTTCAGCATCTAGTGTACCATCTGGCTACAGCATAATTACTACAGCTAATTTGCCTTTATTAAGGCCCACTCCTGTTAATCTACCCTATCAACCCTGCTCAATGAATAATATGCAACTGGACTCCCCATCTATCCCTGCACTGAAACTCCTACCTTCTATGTTAAAGGCCTTGGCAAAGACACACCTTTTTATATGTTTCATTTGCTACCCTGGAGAAATTCAAATGTGCACTAAGTTTAATTACAAACTGCTGGGGACAATGGAAAAAAATTATCTAAAATAGCTGTATCCTGGTTCCACTTTTTCTCCAGAGTGTTTTTTTTTTATAGAAGTACTGTTTGTTTGTTTGTTTTTTTTTTTTTTTTAATTTTTCCATTCCTTTGTAGCACCCCTCATAGTGGTGGTAATTCTTAGTATATTTCTTAATATTTTTTACTTATGGTCATTTGAGACATTTTTTTTTTATCCTTTTAGTATCTTTTACTTTTACTGCAACCCTTACATTTCTGAACAAATGAAACATAATTACATTACAGATAATAACATTTTAATAAAAGTTTTTTTTTTTTTTTTAAAGTTAGGTCATTTTTTGTGGTGTGTTTCTTACAGTTGAAAGACTGTATGTTTGGTAGATTTAGAGAAGCAAACTGTAAGAGAAAAATATTTCCACAAAAATGATCTATTTTATTTTTCATGCATTCTAATCGTAAACCACAATGTTGTGTTAGAAGATGGCTGTAAAATCTGGGGGCGATTAATGTTAGGACTGGAACTATTGCACACTGACACTTTTTTATTAAGGTAATAATGCACAAATTATATGCGAGTGCATGAACATCAAATAAAGTAAGCCCTTCTTACCCAGATATGCTAATACGCCTGATTAAACAGCACTGAAAAGATTTCTAAAGTCATTTCCAAAGTCGTTGGGTTATTTCCTATGTAATAATATATTCATTTGGCAAAAATCAACCGAGAAAACAAAATATGGTTTTATGAAAATGTTTTACAAATAAAAACATTTTGAATTTAAATATAAAATAAATACAACAATTTAATTGTCCCGCTGACCGCATATTGTATATTGTAATGTACCAATGGTAGATTTGCTGTATATTTTGAAGGAGCACAAATAAAACGAATTATCCATTTGTCTGAGATAACATACTGAACCAAACTTTTGGTTTCCTTATTTCCTGGAAAATCAACACTACGGCAATAGTTCACATGATTTCACTTTTCTATATATCCCTATAATTAGTGGTTGATTTAGATCCTGTAATTTTCAAGGGCTCTACAACTGAGAGGCTTTAATCCTTAAAGGCACATAAGTCTAGGTTAGTGGTATCTATTTCCTACTCAGTGTTGTGACCATTCTCATCACTGGCCCCATTCCACTTATGTTTATGACGCGTCAAGTTACCAAATATTTTATCATCTCATATTGCGAAATAGACATGAAACGTTCTTTAAATCTCCGAAAACGATCCTTTAAAGTACCACGTTAATGAGGAAGGGGCATTTACAAGGTTATTTGCCCTCCTTCTCCATCACCTGTAACGATTAATGAGCTGCCCATAGTGATGGCCCCACTAGCTACATTGTCGAAAGCTGGAGGCCAAGGTCTTTCTCCCATGCAACTACAGTGACTTTCAATGCTAGGGGAATTTTAGAATTTGAGATCGCTTGAGTCTAAAGCTGAATATAAAAACTGGATCGGTCTGTATGGTTTAGACTGAAGAAGAACGATTCTGGTGATGGGGAATGTAACTTCTAAAGTGATTCTGGTTTTATAAAACGTCACTGTGGTACCAGTAGACAAATGAAAAAAAAAAATAAAGCAAAGTTTTACGCAAAAGACCTTTATCAATGCTTCTTCTTCTGGAAATTAGGTCCAGCTATACCTGGGCAATCGTAACGTTTGCAGCTTTGGCTTGAACTACCTAAGAGCAGTTGTGGAAAGAGTCTCTTCTTTTTAATAACTCAAAAATAATGTGCCAAGCAAGTCCTGTGTGTGCAATCTAGGTGCTGGGCAAGATTTATTTTTGAAAAAAAAAAGCATTATTTATATATTGTGGGTGTAATCTTAATGTTGCAATCTAAGTAATGGGTAAGTCCAGTGTGTGCAATCTGGGTGCTAGGTAAGATCTTTTGATGCTGGGCAAGTCCTGTGGTTTTAATATGGGTGCTCTGGCAAGATCTGTGTTTGCAATGTTGGTGCTGCAATCTAGGATCTGGACAAGTCATGTGGGTGTAATATGAGTGCTGGACAAGTTCTCTTTGTGCAATCTGAGTACTGGGCAAGATCTTTCTGTGCAATTGTGAGGAACAACAGAGATGTGGCTGCTGACATTAGGCAAACCCACACAGAGAATTCAAAGGCCGACAAATATTAACATGTATTCAATCATTGGACAAGTAAAACTCAGAGTATAGGAAACACGGGCGCTGGAATAAATGCTTAATGCATTTCGCACACTCATGTCCTTATTTATAAGCAGCTCTATTGTGATGTTGCAATATAGGTACTGATCAAATCCTGTGTGTGAAATCTTTGTGCTATGCAAGACCTGTGGGTGCAATCTGCATGCTGAGCAAATCCTATAGGTGCAGTCTGTGTGCTGGGCAAGTCATATGGGTGCAATATGGTTCATAGCAATATATTTGTGTGAAATCTAGGTTCTGGGCAAGTGGTGTGGGTGCAATTTGGGTGCTGCAAGGTGGTGCTGTGGCACGTTTTGTGGGCAATCTATGGGTGCAATATTGTGCACTGTGGCTGCAGTCTGGTGCAATATCTGTTCTTCAGTGAGGTGCTGTGGCAGGTCATGTGGGTACAATCTGGTGCAATGTTGGTGCAATGCTAAAGCATGTGGGGAAAGACAGGAAAAGAGGACAGGAGGAATGGAGTGAAGGCGGCAGAAAAAAGAATGCCTTTTTTTCAAAAATAATTTAATTATGAGGATACTTTACCAGCTCCTGTGACTGGCAAAGTGTGTTTCATTACAGATTATGCATACGCAGTAAATATTAATCCCTATGTATTCTTATATGTGTCCTAGCTATAAACAGTGTCTATTTCAAATGCAGTTTAAAAAAGTGATTTCCTTTTTCTGAATTAATAATGGTGCAATGCTTTGGGTCTGGAATAATGATGATTTAATGTGCAATGATAATTTTTTCGTTAAAATCGGCCCAGCACATTGTCCCACATTGGCTCCATTTATCCATAAATCTAATCAACCCAAAAGTGGTACATGGACTGTTGTCGAGCCATTTTTTCTCATGTGGCAGTGGAGGCTGCCAACATTTACCAAAAACTCTCTTTATAAACTAATATGTTTTGGTCCCAGTATGGGTTTATCAAGACTTGTAGGAATTAAAGAAAGTAATTGCCCCCCAATTGCATTTATAGAATGTGTCGTTGGACAAAAAACATTCAATCCATCTAGTCTGCCCGATTTTATGAATACTTTCATTACTCCCTGACCTTATTTTATCTGGCCTTATGCCTATCCCATACATGCTTAAACTCCTTCACTGTATTAACCTCTACCACTTCTGCTGGAAGGCTATTCCATGCATCCACTACCCTCTCAGTAAAGTAATACTCCCTGATATTGCTTTTACACCTTTTCCACTTTAGTTTAAGACTTATGTCCTCTAGTTGTGGTAGATTTTCTTATTTTAAATATACTCTCTTCCTTTACTGTGTTGATTCCCTTTATGGATTTTCATGTTTCTATCATATCCCCCCTGTTATGTCTTTCCTCCAAGCTATACATGTTAAGATGCTTTAACCTTTCCTGGTAAGTTTTATCCTTCAACCCATGAACCAGTTTAGTAGCCCTTCTCTGAACTCTCTCCAAAGTATCAATATCCTTCTGGAGATACGGTCTCCAGTACTGCGTACAATACTCCAAGTGAGGTCTCACCAGTGCTCTGGACAACAACATGAACACATCCTACTTTCTATTGGTTATACCTCTCCCAAAGCAGCTATTCAAATTAAGACTATGTTTTTTTTTCTCTACCATAATCCCCAATTACCCCCATTTATCCGCTCTGCCCCCTCCCCCCCCCCCCCCCCCCCCCGCTGTCTGCCAGGGTTATTTAAAAAAAGAACAGAATTCTAAATAATATTTACATTCTCGAAGCTTTGCCTTTCACACATTACCAGCTTTGATTCACATATATTTTGTTTTGATGTGACCGTAATAGAATGTGACTTTCACATAATGTTCACAAAATCATTTTTCAAATAGTTTAGAACATGCATGCTCTATTGCTTCCCTATTTCTATTCCATTTCTACAAAAATGCTAAGGTGCTTTTGGCAGCAATGATGCTCGTTTGTTATAAATTTGGTTCAGGATTTATTTATATTTTTTGGGGCTATTTTTTTTTTTTTCTTTTTCCCTTTCACAAATACCCGCTGATAACTTTTTATCATTTATTTGGTCTAGTGTGATAAAGAAAACACTATATTCTTTAAAAGCCATTACAAGTTCAATAAAGTGGGTAATTCATCATTTATTTGTTCGTCGGGCCCATAGCAGATTACATGTCATAATTAATTACCGAAGTAATAAATAGGATTATTAATAGAATCTGATGACAGGAGGAGAATTATTTCATTGATAAAGACTAATGACATAGTTGGGTAGGTGACAAGACAGTGCAAACAGAGCGTAGATTGGAGAAACATCGCCCTCCTACATGGATAATATATAGTTATTCCAAAGAACAAAATGATTGATACATTTGCTTGCTGCAGCAAAAGCAACAGGGAAAAGATTCAGCTCTCTAACTTATTTAAACAGACTGTGGCGAAATTTTCCTTTCCCTGTGACAAATTCAACTTTCTAACAAAGTGACAGCTGTTTGGCAGGAGGAGTGAAATTGATACCTTCTTGGGTTCCTGACTTACAGAGTCTTATAGAAGTCAAATTCATTTGGAGAAAAAAAAAAAACAACCTTTTTTTCACAATTTGCACAATCCCCTGGCTGCACCTAGAGGAGTGGCTGAACGAAACAGTACTGGGATCATGGGAAGGCATAGCATATGACATCAGGGCAAGGTTTACACGGAGACAAATGAAGTCTGTCAGCTATCTTTGGAGAGGAGAGTCCTGCTTTTATCACTGCCTGGATGAGCTGGACCGTTATACAAGCTTATTGTGTTTTTTTTTTTTTATTTGTTTGATCCTACCTTTCATGACAACCCAGCTCTAGAGACTATCCATCACTTGACAGCCTGGAAAATGGCCATGTTTGAATCAAAATAAATAAATAAATCATTGGAAGCATTTCATAAATAAAAGTCCTCTTTTGGAAATAAATACAAATGTGAAAAAAAATGTTTTATATGGTATAGACACATGCATACATGTATATATACACATATCTATGTGTGTGTATATAATAGCACAGTAGACATGGTATAAGCTATCACTGACTGCTATTGCAATCTAAGTAAAATTAAAAAACATGTAACTGTGTTATAAGTTGCATATTAAAGCACCATTGAAAGCCCTTTTTTAACAAAGCTATAGGCTCCACTTAAGGGGCTGGAAATTATTAATTTCATGAGGTAATATAACAGAACATATTAGTTTTTGGTCAGGACAAGAACTCGTGAAGGCCACATTTGAGCCAAAGTCTAGCAGTTAGACATCAGAAGACTTCCTTTCAGAAATGAATAGTGAATGCATTCTTCTTAATGGGAGTCTATTACCTAAACATGGTGTATAGAATGAATAAAAAAAAAATTTAAAAAAAATAATATATATATATATATATATATATATATATATATATATATATATATATATTAGCAGAACTGAAAGCATAAATTAATAGAAAATATGTTTGTGGTGTGCTGGGCTTACAAAACAAATGCCCCTTACAAAACAAATGGTCTGAGTCCTCCCATTAATGAGGACCCCCAATCCCAACTCTTACCCCGCGGTGGTCTAAGGTTCTCTCTTCCAGCTGGAGTGTTGTGCTTAACGAGATATCAGAAGAACAACCACTCACATTTCCTCTTGTCAAAGTGCAATGGGTTTGCACCGCTACACCACAGACAAGAAGACATCACTGTGCCGAGCCATGGGTGCCGGGCCACCTGAAGGGATTATGGTGGCAGTGACCACATAATGAATAAATGCTCTAATACAAGCTGCCCCCTCCCCCAAGGCAGCTCTGGTGGTATGTCCTTTTTATGACATCACCTTGTCACTGAAATGAAAATGGTTTGCATATTAATCTATAAAGTGATGTCATAAGGTGGTATCTTTACTCTACAATTGATGTCTACAAGACAGCACACGCACAAAGAAAGTACAGTTTCTATTTAAGATTTTACATAAATTTATGAATTTACATGCAGTATATAGATATTTTTCTGATCTCTACATTCACAGTATAAAAAATGGTCTGATGGCAGAATCCCATTAATCCAGTTATTTTAGAATGCTGAGCACCAGTTTATTTGTATTGTATATGCTAATTTACAAAGCATCATCAGTGCCCATGCATTTATGTGTTGTATTTGTAAGTTTTAAATAACTGTGACATTAAGCCTAAAGTAGGGTATAATTTGCTTTTCAAACATAATTAGCATAGACAAGTAGGAATTTAAAATGACTATTGAACCTATCTTAGAAAGAATATTAACTGTGAAATTAAAATATTTTTAATCTGCTATAGCTGCTAAATCCCTCTCATGACATGCTGGGGGTGATGTCTTAGAAATATTAGAAATATTTTTATTCCAAAATTTATATTGTTTTTAAAACCATGTTTACCAGTAGGTTTAACTTAGTAAACACCTACCTTTAAGCTAATTATATTTATAAAGCAAATTATATCGTTGTTATTTACCCGTGACAATAAGATAAAGATTGCAAGCCTTTTTATATGATAAATACTTGGAAAATGCTATTGAAGGAAATTCTGGATTTTTTAGCATCTCTTAAAGGGACTCTGTAAACTAACCGTTGTTTCATACTGTGAATGTAGAAAATAAAATAAAATTTAAAAAAAAAATGACCTGGGAATGCATAAAATAAGAGAAGAAAAAAAATGGGGTAGATTCAATTGCCCCCAATAATTACTACATCAGTCTAAGTTAAATTACCACACATTATTACAGTTGGAATAACATGTGATTCAATGGCAACAGAGTGCTGGGAAAAAACAAGCTGACTCACCATTTAGTTGTAGTAAGATCCAGATCACTTCTTCATTGTATGACAAACAATTTAAATATATCCATAGCAGACCAAATAATCAGGTAGAAAGGGTAGGCAAGAACCAGCCTAACGCGTTTCAAGCAACTCTTGTTTATAAGATAATAGCTAGATATTAATCACTCCAGACTGATGTATTTTATAAGTGGAGTGAGACTAACACTCCTAATAACAGTTACATTTGATTGGCACACCAAGTAGTCTTTTTTAGTTTTTCAACCTAAACTGCTATGTAATTATGTCACTTTGCAACATTGTGACCAGTGGTGTATCTTGGTTTTGTGCTGCCCTAGGCAGACAAAATTTGGGCACCCCTCCCACTCACACTGCACACCTACGACATGCCCCATCACCCACGGTGCACATCCATGACATGCCCCATCACCCACATTGCACACACATTAAATGCCCAGTCACCCCATTACATGCCCCCATCACCCACATTGCACAAACATTAAATGCCCAGTAACCCCATTGCATGCCCCATCACCCATATTGCATACACACTCAATGCCCCATCACCCCCATTAGAGGCCACCATAACCCTCATTACATAACCCCACCACGTTCATTACATGCCCGCCTCCCCCTGATTAGCTGGAAGGAGCTAAAGCTTGTTGAACGGTGGGGGAGGGAGTGAAAATGTTTGAAGCACCAGAAGTGCGCTTGAAAACCCTCTGGCAAAATGCCGCCCTAGGCGAGTGCCACCCTAGGCGAGTGCCTTGTTTGCCTTGTGGAAGATACACTACTGATTGTAATGGGTGAGGTCATTTTTTTCATTGATTTTACCACACTCATTAATGGCTATAGGGTCCGACATTGATTCATAAACGCCTGTTATTTTAGAGCTGATGCCACATTTACACTTAACGGGGGCCATGGAATTTGCCCCCAAATATTTTATATGTGCCTATGGTTTCCTGGTAATGACATCACCTGTGGCTTTAAGTGCAAAGGAAACATTTCCAGTGAAAACTAGTTCACTAGCAAATCAAGACGAAAGCTGATAAATAGGAGACACTGCAGACGTGCTTTAAGAGAAACTGTGTGTTCAAAAAGATAACTAATGTTTAACCCCTTAGTGACAAGACATTTTCACCTTGACTTTCCCTTGGTGACAATGGCTGTTTTGACATCTCTAGGGTGTTTGTGTTTAGCTGTAATTTATTTCTTTCTCACATACAGTACCCACACAAATTATATGTTGTTTTTATCGTCATAAGAAGGGCTTTCATTAGATACCATTATGTTCATCATATCTTATAATTTACTACAAAAAAAAATCATAAAATATGATGAAAAATTTAAAAAAACACACTTTTTCTAACTTTGACCTAAAATATAATTTACACAAATAAAATCATTAAAAAAGACCCCATCTAAATAGTTTCTAATTGTTCTCCCGAGTTCAAAAATATGCATGTTTCCATATTTTTCGGTATTTTTTTGCTAGTTATGGGGCAAAACCCAAAAATAGTGTTTTTTGTTTTTTTCCTATATTGATCTTTTGACCCGAACCCAAAATGTAACCCTAACACTAAATTTAACCCCAACTCTAATCCTTATTATATCCCTTAATATTTTTTAACTTTAATTTAATTTTAACCCTATCCCTTATGCTAAAAAATATTTAATTTTAACCCTATAGGCTAATAACCTGTTTTTAATTAATTAAATATTTATTTTAAATATTTCCCATTGCAATGCTACTAAACTACCACTAGGGGTAGTCAAGTAGCATATTCAGAGCGACGGAAGTGAAGTTACTTTCACTTCCGAAGCTCAGACCGGCAGAGGGCTTAGCCATATTGACGGAGCAGCATGCTCCATCAATATGGCTCCCCACGATCGCTCCGTGGGGCGATCGTGGGGGTCCCGAAATAGAAATTTCGGTGCTGGATATTGCCTCGATGTCGAGGCAATAGACCAGCACTGTTAAAGCGGTTTTCGCAATCGTTGATCGCGAAAACCGCTTCATTCAATGCAGGACGTGCCAGCCACTTCCTTTGTCGTTAAGGGAGTTTCTCCCAGGACGTGCCTGGCACGTCCTTTGTCGTCAAGGGGTTAACTGCAAGATTGCATTGAGTATAGACATTTTAAAAATAAATGTGTTAATGATATACTATGAATAATGTACCTTATTGAGCCCTCTTTGATCTGAATAGCTCTAATAGGGGGCAGACATGTTTAGAATCTTAGGACAGTTCTTCATTCACCTTGGTTCAGATGAAGAAAGATCTGACAGATCTGACCCAAGATTCTAAACAAACATGCCTGCCTCCTGTTAGAGCTATACAGAGCAAAGAGGGCTCAATAAGGTACATTATTTATATTCTTTTATTAAACCATTTCTATGCAAACTATCGACACTTGATGCAATCTTTCAAATAAACATGTTATTTTTTTTGCTACAGTTGTCCTTTAACATGTACATTTGCTTGCAACTCTGCTAGCACAACATATAGATGATTTTTTGTTCTACATTTACAGCAAAAACAATGTTTAGAGGAAATTTCTTCCAAGAACTGTACTTTCTAACTGTGCTTCAAAATGGCTCCTGCCAACCCCAAATTTGTATTCCAGAAAATATACACAAAAATATACAGGTTGAGTATACCTCCGAAATGCTTGGGACCAGAAGTATTTTGGATAATGGGTAATTTCGGATAATGGAAATACAGTAGTATCAATGCAAATACTTTATAGATAAAAATAAATCAACTATACTGTGATGTAGCTGTGATGTGAGGCATCATTGGGAGCGTGCCGTTGGTGCGTCAGGCCTGCACCCATGCCATTGTATTACGCTTTTTTGGGCTTGGGGGTATCTGACCAAGAAGGGAAAGGATATGGCACAGCTTAAGGGGGCTATACACTGAATAAACTGTTGTGCGCTTGCATTCTGACTGATTTCATCACAATTTGCCAAATGCACATACACCAGAGATTTTTCGATAATGAATCATTTTGGATAAGGGGTTTTGAGATAAGGGAAACTCACCCTGTAATCACAAAAACAACAGAGATGAAAATGTCCATCGTAAGATACTCTGAATATAAAGTTCTTTTTTTTCACAAGCTAAAATAAATATTGTAGTCAGTTGTAGCATGCTATAAATTATTTCTTAATTGCTTTGTATTTTACAATGGCTGAGAGCACCAACTTATGGTTACATCATCATGGCAACAATCCCCTCAAAACACAATCTGGAGTGGGCCAGATGTTATATAAACTGCTAGCTGTTAACACAAGTTTTACGATTACAGGTATCAGTTCTAAAAACCATGTAATAACAGACCTTAAACTTCCTCTGTCTCAGTCTTCCTCTGTCTGTGGACATTCTCTGTGTTTTATTTTCCCTTTTAAAATTTTTTGTGTTTTATCATTGTTATTACTTCATCTCCTTTTTCTGCAATATAAATGGCTATGTTATGGGCCCCCGAACCATGTTATATTTTCTCGGGACAACCCTGTAGGGTGATAATCACCAGTTAGGCATATAGACTGATCAGCCATAACAGTATGACCACTGACAGGTGGAAGCCGATGGAGGCAGTGTGATGCTTTGGGCAATGTTCTGCTGGGAAACCTTGGGTCCTGCCATTCATGTGGATGTTACTTTTACATGTACCACCTTCCTAAGCATTGTTGCAGACTATGTACTGCAACAATGCTTAGTACTTAGCAACAATGCTAAGTTTCCATGAGCAGGATAATGCGCCCTGCCACAAAGCTAAAATGGTTCAGGAATGGTTTGAGGAACACAATGTGTTCAAGGTGTTGACTTGGTCTCCAAATTCCCCAGATCTTAATCCAACTGAGCTTCTGTGGAATGTGCTGGTCCAATCCATGGAGGCCCCACCTCACAACTTACAGGACTTAAATGATCTGATGATAATGTCTTGGTTCCAGATACAACAGCACACCTTCAGAGGTCTAGTGGAGTCCATGCCTTGACGAGTCTGGGCTGTTTTGGCATCCAAAGGGGAACAACACAGTTTTAGGCAGGTGGTCACAATGTATGGCTAATTGGTGTATTTATTGCAATACTATAATATGCAACTTTATGGTCCTTGATTACAAACTCAGTCTTTCATAGGGTCCATTCTGGCAAGGAGAGCACCCATTGAGATAAAACGCAGGATAGACCTGCAATATCAAAATAGATGCAAACAATAATGTAGGATTCTTTGACAGTGAGGGTTAATAGCAGGATTCATGAGAAACTGAAAAAAGTAGCTGCTAATACACTTAATGAATATGTGACCAATTTAATTTAATATATGTATTCAACTGTAATGTGTATTTTACATATATTAACTTTAAATATATCTTAATTGTATATTTGTTATGCCAGCAGTATTTGTGGCGAAATAGATGACTTGCATGATAAAATATGTCAAAAAAATCTCTAATGTTATTCATGTGGCCAATATTCAATATATTCTATAGATTGTGTTACTATTCAAGCTATTCAAGCCCTGCTACCCAAGGTGCAGTTCTGTCAGTAACCTCTTTAAACCTGTTCTCGAGGTCCTTAATTTGATCACATCCTTGCCAGTTATCAAGATGTGGTGCTTTCTTCTATATTTAAAATATGTCATGGGAGGTCCCAGAGGCTCTCTTAAACAAAACAAGTATTTAGTCCTCCGAGAATGGGTTTTGAGTGTCTGGCACTCACGTCTTTAGTGTTTAGGCAGTTTATGTCCTATAGAGTGGTGAATATTAATGCACTGCGCATTGACTGCAGTTAAGCCAGGATGGTTCCATATCTGACGAGACAGGACTCCAGAAGAAGGATGTGAGATTCAGGGGTAAGGAGCGTAGCGCTGGGTGGCGGGTGGAGAGATGAGGTGACTCCAAAAGTGACACAAAAAAGGGTAAGGCGGTAGAATAGTCAGTCCAATCCAAAAGGTCAATGCCGGTAGTCAGGATACACAAAACTGGTATAGAAGTGCAGGTAGGGATACAGCAATAAGGATAGTCCAGGGAAAAAGCCAAGGTCGGTACACAGGTAAATCTTCAATCAAAGTAGCAGGTAAATGGGGAATAAATGGTACTGAGAACAGACACCACAGCTCAACAAGCAAGCAATGATTGAGGTGAGTGTGGGGTTTTTATAGAGCTGTTGATTAAGGACCTCTCCCCTTTACACCTGGGGACCGCCCCTGCACCATGTTGTGAATAGGGAGAAGAGGTACAGCCTCCTCTTCCTATTCTCCCTGCCCCTTTGCCAACAACCAATCGCGCAACGTTTCTCACGAGTAAGCTCCGCCCCCTAAACCTCTTGGAAGTAGTTGCATTCACTGTTAGTGGGTGAATAGCAACTCGAGGCCGGGGATGCGGCCTACCTCGCGGTCGCGCTAAAGCGCGATGGCGGCAAACAGGGACAGAGGATGACTTTGGCTGTGAGGGTCCCCTGGGCAAGGTAGGTGAAAGTCCTGGGACCTGACAAAGGAGCTGTCCAGGCAATTCAGGCACTGTTGATAATAATGTGCTATCCTTCCATTCTCTCAAAACTTAAAGGCTGTAGACATTACTGACCACTAGGTTTCAGTAGGGCCAACTTGGCCTCTTAACTCTCCCTGCTTTTGTCTACTCTAATTAAATAATTTGCATGTAATCAGAGCCTCTACAAAGGTAATAGAGAGTGATCATTTAAAAAACTGCGAGCACAGTGAACATTCTAACATTATTCCATGTAAGGACATCTGATTTATTGTCCCTGTTAAACAATGGAAGACCCAGTCTGGGCATTCATGTTGATGACAAAGACATTTAGGTACTTGGGTGTGTGTTTGCACTTGTTTACTGTAGTTTCTGTTATTGCTAATATCCCAGCTTGCACATCAAGTGGCCAGACATACTGCAAGATGGGAGCAGACTAGATTCCTAATCCATCTCAGGCAGAGCAATTGCAACCACCATATTCCGGAACAACAAACTGATTGGTTGCTATTCTCAGTGAGCAAATGTTTTGGCATCACATGATCTCTTTAACGGTTCTCTCATTGGTTTAAATGCATAGTGAATCTAAAGACATTTTACCGGCCTCAAAGAAAGGCCTTTGAGCGCAAATCTATGAAACTGTATAAAACGATAAGCTTTATCTTTACACCACTGTAATACAGGTGCTTAATCACATGGACTATCCTAGGCCTATGATTCTAGGCACGGTATTAAATGTGAAATGCGTAAGTCCATGTCTTCCTCATTTTGTTGTCCCTCCATGTCTACACTGTGTGTTTGCATTTTATTTATTTAGAAAGTTTTTTACCAGGAAGAATATATTGAGATTTCTCTCGTTTTCAAGTATGTCCTGGGGACCCAGTCCAGAATGGAATTACACTAGGGTTGCCACCTGGCCGGTATTTTACACATTGAACAGTAGATTAAAAATACATATATACATACATATGTTTAAACAAGTTGGAAGGAGAACATACAGGTTAAATCATTATTGATACAAAAAATTAACAACATGTACAGTATACAAAGGAGTTTGTAAACTAATAACAGGTACAGTCTGTTTTGAGGATTAGAGAGACACTCATTTTCAGGGATTTTAGACTAGAGGATGATTTGGCAGAAACAGGGAGGCTATTCCACATATGAGGAGCTCTGAAAGAGAACACACATCACATTTAATTAATTAATCGCCAAAGACCAATCTACAGTATGATTTCTCCTCCAGCATGTGCATAGTTAACTCCTGATAAAACACTTTAGAAGTGATGATCCTACAAAAAAAAAAAAATCACGTAAAATGAGCAATATGAGGAATAAATCAAACTCCGGCTACATCCGCTTCTCACGTTTAAGGTTAGTAAGCCTGGATTGCTTGAAGCAAGAAGTCCAATCACACGTCAGATCCTCAATGTGCAAGATTAATTTTCTACTTTTATCACATTAAATCAGCAAATTGCTAGCAGCATGCAAATGGAATGTGCATTTATTATTGCAAAAGTCTTATATCGATGACAGTAATGTGACAAACACTATCTGTTTTTTTCTCCTGTTAGCTCGTGGCGCTATTTTTTTGTAATTCTTAATAAACTGCTTCCGCTAGATTAACCAAATAAAGATGGTCTCTCTAGAGATCTTTGTTTGTCTGCTGGGGTGAATCTTCTTTCTATTAACTTTTGATATATTACATTGTGGGGGGTTTTAAGCAGGTATTTAGATTCTGATGGTTCAACATGTACAATGCAAGTAATTTGCAAGAGTATTTTTTAAATTATAAAGATATAAATTTACTTCTGCATTCTATAGTATGTCCTCACTATGATCTGAGCACACTGAAGGATTCTGGGTAATGATATTTAAATGACAAATTACAAAATGTCACAATCACACCCATTTCTACCTACAAAAGACATCAATTTTTTTTAATATTTTTAAAATTTTGGCAAACAAAAGTGTCCTCAGTGTTTTCTTAAAGAGGGATTAAAGTTTTTCTATAACAATATACTTACCCAATACTTACCTTTTGTCCTGGTCTAATGTGCTTGAAGAAGCAACCTAACTATGAATTTTAATCATGTTCTGTGCTCTCCCTTCTACTCTAGCACTGACATCCTGAGTAACTCCTCTGACGCAATTACTCCTCCGCTCTTTTCACTGTCTGTTTGTTCCTTTCATTAACATACATGTTCACATTTACATTCACAGTCACTCCTGCTTCACTGTCATCCTTCCTAACTGTTCACATCTCATTCTCCTTAACAATCTCAAATGCATTCTCATTCACTTTCCCATTCAAACATCATTGACACACAACAAAGAGAAAGCAATTGTTACGCAGCCAGCTCATTGAAGCACAGAGCCGTAGCAGTAACTTCACAAAATGATTCATTCTACATCATTGTTTTTTGGATGAAGTTTTGGATTAAATTTAGAAGAACACGTCACAAAGGATTGATTTACCGTATGAACATAATCCTGCGGTGTGTTCCTCTTTAATCTCTCTTGTCTTCATCATAATGGTGATGATATGTCATTCTGCTTTGTGACTCTAGTAATATTGGTCTCCTGGTTCCGCTCCTATATCAGTGATGGCGCAGCTATAGCACATGTGCTACAAGTGGCATTCTGAGAGACCTCTGAGGTGGTATTCAGCATCACCGTAAATTATGGAGGACCCAATAATTGTTTGAAGGGGTAACCCAGCATTGCAAGGGTTAACTGGAGTAACCTAGCATTGTGAGGGTTAACCGTAAAAGTTAGTTTTGCTTTTGTGCCTGTTTTAAGTTTTAGCTTCAGTTTAATTAGAAGACACATACTCATACAATTATCTCATGTATTCATTTGTTTATCTGAATGTTCTAACTTTGGAGATGATACTAGGAGTACTTGTGGGAGAGAAGGTGGCAGAGGCCTGGAATCTCAGGTTCTTGCCATCTCCAATTAATCCTACTAATTAGGGAAAGGAGAAGTTACCAGAAGATGATACCAGAATGCTCTTATCTATGTCTTACCCCGTGATTGGAACCACTATGTCTTTTTAATTATCAGTACCTTCCATTTCTTATTCTGGTACTTTCCACTCTTTTCTAGATTGTTGTGTAACAGTTATTTAGCATATATACCATTAACACACCCCTATACGCCTATATATTCATATGTGCACATACATTATAACCAATGAGATTGAAGTAGCCACCTCCTTAATTTGGGGTATATATATGACTGTTAAATAAATAAAGACTCAGAGTTAAAGGATAAAGAACTTGTGTCTGCTTTCTTTGGCTCTCCACGCGTGTTGTTGAGAACAACTCCCACCACGAGAAGTTAACCATTAAAGATACATTGCCGTGTATGCAGAGACGTTGCTGAGAAGACCCCTTAGCTAGACTCGGTCCCTTTCAGCTGGTGTCAGAAGTGGGATTCAGACAGACAGGGTGAGTACATGTGTATTTTTATACATCTCTGACTTACCCGCGTTTCTCTGAATCCTTAGTTATTCCTAAAAGTCTCTGTTAGATAAAACCCTGTAATAAGTATTCTAGAGACAGGTCGCGCCTGTCATATAAGTGGATATAGTTGCAACAGTTACTGATGATGTTCCAGTAATATAAGTGACGGCAAATATAGACTATACTGAAGTCTCAGTTAAAAGTCTTACTCACTGATGAAGTTCCAGTGAGAGATGTAAATGTTTTGCATTTACACATAGAACAGGGTATAATATAGTATAATATAGAAAACGGCAATCTAAATTCATTCCATATTGCAATTACTCCCAAATTTTGTTCCGTGGTGTGAGTTGATCATCAATCCTGTCATATATTGTATATTGTTTGTATAGAGGTTTTGGGATATCACAGTGGGACAGCAAATCGGCAACTTCTAAATTTTGTGAGAAAGGCAAATTAAAGGATGCCTCTTTGTATGACGATACAAGGTGGACTCCACGAAATTACACCTAAATTTATGTGACAGCAGTAGTTAATTCAGATGTGATAATGTCAGAATTTTTAATTGAAGGCAAACCCAAAGAAAAATAAGAAAATGAACAAGGGTACATCTAAATACCCTAAGAGATCTGTCCCACAGAAAGCTAAGATAGAGCCGCTGTATCCAGCACTCACTGTTTGCTCAGAGCCCCCACAGCACAGCACGGCATGTAAATAGTCAGATAAGAAATTAACTGCTGTGTCTGTGGCCATAAGGTATGTTTGATTTGCCTCCCTGCCAATACTCAGTGTTTTAAGGGGATAGTAGAAATTAATGTATAAAGTATAAGAGTATTATAACATTGCATTGTTAAACTGAAATATAAGAGTGTTACGTCTGTCTAGTGTGTCTGGTACACATAAATAAGTTACAAGACAATAGTTCTGGGAATTGAAGTTGTGTATCTGGGATACGCTGTGTAACAGAGGATAGAACATATTGTAAAATATATTGAAGATTAGTTTTCTGTCTGTAACTCCCAAGCACACTGTATCTTGGTGTTTTGGATATATTTGCCACGCAAGTTGATAAGACAATAGAAGCTGTGACATAATATGTTTAATGTTGTCATTAGAAGAATTGTCGTTATTGTTTAAATATTTACATAGTAGCAGCAGTATGGTTTTATAGAGATGTTGCAAAAGGAAGTGTTTTATATTTAGTAGAGTAGAGAAGACGGATCTCCTAAATTACTCAAACCAGAGCGCTCAAAAACAAAATACGGCATTTTAGCCTTTTATAATAGTTTGAGTGATTATTTGAGTAACGATCTTCTGGGCTATATTCAGCAGTGTGATGAGAAGTTTTATAGTAAATTAGTTCATTCATGTTATGTTCTTTGTTCGTTATAAAGGTCCTGAAGAGTAACCGTAGTTACTGCAGTTTTTGTTATTGTTTGGCAGAAAAGTTGCAGAGTTATTTTATTGTGGCACAGTCATTAATTTTATTAGTGCTATGCATCGTTTTCAAATTAATTTGCTTCTGTATTTGTGTAACTGTATCTTTAAGTAAAAATAGAAATATGTGTGTGTAAAACAGCAAGAGTCATATAGTATCCAGGGTATCTCTCGGACATCATGTTAAATATACGTGATCGATCCATTGGACAGTATAACAGCTGTAAAATTTTACAAAATGCCATTATCTGATTGATTTTGACAAAAGTTTATTTTTATTCAATTTACAAGTGAGGAGGCATTATGTAATAATACTATGAATGTAAAAAGTCATATTTTTATTGCTGTAGCAATGTTATTTGCTGTGGATTTTCCCAGCTGCATATTTTTGGGATATTTTAAAGCTGTAACCAGAGCCATTATTTCATGTTCTGGCAAAAGCGTTCTAAAATTTGCAGGATGCTAATTTAAAGGCAAAGACTTAACAGGTTTTACATGTTACCTACTAGAAATGTGTATTTGTTTATGGTATATTCCTCTTTTTTGTATTTGAGTAGTTTGACTAGTATTTAATCTTTATGAAGGTTAGAAGGACTTTTGTAATTAAAGTCTTTAGTGTATTCTAAAGACATATTTAGATTTTTCCCAAGGTAGATACCACATCTTCCAACACTCTAGATAAAATTAGAATAATTGGATGAGTGAAAATGTTTTTATTGTAAGGTTGTATTTGTATAAACAGATGCACAGCTACAGATGAGCTTTAGATTTAAGTAGAATATCAGAGTAGGTATTAGAGAAAGATTTGAGCAATGTTTATTCGTAATAAAAGTTAAGGTGTGAATTTTGTGTTGTAAAGATAAGATGTTGAAGGCTTTATGTGGACCATGGAAATGGCAATTGTAAGGAGATAAAAGGTTTTTTTTTATGTTGTAGAAAGTCAGAAGATATAATTAATAATGTGAAATAAGGGTATTTATAGCAATAAGAGGCAGAACTTTTAGTTTATGCTGAAAAGTATTGATTAGTGTTTTAAAGCAACTCCCTGCCCATCCAATACAATCGGTGGTAACTTGCATACACTGTAATAGTTTTATGTTCTTAGTGTGGCCAGAATTTGTGTACAGCACTACTTACACTGTTGGTGATTTAGGAATATAATATTCACACTATAGGGATGTTAGATTGCTAGGTAAAGAGCAATGCATATTTAATTAGACACAGAGGTAGCATTTGCATTCTACAACATTTATATACAGTAAATACACACGCACACACGTGCAATGATAAAATGTTAATTTGTTGTGTTCTAATTTTTGTTATTATTAAGGCAAAGTACCCCATGTAATACATGGTGAGAGAATTTGAGATGTTGTTTAAAGTTTTAAATGCAAGACACGTTTTTAATACGATATATGAGAATGTACGTATGTCAGTGATTAGTGGAAAGAATTAGCAAGTGTCGTGTTATAAACAGACAAGTTGTGCTTGTGGTTTTGGAGTTATAGGAGTTAATGTAGCAATTCTTGTTGTGTGTGAAGTTGAGAGAAAGCTTCCCCAGAAGCCCCCCTTCTCTCTGACAGTCTATTTGCAGATAAGAGAATTGTAGCAGCGGCTGCAAAATTATTGCTTTTCTTTTTGTGAAGGGAGGGGGAGAACGGGCCAGAATTACTGTTAGTTATTGAGAAGTTCTGTGTTATGTGCTATGGTTATATAGTCTAATCATGATATGTCCTAATGGTAAAGAGATACATGATTATTATGTATGAGAACATATTCTCACATTATCAATTGATTCAACTATGATTATAAAAGGGTAATAATTTTTCAAGAACAAAAGAGTGGTAAAGCTTCACACATTTTTATAATTATATTGCAACACAGACTAGCAGTAATAATATGTTTTAATTATATTTTAAGGTGGAGATTAATAAGATTAGAGAACGCAATATAAATGCGAGTCACAAATCAAATAATTGAAGATGTTTAGTGAAATATTGCATGTTACTAACTGGATTTTTTTTTTGAGTTTTATTTCCATATAGATTAAAGCTGTACAGCCAACAAAAGACAAGTTCAAAGTGCACCAACGAATCTAATGCTGATCAAGATTATTTCTAAAGAAAAGTTGATTTTTAAAAGACGAAAAAGTTTTCCAGTTCAAGTAAAAGGATTCTCTTAAACTTTATCGGAATATTGTTGTGAAAGTTGTTCAACTCAACTCCCGGATCAACGTTATTTACTTAAAGCACATTCCTGTACTGACAAACAGGCCAACAAAGGAGCAGCAAGTTTTGATGAACATAATAAACCGTGACTACTAGCCAACATAGTCTTCACCCTAAGGGTAACTCGCAAATAAATCACCCAGGACTCTGCAACAGATACAACAGTCTACAGCAGATCATCTTTGTTGGGAAGTATATTTTCATTGAGTATATATGTATAAAATTGTTATTGCTGAATTGTAATTTTTGTGGTAAAGATTTGTTTAATTGTGTTATTATGGGTATGTTTGGCATATAGTGAATTTTTGAAACTTAACAATTAGACCGACTCTTACAAACAGGATTTAGTCAGACCCATAAAGAAATTGTATTTTGATAGTATTTTTGTGGAAGTTTATATAGAGAATGTTAGGAAGTTTTTCAGATTTTTTTTTTTTAAATAAGTTAGTTTTTGTAAAAAGTTTAATCAAGAAGGATTATAGATTTAAGGAGTAGGTTAAAAAGTGTTCACAGGTAATCCGTGAGATCCCCTGGGACTGGGAAATTGGCTAGGATCACTTGGAGCGAAACTTGTAAGTGGTTTGGCATGTGTGAGATCAGTGTTGCTAATTGTCTGTGTTTATGTTGTTTGTTTCAAGGGTCTCATCCTCAAGTGCATCCCGACTACTGACATCATGCCCCTACAAGAAGACTGGAAGACACTGCTCAAATATTCCCCATTAGGAAGCTTACAGTGCAGCTAAACTGGATGACCTACCAATGTGTGAAATCGAGGAAGTGTGCCATATCACTTGGGATACAATGATTATGTTGACCAGGCAACTCCTGATGGTTATCCTTAAAAACAGACAATGTCAATTTCTAAGACTAAAAGGGGAGAACAGTATGAACATTATATGGACTGTAGGGGCCTCTGGAATTATGTCGTGGATGGGAGACCATAATGTTTTGTCCACAGCCATTTTGTCTGACTGACGCTTTATGTTCTGAATGCATGCCATTTTGTGTGTTTTGAATGCATGTTCAGCTTTGCTCCAAGTCATTTTAAAGTATTTAGTCAACAACAGTCCTGGGGAATTGCAAACTCCGGAATAATATGATGTTTTAATTTATTAGACCACTCAAATGTTATCCAACATGATTTAAACAATATAAGAGAAGTGGTCACAGATATCAAGTAGGCCCCAGGTTTTGACTGGCCATTTTAAATATGTTCTTGGTTAGAAGATAATTATGGGCTTTGTTTTAATAATAGTAGTTATAGGTGCTTTTTATGTAATCATACAATGCGCTAGATGCACCATTGCTTAGGCTATGCAGTCAAGCAGAAGAAAGCCTTCAGAAACACTGGCTTTCTCTATGATATATCAGAGAGAACAGTGAAGTGAGTTATCCATATTAGCATATGGATAAAAGAGTGGAACTGAAGGGGTAACCCAGCATTGCAAGGGTTAACTGGAGTAACCTAGCATTGTGAGGGTTAACCGTAAAAGTTAGTTTTGCTTTTGTGCCTGTTTTAAGTTTTAGCTTCAGTTTAATTAGAAGACACATACTCATACAATTATCTCATGTATTCATTTGTTTATCTGAATGTTCTAACTTTGGAGATGATACTAGGAGTACTTGTGGGAGAGAAGGTGGCAGAGGCCTGGAATCTCAGGTTCTTGCCATCTCCAATTAATCCTACTAATTAGGGAAAGGAGAAGTTACCAGAAGATGATACCAGAATGCTCTTATCTATGTCTTACCCCGTGATTGGAACCACTATGTCTTTTTAATTATCAGTACCTTCCATTTCTTATTCTGGTACTTTCCACTCTTTTCTAGATTGTTGTGTAACAGTTATTTAGCATATATACCATTAACACACCCCTATACGCCTATATATTCATATGTGCACATACATTATAACCAATGAGATTGAAGTAGCCACCTCCTTAATTTGGGGTATATATATGACTGTTAAATAAATAAAGACTCAGAGTTAAAGGATAAAGAACTTGTGTCTGCTTTCTTTGGCTCTCCACGCGTGTTGTTGAGAACAACTCCCACCACGAGAAGTTAACCATTAAAGATACATTGCCGTGTATGCAGAGACGTTGCTGAGAAGACCCCTTAGCTAGACTCGGTCCCTTTCATTGTTATGATCTAAGACTG
Source organism: Pelodytes ibericus (assembly GCA_036172795.1). Taxonomy (NCBI): domain Eukaryota; kingdom Metazoa; phylum Chordata; class Amphibia; order Anura; family Pelodytidae; genus Pelodytes; species Pelodytes ibericus. Next base: position 186,924,508 of record CM069862.1, read on the forward strand.
ACATTAGTGGGTAGCAGGAATTTTAGTGTCCAGTTTTTTTTACTTGAATTTATTGATGCAAGATAAATTATAAAAATGGAAGGAGAATAGAAAAAGAATGAGCAGGGTGGCTGATATTGATGGGCATCTTGGGTTCCTGCAGCAGATTGGGCACTCAAGTTCAAAAATGTTCAACATCACTGTCCTCTATGGTTATCTTATGACAACTCAACACAATAACCACTTCCTGTCCTTTCCTCTTGTCCTTTCCTGTTTGCCCCCCTCACCCCCCCCCCCCCATGACATGAAGACTCTTACTTTGAAGTAAATGAATGATGCTATTCCTCATTATACATTTATTCAAATACAATTATGTACAGCTCATACATAACATTTAAATCACATCCTGGGTTAGTAATAAACAGCCAAGAAAAGCCAACACAAAGACAGCTTTTTCAGCATTCTGGATCCCAGTGTGAGGTTGGATCCTGGCTTCTTCTTTGCAATGTTGGATTGCAGCCATGTAGCAGATACATAAGGCAGCTTATTGTGGGAAGAAAGGTGATTAAAAATCCTCCACTCTACAAAGCACAAAATTGACTTATGAGAACATGAAAAAAAACGTTTTCCCTCAGAAACAATTACAGTAAAACCATACCAAACATAAAACGTCCTACTTTGTAACATAGTTCATTAAGAAAGCATTATTGAATTGTTCTTTAATAGTCACTTTTTAAACTCTCACCAGCCATGCTAGGCATATGCTTAGTTAGATCTGTTACCAATGCATGAGGGGTTATTTCTAAATGTAAATTTTGGGACAAAGTTCTAACAGTTATGTAATACCCAGGCATTTTCATTGGCTATGGTGGCTGGACCACTTTTAAGACTTTCCACCCACAATTCTCCTTTATACACCACCCATGCCTCCCAAAATTTACCATGGCCGAAGAGGGACACAGTTGTTTTTTAGATTGAATGGCTGAAGTTGCAGTTATGGGCAGATCATTTTTAAGTGACTTAGGGGCCAATTAAGAGATATTTATGAAATGTGATGGACATGTGATTCATTCATACACATACACTAAAATTCTGAACCCCTGAGAAATAGGGACACCAGTGGAGGAAAGATGGCAAAAATAGTGATAGTGGATTAGGAGGCATGTATAGCCCCTATGGTGTTTTATTGTGCTGTATTTGTGGTGTAACTGTCACGTGTCCCTTTAATGTTTACCAGGGATGTAATATTAACACAGCATCTCTTTGGAAGATGGCAGATTGCTGCCATGTTCCGAAGAGCACACCAAGTATGTACTGCTTGCAACATGCAACACCCTAACATGGGGTGGATCTTATCTTTGGCACCTCCCTCCCTCTTTCCTCTCTCCCAGTTGTAGCTTTCTCTGCTGTTCATTCCCCTCAGCTGTCTGTTTCACTTACCTCTCCCCATTTTTATCTCTGCCTTTCCTCTCCCCCCAAAGACTCTCTTTTTTCCTCTGCCCCTGCTGTCTCTTTGTCTTCCTTTCTCCCGGCTGTCTCTCTCTATTTTGGTCTTCTTCTGCCATCTCTGCCTTTCGTCTACTGCTGCTGTCTCTCTGCTTTTCCTTTCTTCCAGCTGACTCTCTCCTTTCCACTCCTCCTGCTGTCTCTCTCTTTAGTTCCCTCTGCTGTCTCTCTCCCTTTATTTCTCCCAGGCTGTTCTCTTATCTTCATCCTTTTTCTCTCTTTCTCTTTCTTTCTTTCTTTTGTTTGTTTGATTCTTTCTTTCTTTCTGCCAGGCTGCACTTTTGTCTTTCTTTCTTTCTTTCTTTCTTTCTTTCTTTCTTTCTTTCTTTCTTTCTTTCTTTCTTTCTTTCTTTCTCACTGTTTTTCTCACTCCTCTCATTTTCCTACCTACAAAACATTTCAGCTCAGACCTCCACCAACAATCCTACACATTCCTCGGAACTTTCAAGCATGCTGGATGGGATAGGGCTATACCTAAGCCAATGGCCCCCTCCAAGCACCCTCGTTGCAACCTTTTCTTCAAACAAATGTTGTTCATGCTATTGCCTCTATAGTTATTCCTCTACAGTATATTAGGATTGGCCTCAAGATACATTGTTACTGGCTTGCAGGTAGAATACAGGAAGGTATACTTTTCTGCGTCTGCAGGTTCTCTGGACCAATATGCAGGTTTCAGAAAGTCTAGTCAATAAAGATTCCATGGGAGGAAGGAATGGAATCCTCTCCTAGAGAAACTGTGGAGCATTTGGAACAGCTGTTTACCATTTTGGTCTTCCATTTTAGAATTTCTTTAGACCAACCCACTGTCCCAGAAATCATTAAAGGGGTTGTCTGATGGCCAAAATTCACCAAAATGTTAATGCATATTACTGTGCTTTCAATGTACTTGAAAATGCATGTCTTATATTTTGCATTGCTTAAAATATAAAATACTTATAGCTAGATGAAATTGTGAAATTACAGCAGTTTGCAAGAAACCAGCACTAGTTAATTTCCTTTTTTTTTTTTGTTTTTTTTTTTGCTGCAGGAACCAATGAGAATGATTCCATTTAAATGCATGGAATATACTGTCTATCTAGTGATGTCATCGAGAAATGTGTTGCACTGTTAAGAGATCCTATGTCCACAAGAGCAAGGTCACTTAGATTCCACATAATGCAATGTATTCCATCGTCACCAAAGTTAGTTTGGGGTCTAGACTGTGCCTTTACATATTACTAACAGAATAATCTTATTCTCATCCCATCAGACAGCTGATTGGTAGGAAGCTTCACAGTAATAAAGGAAGTTAAAATATTTTGAATACAGATATTCTTATTTTAATGCATTTTTTATAGTGATTTAAATTGAATATGCATGCCACAACAAGCAAGTAATTTGGACAAGCCCTTTAATGTTCCATCGCCCTTTTTTACAGGCTTACATAACAAGCATACACAAAGTAGATTTTTAATTTATTTCTATTAGTTACTTTTTAAACTATGCTTATAAACTTGTTCTGGACTAATCCAGTTGTGCCATCTCACATTTGGAAAAATTAAAAACCATAAATCTTTAAAAACTTAAAAGCACCAGTAACTTATTTGCATTGCTAATTCTAATGTTAAAAAGCTCTAAGTGCTGTGGAATGGAAAGAAGTAAAAGATATGCATCCCTGTATTTGAATAATATAATCAATGAATTTCATAAAACAGACTATTTAAACTTTAGAAGAATTCCAGAGCTATTTTATTGACGTTCATAATATTGCTGTAAATTACTTAATTTTATTTACACCATCATAACCAAGGTACTCTAACATTTTATTAATACATATTGGCTGCATTTATTTTTTCATATTTTTTTTTTCTGAACTGACAGACAGACTGGAAAACATAAAAAAGTGATTTTATTTACATAGAGAAACATGTTTTTTTTTTTTAAAGTGTTATGATACCTACAACCCAGGGGGGGATATGATAGAAACATTTAAATACATAAAGGGAATCAACACAGTAAAGGAAGAGAGTATATTTAAAAGAAGAAAAACTACCACAACTAGAGGACATAGTCTTAAATTAGAGGGGCAACGATTTAAAAGTAATATCAGGAAGTATTACTTTACTGAGAGGGTAGTAAATGTATGGAATAGCCTTCCAGCAGAAGTGGTAGAGGTAAACACAGTCAAGGATTTTAAGCATGCATGGGATAGACACAAGGCTATCCTAGCTATAAGACCGGGAACGGGGGACTAATAAAAGTATTAAAAAAAAATTAGGCAGACTAGATGGACCGAATGGTTCTTATCTGCCGACACATTCTATGTTTCTATGTTTATATTCAAAATTCTTGGCTCTGCAATTTTTCCATCTTCTTACTCTCTCCATGGAGAGGAAGGAAGTGGTCATGAGCGGGGAGAAAAAGCCACCCTTGAACATACTCAGGGTAACATATAGATGTTTGTTCCACATGCTGCAGAAAGACCATGCAAAATGCAGCCCTGCAGTATGTAGGATGGATATACGCACAGACACACTCCAATTAATTAATCATGGTAGGTCCTATGATATCTCCACCCGGATTAATCAATTGGATTGTGTCTGTGCGTATATCCATCCTACATACTACCGGGCAGCAATTTGCATGCTCTTTCTGCAGCATATGGAACAAATATGTGTCCCTGGAAACATGGCTGATGTTGGCAACTATGTAACATTAGACGAAAGTGAGAAACAAGGCACTACGTTCTATACACAAATAGTAACACAGTGCCCAGAATGCCTCAGTCCCCAATTCCTATGTCACTTGGGCAGTCCAACAAGTTTGCTGCTATATCCATTATCACTATAAATTCTAGAGGGAACATCATGGTCCTCTGCAAGTACCTTTAACATGAAAGACTATTACACCTACAAGCTGTTTTTGCAGATTGCTTAATTACTTAGGAAATATGTGCCGGTCTAGTGATTGTGTTTATTAAGGTTTTGTCTTAAAGGGCAGACAGTGTCCCATTAACACAATATGTAAGTCATTTTTCCCCCCTGCACGTTTAAGAAAGAAAAAAAAAAGATTAAAAACATAAATATCTTTCCTTTAAATGCTCTACCACATATCCAATGGTTTTATATAGGCTGATGAAGGTGGACCAGCATCTTTAATGTGCCAAATAGTACATTCCTCATTTAGACAATATGGCTGTATCAAGGAACGTTTCACATAGAGACCAAACACTATAACCTTGGAATAGATCACCATTATTTTCAGTTGCTGTAAAGGACAAAGGACATTAGCTTGAACGCACTCTTGCGGAACCTAAAAAAAAAAATCACGACTTATTTTTTTCGACATCTTGGCCCATTATTTACTGATACACTATTTATAAAGAGCCTACGTCTTTCCTCTAATACACTTCATCCCTCTCGAAAATAAAAAGCAGTAAAATGTTTACTTAAATGTTTATTTAGTAAGAAAACAATTTTCTCTGCACATCTTGTTTGTTTGTTTTTTTTTTTTTAAAAGGAGAAAAGATACGAGATACAAAACGATGGGAGGAATGAAAAAAAAATCTGAAAGAATTGCCATTTACATGATGATTGGAAAGTAAATATGAAATATGTAACATATGCATGAGTTTGAAAGTCAGTTTAAATGATAGTAAACCAGATTGCTAGTCAGATGCTGAGGTTTGATCATGAATTTAGAAGAGATGGGTCTGCTGGTCATACGTTTCTGTTGGAGAGGACTTGATGTAAATTTTGTTTATGGAGCTTCAAGATGCAGTCAGATGAAACATTCCATATTCATCTTACTTAAAGCAAATCATATCAAATGAAAACAAAAATATGGTTTGCAGCACAATTAGTGGAAAGGGAAAATGCTAAAGTCCTACAAAAGGTCAGACATCCTCTTTTTTTTTTCAACTTTCAAAACATTTATGCCAGTTTTCTTCTAACTGGAACTTAGTTTCAGAAGAAAAAAAGTCTGTAGGTCATATGCCATGAAGGGCCCAGTGCTGAGCTGTAAGAAAGAGCAATGGAATCAGGTGTAATGCACCAAGGGCCACCAAATAGAGAAGGGTCCATGGCAAAAAGAACAATGGTGGATCTCCCAACATTTCAAATGGCCAAAGAACTTTTGTTTTGGATGAGTGGTTGAAGCTGTACTTGTACCGTGCAGTTTTAATTGCCTATATGATGAAATTTATGTCATTTATCAAGTCATTTAGAATAAGAATATATAATTCATAAAATTAACTCAACAAACACAGTTTAAAGAAAAGAGGGGCAGAGGGATTTGGGTCCAAAATGTCTGTTCTTCCTAAACAGGAACAGCAGGTTGGTATAGGAAAGCTATATGGAACTCACTTATATGATGGCTAAGCATAAGCTGGGATTCTAAAATGATTATATTATTGAGGGTGAGGTAAGTGTACTGGGGCGCACCAATGCTTTGTTCCACTGATGGGAATGGCCATGTCTGACTGATCCAAATCTACAGTGGTTATAGTAAGTTTTAATTATAAATGAAACTGTTCAGTTAAAATTCAAGGTGAGGGATTGGCTACTTCATGTATGATGTTGGGCTATGATTCAGAAAATAATTATCTTACACAGTGGTGGGGTTTCCATATAAGCTAATTAAGTGGCTGTAGCAAAACTAAGGTAGTTATGGTGTCCCACAGGGGCGTTGCTAGGTCTCCAAAAGACCTGGGGCTGGAGCCCATGGCAGATTTGACTGAAATTAGACTCCGGGTACTGTTGTTTCCAAATGGTGCCCTCGCTGCTGGGATCATTTTTCCCCCTTTTGTTTTATCCAGTGGAGCACAAGGGGGAAGTGTGTGCACCGACAGCTTCCTGTGTGTCTCTATGTTACTAACTGTATGTGTGTGTCTGTATGTTACTGACTGTATGTGTGTGTATCTGTCTGTACAACGTAATATTTAGAACATACGTTTATAACCTAAATAAACCAAAATAAGATATATAGTATTAAAAAAAATTAAAACTGTTACTGACTGGGTGAATGGATGGATGTGACTGTGTATGTTACTGCATGCGATTGTGTGTATGACTGCAAGTGATAGTGTGTGTGTGTGTGTGTATGTATGTTTGTGTGATTGTGTGTATGACTGCAAGTGTGTGTGTGTGTGTATGTTTGTGTATGACTGCATGTGATTGTGTATGTGTATGTTTGTGTGACTGTGTGTATGACTGCATGTTATTGTGTATGTTTGTGTGATTGTGTGTATGACTGCATTTGATTGTGTGTGTATGTTTGTGTGATTGTGTGTATGACTTCATGTGATTGTGTGTGTATGTTTGTGTGTATGACTGCATGTGATTGTGTGTGTGTGATTGTGTGTATGACAGCATGTGATTGTGTGTATGACTGCATGTAATTGTGTGTGTGTGTGTGTGTGATTGTGTGTATGACTGCATGTGATTGTGTGTGTGTGTGTGTGTGTGAATGTGTGTATGACTGCATTTTATTGTGTGTATGACTGAATGTGATTGTGTGTGTGTGTGTGAATGTGTGTATGACTGCATGTGATTGTGTCTGTATGTTTGTGTGATTGTGTGTATGACTTCATGTGATTGTGTGTGTATGTTTGTGTGTATGATTGTGTGTATGACTGCATGTGATTGTGTGTGTGTGATTGTGTGTATGACTGCATTTGATTGTGTGTGTATGTTTGTGTGATTGTGTGTATGACTTCATGTGATTGTGTGTGTGTGATTGTGTGTATGACTACATGTGATTGTGTGTGTGTATGTTTGTGTGATTGTGTGTGTGTATGTTTGTGTGATTGTGTGTGTGTATGTTTGTGTGATTGTGTGTATGACTGCATGTGATTGTGTGTGTGTGTGTGTGTGATTGTGTGTATGACTGCATGTGATTGTGTGTGTGTGATTGTGTGTATGACTGCATGTGATTGTGTGTGTATATGTTTGTGTGATTGTGTGTGTGTATGTTTGTGTATGTTTGGGTGATTGTGTGTGTGTATGTTTGTGTGATTGTGTGTATGTGCCATTGTCTGGCTCCTATATTTTTTGTTTTTCTGGCTCCTAAAATTAATTTGTCAAGCCCTGGTATATATATAATATTAACAATAAATGCATATGTATACATGATTTATATGATAATGACACTGAGCAATAGGTATATATAAAAGGTATAATATAAGAAATGAGCAATAAAACATACATTATGTATATGATACCAATGAACAGTAACTTTATATGCAAGACTTTATATTGAACTAAATATCGAAATTATTGGGGGTATGTAATAAGGGTTCAGCAGTTTCTATTTATGCCACTGACAGCTCTGGATGTTCCCAAGAGTTCAGTAACATTAGTACTATATTACATAGGCCTCTTCTAATTCTACTCTGAGATAAGTGGGTTGTAACTTTTTATTTGCCAAAATGCTTTAACATTGTATATCATGCCAATGATCAGTAAATGCATAATCTTTGTATATCATGCCAATGAGAAGACATACATCCACAGTGTCTCACACAGACACACACACAGTGGTCTATTCACTGAAAGGCAAGTTGTTGGTGAGTTGATGAATATTTGATGCAGAGTCAATTCTGGGGATCTATAGATATACATAGATATATCTATATGTTTATATCTAATAAAAAGGTTATTGAAAAATGTATTTCTTGTTTTTACGTTCTTCCTCTGCACCCACAATGCACCCACAATTTACCCCAGCACCCAGCTCACACTCCAATGTAATTCAGTCCGCCAATAAAGCTCACACTCTAATGTAAATCAGTCCACCAATAAAGCTCACACTAATTCAGTCCACCAATAAAGCACACACTCTAATGTAAATCAGTCCGACAATAAAGCGCACACTCTAATGTAATTCACTCTGCCGATAAAGCTCACACTCTAATTTAATTCAGTCCGCCGATAAAGCTCACACTGTAATGTAATTCACTCTGCCAGTAAAGCTCACACTCTAATGTAATTCAGCCTGCCAATAAAGCTCACACTCTAATGTAATTCATTTTGCCAATTAGAGTGTGAGCTTTATTGGCAAAATGAATTACATTAGAGTGTGAGCTTTATCGGCAGACTGATTTACATTAGAGTGTGAGCTTTATCGGCGGACTGATTTACATTAGAGTGTGAGCTTTATCGGCGGACTGATTTACATTAGAGTGTGAGCTTTATCGGCGGACTGATTTACATTAGAGTGTGAGCTTTATCGGCGGACTGATTTACATTAGAGTGTGAGCTTTATAGGCAGACTGATTTACATTAGAGTGTGAGCTTTATTGGCGGACTGAATTACATCAGAGTGTGAGCTTTATTGGAAAATGAATTACATTAGAGTGTGAGTTTTTTTTTATCGGTGGACTGAATTACTTCAGAGTGTGAGCTTTATTGGAAGACTTATTTACATTAGAGTGTGAGCTTTATTGGCGGACTGAATTACATCAGAGTGTGAGCTTTATTGGAAAATGAATTACATTAGAGTGTGAGCTTTATTGGCAGGCTTAATTACATTAGAGTGTGGGCTTTATTGGCGGGTTTACATTAGAGTGTGAGTTTTATCGGTGGACTGAATTACATTATAGTGTGAGCTTTATTGGAAGACTTATTTACATTAGAGTGTGAGCTTTATTGGCAAAATGAATTACATTAGAGTGTGAGCTTTATTGGAAAAATGAATTACATTAGAGTGTGAGCTTTATCGGCTGGCTGATTTACATTAGAGTGTGAGCTTCTTTGGCAGACTGATTTACATTAGAGTGTAAGCTTTATTGGCAGGCTGAATTACATTAGAGTGTAAGCTTTATTGGCAGGCTGAATTACATTAGAGTGTGAGTTTTATCGGCGGACTGAATTACATTAATGTAATTCAGCCTGCCAATAAATCTCACACTCTAATGTAAATCAGTCCGCTAATAAAGCCCACACTCTAATGTAAATCAACCCGCCAATAAAGCTCACACTCTAATGTAATTCAGCCTGCCAATAAATCTCACACTGTAATGTAAATCAACCCGCCAATAAAGCTCACACTCTAATGTAATTAATGTAGCTTTTTCTTTTCGGAATAATAATATCTCAATTTGCATTTTTTGGCTGACTTGGTATCATGAGAATTGTAGTTCACAGCTAACACCTCTTATTGTGTATTCGGTTACCCATTTTCTCATAATCCTCAGCCAGGCAATTCTGGCTGAGCATTATGAGACATTTAGTCAACAGCCCATACAAAGTTAGCTGTGAACTACCATTCTCATGATCCTCAGCCAGCCAAAACACACCATAATGCTGGCTGAGCATCATGGAAATGGTGGTCCACAACAAACATATAAACTAATGTTAGTGTCCCTTACCTTGATGGAGGGGGGTCTGCTCTGGCTTCTCCCTGGCACTCTAGGATGTGGAGGGAGCTGCTGAACTCTTCTTGCCAGAGACCAGCTCCCTCCATGCTGCCTTCCTGCTGCTCGGTAGAGGGGGCGGGGTCACAGGTTTAAGTCCCGCCCCCGCGTCTGATTGACATGGTGCAGGGATATTCTATTAGAAGCAGGTCTCTGCTAGAAGAGACAGAGACCTGCCGTGCCACAGCTGGCACTGAGGCACGAATATAGCGTGGGGATCCCTGTCACTCAGGGAACCCACGCTAAGGGGCATGCCAGCATGAAGAACTGTGCACTGCTGTTAATAATTTTAACAGCAGTGCCTGAGACTCGGGGCTATGGAGTGGAGACTCGGGGCTTCAGCCCCAGTAGCCCCCCCCTAGCGACGCCTCTGGTGTCCCATCTAATTTTTGCTTTGAGACTCCTCCAGAAAGACAAGAACCAGCCCTCCTGTTACACTCCATTGATGTTTAGTAATTGGCCTTTTCAGAGATTATACTTTAACTCCCTCTTCTCACTCTCTCATTGTTATACCATATTTCTGTATCAAATGTATATGTTTTTCTCTATATAACCCTGTTCCATCCAGATTATTTTGTTTTCATTCTTCTCTTGCCACAGCTTCAGATAGTTGCCATCCATGTGCCTGTTTAACAGGCTTCCATGCTACTGCATGTACGGAGGATAACACAAGGTTCTGAATCATGCTGTCATAGATAATATGTTGGAAAAGCTTTTATACACACCAGCATGTTTTTATTGATTGAGCCAGTAATGAATGAGGTAACACAAAGGTTAATGATCTGTCTCAATTACCCTAAAAAAAACCCTACCACTAAAGAACATATTTATGTGCATATACGTATATACAATAGGCTATAGAGGCACACTATACAGAAAAATGTATTAGGACACCTGACCATTACACCGACAGGGACTTTTATGACATCACATTCTAAACATATATAGACAATAGTATGTAGTTGGTCTGCCCTTTGCAGCTATAACAGCTTCCACTCTTCTGGGAAGGCAAGAGTATTCCTACGACGAGAAGGCCTGGCTTGCTATCTCCATTCCTGTTCATCCCAAACAGTGTTGGAGGGGTTTGAGGTCAGGCCTCCATTTGATTCAGTCAAGTACTAACACACCAAGATCATCCAATCATGCCTTTAAGGATCTTGCTTTGTGCACTGGGGTACATTCATGCTGGATCAGAAAAGGGCCTTCCCCAAACTGTTCTCAAAAAGTTAGAAGCATAGAATTGTCCAAAATGTCTTGGTATGCTAAAGCATTAAGATTCCCCTTCACAGGAAGTAAGGTGCCTAGTCTAACCCATGAAAAACAGCCCCAAACCATTATCCTCTTCCACCAAACTTTACAGTTGGCACAATACAGTCAAGCAGGTAACATTCTCCTGGCAGACCCAGACTCTCCCATCAGACTCCCAAACAATGAAGCGTGATTCATCACTCCCAAGAACACTGCTCCAGAGTCCACTGTTGGTGTGCTTTACACCACTTGATCCAAGTCTTGGCATAGTACTTGGTTATGTGAGGCTTACATGCAGGTGCTCAGCCATGGGAACCCATTCCATGAAGCTCCCGCTGCACAGTGGGAGTTTGGAATGTTCAGCTGTGGAATCAGCAGAGCATTTTATGGACCATGCGCCTCGCCCTCTGTGACCCCGCTCTGTGACTTTATGGGGACTTCCGTTTTGTGTCTTAATTGCTGCTGTCACTAAACTCTTCCACTTTCAAATAATACCACTTACAGTTGACCATAGAATATCTAGCAGGGATGACTTTTTTTTGCCTTCTTTTGGATCAAAACGCTGAAATGATAGGTAGAAGGGTTGAACTTGATGGACTTGTGTCTTTTTTCAACCTAAATTACTATGTTACTATGTTACTATGTTACATTTCACAAACTGACTTGTTGCAAAGGTGGCAGCATCCTATCACAACAACCCATTGTTTTCACCAATGTTTGTAAATGCAGACTGCATGGCTAGGTGCTTGATTTTACATAGGAAATAAATCTGATCAAATCACCTGACTTCAGTAATTAAGAGCTATGACCCAATACTTTTGTTCATGTAGTGTATGGCTTGTTTTGTGTCTCTAAAGCATATGCACATCTAGGTCACTGTCCCTTTTGTATATCTCATAAAATATAAGTCTGATATTTAACCTGAAGTCAATGCCATTTACTGGACCACATTTTCAGCATAATTGGTGTCATCATTTTGTCACAGTTGTACAGTTTAGCATAAGCGAAAGATTTTGACTTTAGAAATATTATGTTCCCTTTCTTCATAATGACCAGTGACATTGGAGCTCTATTAACATGGGGGAGACATATATTGTCAATTTAATAAAAATGTATCACATGAAATTCACATTGTAAAAAGAAATGTGCTCTGTATTGTAACAAAGGCCATGTATTTTGCAGGGTCATGATTGGTAAAGGTTTAATAGATGAGGGAATTATGACATTAGATATAGAACTAGACATTTTCAATCCCAAAGTGAGCTTTTAAAAGCCTGGATACTAGTTATACTAAGTTATATATTGCATTAAATAATTTATTCTGTGCACACGTTATATATTTTTCTCAAAACAATATTATTTGTATATTGCTACTGCTCACTAAATACAATATTCTTTATTTCTGTTTCAATAATATTTATAATTTTTTTCAGAAAAAAATATAAAAATATACGAAAAGACATTCCATACATTCCTATAGGTATAGCCCAGTTTCTTACATATATTCATGCATTCTCAGTTTTGTATTTTGGAGAGAAATTTCACCAAATCTTTGGTTCTGTGCCTTTTGATGATTTGTGACTACTGCAGAACCAAATGTGGTTAATTTTTGCTCTACCAGGAGATTTACCTTCTAATAAATGGTGGCAACATTGCTTAATTCTTAAACCACCCATTTTCTTGAAGATCGCTAGCTCATGTTGATTCCAGTATTTCCCACAGTTGTGTCAAGTTGGCTGCTACTTGTGAATCCGCACTCCGAATAGCTCCATCATCTTATCCAGTCGATGCTCAATTTGATTGAGAGCTGATGATTACATAGCCACAATAGTAAACAACATGGTAGAAGATTAAAACAGATGGCAACAAAAAAAAAAGCTATCATGAAGGTGTGTATCTGAGCCCACCACAACTACACTTTCTGAAGTCCACATCGACCTATTATTGTGTGAGCATTTGGTGGAGTAGGTTGCATTACACATGCTACATTTTTTTCATGTTAAAATATATACAAGTCTTGCATATTCAAGAATTCCATATAAATGGCATGCTCCCTCCCCTAGCATCTTCCTTCATATTGTTATCATTTGGCTGTACAGTCAGAACACATCCTGTCCATTGATACCATGCATGCATAGTGAGTTTCTATGCTGGCCCATAGAGATGTGTGAGGAATTCTAATGGGCATGCATGTAATACTGACATCAATAAGCAGTGGATAGTTGGATATTTAAAATATTTTGAGTATGTCAATGAGCCTTACTCATAAATAGGCTGTCTTGTGGGTCTATTCATTAAAATTTGACTTTGGATGTTGACTTTCATTTTGAGAAATACGACATCCAAGAAAAAAACAAGTTTGAAATGATCCCTTTAAAAGCAAAATGTTGGAAGCTATTTTTGAGACTAAGTCAAACTCGGGTTCTCAGAATGAAAGTCGACCTCAGATTTTAGTGAAGAGACCCATTGGTGTTCAACCTCCCCCTGTTAATAAAGAGGATACAGAAAATGGCCTAGATTCAATGTCGGTGGGTAACTACGGGCAAAGTTAAAGGTTTGTAGCACATGCTATTTCTACAGAAATAACATGTGATCCAACGCAAACAGACATGCGTTAAAGCACTAGTTCTGTGGTATGGGAATAGCAGAGTCGTTGCACACTATTTAAAGTATAGTATTCTCAGTGTAGTTTCAATCGTGTCTTGAATCTGTACTTTCTTACGCGTAGATCAAAACTTTTTTACGACATGTGGCTTGAGATTTTTTTTTTTTTGCTGTATGGTAGTTGCATTTTATTTACCTCAAAAGAGACATTACAAAACTCAAGAAAGGAACACAGTGATATTGTAATAAATAACAAAAAATATAAAATACAACAAAAACCAGGCTACAGACAGAATTTGTGGATCAACAGAACTCGGTGAGTAATGGTGCATTACACAGCAAGAAGTAGAAAAATAATATCTTATTATAGATATTAACGCACGATATCTATAATAATCACCAATTTTCTTTCTCATCTTTCACTTATGGTAATCAGAAATTAGATTTACCATAGCTATGCTTTCTCCAACATCAAAAAAAAAAATGCATTAGATAAGGGTCTGTAATAAAAACTACGCTGAATAAATATATATCTGTCAAGTATTGATTAGAAATAATTGGCAGGAAATGAATGAATATTCATTGGATGGCTATATTGCTTGCATTTGTCATGTTATTTTTATCATTTCTAGGTACACTGGTTAATTTTTCCCTTTTATCATTTTCGTTTGAATACCATCCTTATAAGTTAATTCAGGTTATTAATGAAAATACATTTATTTTACAGCTGTCACAATACCTTTGAATTTAGAAGCTTTAATGTGTGTTCTGTGCATGCAACTGAAGACCGGGCAAATTAATGCAAACTATTGCAACACCGCCACCTACAGGTCTTTTAATAACATGAATAAACATGTACGCATTAGTCTGTTCGAATGCTCGATTTGCATTATAACAAAGCAGAATCCCTATTTCCATACCCAGACCTTGTTAACACAGACATGTAGACTGAGGTTATTTTAGTAAGCAGAATATACTCAGCAAACGAGTGGTTAATATTTTATTGTTGGATTAATTAAATAGATATACTGATGATATACTGACTTCCTTAATATAGGGCTTGACAAAATTCTGTAGCCTTTAGTAACCAAGCAGACAAATTTGGGAAGCCAGGAAAATTAAACTTTCAGAGTATGATTTGATATATGTTGTTTGCTATGTCTTTTGTGTATGTCAGTGAACTGTTAATAATATGGCAGCTATAAGATATTATACCATCACTTTTAATGCAGGTCCACTATTTTTGTTATATTTCTGTGTCATATGGGTCATTGTCAGTCTTTGTACTTTTTGCATTGTCTAATAAAAGAAAATTTGTTTTTAAAAAAATAAAAAATAAATAAACTTTCAGAGTACAATGTAAAACAATTAATAAAGTAAAGAACCAGCAACCATGTCTCCCTGGCTCCCGGGGTTTAAGCCCCAACTTAATATTTGTTATGTGCTTTCTTAGGGTCTCTCCCCAAGAGTGAAGGGTAATTCAGATGTGGACCACTTACTGACTTTGCTAAAGGGGATTACAGTCATACCTCAGTGATGAGGATATGGTAATCTCACAGTACATGAGATTCCTCTGTCTCCTTAGAGAGCTTGCCTGGTATGTCACATGTTGCCCTCCTTTTGTGGGTGGGGCCAACCTGATATACCATGACAGTGGGCCATGGTCTCCTAAGGCCAGGGATTGGCAAGTTGTCCATACAAGGAAACCAGTGTTTGTGTAAAAGCCTATGAAGCCACAGTTGATGTCATAACCAGGAGACTCCACAGACACATTTAAAGCTAATTTCATCCCAGTTTTAGGCAGTTGCTTGCAATTCTGCTAACACAATGTATAGATTTTCAATAATGTTCAATGTTTTTTCTAATTCTCTATATTCACATTATAAGGTATGTTTAGGTTATACAGTCCCTTTAACTCCTCTTATTGTCTCTATCAAAGCATAAAAATGGCATATGTATTCCATCCCCTTAAACATAAAATTGGAAACGCAGAGTGTGGGGCGTGATATCAAAAGTTCTTCTCATGGTCCACCATCACCTTAAAGTGTTCATGGGGATGTGCTTTTAACGTAGACTTATTAAAGCAGTGAATCTAGTGTAACAAGGTGATTGGTAGCCAGGCTGATTGGTAGCCATGGCAGAGACCAATCAGTGTATTAATAGACCATGCGGCTCCCTGCCAAAAGATCATCATCACTTTGTGTCACGGAGGCGTGCCTGACCCCGGACTTTCGGGCATGGCGCGATTTAATGAAATGTTGCTGGTGCTCACTTTGAGCATCAGCTACATTTTCCCTGTCAGGCTGAGGCCACTCAAAGTCCCAGCAGCGGGATCCAAGCGCAGCTCACCGCGGGGAGCTGCAATGAGCTGTTTAACGCTAGGATGTTCTATGTCTCTCAGGACAGCATAGAACGTCCTAGAGTCACGAAGGAGTTGAACAGAAAAAGAAGCATTGAAAAGTAACATAATAATTTAGGTTGAAAAAAGACCAGTCCATCAATAACAACCTATCTACTTATAATTACTTAAAGTAATTGTATGGGTCTGCACACTTATAAACGTATCGGGTGCAACGAGGGAGCGTCCTTCACGCCCATAAATCAATAAAGAAATCAGGAGACTCAGCACACCATTCCAGGAGTTTAATCCATAAAAATACTTATAATATTTTTGTAGATTAAAGTCCTTGAACGATGTGCTGAGTCTCCTGATTTCTTTATTTACTTATAATTCCTGCTTTTAATCCAGACAAAAAAAAAACATTGATGAAAGGGCTACATGACTGAGCATGGGAGCATAGTAGTAAAGTATGCTTTAGCCCCGAGACTCAAGGGCTGTCAATGTAAATTTTGTGTCTCCCCGCGCATGTTCACTGCGCCTGCTGTTTTTTTTTTTTGCTCCTTGCGGGCGGTCCTGTGTTGCTTAAGTAAAGCATGAAATACATGATTAAGCGTTGTAATACGCGAAACGCGTAAGGTGCGGTTTTCTGTTTGTCCATTTTGCTGTACATGTACCTCCTTTTTGGTCTCATGTTCATTGTTTAATAAAGCACTTTATTGGATCGCTCACTGGAGTGGAGTGCATATCATTTTTTCGTCTCTTTTGCCTGTATATTACACGCCTGGTCAGCGGGATGGAGCACCCACGTGGAGAGCATAGGTGAGAGCTCCGGGTGTCGTGTGACATCTTGGAGCATCCCAGGTGCAGTGAATGAAGCTGCAGAGTCATCAGCAGGAGAGACATTTAAAGAAAATGTATTTAGTCTCGGTGCCGATCAGCTGACCAGCACCTGCTCTATTTGCGTGCAGCCCCCCAGGGAGAGCCACATTGTAATCTCTCCCTCCCTTGTGCTTCACCGCACCTTCTCCAGCAGAGACCTGCTATTGTTTACCACCCCCAATAGAAGACCATCCAATCAGAGGCAGGGGGTGGAGACAACCCTGATCCCTGCACGTGACAGTGAGAGCCAGCGTGCAGGGAGCTCCAGAGACCAGCAACAGCTTCCAGGATCAGATGTCATACCAAAACAGAGTAGGGTACAGAGTACATTGAAGGGTAGAGTAGAATATAAAATATTGGTGGGGAAAAAACTTCATGATGTGGACCACATTACCCATAATGCCAAGCCAGTATCAATGGAATGATTAGCTGGCTGAGCATTGTGGAAACAGTAGTTCACAGGTAACATCTACATTTTTACTCTAGTGTTGATTTTATTTCCCATCATGCTCAGCCAACATCATGTGGATGTTTAGCTAGCTGAGCATCATGAGAACTGTAACTCCCACAGTGTTATCCAGTGTTAGCTGCATTTCCCATTATGCTCAGCCATCATGGGGAAGTTTAGCTGGCTGAGCATTATGAGAACTGTAGTTCACTGGCAACTCCTATGTTTTTTTATCTAGTGTTGTTTTCATTTCCCATCATGCTAAGCCAGCATCATTGGAATGTTTAGCTAGCTGAGCATCATGGGAATTGTAATTCCCACATTCTTATCAAGTATTAGCTACATTTTCAATTATGCTTAGCCAGCATTATGGGGTTGTTTAGCTGGCGGAGCATCATAGGATATGTAGTTAATAGATAAATGCCACATGTTTATCTAGTGTTAACTGCATCTCCCATTATGCCAATCAAGCATCATGGGAGCAGTATCTAGCTGAGCCTCATGGAAACTTTAGTTAAAGGGACTGAGTCTCCTAAACTTTGCCTACACTGTCAATGTAGAATAAAGAAATATTGACAATCATCTATACTTTGTTTTAGCAAAATTGGAAGATAATGCTTAAGTTAGGAGAAAAATATGTTATATATAAATGGCTATGGAGTCTCCTGTTTATGACATCACCTGTGGCCTAATATGCAAATAAACTGTTTTCCAATGGCAAATGTGTAAATTGCATTGTAGGACACAGATGTGGCGGCACAGTACATGGTTAGCCTGTTTGTTAGAGATCTCCCTAGCAGAAATCGCGCTGCAATCTCAGACCTCAGTCAGCGCTGCCTTGCTCTTCATGTGCATTGCATAGTGATGACTCAGAGAGTCAGAAAATGATGCGCTAAGTCATTACTATGTGTGGAGATAGAGATACGGTGTGTAAGAGAGAGTAAGTGTAGGATTCTCCCTGGATCAGGACCATGGAGAGCAGTATTGTGGCCACCTATGTCAGCACTCTTAACCCCTTAGTGACAAGACATTTTCACCTTGACTTTCCCTTGGTGACAATGGCTGTTCAGACATTTCTGGGGTGTTTGTGTTTAGCTGCAATTTTCTTCTCTCTCACATACTGTACCCACACAATTTATATGTTGTTTTAATCGTCATAAGAAGGACTTTCATTAGATACCATTATGTTCATCATATCTTATAATTTACTACAAAAACAATTATAAAATATGATGAAAAATTTTAAAAAACCCATTTTTCTAACTTTGACCTAAAATATAATTTAGACAAATACAATAATTAAAAAAGACCCCATCTAAATAGTTTCTAAATGTTGTCCCGAGTTCAGAAATATGCATGTTTCCATATTTTTCGGTATTTTTTTGCGAGTTATGGGGAAAAAAACTAAAATAGTGTTTTTTTCCTATATTGACTTTTGACCCCAACCCGAACCCAACATTTAACCTTAACACTAAATCTAACCCCAACTCTAACCCTTATGCTATCCCTTAATATATTTTAACTTAATTTCAACCCTATCCCTTATACTAAAAATTATTTAATTTTAACCCTATTGGCTAATTTAACTATATAACCAGTTTTTATTTTATTAAATATTTAATTTTATTTTTCTACATTGCTATGCTACTTAACTACCACTAGGGGAAGTCAAGTAGCATATATTTAGAGCTACGGAAGTGAAGTTACTTTCACTTCCGAAGCTCAGACCTCCAGAGGGCATGCCTCTGTGTCTTTACTATAGATAGATCAATGCTATTATAATCCAGCATGTCTCTGTGTCTTTATTATACATAGATCAATGCTACTATAATCCAGCATGCCTCTGTGTCTTTATTATAGATAGATTAATGATATTATATTCCAGTATGCCTCTGTGTGTTTATTATTGATAGAGTAATGGTATTATAATCCAGCATGCCTCTGTGTCTTTATTATATATAGATTAATGCTATTATAATCCAGCATGCCTCTGTGTCTTTATTATACAGAGATTAATGCTAATATAATCCAGCATGCCTATGTGTCGTTATTATAGATAGATCAATTAGATTATAATCCAGTATGCCTCTGTGTCTTTAGTACATTTAGATCAATGCTATTATAATCCAGCATGCCTCTGTGTCTTTATTATAGATAGATCAATGCTATTATAATCCAGCATGCCTCTGTGTCTTTATTATAGATAGATCAATGCTATTATAATCCAGCATGCCTCTGTGTCTTTATTATAGATAGATGAATTATATTATAATCCAGTATGCCTCTGTGTCTTTAGTACATTTAGATCAATGCTATTATAATCCAGCATGCCTCTGTGTCTTTATTATAGATAGATCAATGCTATTATAATCCAGCATGCCTCTGTGTCTTTATTATCAATAGATCAATGCTATTATAATCCTGCATGCCTCTCTGTCTTTATTATCAATAGGTCAATTAGATTATAATCCAGCATGCCTCTGTGTCTTTATTATAGATAGATTAATGCTAATATAATCCAGCATGCCTCTCTGTCTTTATAATAGATAGATGAATGCTATTATAATCCAGCATGCCTCTGTGTCTTTATTATAGATAGATTAATGTTAATATAATCCAGCATGCCTCTCTGTCTTTATAATAGATAGATGAATGCTATTATAATCCAGCATGCCTCTGTGTCTTTATTATAGATAGATTAATGCTAATATAATCCAGCATGCCTCTGTGTCTTTATTATAGATAGATTAATGCTAATATAATCCAGCATGCCTCTCTGTCTTTATAATAGATAGATGAATGCTATTATAATCCAGCATGCCTCTGTGTCTTTATTATAGATAGATTAATGTTAATATAATCCAGCATGCCTCTCTGTCTTTATAATAGATAGATGAATGCTATTATAATCCAGCATGCCTCTGTGTCTTTATTATAGATAGATTAATGTTAATATAATCCAGCATGCCTCTCTGTCTTTATTATCAATAGGTCAATTAGATTATAATCCAGCATGCCTCTGTGTCTTTATTATAAATAGATTAATGTTAATATAATCCAGCTTGCCTCTCTGTCTTTATTATCAATAGGTCAATTAGATTATAATCCAGCATGCCTCTGTGTCTTTATTATAGATAGATTAATGCTAATATAATCCAGCATGCCTCTGTGTCTTTATTATACAGAGATTAATGCTAATATAATCCAGCATGCCTTTGTGTCTTTATTATAGATAGATTAATGCTAATATAATCCAGCATGCCTCTCTGTCTTTATAATAGATAGATGAATGCTCTTATAATCCAGCATGCCTCTGTGTCTTTATTATAGATAGATTAATGTTAATATAATCCAGCATGCCTCTCTGTCTTTGTAATAGATAGATGAATGCTATTATAATCCAGCATGCCTCTGTGTCTTTATTACAGATAGATTAATGCTAATATAATCCAGCATGCCTCTCTGTCTTTATTATAGGTAGATTAATGTTAATATAATCCAGCATGCCTCTCTGTCTTTGTAATAGATAGATGAATGCTATTATAATCCAGCATGCCTCTGTGTCTTTATTACAGATAGATTAATGCTAATATAATCCAGCATGCCTCTCTGTCTTTATTATAGATAGATTAATGTTAATATAATCCAGCATGCCTCTCTGTCTTTGTAATAGATAGATGAATGCTATTATAATCCAGCATGCCTCTGTGTCTTTATTATAGATAGATTAATGTTAATATAATCCAGCATGCCTCTCTGTTTTTATTATCAATAGGTCAATTAGATTATAATCCAGCATGCCTCTGTGTCTTTATTATAGATAGATTAATGCTAATATAATCCAGCATGCCTCTGTGTCTTTATTATACAGAGATTAATGCTAATATAATCCAGCATGCCTCTGTGTCTTTATTATAGATAGATTAATGCTAATATAATCCAGCATGCCTCTCTGTCTTTATAATAGATAGAGGAATGCTCTTATAATCCAGCATGCCTCTCTGTCTTTATTATAGATAGATTAATGCTAATATAATCCAGCATGCCTCTGTGTCTTTATTACAGATAGATTAATGCTAATATAATCCAGCATGCCTCTCTGTCTTTATAATAGATAGATGAATGCTATTATAATCCAGCATGCCTCTGTGTCTTTATTATAGATAGATTAATGTTAATATAATCCAGCATGCCTCTCTGTCTTTATAATAGATAGATGAATGCTATTATAATCCAGCATGCCTCTGTGTCTTTATTATAGATAGCTTAATGCTAATATAATCCAGCATGCCTCTGTGTCTTTATTATAGATAGATTAATGCTAATATAATCCAGCATGCCTCTCTGTCTTTATAATAGATAGATGAATGCTATTATAATCCAGCATGCCTCTGTGTCTTTATTATAGATAGATTAATGTTAATATAATCCAGCATGCCTCTCTGTCTTTATAATAGATAGATGAATGCTATTATAATCCAGCATGCCTCTGTGTCTTTATTATAGATAGATTAATGTTAATATAATCCAGCATGCCTCTCTGTCTTTATTATCAATAGGTCAATTAGATTATAATCCAGCATGCCTCTGTGTCTTTATTATAGATAGATTAATGTTAATATAATCTAGCATGCCTCTCTGTCTTTATTATCAATAGGTCAATTAGATTATAATCCAGCATGCCTCTGTGTCTTTATTATAGATAGATTAATGCTAATATAATCCAGCATGCCTCTGTGTCTTTATTATACAGAGATTAATGCTAATATAATCCAGCATGCCTCTGTGTCTTTATTATAGATAGATTAATGCTAATATAATCCAGCATGCCTCTCTGTCTTTATAATAGATAGATGAATGCTCTTATAATCCAGCATGCCTCTGTGTCTTTATTATAGATAGATTAATGTTAATATAATCCAGCATGCCTCTCTGTCTTTGTAATAGATAGATGAATGCTATTATAATCCAGCATGCCTCTGTGTCTTTATTACAGATAGATTAATGCTAATATAATCCAGCATGCCTCTCTGTCTTTATTATAGATAGATTAATGTTAATATAATCCAGCATGCCTCTCTGTCTTTGTAATAGATAGATGAATGCTATTATAATCCAGCATGCCTCTGTGTCTTTATTACAGATAGATTAATGCTAATATAATCCAGCATGCCTCTCTGTCTTTATTATAGATAGATTAATGTTAATATAATCCAGCATGCCTCTCTGTCTTTGTAATAGATAGATGAATGCTATTATAATCCAGCATGCCTCTGTGTCTTTATTATAGATAGATTAATGTTAATATAATCCAGCATGCCTCCCTGTCTTTATTATCAATAGGTCAATTAGATTATAATCCAGCATGCCTCTGTGTCTTTATTATAGATAGATTAATGCTAATATAATCCAGCATGCCTCTGTGTCTTTATTATAGATAGATTAATGCTAATATAATCCAGCATGCCTCTCTGTCTTTATAATAGATAGATGAATGCTCTTATAATCCAGCATGCCTCTGTGTCTTTATTATAGATAGATTAATGTTAATATAATCCAGCATGCCTCTCTGTCTTTGTAATAGATAGATGAATGCTATTATAATCCAGCATGCCTCTCTGTCTTTATTATAGATAGATTAATGCTAATATAATCCAGCATGCCTCTGTGTCTTTATTACAGATAGATTAATGCTAATATAATCCAGCATGCCTCTGTGTCTTTATTATAGATAGATTAATGCTAATATAATCCAGCATGCCTCTCTGTCTTTGTAATAGATAGATGAATGCTATTATAATCCAGCATGCCTCTGTGTCTTTATTACAGATAGATTAATGCTAATATAATCCAGCATGCCTCTCTGTCTTTATAATAGATAGATGAATGCTATTATAATCCAGCATGCCTCTGTGTCTTTATTATAGATAGATTAATGCTAATATAATCCATCATGCCTCTCTGTCTTTGTAATAGATAGATGAATGCTATTATAATCCAGCATGCCTCTGTGTCTTTATTATAGATAGATTAATGTTAATATAATCCAGCATGCCTCTGTGTCTTTATTATAGATAGATTAATGTTAATATAATCCAGCATGCCTCTGTGTCTTTATTATAGATAGATTAATGTTAATATAATCCAGCATGCCTCTGTGTCTTTATAATAGATAGATGAATGCTATTATAATCCAGCATGCCTCTGTGTCTTTATTATAGATAGATTAATGCTAATATAATCCAGCATGCCTCTGTGTCTTTATTATAGATAGATTAATGTTAATATAATCCAGCATGCCTCTGTGTCTTTATTATAGATAGATTAATGTTAATATAATCCAGCATGCCTCTGTGTCTTTATAATAGATAGATGAATGCTATTATAATCCAGCATGCCTCTGTGTCTTTATTATAGATAGATGAATGCTATTATAATCCAGCATGCCTCTCTGTCTTTGTAATAGATAGATCAGTGGCGTCCCGAGGGGGGGGCGGGGGGGGCGGCCCGCCCCGGGTGCCACTGACTAGGGGGGTGCCACCGGTGCTGCCGGCACCCCCCGCGCTGCTTACCTTTTTTTTTTTTTTTTTTTCAGGCGGCCGAATCCTCTGGATGCGGCCGCCGGGTGAAAAAAAAAAAAAAAAAAATCACAGCGACCGGATGTGACAATACGTCACATCCGGCGACTGTGTTTCCCTCCTCCGTGCAGGAGGGAGAAGAGAAGACTGCACGGAGGAGTCGTCCGTCCGGGAGAAGCAGCGATTTGGTAAGTGATGGGGGGGGGGGGGTGGATTGGCACTATATTACTGGGCTCTGGCTGGCACTATATTACTGGGTTCTGGCTGGCGCTATATTACTGGGCTCTGACTGACACAATATTACTGGGTTCTGGCTGGCACTATATTACTGGGTTCTGGCTGGCACTATATTACTGGGCTCTGGCTGGCACTATATTACTGGGTTCTGGCTGGCGCTATATTACTGGGCTCTGACTGACACAATATTACTGGGTTCTGGCTGGCACTATATTACTGGGTTCTGGCTGGCACTATATTACTGGGCTCTGACTGACACAATATTACTGGGTTCTGGCTGGCACTATATTACTGGGTTCTGGCTGGCACTATATTACTGGGCTCTGGCTGGCACTATATTACTGGGTTCTGGCTGGCGCTATATTACTGGGCTCTGGCTGGCACTATATTACTGGGTTCTGGCTGGCGCTATATTACTGGGCTCTGACTGACACAATATTACTGGGTTCTGGCTGGCACTATATTACTGGGTTCTGGCTGGCACTATATTACTGGGCTCTGGCTGGCACTATATTACTGGGTTCTGGCTGGCGCTATATTACTGGGCTCTGACTGACACAATATTACTGGGTTCTGGCTGGCACTATATTACTGGGTTCTGGCTGGCACTATATTACTGGGCTCTGACTGACACAATATTACTGGGTTCTGGCTGGCACTATATTACTGGGCTCTGGCTGGCACTATATTACTGGGTTCTGGCTGGCGCTATATTACTGGGCTCTGACTGACACAATATTACTGGGTTCTGGCTGGCACTATATTACTGGGTTCTGGCTGGCACTATATTACTGGGCTCTGACTGACACAATATTACTGGGTTCTGGCTGGCACTATATTACTGGGTTCTGGCTGGCACTATATTACTGGGCTCTGGCTGGCACTATATTACTGGGTTCTGGCTGGCGCTATATTACTGGGCTCTGGCTGGCACTATATTACTGGGTTCTGGCTGGCGCTATATTACTGGGCTCTGACTGACACAATATTACTGGGTTCTGGCTGGCACTATATTACTGGGTTCTGGCTGGCACTATATTACTGGACTCTGACTGACACAATATTACTGGGTTCTGGCTGGCACTATATTACTGGGTTCTGGCTGGCACTATGTTACTGGGTTCTGACTGGCACAATATTACTGGGCTCTGGCTGGCACTATATTACTGGGTTCTGACTGGCACAATATTACTGGGCTCTGGCTGGCGCTATATTACTGGGTTCTGGCTGGCACTATATTACTGGGCTCTGACTGGCACTATATTACTGGGTTCTGGCTGGCGCTATATTACTGGGTTCTGGCTGGCACTATATTACTGGGCTCTGGCTGGCACTATATTACTGGGCTCTGACTGGCACTATATTACTGGGTTCTGGCTGGCACTATATTACTGGGCTCTGGCTGGCACTATATTACTGGGTTCTGGCTGGCACTATATTACTGGGTTCTGACTGGCACTATATTACTGGGCTCTGGCTGGCACTATATTACTGGGTTCTGGCTGGCACTATATTACTGGGCTCTGGCTGGCACTATATTACTGGGCTCTGACTGGCATAATATTACTGGGCTCTGGCTGGCACTATATTACTGGGTTCTGGCTGGCACTATATTACTGGGTTCTGACTGGCACTATATTACTGGGTTCTGGCTGGCGCTATATTACTGGGTTCTGGCTGGCGCTATATTACTGGGTTCTGACTGGCACAATATTACTGGGCTCTGGCTGGCGCTATATTACTGGGCTCTGGCTGGCGCTATATTACTGGGCTCTGACTGGCACAATATTACTGGGCTCTGGCTGGCACTATATTACTGGGTTCTGGCTGGCGCTATATTACTGGGTTCTGGCTGGCGCTATATTACTGGGTTCTGACTGGCACAATATTACTGGGCTCTGGCTGGCGCTATATTACTGGGTTCTGAGTGGCACTATATTACTGGGCTCTGGCTGGCACTATATTACTGGGCTCTGACTGGCACTATATTACTGGGCTCTGGCTGGCACTATATTACTGGGCTCTGACTGTTACAATATTCCTGGTATCTGACTGGCACACTATTACTGGGCTCTTACTGGCACAATATTACTGGGTTCTGGCTGGCACTATGTTACTGGGTTCTGACTGGCACAATATTACTGGGCTCTGGCTGGCACTATATTACTGGGTTCTGACTGGCACAATATTACTGGGCTCTGGCTGGCGCTATATTACTGGGTTCTGGCTGGCACTATATTACTGGGCTCTGACTGGCACTATATTACTGGGTTCTGGCTGGCGCTATATTACTGGGTTCTGGCTGGCACTATATTACTGGGCTCTGGCTGGCACTATATTACTGGGCTCTGACTGGCACTATATTACTGGGTTCTGGCTGGCACTATATTACTGGGCTCTGGCTGGCACTATATTACTGGGTTCTGGCTGGCACTATATTACTGGGTTCTGACTGGCACTATATTACTGGGCTCTGGCTGGCACTATATTACTGGGTTCTGGCTGGCACTATATTACTGGGCTCTGGCTGGCACTATATTACTGGGCTCTGACTGGCATAATATTACTGGGCTCTGGCTGGCACTATATTACTGGGTTCTGGCTGGCACTATATTACTGGGTTCTGACTGGCACTATATTACTGGGTTCTGGCTGGCGCTATATTACTGGGTTCTGGCTGGCGCTATATTACTGGGTTCTGACTGGCACAATATTACTGGGCTCTGGCTGGCGCTATATTACTGGGCTCTGGCTGGCGCTATATTACTGGGCTCTGACTGGCACAATATTACTGGGCTCTGGCTGGCACTATATTACTGGGTTCTGGCTGGCGCTATATTACTGGGTTCTGGCTGGCGCTATATTACTGGGTTCTGACTGGCACAATATTACTGGGCTCTGGCTGGCGCTATATTACTGGGTTCTGAGTGGCACTATATTACTGGGCTCTGGCTGGCACTATATTACTGGGCTCTGACTGGCACTATATTACTGGGCTCTGGCTGGCACTATATTACTGGGCTCTGACTGTTACAATATTCCTGGTATCTGACTGGCACACTATTACTGGGCTCTTACTGGCACACTATTACTGGGCACTGACTGGCACAATATTCCTGGGCACTGACTGGCACAAAATTACTTGGCATCTGACTGGCATAATATTCATGGGCACTGACTGGCACAATATTACTGGGCATTTGACTGGCACACTATTCCTGGGCTCTGAGTGGCACACTATTACTGGGCACTGACTGACACAATATTCCTGGGCACTGACTGGCACTCTATTACTGGGCTCTGACTGTTACAATATTCATGGTATCTGACTGGCACACTATTACTGGGCTCTGACTGGCACACTATTACTGGGCACTGACTGGCACAATATTCCTGGGCATCTGACTGGCATAATATTCCTGGGCACTGACTGGCACAATATTCCTGGGCATCTGACTGGCATAATATTCCTGGGCACTGACTGGCACAAAATTACTTGGCATCTGACTGGCATAATATTCCTGGGCACTGATTGGCACAATCTTACTGGGCATCTGACTGGCACAATATTCCTGGGCTCTGAGTGGCACACTATTACTGGGCACTGACTGGCACACTATTACTGTGCACTGACTGGCACTATATTACTGGGCTCTGACTAGCACAAACAATAATACTGTCTCTGACTGGCACAATATTCCTGGTATCTGACTGGCACAATATTACTGGGTTCTGAGTGGCACTATATAACTGGGCTCTGACTGGCACGCTATTACTGGGCTCTGAGTGGCACACTATTACTGGGCTCTGACTGGCACTATATTACTGGGTTCTGAGTGGCACTATATTACTGGGCTCTGAGTGGCACACTACTACTTGGCTCTGACTGGCACACTTACTGGGCTCTGAGTGGCACACTATTACTGGGCTCTGACTGGCACAATATTACTGGTATCTGACTGGCACACTATTCCTGGTAACTATAATTGTACAATTTTCAAACATTGAAAAAATTGTGGGTGTTTTCTTGCATTTTTATTGTGGGGGGGGGGGGGGGGGGGGTGCAACACTCGGGGTCCGCCCCGGGTGCCAAATGCTCTAGGTACGCCCCTGAGATAGATGAATGCTATTATAATCCAGCATGCCTCTGTGTCTTTATTATAGATAGATTAATGCTAATATAATCCAGCATGCCTCTCTGTCTTTATAATAGATAGATGAATGCTCTTATAATCCAGCATGCCTCTGTGTCTTTATTATAGATAGATTAATGTTAATATAATCCAGCATGCCTCTCTGTCTTTGTAATAGATAGATGAATGCTATTATAATCCAGCATGCCTCTGTGTCTTTATTACAGATAGATTAATGCTAATATAATCCAGCATGCCTCTCTGTCTTTATTATAGATAGATTAATGTTAATATAATCCAGCATGCCTCTCTGTCTTTGTAATAGATAGATGAATGCTATTATAATCCAGCATGCCTCTGTGTCTTTATTATAGATAGATTAATGTTAATATAATCCAGCATGCCTCCCTGTCTTTATTATCAATAGGTCAATTAGATTATAATCCAGCATGCCTCTGTGTCTTTATTATAGATAGATTAATGCTAATATAATCCAGCATGCCTCTGTGTCTTTATTATAGATAGATTAATGCTAATATAATCCAGCATGCCTCTCTGTCTTTATAATAGATAGATGAATGCTCTTATAATCCAGCATGCCTCTGTGTCTTTATTATAGATAGATTAATGTTAATATAATCCAGCATGCCTCTCTGTCTTTGTAATAGATAGATGAATGCTATTATAATCCAGCATGCCTCTCTGTCTTTATTATAGATAGATTAATGCTAATATAATCCAGCATGCCTCTGTGTCTTTATTACAGATAGATTAATGCTAATATAATCCAGCATGCCTCTGTGTCTTTATTATAGATAGATTAATGCTAATATAATCCAGCATGCCTCTCTGTCTTTGTAATAGATAGATGAATGCTATTATAATCCAGCATGCCTCTGTGTCTTTATTACAGATAGATTAATGCTAATATAATCCAGCATGCCTCTCTGTCTTTATAATAGATAGATGAATGCTATTATAATCCAGCATGCCTCTGTGTCTTTATTATAGATAGATTAATGCTAATATAATCCATCATGCCTCTCTGTCTTTGTAATAGATAGATGAATGCTATTATAATCCAGCATGCCTCTGTGTCTTTATTATAGATAGATTAATGTTAATATAATCCAGCATGCCTCTGTGTCTTTATTATAGATAGATTAATGTTAATATAATCCAGCATGCCTCTGTGTCTTTATTATAGATAGATTAATGTTAATATAATCCAGCATGCCTCTGTGTCTTTATAATAGATAGATGAATGCTATTATAATCCAGCATGCCTCTGTGTCTTTATTATAGATAGATTAATGCTAATATAATCCAGCATGCCTCTGTGTCTTTATTATAGATAGATTAATGTTAATATAATCCAGCATGCCTCTGTGTCTTTATTATAGATAGATTAATGTTAATATAATCCAGCATGCCTCTGTGTCTTTATTATAGATAGATGAATGCTATTATAATCCAGCATGCCTCTGTGTCTTTATTATAGATAGATGAATGCTATTATAATCCAGCATGCCTCTCTGTCTTTGTAATAGATAGATGAATGCTATTATAATCCAGCATGCCTCTGTGTCTTTATTATAGATAGATTAATGCTAATATAATCCAGCATGCCTCTCTGTCTTTATAATAGATAGATGAATGCTCTTATAATCCAGCATGCCTCTGTGTCTTTATTATAGATAGATTAATGTTAATATAATCCAGCATGCCTCTCTGTCTTTGTAATAGATAGATGAATGCTATTATAATCCAGCATGCCTCTGTGTCTTTATTACAGATAGATTAATGCTAATATAATCCAGCATGCCTCTCTGTCTTTATTATAGATAGATTAATGTTAATATAATCCAGCATGCCTCTCTGTCTTTGTAATAGATAGATGAATGCTATTATAATCCAGCATGCCTCTGTGTCTTTATTATAGATAGATTAATGTTACTATAATCCAGCATGCCTCTCTGTCTTTATTATCAATAGGTCAATTAGATTATAATCCAGCATGCCTCTGTGTCTTTATTATAGATAGATTAATGCTAATATAATCCAGCATGCCTCTGTGTCTTTATTATACAGAGATTAATGCTAATATAATCCAGCATGCCTCTCTGTCTTTATAATAGATAGATGAATGCTCTTATAATCCAGCATGCCTCTGTGTCTTTATTATAGATAGATTAATGTTAATATAATCCAGCATGCCTCTCTGTCTTTGTAATAGATAGATGAATGCTATTATAATCCAGCATGCCTCTCTGTCTTTATTATAGATAGATTAATGCTAATATAATCCAGCATGCCTCTGTGTCTTTATTACAGATAGATTAATGCTAATATAATCCAGCATGCCTCTGTGTCTTTATTATAGATAGATTAATGCTAATATAATCCAGCATGCCTCTCTGTCTTTGTATTAGATAGATGAATGCTATTATAATCCAGCATGCCTCTGTGTCTTTATTACAGATAGATTAATGCTAATATAATCCAGCATGCCTCTCTGTCTTTATAATAGATAGATGAATGCTATTATAATCCATCATGCCTCTGTGTCTTTATTATAGATAGATTAATGCTAATATAATCCAGCATGCCTCTCTGTCTTTGTAATAGATAGATGAATGCTATTATAATCCAGCATGCCTCTGTGTCTTTATTATAGATAGATTAATGTAAATATAATCCAGCATGCCTCTGTGTCTTTATTATAGATAGATTAATGTTAATATAATCCAGCATGCCTCTGTGTCTTTATTATAGATAGATTGATGTTAATATAATCCAGCATGCCTCTGTGTCTTTATAATAGATAGATGAATGCTATTATAATCCAGCATGCCTCTGTGTCTTTATTATAGATAGATGAATGCTATTATAATCCAGCATGCCTCTGTGTCTTTATTATAGATAGATTAATGTTAATATAATCCAGCATGCCTCTCTGTCTTTGTAATAGATAGATGAATGCTATTATAATCCAGCATGCCTCTGAGTCTTTATTATAGATAGATTAATGCTAATATAATCCAGCATGCCTCTCTGTCTTTATTATAGATAGATTAATGTTAATATAATCCAGCATGCCTCTCTATCTTTGTAATAGATAGATGAATGCTATTATAATCCAGCATGCCTCTGTGTCTTTATTATAGATAGATTAATGTTAATATAATCCAGCATGCCTCTCTGTCTTTGTAATAGATAGATGAATGCTATTATAATCCAGCATGCCTCTGTGTCTTTATTATAGATAGATTAATGTTAATATAATCCATCATGCCTCTGTGTCTTTATTATAGATAGATTAATGTTAATATAATCCAGCATGCCTCTGTGTCTTTATTATAGATAGATTAATGTTAATATAATCCAGCATGCCTCTGTGTCTTTATAATAGATAGATGAATGCTATTATAATCCAGCATGCCTCTGTGTCTTTATTATAGATAGATTAATGCTAATATAATCCAGCATGCCTCTGTGTCTTTATTATAGATAGATTAATGTTAATATAATCCAGCATGCCTCTGTGTCTTTATTATAGATAGATTAATGTTAATATAATCCAGCATGCCTCTGTGTCTTTATTATAGATAGATGAATGCTATTATAATCCAGCATGCCTCTGTGTCTTTATTATAGATAGATGAATGCTATTATAATCCAGCATGCCTCTCTGTCTTTGTAATAGATAGATGAATGCTATTATAATCCAGCATGCCTCTGTGTCTTTATTATAGATAGATTAATGCTAATATAATCCAGCATGCCTCTCTGTCTTTATAATAGATAGATGAATGCTCTTATAATCCAGCATGCCTCTGTGTCTTTATTATAGATAGATTAATGTTAATATAATCCAGCATGCCTCTCTGTCTTTGTAATAGATAGATGAATGCTATTATAATCCAGCATGCCTCTGTGTCTTTATTACAGATAGATTAATGCTAATATAATCCAGCATGCCTCTCTGTCTTTATTATAGATAGATTAATGTTAATATAATCCAGCATGCCTCTCTGTCTTTGTAATAGATAGATGAATGCTATTATAATCCAGCATGCCTCTGTGTCTTTATTATAGATAGATTAATGTTACTATAATCCAGCATGCCTCTCTGTCTTTATTATCAATAGGTCAATTAGATTATAATCCAGCATGCCTCTGTGTCTTTATTATAGATAGATTAATGCTAATATAATCCAGCATGCCTCTGTGTCTTTATTATACAGAGATTAATGCTAATATAATCCAGCATGCCTCTCTGTCTTTATAATAGATAGATGAATGCTCTTATAATCCAGCATGCCTCTGTGTCTTTATTATAGATAGATTAATGTTAATATAATCCAGCATGCCTCTCTGTCTTTGTAATAGATAGATGAATGCTATTATAATCCAGCATGCCTCTCTGTCTTTATTATAGATAGATTAATGCTAATATAATCCAGCATGCCTCTGTGTCTTTATTACAGATAGATTAATGCTAATATAATCCAGCATGCCTCTGTGTCTTTATTATAGATAGATTAATGCTAATATAATCCAGCATGCCTCTCTGTCTTTGTATTAGATAGATGAATGCTATTATAATCCAGCATGCCTCTGTGTCTTTATTACAGATAGATTAATGCTAATATAATCCAGCATGCCTCTCTGTCTTTATAATAGATAGATGAATGCTATTATAATCCATCATGCCTCTGTGTCTTTATTATAGATAGATTAATGCTAATATAATCCAGCATGCCTCTCTGTCTTTGTAATAGATAGATGAATGCTATTATAATCCAGCATGCCTCTGTGTCTTTATTATAGATAGATTAATGTAAATATAATCCAGCATGCCTCTGTGTCTTTATTATAGATAGATTAATGTTAATATAATCCAGCATGCCTCTGTGTCTTTATTATAGATAGATTGATGTTAATATAATCCAGCATGCCTCTGTGTCTTTATAATAGATAGATGAATGCTATTATAATCCAGCATGCCTCTGTGTCTTTATTATAGATAGATGAATGCTATTATAATCCAGCATGCCTCTGTGTCTTTATTATAGATAGATTAATGTTAATATAATCCAGCATGCCTCTCTGTCTTTGTAATAGATAGATGAATGCTATTATAATCCAGCATGCCTCTGAGTCTTTATTATAGATAGATTAATGCTAATATAATCCAGCATGCCTCTCTGTCTTTATTATAGATAGATTAATGTTAATATAATCCAGCATGCCTCTCTGTCTTTGTAATAGATAGATGAATGCTATTATAATCCAGCATGCCTCTGTGTCTTTATTATAGATAGATTAATGTTAATATAATCCAGCATGCCTCTCTGTCTTTGTAATAGATAGATGAATGCTATTATAATCCAGCATGCCTCTGTGTCTTTATTATAGATAGATTAATGCTAATATAATCCAGCATGCCTCTGTGTCTTTATTATAGATAGATGAATGCTATTATAATCCAGCATGCCTCTGTGTCTTTATTATAGATAGATTAATGTTAATATAATCCAGCATGCCTCTCTGTCTTTGTATGGATAGATGAATGCTATTATAATCCAGCATGCCTCTGTGTCTTTATTATAGATAGATTAATGTTAATATAATCCAGCATGCCTCTGTGTCTTTATTATAGATAGATTAATGTTAATATAATCCAGCATGCCTCTGTGTCTTTATTATAGATAGATTAATGTTAATATAATCCAGCATGCCTCTCTGTCTTTATTACAGATAGATTAATGTTAATATAATCCAGCATGCCTCTGTGTCTTTATAATAGATAGATGAATGCTATTATAATCCAGCATGCCTCTGTGTCTTTATTATAGATAGATGAATGCTATTATAATCCAGCATGCCTCTGTGTCTTTATTATAGATAGATGAATGCTATTATAATCCAGCATGCCTCTGTGTCTTTATTACAGATAGATTAATGACATTTTCCTTTTGCACAGTCATGGATATATCACTAGATTTACAATCATTTTTTATTATTTTGACTTTCACCACCAAAGGAAATCATGTGTTGGCAACAGAAGCCGGCCCAGTAAAACATACGACTGTTGTCAATCCTCTTGGTTATTCAATCTGCCAATATTGTTTCTGACTGGAAGTAGAATACTGGTGTAATACTCTGTTTGAAAACTTATTGTGCAGAAACGGAGTTTCCATTAGTGATCCTAGGCTAATGTTATTGTGGAGATGGTCGTGTATAGTGTGGCAAATGGTATAGTATGTAAAAGATGAAACATTGACGCGTATTCATAATGACATCTGTTTGAAAGGAGCATGTCAATATGTTTACTAAGGGTGCATGTTACAATTAAAGGGAATCCATTAGACATGTGCATTCGTTTTCGGACGAATGCATTTTCGTTCCGAAAACAGCATTTTCGTTCATTCGTTTGAAAAACGAATAACGAAAATGCTAAGCTAACGAAAGCCGAATGAACGAATGGTTAATAAAAGAAAATCATTCATTCATTCATAGTACTATTGGCATTCTATAAGCCGAAATAGAGTCGGTTTATAGAATACAATAGCATATTACATGCCAAAAACCGACATAATGAACGACTTTCGGTTTATGGAATGCATGTAAGTCTATTGGCATTCTATAAACCGACTCTATTTCGGTTTATAGTAATGCCAATACTATAGCACGAATGGACGAATGA
The DNA here is from genome assembly GCA_036172795.1 of Pelodytes ibericus. Classification (NCBI taxonomy): domain Eukaryota; kingdom Metazoa; phylum Chordata; class Amphibia; order Anura; family Pelodytidae; genus Pelodytes; species Pelodytes ibericus. The sequence goes on from CM069862.1 coordinate 186,959,565, forward strand.
TTTTCGTTCATATTAAACCATTCGTTCACTAGTTCAACTTCTTAGCTTTCTATAAACCGAAACAGAGTCCCCCTTCATAAATTTTTATGAATGGGAACTCTAGTTCGGTTTATAGAAAGCCCATAGTATTACATGTATTCCATAAGCCGAAAGTCTATAAACCGAACGTTCGGTTTATAGACTTTCGGCTTATGGAATACATGTAATCCTATTGCTATTCTATAAACCGAACGTTCGGTTTATAGAAAGCCCATAGTATTACATGTATTCCATAAGCCGAAAGTCTATAAACCGATCTCTCGGTTTATAGACTTTCGTCATTTGGAATGAATGTAATAGTACTATTGGCTTTCTCTACACAGAGACAGAGTCTTCATTCATAAAAATTTACGTTGTTCGGTTTATATATTTTCGGTTTAAGTCAATTGATTCGTTCAAACGAATGTAACTAAACGAAAATAATGAACGAATTTCGTCCGAAACGAATGTAGTAATGAATTAAATTCGTTTTAGACAAAATAAATATCATGTTCGTCCGAATGAACGAAAACGAAACGAAAATTTTCCTTTTGCACATGTCTAGAATCCATCATATAAACTATTTTTATACTGTGAATATAAAGCATTCAAAAATAACAAAAACGATCTATGCATTCTATTAGCTAAATTGCCTACAAATCCATAAATAAAAATAAAAAAGTGTCTCCTGTTTATGACATCACCTGCTGCTTGATATGCTAATTCACTACTTTTCAGTTTGAAATGTGTCATATGCATATCAAGCGTCAGGTGATGTCATTAACAAGAGACGCCACAGACACTTAAACATGTCTCTCTTAATTAAAGCAGGAATGACCCCGATTTTTCAGGAACTCATTATGTGACACAATCAATATAAGAAAATAAATATACAGCGACAGAAGCAACACGATATTTAGGGACCAGTAAAAATCTCTTTCTCACTCAAGCTGCACTTTCTCCTTGTGATTTGATTGCAGATCATAGGTGTCCCAACAAAATGTTTTACAGCAATGGGGGTGACAAAATGTCGCCCTAAACCCAGTGACGTCTATGCTTATTTACCTCTTATTGCCTCGGAAAAGGTGTCCCTGAGATCCAGTGCATATCTCCAGCACCACATCATACTCCCCAACAGTCTTGCTTTGCTGGGACAGTACCACTTTTTGGGTCAGAGATAGAGTTTGGTGGGACGTACATGTAGTGTAAAATAATATATGTTATTTTTTTATCTATACATATATATGGCAATTCCCTTATTTATTTTGAGGTCACTAAGTGGAGTATGGGATATATCTGTTGGTTTTCATATACTATCTTATGTAGATGCAATATATGTATATATATATATATATATATATAAATTGCACCAATAGATGGTTATGTGGTACGTGTCATTCACTTGAATACCAGGACCCAAAAGTCACAGTGCCTCCGCCTCCTTGCCACATGTCAGGGGTCTTAATGTTATGGCATATCGGTATATATAAATATATATGTATTTTTTTTAGTCATATTTAAAAAAAAAATACGTTCAGGGGCATTTTCGGGAAATTCAGGAAGACTTTGGCTATTTCTGTAATAGCTGAAGTCCACATATTCGCTTCTTTGGGAGGATTTGGTCTATTTCTACAGTAGACAAAATCTTCCCATAGACTTCGAAGAGAGATTTTGAGGCTACCATATCGGTCGGACAGTTTAAGTGCCATTTAGGTAACGAAATTATCTGATATGGGTTCAAATATGGGTTCAAATTCAGATCCCATAATCCTGCAATTCATAGCAAAATGATTATGGGCTCTGAATTTCGACCCGTATCAGATAATACTAGAGAACCTTAGCTAGTGTTCTTTGAGTGAGTGAATGGTCCCATTCTCTTTCATAGTGAAGAAGATTGTACAGTCATATCTTACAATGAACCTTTCTTTTCAATTGACAACATTCTACTTGGATATTGGAATCCTGGAGATGTGATCTAAGCAATTGTCCTCGGTCCACGTTTGTTGAAGAACAGAAGATGACATAGAAGATTTGGTGGCATCTGCCTCCCATTCAACAGCAAAATGTTGGCTTTAAGTTGTTTTCTTTAAAAATGCCAGGATGCAAATATGTTACTTCAGCTGTGATTGATTACAGAGGTTCAGCTAAGATTCAATTTCAACATTTCCTTTGAGATCTTGTATTGTCTGGAGGATTAGTCTCAACCTGTACTTGTCAGACTGAAAATGATGACAAACAGAGGCCATGATGGTAAATGTTCTCCACATCAGGGGTTTGTGAGGTGGAAAAAAGTAGAAGAAAAAGCACTTTTTTATATAAGATAAAGCTGCAAACACGATTAGGGTGACTACAAAATGTGACAAAGTTGTTTGACATCTCAAGTCTGGCACAACAAACATTGAAGCAAAACTACTCCAGTGAAAGATTATTCTAAATGAGAACTAGAAGATTCCAACAGGTCTTGGTTGAATTTTTACCCATAAACACTATTTCTACTGATGCTTCTTTTTGAACCTGATTTATTTGCTAGATATATCACTTTTCGATGCAATGAAAAAAACGACACAGAGGTGAAATGTAAAATCGGTGCATTGTCAGTGTTTTGTTATTATAACCTTTGAACATTGATGTAACAAAGCTATAGACCAGTACAAGTATTCTATTGGTTCCCATGGTGACTAGACTTTAACCCTCTTACCCCTCCATATTGAGGGTTATATGTAAAACTGGCACACTCAGAAAAATCACCAATAAGTGTTACTGTCGCCGTGTGCGCCAACTAAAAATGTAAAATGTCTGGAAATTTTGAAGTCATGGAAGAAAAACTATTTGTTTTTATGGGGGAAAAATCGAAACGTTCAGAAAAAGTGCAAGTTAAAAACCATTGTGTTACACAGGGAACATGAAATGTAGTGTATTATGCTTAAATAAAAGTACAGCTTATTCCATAAATATTACACATTTTATAAAATAATACAAATTTTATGTTACAAATGGAACCATCCTGCCTTCCTTCAAAAGCAAACCCCAAAAAATATGAATTTAAGCTCTTATCAAAAACAATCAACTACGGGATATCAACAATCAATTTCTGTAAACCAACAAGATGGAGCCCGGCCAAAATAAAGTGAAATTTTTTTTCCTGCGGCGCCCCTAGAGACACAGAAATGCGTATTCAAGTAATTACATTCAGTTGTGTCCCAGGCAGACATCTTTGTAGTTTGTAGTCACTGCTATGCCTTTGCTATAAAACTAGATTTTACCTTAAAGGCACTGTCTGGTGACCAAAAATGCATATTCCAAATGTTAATGCATATTAATATACTTTCAAAGTACTTCACAATTGCACATTTTTCGTTTTGCATTGCTTAACATTTAAAAAATAACTTACAGTTAGAGGGATTTGTGAAATTACAACAGTCTGCACCTATGCTGGGCTGCCCACACTGTCTGGCTCAGTAAGAGTCAATTCCCTTTTCTTTCTTTTTTTGCGGCAAGAACCAATGAGAATCCTTCCCATTCATTTGAAGGCAATTCCCTGCTTTGGTGCTACTACCAGGTCCCCAATGTACAGGACCATAAAAAGTGAATTACCTGTCACTGTATTTATCAAAGAGTAATGTTTTCTTACTTCTATACTAATATAGATACAGCTAGTTAACAATGACCTAATAACTCAATAACCTAAACAATCATATAATTATGATGGGCTATTACAGTTCCTATCATTACAGTGTGATTGCAATGGGCATTGCAGCCATTATCATTACAGTGTGGTTATGATGATAATTGTAGTAATTATCATTGCAGTTTGATTATGATGGGCATTGCAGTTACTAACATTGCATTATGATCATGATTGGGATTGCAGTTACTATAATTGCAGTATGATTATGATGGGCACTGTAGTTACTATACTTGCAGTATGGTTATGATGGGAATTGTAGTCACTATCAGTGCAGTATGATTATGATGGGCATTGCAGTCATTATCATTGCAGTTTGATTATGATGGGCATTGCAGTTACTAACATTGCAGTATGATTATGATGGGCATTGCAGTTAATATCATTGCAGTATGATTATGATGGGCATTTCAGTTAATATCATTGCAGTATGATTATGATGGGCATTGCAGTCGTTATCAATGCAGTTTGATTATGATGGGCATTGCAGTTACTAACATTGCAGTATGATTATGTTGGGCATTTTAGTCACTATAATTGCAGTATGATTATGATGGCATCTGTAGTTACTATCATTGCATTATGATTATGATGAGCATTGTAGTCACTATTATTGCAGTATAATTATGATGGGCTATTACAGTTCTTATCATTACAGTGTGGTCATGATTATCATTGTAGTCACTATCATTGCAGTATGATCTCGATGGGCACTGCAGTTACTATCATTGCAGTATGATTATGATGGGGATTGTAGTCACTATCATTGCAGTATGATTATGATGGGCACTGTAGTCACTATCATTGCAGTATGATTATGATGGGCATTTTAGTCGTTATCATTGCAATTCGATTATGATGGGCATTGCTGTTACTAACATTGCAGTATAATTATGATGGGCACTGTAGTTACTATCATTGCAGTATGAGTATGATGGGCATTGCAGTCACTATCATTACAGTATGATTATTATGGGCATTGTAGTCACTATAATTGCAGTACGATTATGATGGGCATTGTAGTTACTATCATTGGAGTCATTATAGCTTGAAAACAAGATATGTAGTAAAAAAACCAACTATATCTATAGATTTGCTGGCAATCTGCACTAATTTTTTGTAACAAATTCACACTTGAGCTCGTAGAGGGTCGTACATCTTGCAGCCAGTGGGCCAAATGCAGCCTATCTGACAGCAAGATGCAGCCCATCTAATGTAACTACCAATATCTTCATTAGCTTTACACATATTTTATTTGAATATAATTGATTTAAACTCTATTTGGATTGCTTTTGTATTAATGTTAAATAACCCAACATGTTTATTAGACTGACAAACTAACTTTTACCATCACTGTAAAAAAAATAATAATAATATGGCCCTATTAGGCTTTTCACTTACGCAGTATTTTTTTTAACATAGATTTATTTGTATGTCCCTATGTGCCTTTGCATTAGGCAAGTGTGCATCCCCTCAGGCCTAGCATTATCACCCAGCTATTATTGTACCTACAGTGTGTCAAAAAAAATTATCCTTAAAAAAAAAAAAGTAACATGCACATATCATCTTGAATATGTCTAATACTTGAAATGTTGTATTAAGAGAATTGTGTATATATTTTACATCATTTTCTGTCTCATGTAAAGAGACTCTTGCACTAGTGCTCCTTACAACCCTACAATTTAGGGATGTGGGGTCCCATCATTAGTATGTAGAGCAACCTCTGGTAGAGACACTGTGGGGAAGGCACAGTTCTAACCCATGCCTCCAACTGTCCCACTTTGCGCAGCCAGTCCTGAATTTCAAAATCTGCCCCGCTGTTCCTTTAAACTCTACCTCTGTCCCGCTAGCTAATCTAGTATAAAGAATCTTTAAAATCTGACTTTGACTGCTGTTTAAATCTAATTAGATAAACATTATCTTATATATCATTACACAACAGCTATTCACCCTTTTGCTTTGAAGAAAGCATTAAAACATAGAGAAATATTGTCATCTGTATGAATTAATTTGCTTTTTATTATTTCTGTGCATCAACAGTATGCTTTTTACATAACAAAACCAAAAATACAAACATATGCAGCTTTTCTGTCAGCATCCATGTAATTTATTGTGTCAGTTCAGGAATACTGACAAAGTGAGAATTAATTTTGTCAGGTGTATACATCTGTCTCTCCAAGAGATTGGTATATTGCTTAACACAGCGCTCTATATGTAGAATTCCCAGATGCAGTTCTGACATGTTAGTGGAAGAACTTAGATGGCTCTATCACCATAGCTACTTAATGACCCAAATTAAGAGGGCATTCGTCTAATCCTTCTCTCTGACATATTATAAATCACCCGCAAATCTACTGAGAACTACCCTTCAGATGTCCTATATCAGGATCCTTAGCTAAAATACTATGCCGTTTTCTTAAGTTTTTGCAGATAAAAAATTTGATGCAGTGGAAAACACGTAGAATTTTCCTCATTTGAGACAAAGGGGCGGGGTCATGTGACATCATGTGACCCTGCGAGATTGAACTCCAGCCTATACTGTAAAGTCTAGACGTGACCCCCCAAAACTGGGCTGACCTACAAATTAGCCACTGTTGGAAATTATGACACAGGTTTCTAAATATATATATTCATCACATGTATTCTTTCACTGTTACCATTGCTGCTGGAAGGCAGTTCCATTCATCCACAACCCTATAACTTTCTGATATTACTTTTAAACCTTTTGCTTCTTTAATTTAAGACTATGTCCTCTTGTTGTGGTATTTTTTTCTTCTTTTAAATATATTTATCTCCTTTAAAGTGTTAATTTTTTGTATTTAGATGTTTCTATCATATCCCCCCATCTCGTCTTTCTTCCAAGATATACATTTTAAAATCATTTAACCTTTCCTGGTAATTTTTATCCTGCAATCCATGGACCAGTTTAGTAGCCTGTCTCTGAACCCTCTCCAAAATAGCTATATACTTCTGGAGGTCCAGTAATTTGTCTTGATGTCCAGGACAGCAACTGGAAGCAAAAATACTTGAAAGTCTACTAATTAAAAAGAATTGCAAGGAAGTACCCAAATTTTTCCATCTCAGCTACTTTGGCCTAAAGTTTTAAATTCCCATCCCATTTCACTTCAATTCTCTCTTTATTTAGTAGACCATTTGTTATATTATTGCGTGGGCAAAAGTTCTCTAAGTAAGAACATATATAAAATAAAAAGGTGCAAAAATCAACCAAAAGAAGTGTTGAACGACCTAGCCAAATCCATTTCAGCACTTACAGCACATACGGCTTTTAAACATGACTTCAGAGATTGTACCCTTTTTCCCTATACGTTGCCGATTTTACACAAAACCTCCATAATTTTTACCAAATTTGCCACTTTTAACACATCTCCATCTGCAGTTTCATTTTTTAGTTTAGATAATGGTGTAGTTTAGATAGCCTGTCATAATTTGCAAAAGAATAGCTTATAAGGTATCCATAGTAACAGGGAAATCTAACAGTCTTTCATTAGACGTACTGACTTTCTCAAACGTCTAATCGCTACGAACATGCTATACTTACAGTTTGTATTTTTTGACTGATTCCCGAGCAAAAAGAGGCCTGCGAAGGAAGCTTTTACGTATCTAGGTCAATTGAGGATACATAAAAGATCCCAAAACAACCAAGCAAATTAATATTGCAATGTCTTGCGAAACTTTACTTTCGCAGATGACTGAATTAGAGAGGGGCTAAACTATTCATTAGACAGAAGGTCACTTCTGTCTGTTTACAAAGACATCCCATGGAGCACTGTTCAAAGAAATCCATGTTTCAGAACTGTTTTTTCCGTGAGAGGAAAATTGTTGGGCGGCATCTGTGAACTCAGCTCCAGTGGGGAAGGAGATAATCATCTCCTCTCTCACGGTTGGGTGTGGGCAGCGTGATTGACATGCACACATAACAATGGCGGTAGAAAGATCATTGCTAGATTGTATGACGAAAGTCCATAGTCTTTGCTGTGACAAAAACTTGCGGTGAATAACTTTGTTTATCTTTACAAAATAGGTGTGCCATTCAATTTATACTTTAATCGAGGCAGAGGCGGTCATTCTGGGGAATTTACTCAGCCATGCTTTGACATAAAAATATTACAGTTCATCTACATATAGACAAAAGCTAGAGTTAGCTATTTCTCTTAAACATGCCGTTACTGATAACATGAAAGGGAGAAAAATACACCAGCGTTTTCAGCCAATCAGAATATAGTTAGAATTAAATTCCTGGTCACTGACCAAAACAATGGCTACACAAACACAGACCAATGTCAGCCCTCTGTGTGGTCTAAAATACAGATGTCTTGGAGAACAGCGGAAGTTCAATACAACTGACTACTACAGGTAAAACTGTTTTAACATGCATGATTCAGCTTATAACATGGAGATCCAGTGGTTCCAATGGAGCCATCAGCTCATCTTTTATAGCTATAACTTCTGCATTAAATAGACTGTCTGGTGCCCAAAATGCATATTTTACATTTTGCATTGCTTAAAATATAAAAAACGTACAGTTAGATGAATTTGTGAAATTACACCAGTTTGCAAGAAACCAGGACTGCCCACACTAGCAGTACTAGTAAACGAATACTTCATTTTTTTGCTGCAGGAACCAATGAGAATAATTTCATTTAAATTAATAGCATATCCTGTTTCTCTAGTATTGTCATCAGAAAATGTGTTGCACTGTTAAAAGAGCCTACTGTGTACAAAAGCAAGGTCAATTTGGGGTCCACGGAATGTGTTCTATTCCAGCAGCACAGGAAGTGACTAACTGAAACAAAAGATTTATATTCTTGGTGTCTAAATAATCAGCACCTGTAGTACACATGCAGAGTAATCACGGGGGGAGGGCTTGAGCTAAACATTAAAAATGTGATCTATGCAAAAAGATCTTGGCACTGACATCACAATCCCGCTAAGATCGCGATGTGAGTTCATTGCTCGTGAACCCCAATTTATAGCAGTACTAATGACATTTAGCACTAGTTAACATTTTAATAATGATTTGCGTTATTACCGCTTTTGTAAAACATTTTGTTCCACACAAACAGAGCTCTTCCTTCACATACATGCCAGCAATTTTCTCGAATGGAATTGGATGTCTGCTATGCTAGACTTCTACTTCTGTACGCAATAAAATGATTGTAAGCTGACAGTGGTTAAATATTTCGGAAGATAAGATGGCAACAATGTACCCATTAACAATTACGCATGCTGTTGTTCTGAAAGTAATGAGCGTGCAAAGTATTGTCGACCCTAAATATTTGGTTATTGCATGTAATAGATCCTCAGTAGAAACATAATGTGACATTGCCAAAAAGGCACATTATGCACATATAATAACGTATATTTACATTGTTATAGGGAGCTGCTTCCAATCCAACTACCGTATTTGCTCGATTATAAGACAACCCTGATTATAAGACGACCCCCAAACTTTGGATATTCCTTTAGGAAACAAACTAAAAGCCTGAATATAAGACTACCCTATAGGAAAAAAGTTCAACTTGTATATATTAAAATGTAAAGTGCTTTTTAATAAAAATGATGATATAAAAAAATGCATTTCTTTTTTTTTTTCTTTTTATGTGCCAATGCTGCCTCTCTCTTTCCCTCCCCCAGCGTTGTCTCTCCCCCCCCCCCTTAGTGTTGTCTGTCTCTCCCCCAGCGTTATCTCTCTCCCCCACCCTCCATTTATCTCTCTCTCCCCTCCCTTTGTGTCTCTCTCCCTCCCTCTGTGTGTCTCTCTCCCTCCCCTTGTCTCTGTCTCTTTCCCTCCTCCCTCCCCTTGTCTCTGTCTCTTTTCCCCCTCCCTCCCCTTGTCTCTGTGTCTTTCCCCCCTCCCTCCCCTTGTCTCTGTCCCCCCTCCCTCCCCTTGTCTCTGTCTCTTTTCCCCCTTGTCTCTCCCTGGTGGCTAGTGGGGGCAGCCGGGGGATGTCTGCATGATAGTGCAGACATCCTCCATGCTGCCCGACACTTCCGTCTATTATGATGGAAAGCTGGACGCGCAGACATCCCCCCGGAAGGACCCAGCTTCACCATAGAAGTCCCTGCGATCGTACCGGGCGGCAGGGGAGGTAATATTATAAGACGACCTCGAATGTAAGATGAGGGGTCTTTTTCAGAGCTTTTTCTGAAAAAAACCTTGTCTTATATTCGAGCAAATACGGTAAATGATTTGGAAGAAGCAGAACTGAACTGTTTCAAAACAGATGCTTAATTCTCATGAGAGTTTATGAAGTTTTAACAAAAGAAATTTTGCAAATGTCTTGAATCCGTAATTTATTCTCTTGGTATTTTAGCAATAAAGTTGTAAGGAATAAAGCAACAACAGTAATAATATTTTTTTTTAGATGTATCACAGCTAACATTGATTTCTACGGGGGATTAAATCTTGAAGTGGTAAATAGTCCATATTTTTCATTTTGGTTTATAATGTTTAGGTGATATTTTATCACTGATATGGTTTTCCTGTGCTGCGGTGTTACTTTATAACCTGTTTTTCTCTCAGGCTGAGGTTGCCATCACTGGACAGGAAGACATTTTTGAAAACAGTCTGGGATTCTTGGCGTTCGGTTTATAGACTTTCGGATTATAGAATAGCAATAGAATTACATGTATTCTATAAACCGAAAGTCTATAAACCAAACGTCGTTATGTCCTTATGTAATACATGCAATACTATTGGCTTTCTATAAACCGAACTAGAGTCCCCATTCATAAGACATTCTTAGGAATGGGGACTCTAGTTCGGTTTATAGAAAGCCAATAGTATTACATGTATTCTATAAGCCGAAAGTCTATAAACCGAACGACGTTCGGTTTATAGACTTTTGGTTTAGAGAATACATGTAATTCTATGCTATCCTATAAACCGAAAGTCTATAAACCGAATGTCGTTCGGTTTATAGACTTTCAGCTTATGGAATACATGTAATACTATTGGATTTCTATAAACCGAACTAGAGTCCCCATTCATAAGAAATTCTTATGAATGGGGACTCTTTTTCGGTTTATAGAAAGCCAATACTATTACATGTATTCCATAAGCCGAAAGTCGGGTCCCCATTGACCCCGAACCCGGACTTTTTTCCGAAGTTCGGCCGAACCTGCCGAACCCGAACATCCAGGTGTCCGCTCCACACTACTAACAATTACTATCAAATGTTCCATGTTATGCTCTCAGCAGCACTTTTTTGTTTAGACATTATGCCACATACCTCCCAGCTTTTGCTCCCCTCAATGTGCAGATCAGCTGGGGTCAGAGCTTGGGAGTTCAAGTCTCACTCAAACTGACAGCTAATGAAAATTGGGAGAATGGGATTGCAGTCCAAAATTATGACTGTGCCGCATAAAGTGAGACAGCTGAGGAGCATGCTGCCAGGAGTCTCACACTATTTTAACATCTGACTTCCTGCCTGGTAACGTCAGTCACCTGCATGAAAGAAAATAAAATATAAAATTACACCACAGCGCTATAAAATGATACATGTAAACCAGGGACATTGGGAAATACATACCAAAATAACATCCCATCACTATAAAACAAATAGAAGGAAAGGCAGAATATAAAAATAGTAACTATAGATGTTAAACAGTTGTATACTACAGTAATAACATTAAAAAAATAACACAATAAGCAGACAGTAATAAAAAGTGAAAGCCACAACAAAGTGTATTTATACATTGGCTCTCAGCTTTTAAAAACAAATGGAACTTTTGAAAAGTGTCCTATTTGGACATTTGGCAGCAATAAGTAGCACTGGAAATGTTACTGCGACTTTAGGTATTAAAATTAAAAAAATAAATAGTATTCCCCCCCCCTCCCCCCCCCCCCCCCCAAACTTGGAGCCAAGAGAAAAAAATAAAAATACATCAATACTTACAAATTAAGTTAGATGTGTTTTTCTCACCAACCAAATTTAAAATGTTTAATCGAAGGCATAGTCTGGTGTACACACTTTCTCTATATCTATATCCCTTTCAGACTTCTTATCTCTGTTTATGCAATGCTGCCTCAGTTCTTCTTACATAACTATCAGCAATTTTGCTCTCATGCCAAGATCCTTTGCAGTGTGAGATTCTGTCTTTGGCTTGTATTCCAGCGGTACCTCTGCCAGTAATTTCTGCTCCTTCCTGTTTTTTCATCTCATGCATTTCTTGGTTAGTTAATGTTAGCCTTATGTTCCTGTTCTTTCTTGTTTACCTCCTATTATTTTGTTTATTTTTAAATGCCTTTTTCCAAACGTCATAATCTTTGCCACTCTTCCTTCACCATTTTCTTCTGTTTCTTCTTTTTTTTTTTTTTTTATGTTATTTCAGTATACTCTGTACCAGTATTGTATTATATACCGGACCTGTTATTTTACGGACAGATGGTACAAGTATCATTAAAGGGGCCTTTTTTTTTTATATATTGTCCATGTTCTTAATATTTGTGAAATGCACTAAATTGTACTTAAAAACTATTTACAGTTCTCCTGTGGTTTTACACTGAAAGTAATTACACCGGGGCTTCTAAATACAGTAACATCCAATAAGGAGCTCTTGGAGATAGAGGCAGGACTGTTGCTATAACAACAGCAATACATCTACAGTTACAATTCTAGGCGATAGGAAAAATTGAGAAAGAAACTGATATATGTTCCATTACTTATTTAAGAATATATTATCTTTTTCGGACACTGCAGGAGGAACTGCTCATTTTTCTTGATAAAGCAAAACCGATCTCACAAACAACTGACCCTTACTTGATCTTTATTTTACCTGGTACATAAAGTGACAGATATGAGTGGAAATAGCGTTAATATATATCTGCATATCTACATTCAATATATTCATATTCAAGCTATTTGAACAACTCCCACTTTTTGAATAAATAATAATTTGTTTTTTTCATCCCTGTCCTGTCTGGGAGAGTCAGGGTGGTTTTATAACGATATGTAAGGACAATTCTAACTATGGGTCAGGTGAACTGACTGAACACTTGAGTCCTTTATTTGAGACTCCTTTTTAGAGTGTTGCAATGACTGCCTAAGATTCGAGCCTCTGTCTTTTTTTTCGGGACAACAGTATTTGGGACTGCAGTCGCGATCTGTGCACATGCATACTAGCGCGGTCAGATTGAGAGACAGCGCCACCAAATATTTACGGTAGCGCTGTCAGTGTGAGTGGCTGAATGCACAGTATCACTGAAACTCGAGCTCCCAAGCTCTGCCCCCGTTGTCCAAAGGGCAAAAATTGGGAAGTATGGTTTTACATAACAGAATTAAAAAAAAAAAAAAACATTTATAACCCTTCTGTGCACGCTAATATAAACTTGGAAAGCTGGTAGTAGTAAAGCTGGGTGGGATTACCCCATTCTGTCGCTGTCAGCCAATAGTGGGTTTAAAGCACACAACGGTGACATAGGAGACAGCAAAGGTCCTAAAGATCACAACGAGTACACTGAAAATAAATGTGATTATTGTATGTATCAACGACAAGACAGGGGTGACATCAGGGGAGGTGTTTGCTACTTGCGGAAGGTGGATGGTCACAGTGGCAGTACAAGGATACCGTTGTCTGTGGCGAGGTCTGTACAATCTATAGGCCATCATTAAATTGTCCATTACAAATGGACTCCATGGGCAATGTTGGTGATAATGCCATGTAATCGATCCTGTGCCGCAGATCACCTGTTACAGAAAAGTGGTAAGTACATCTTATTTTAATATGACTCATAAACTATTCATTGGCTAGTCCTAGATGATTCATTAGGAATACATTACAATGGATTTTAGGTTATATACTGTATCACCTAAACATTGCCTATACTGTTCCTGTAGAGAAAAAAAAACAATGATTGAATATGATCTACATAGCAAAACAGCAAGAAAATGCCTACATTATGAGAAAAATGGGTTTTAAATGTGTATCCTGCTTATGACATCACCTGTGGCCTGATATGCGAATTACACATTTCCAAAATCAAGCCACAGGTGATGTCATAAGCAGGAGACAAATTTAAAACACATCTTTCTCCTAATTTAGGAATTTACTTGCAAGTTTGACTAACACAATGTATAGATCATTTTCAATCATTTTTTTTTTAATTCTCTAAGTCCTCAGTAAACTCAGTGTTTAGGTGATAAAGTCTCTTTAACTGAGAAATGTACTGTTACTTTTATTCTAACTTTTATCATTATTGTGTATGCAATTGTCATAGGAGAGATAAGAGTTCTGTATATGGAGAAACGACAGCAGTCGAATCGTCTAACCTGTGCCGTATGAGCAATTTTACCTTTTGTGGAGAAAAAAAACTAGGACATATCTACTCTATTATCACTAAAACAGACACCCTATGTTTGCATTCTATACTTCTTTATAATGTCGTTCCGTCCATACCACATGATTTATGGTTATAAATTCATTTCTCCATTCTCATTTATTATAGCGTGTCATATTATATCAATGCTGCACTTAATCATATTCTGTCTGCATATTAATGGTAGCAAATATGATACCTGTGTTGAGCTAGCAGTGGGAACTATAGAAGTATTTATGTTTAACGGCTGAGTGCTCCGATGGCAAAGTCACAGAAGAACTTGGAATTTATTTCCAGTCTCGAGTAAAATCAGCTTTATTTAAATTTACTTGGGCTGGTTTCCAGATCGTACCATGCTTCATATATTGTTGAAGTGAGATAATTATCTATGTGTTGGCAAAAACAAAACAAAAAAAAAACCAAGAAAAAAAAAAACAATGCTATGGCTTTGCTGGGGCTCATTTGTTTGTGCTAATTTATACATAAACATGTTTTGTAGAAGCACCTTTAATTAGTTAACAAACTAAGAGAGGTGCAAGACAGTATAGTGTGGGAGCTGGGGGAGCGAGGAAATTAAATATGAAACATGGTTCCCAAAAAATATACACTTCTGGTCAAAAGTTTGGGGTCACTTAAAAATGTAAGTGGAATAATACATCAAATGAGTTGTGAATTGGGCAGGAAAAATACAGCCAAGATGTTTACAAAATTAGAATTAATGATTTTTATTCTGAAGAAAGTCAGTTTTGTTGGTTCTTCAATCAGCACAACAGTTTTTAGCAGTGTACTAAATTAGAAATAACTTTGCAGACATTGTTAATGTTGTAAATACCTATTGTAACTGATTCTTTAGGATATATATATATATATATATATATATATATATATATATAACTATTTTGATGTATGTTTTCATGGAAAACAAAGACATTGTTAAATGACCGCAAACTTTTGAATGGTAGTGTATCTTATAAATAAATGCTTGTATATATTTTTAATAGTAATACAATGATCATTGTTATTACTTTGATAGTTTTAGACTTGGATATTCTTAAAAAGTATTCCTAAAAGTTAATCCTTTCAAGTCTTCAGTATAGAACGGTGGCCAGCTATTTCTGAACTATAACTAATGTAAACTCTATGCTATGCTAAAAAAGATTTTTCAGAAATATGGGATTTGTAGTTAAGCAGCAGCTGGAGGGCTACAGTTAGACACCTAGGATAGCGTACCCCCAACAGTGCCAATTTTGGGGGTCTTTTCTGGATATTGGTAGTGCTTAGTTGGACAGCGGGTTTTCAGCACTGCTATCTCGTTGTCTCGATTTCATTCTCCATTGTCTGAGACACCTGGCAAGGCATACTGTGCATGCGTCGTACGGCATGCCGCTTCAGGTAAAGTGCTAGCGTGCATGCGTCGGAACTCTGACACTTGACCTCCCAAGCTCCGCCATCCAGAATCCCGATTCACCATAGGCAGAAGTTGAGAGGTATGAGGTGGAGTACATAAAACTAGGATCAGACCTGGGGCGGAGACACCATTTTATATGATACTGCATGACCTCACCCTGCAAGCTTGACACTACAAATATGTGAATTTATGACTGTAGTCTCTAAATTTGTGCATTTGAGGAAAGTATATGCACAATAGACCTATTGTCCTGCTTTTGAATAAGACTGTGTACTTAATTATCTTGATTTTACTGGTGATTCCAGTCCATGGTGGCAGACATGTTTGCACTGTAACCTAGCTGGTCTAGTGTACAGAACAGAGCCAATGCCTAATCCTTATTTGGTCTACTACTTTTCCTATCTGACAGATGCTTAGCCCAGCCCAAGAAAAATTTGTGCAACGTTAGATAATTATTCCGCATGTATCAGGATTTGACTCCAATGTTTCTCCCGCTGAATCATATTGTCTCATGATCTGATTCCTACAATATTCCTGCTTGTGTGCTGTTCTTACAAAAATAAAAAGCTGACCCTAAGCATCATTATGCATACAAAACAAAACAAAAATTGCCGGATGTGGTACCAACACATTATAATTATTGTCAATATCATCTGGATGCTTCTAACAAAATAAATAATGGTAATGAATTGCAGGGGAAAATAGATTATCCATTTTACTGATGGATCTTTCAAAACATGGGCTGGCTCCTTGCATGAACACCTGTCGTGTATTTCTCTAAACAGACCCACATAGGAGGTTTCTTTGTAAAGAAAACAAAAAAAAAAATGGAGACTGTGCTATTGCATTGATAAAAAAAATAATAATAATTTGATTACCTGGTATAATTATAGGCTTATGAAGGACATTGTTGTTATTCTGCATCATTGTTTTATTTCGTTAGAGTGAAGTGTTTGAGCATCTGTTTTATTTATCGAAGTAAAATCAGACAAGCAGTGCTACTTCATTCATCGTGTGTTAATGGAACTTATTGCTGGTGTTTAGAACAATAGAGAGATAAGAATGGAACAAATTACTGTCCTCCTTGTTCGCCTGCTGTTGATTTGCTGCCTCTCACCGTGCATGCTTTGGAAAACGTTGCAGGCAAAATTCAAAGAATACAAAAATGAATGGTCCCTGTTTTTTTAGCATCAGTTATGTAACTAGAGGTTTTGCATAGTTGTCAACAGTCCTGAATTTGCAGAGGCAGTCCTGTTTCACAGACATTTTTGCAGTCTACACGAGAAGATATTAGTTCTGGATTCTGTACCAGGATCGAATGCAGTCATGTGATATCGTGAAGCTTAACATAAGCCCACAGAATTTAACCCTAACGACCAAAGCGCCAATCCATTGTCTTTGTGATCAGGAGTCAGGAAGATACAAGCAGAGACCCAATCACGGTCTCTACAGATCCTGTGGGTTCCTGCTGACATGGAAGTTTGGGCACTCAAAGTGGTCTCGTCTGACAGTGAGGACCACGCTGCAAGTGCTTCCAGCAGGATTCATACACAGCTCATCCCAAGGAGCCAAGATGAGCTGTTAGATTCAGGATGTTTAGCTGTAAAATCAAAGGGGGGGGGGGGGAACGTAACCCCTTCCCACCTGTAGGACGCTTTATGCCATCCTACAGACTTTTAGGCACTGAAAAGTAGGATGGCATAGAAGGTCCTACAGGCGGGAAGGGGTTAAGTTTTCCTCATCCCACTTTTGCATTTATAGCTCTTTCAGGTGGCAGACATTTTTAGACACTTGGGTGAGAGCATCAGTTCTTTCTTCATCTGACCCAGGATGTCAGCCCCCTGATCCAGCTATATGCAGGCACGAAGGCGCAATAAGGTACTTTTAAAAGATTTTTCGTTAAAGCATTAAAATGCCTACACTTGATTTCAATTAAACATAACTACATTTTTTTTTCTGACAGTTGTCCTTTGTGTCGGCCCGACATTTTGCATGCTCAGTTATGCACAGCTGCTGCAAAACAAATAGCATACTTCTCCCCAGTTAACATCTGCAAAATGTGAATGTACAGTGAACAAATGCAAAAGGTTAGTTTTGAAGGAAAGTAATACAAAAAGTAAAAAAACAAAATGGTTTGAAGCAAGCATATTTTATTTTTAAAGACTCAGCGTTAATACATTTTTTTTTTTTCGAATTGGAAAGGTTCTTTCAAAAGGGGCACTAAACCTTGTGAAGCAAAAGATTAAACATACAGTGCCACCTCTCTTATGTAAACCTTACATGTATTTTTAACGGTTCATGTGGGATGCTGCTCATATCTTTCTCCCAGCAGAGTTGATCTGAGTGCTGTACGATCTGCAAAGTGTTGACTGTCCCAGTGCTGAGAGAGAGCAGTGATCTCTGCCTGGGGTCTGGAAAGTGCTGACTGTCTCGCTCGTGCCGAGAGAGACCCTTATGTTTTTTATTTTTTTTAAGTAATCAGCAGAGAATACTAAATGGATGTGTGTCTTTTAAAAAATAATGTCAGGGTTTAGTCCCTCTTTAAATATTTTAATTACCTTGTTCTATAGTTTCTTTTTCTCTGAATATTTTCCCCTCCCCACTTCACATTGATTTTGAAAGCTCTGTGTATTATAATCCTCCCGTCTCTCGATTGCATCATGCATATTAACCCCTTCACACTTGTTGGTCATTCTATACCGTCCTAAATGCCAGGTCTCAAATACCTGCAGAAGGGCAGAGAATGTCCTTAGCGTAACATTTCATCATGACCCTCTGCGAGGACCCGGGCCGCGGATCCAGCTGTGCCATGTTGACTTGGTGAGTCAAATGGATAAAAAGTGGTAGGCGTGCTGAAAAAAAAAAAATGCTGTATAGACCAGTAAAAAGTATATTATATCATTTTAATCAATGGATAAACATAAATAATAAAAACACATATACACATAGAAGTTACATGGGGTAGAATGTTTCAGTAGAACCTTGTTTTTAAAAACTGGAGCCCTGACGCGTTTTGCCATCAGGCTTCTGCCGACACTATTTGCATGTGGATGGTAGATTTGTGCACACTCTTCTCAGAGATGGATGTGTACATGGAATGATGAGTCGTTCCACCAACCTACGCATGTCATTGTACATTTTTGCATATATATATCCTTAAAGATTGTTTTTCGCTTGGGGTGTGCAAGACATTGCTCTTATTTCTCTGCACAATCTAAGCAACACTCAAAGTAAGTAATTTCGCAAAATGGCGCCAGGCCCGAACTTCCGGTCTCATGATAACAGGAAGAAAAAAGATAGTGTTTGGTGCTTTAGTTCTTCATGACCAAAGCACCAATAAGCGTGAAGGGGTTACGGTTCTATAGTCTCTCCTGATAACGACTGACACGAGTTTGTAAATATTGACATTACTGTGCACATTACATTAAATACAGTCTCTTGATTCATAACATAATTATTGACAATTAGTTTCCAATGTGAGTGTTTTGCGCAGTCTTTATTAGATAGGGGAAAAAAAACATAAACAAAATGCTTAGCAAAATGGGTTACTGGTAATTACTGAGCAAGTCATGCAAAACAAATCTTGGATTATATATGTGAGGCTGTTTAGCAGGTTTGTGTGTGATGAAAGGCCATTGCAACACAGCAGAGAATACACCATGCTCTGAAAGATCTGACCCAACTCATTTCATGAAGAATCACAGTGAGATTCTGAGGGCAATGTCTGTCAAGTAGACACAAATGTATTGTGTTGTGTATTTGCAATTCGTTAGCACTTTGAGGCAACAGATTGTGCTGTAGTGCAATGTACTGTATAAATACTTGGCTTTTGAGAGTTTAAAAAAGACACACAATGATTAGCCCCCGTAGGGAATAAAAACCCAGGCTCCTGCAGATAGGGCTTTGGCTGGAGAGTGTTTCCTGGCTTGTAGATGTTCTATGTAGCTGGTAAAAAAAAAAAAAAAAAATGGCTGAGGTGGCAATCCAATTTGTGTCTTGCTATGAAAATCACACATTTCCCGTCCCAAAGCTCATTTGCATTTATAGCCGCGTGTGATGTCATAAACAGGAGACACCACAGAGACATGTAAAACATATATGTTTTTTATGTATTTACATGCAATTTTGCAAACACAACACATAAATCAAGTTATATATATATAGATTGTTTCTCTACATTCAGAGTATGAGCAATGGTTATGTTGACAGAGTCCCTTTAACTGTCCCCTTAAAGACAACATCTGAGTGTGAATTATAAATTCCCTTTTGCAATCCATAATGATCATATTCGGTCTTGCCCATCACCAAGCTGTAAAATGCATGGAAATAAATACATATTTTGTAGGATCTTCTTTATTATTAATCCTAAACACAGCGTGAAAGAAAGACATAAAGAAAATCAACACAGTATAGCAGGAGAGTATATTTAAAGGAAGAAAAACTACCACAACAAGAGGACATACTGTAAAATTAAAGAAGAAAGGGTTTAACAGTAATATCAGGAAATATTCCATTACTGAGAGGGTAGTGGATGCATGGAATAGCCTTCCGGCAGAAGTAGTAGAGGTTAACACAGTGAAGGAGTTTAAGCATGCATGGGATAGTTAAAAGGCTATCCTAGCTATAAGATAAGGACAAGGACTCATTTCGAAGACTAGATGGGCCTAATGGTTCTTGTCTACCGACATATTCTATGTTTCTAACTCCAGAGTATATGAGCATGTGTGTGCTGAGTCTTTTTGTCTGGCTGTGGAATATATTAATTTTACTGGTAATTGTTACTAAACTAATATCCATGTTGATTAACTCTTTTCATGGAGCGATGGGGGAGCCTTAAGGCAGGGGTGAGGAACCTGCAGCCCTCCAGATGTTGCAGGACTATATTTCCCATAATCCTCTGCCAGCCTCTTGGATTAAAGAGCATTATAGGAGTTATGTAGTTCATCAACAGCTGGTGGGACGCAGTGAAACAGCCTGTAAATATGTCAGTACATCCAGTATATTCTAACAGAACACAAATCGCCCTTTTCCGAGAAAAAGACTGTAGGGCTCAGGGCTGGCTAAATGAACTCACATTTATATATAACACTTAATGTTAAAAAAAAAAAATTAAAAAGGAGATAAAAATTACACAGCAATTCATTAAGACCTAATAATTATCAATTTTGTTATGTTTAGTATTTTATTTCCTTCCCAGCTCTATAACTTTGCCTGGCTCGAACAACAGATGGGGCACATCAGCATTAATGATCCTGTAGGAGAAAGGAACACATGTACATAGTAACAATTTCTTTCTTGGCAGCTGAAATACGTAATTGAATTTCTTTTCCTTCTCTAATCCACTGCTGTTTAAACTGTCAAAATTGCTATTTTTTCCCCCTCCTCTCCTCTCCTCTCATTCCCTAGCTTTAAATTTGAGTGCTCAAATAATTTTAACAAACCCCAAAAAATCTTTTTTAAATACCACAAATCAAGTTTTTTGGGAAGGATCAATTGGCACATCATGGTTCATTTTTGCTACTGTGAGAGGGTTTATGTGGCTTGCGGCATGTGGCTTTTTTCTGTTTAATATGAGTCAGAGGATGTAATTTCAGAGTCCTAGACAATGGCCTAAAAAAAAAATGTCTTAATAGTTTTAATTTGAATGTGTAAATAAAATGTAGATACTTTAGGTACCTTCAGGAAAATGTGTTAGTGTGTTGCAGGAGATAAATTTGTCGCTGGGGCAATTTTAAGCCATCGATGTATCATTAGTGAGCAAGGACTCTTTAAGAATAATGAGTCGAGCAGGGCCAATTACAGGGAGTAGGGGCAGAATTAGGCTTGAAAAAAAGATTAGTGATAGCATCTCAAACTAGTCTGACCTTTTACATGGTATTTATTGAGGAGCAGCTCACAAACTCTTTAGCTCACTTATGGTGAATTGCCTAATAATAAAAGTATTGTACATCCAAAATAATCCAGTAAAGTCTCCTCTGCACAAGGGATCCAGCATCCCAGATGTATGTCTCAGCCGTCTATGGTTGGGAATGGTGGTCAGTTGCTCATTAATGTTAACTCATTACCACCCTGCCTTTCTCTGTCCATTGCCCTTCCAGGTTTAATTGAAGTGGAAGGGGCATCACAAGTGGTTGCAGAAATGTGTGAGGTATCAAGGACATAATATATACAGTACTTGTTATAGTCTATCAATAAACAGTATGGCCTGTGTTCACTCAGTTTGTTGGTCATATACAACATGGGAACCTGTTGTTTAAAAGCAGTTATATACGATGTAGTTAAACAAATTACATTTTTGATAAAAACAAAATTGACATAACAATTAGTGAAAATAGTTTACCCAACACTCATATACTGAGGAAATGTGTTCCTGATGACAAAATGAAATCCAACGCATTTCACGTTGCCTCTGAGAAATGCCAGTGTCTGGTGAACCTATGTCTTGGTTTGTAGTACTCTTGTGGCTGCCGGTAATTACTTTTTGTTAGCGGAGGTAAATGGACTTTAATGGAAATATGGACATATAATGTTTGGATGAATGAAACCAATAACCTCTATAAGGTAGGGGATCATTGTTGGCCAGATTTGTTTGTTCCTGCCCAGAATCCTTTGCAGTGGTGGTAGCGCTGTTTGGTGTGTGTAGGGCTGTGTTTGAAATTGAGTGGGTAGCGGAGGCATTCTCAGTTTGTTACTAAGATAGGACCTCACTCTATTTTATCTTTTGCCCCATTCATAAAGCACAAGCTAGACCAAGTGTTCCCCAACATTTTAGAGATCATAACCCACTTGCAATATTTAATAAAGTATCATGCCCCACCACTCTACATGTCTAACACTTTCCTGCACTACGGGCACTATTTTTAAGTGTACCACCGAGTATGTGGTGTATTACCTAAAATGCCAATGTGGCTTAGGCGATGACGGGAAAGCTAAACAGTCATTCAAAGATTGAATTACTGATTACCGGAGGGACAGAGCTTTCGGAGGTTGAGTATCAGCGCTGGCGTATACAGCTGCACATGCTCGGTAATCAGTCTCTGGTGTCTTTCTTCTGCAGGGTAGGGGTCTCCAATTCCAATGTCCATCTGAGCTCAATGGGACAGTGGGATTGCCTTCTGAAATCGGTACTCTCCTGCACAAAGGTTGACAGAGGCTATTTAAGCAATGTGTAGCACATATCAAGGATCTTGTATATTCAGATTTTTTCCCATCTGTAGGATGTTCTATGCTGTACTACTTTTCAGTACATAAAACTTAGTAGGGCGGCATAGACCGTCCTGCATGTAAGAGCTCTTTGCGGCTCCTGTGCGAACTTGCAGCGGGGTCTCCACTGCCAGATGAAGCCACTTTGAGTGGTCTCAGTATGACAAACAACTTCCGAACACATATGACATGCAAGAGTATGTGAGATGTCGACAGGGACTCACAGGGTCTTTAGAGACCCTGATCGGGTCTATGCTTGTATGTTCCTGGCTCCCGATCACAAAGTGTCGGGGGGCCAGGAGCACAAAGAAGCCAGTTTAGGCTTTTAAGGAACAAAGCACCATCCGGAGCTATTGAGTTGTTAACGACATTACATTAGTTTTGGTTAAACAACGAAAAACACTTTAAATCTTCACACCTATTGATCTTTACCTTCATTTAAAACAATTATCTAATAGCTGCTTTGCGATTATTTCACGAGAAGAATAACGAATAAGAATGAAAGAAATCGAGGTAACATCTGTAGTCGTTTTAATATTTCATGACATGACAATTAGTAGGAATGCAAATGAAGAGAAGTCATTTTGGAGAAACATTACAATACCTACACCGTTTTAAATCGGAAGATGCTGATATAATGAAACACCAGCTGCGAAATAAACTGATGAATATGCAGATATTATGAATTTTAATATACTACTAGACATGTCAGCAGCATTTTGTGAAAAGCAGCTGTCATGGTTTCAATGGAATTACAAAGATAATGTTGTTTTTCCGATTTTTTTTTCTCCATCTAAGTAAATTAAACTGTTTTCCTTTTTTTTTTTTTTTTTTACCAAGTTTTTTCGACTCAGAGATGCACTCGAACATCCTCAGCTGGGGTCACCATGGTATCAACAGCACGAAGTTTAAGAGAGAACAGGAATTTTGAGAAATGATTAACCTCAACACGGCTCTGTAATTGCGAAACCTACAATTTTGACTAATTTCCTTTTTAATAGGACTACTCGGAATAGTTTTGCCTAATGAGAAATTAATTCAGAGCCACAACAAAACTTTCCTATGCAGGCTAAATCTGTTTAGTAATACTAGAAATCACCTGCTTTTTCAAACATTGGATGCTGCCAACTTTATAAACAATCCATAAAGTCGACCTCCTCTTTCTGTTGAATTCCTGGATCTCTCCTCCTGTATTCAAGTACATTCCCCTATATGATTGTTATAGTACATGTTGTTGTTTTTTTAATTATTTTCTGTGTACACTATAAACCTCTGGGCCATTTACTTTTTTTTTTAAATGTTATACCAACTTTTCGGCTTTTACTCAAATATGTATGTTTTTATCTTAAATTTACCCCACATTTCTTAAAATCAAAAAATAAATACTGGATATACATTTTCCTCCATCAAGTTAATACTGGTGTCAAAATCAATGTTTCTATTGGCATGCCTGTGTCGGTGGTTACGACTACTTTTACCATCGTCCATTTTGTTAATATGAAGCCTTGTGTTATGTTATATTTACCTATGCCGTATATTATAAATGACCTGTGAGACTTACGTTCTAATAGTTACTAACAGTCCTGGATTTAGTGATATTTGAAGGTCCCGTCCCAGCAGGGTATCTGTACAGGGTGAGCTGCAGCTCAATTGTGCAGATCAAGCAGCGTTGTGTGGGATGTCACATAACCTTGTGCCTTTTTGGTCTTGGAACATTGGCAGATCTTGGAACATTGGCAGGTATGTTAATTTTGAATAATAGATGTTGAAAGTGCTTTTGAGAGTTCTTCTCAAGGAAAAATACTTAAAAATGTAAAACCATAATTTTAACAAAATGTAATTAATACCTTATGTAAAAACAAACAACAAAAAAAAACACATAATATAAATATATTTACCGATGAAATCTTTGGAGATTCTTAAGGAAGTGGACACAGTGACATAATTTGCTTAGTGTATCCTATAACTGCCTCTGCGTTTTGCTCATGCGTCATGGTTTTAGTGGGTAAAAGATGCCTGACGCGTTTCACCTGTCTAAGTCGTCTTCAGAAGTTAAAAAAAATGGTCTTTTTCTGTCCATGAATTCAGGATAATTTATTGATTTGTAAACATTTTCTAAATTAACCTCATTGTATCAGGTTTAATATACAAATAAATAAAAAAGTATAGAGAATCCTTTACCATAATTAGAGATGTATCTGTACAAACACCTGAGGAAAGGTCCCAGCATCTCTCACATGAGATGCCAATTGCCTGTCATCCTTAGAGAAGAAATTCTTTCTTATGAGTGATTTAATCGCCCACAGCCGTATTTGTTATAGGGCGCTGAGAAGCTAGTCACAGGGTCTCCCTTGTGTCTTAAAAAGTTGAAGTTGAAGAAGCCTTTAACAGACGAAACGTGTTGGGCATCTTTCACCCACTAAAATCCTGATGCATGATCAAAAACCAAAAAATGAAGATTACTGCTTGTATAGTGCACAGGCTTTTTTTCAGTGTGATCTCATGCAGACATTCTGCATAAATCCCATTTTTTGTATTCAACTCAAGCCCTGCAGCACTGATTATATAGACACTGAGGATGTAAAATGTTGCTTTACTCCTCAACTTGAATACATTACTGTTTGTGGGCTCTGAGTAACCTTGCTATTGTACACAGTGAGATCTCTTCACAGCGCAATACATTGTCTGATGACATAAATAGAGAGAGACAAAATTCCATTTTTTGGAATGAAATTATTCTCATTGGTTCCTGCAGCAAAAAAAATGGCATTACTTTTACTCAGCTAGTGTGGGCAGTCCTGGTTTCTTGCAAAATTCTGTAATTTTACCAATTCATTTAACTGTATGTTTTTTTTATATTTTAAGCAATGCAAAATGTAAAACATGCATTTTAAAGTACTTTTAAAGATGCATTTTTGGCCCTAGACAATCCCTTTATCTTTCCTAGACATATTATTTATTGCATGATATGTCCAACTATAATGGCAAGTAAGTAAGATAACTGATAATTTAAAAGTAATATCTAAGTAATTTATTTTGTCTTGGAAAAACTTTGATTTTTGTTTTATTATATTTTTTTTTTACCTTTTGTCCTTCTGGCCTGGATGAAAAGTTTTTTTTTTTTTTTTTTAATCAATGTGCTGTTTGTCAATCAGTGAATCATGACAAATCCAGATGCAATGTTCTCTTTTGTTATTACTCTGTTATTGTTCATTAACTGGTCTTATTGTCATTTGAAGTGCTTTTTTTTATATATCAAAAGTTTTTCTCAGGCCTCAGTGAATTTTGCTGGCTCAAGTAATTTAACTTGCTCTTCAGATTCATGGATTTATATTTGATGATAATTCAATACATGGCTTATAAATTCAGCTAAACTAGATTAAATATTTATTTGTCGAGCTAATAAAACAGGTTCATTCCTCAATAGTTTGAGATGAAGCAGTAATGTTGAAATATGTTTTAGATGGTGTGGTATACATTTTTATGATTTAATAATGCATCCAAACATCTTTTTATCAAACTTATCCCAATAAACAAAAATTAATTTGTTGAATTGAAAAAGAGACAATCTACTACTGGGTATTAAATGCAAAAACAAAACAAACAATAAATTAAAGGGACAGTCTAGTCCCCAAACTCACTTCGGTGCAAGATGAAGATCACTGCTTGTATAATGCACAGGCTTTTATCCCTGTGTGATTTGATGCAGGCATTCTGTATAAATCACATTTTTAATATTTGACTCAGGCCTTCCCCAGTGATTACTCTGCATGCTTACTGCAGGTGAGGCAGCACTGATTCTATAGACACCGAGGATATAAAGTTTTGTTTTATATAGTCACTTCATGTCCTCCTCAAATTGAGTCTATTGAGTGGCCTATGAGTGACGTTGCTCTTGTACACAGTTGGATCCCTTAACAGTGCAACACATTGTCTGATGACATCACTAGAGAGACATGATATTCCATTCATTTTATTGGCATTATACTCATTGGTTCCTGCAGCAAAAAAAAGGAAATTACTTTTTACTCATCTAGTGTGGGAAGTCCTTGTTTCTTGCAAACTGCTGTAATTTCACAATTTCTTCTAGCTGTAAGTATTTGATATTTTAAGCAATGTAAAATGTAAGACATGCATTTTAAAGTACTTTGAAAGCACATTAATATGCATTAATATTTGGAAGATGCATTTTGGGCACTCGACAGCCCCTTTAAGAGAGTACATGGTACTTCAAGAAGATACAAATTGGTGATTATAATGTTTGTACAAGGAAATATTGCACCATACAAATTATAGAATAACATTATATTTCTTATTTTAGAATGTATTTGTTTGTTTTATGTTATTTTTGTACATGATGTATAAATGTGTATTAATATAAAAGTATATCTCTATATTTGTGGATTGTGTCAGAACTATTAGTGTCAGTGCACCCTGTTTATACAAAAAGGGGTGAGGTGCAAAGTGGTAGGATTATCTTAAAAAAAAATCACTTTTATACGTAAAGTTTCAGCGATTTCCCCTTCTTTATCAATTCCCATCAATTTGTTATGTGCTGGTTTTATGCATAATCTCTATGTCTATTTATGAAACCATTCACCAAAAAAATGTACAGTTAAATGAACATTAAACGTTATTTAACCCTTGCTTCCTTGAATGTCCTGGTAGAACTAAGTAAACCTGACGTGTATCTTAATATGTACACACAGGTTTACTAACTGCTGTGTCTCACATGCGAGACACAGCAGTTCCTGATTGTCTCATGTTGACAAACGTCAGCATGCGCATGGCCAATCAGAGCAAGGGCTAGCCCTGCTCTGACAGCTCAATGTGAGGGACTCTCGTTAGACCCTAATTTTTGCATGGGATAAGCTGGGGGTATCTAGTTAAGCCCCCTACCCCCCCCCCCCCCCCCCCCGCTGATCTCATGCAAAAACGCTGACCAGATGGCTGCCATGCTTCCTTAGGATAGGTACTATCAAAAGTACATGCCAGTACATCCTCATACTAGGGACAACTAACTTTTCACTTGTGCTTCTATATTAGAAGCTCAAGTGAAAAAAAAATGTTTAGTGTCTCTTTAAAATGGTTAAAAATATCAAATATTGAAGTAAAATGTCTCCAGCATTTTGAAAGCATATACACAGACAGAGCAAGATCAATGCAAAAGATAAGTGTGTCACTTTCTGAATCAAATGTTTCAAATTGAATAACATGACCTACTTCTAAATGTATTCTTGTTGACTAAACTCCCGCCACAATAACATGCATCGTTCTGCTATATGGCAGACACATGCATATTCTTTCCCTTACCAGATATGTTTTTATGTTGATCAAAAATGTTTTTACAATGGTGCAATGGACATTGGGTTTAGGGTATATGGTGTAATTTTTGTTTTACGTTCTTTTATCGCATTGGCTAACTTATCGCCTAGATGAAAATGAGTCAGGCCACAATAATGCCATAGAGTGTTTATTCTAGGACTGTATATTTGATATCCAATATCCAGTGAACAATCTACAGAGCACCTGTTTATTTCTCTGTCAGAACAACCCAGTGGTAAGCAAAGACCTCGAACTAGGGTTGCCACCTTTTCTTCAGAAAAATACCGGCCTTGGTACTGTCTCCATAGACTTAACATTGGCCTGATGCCAATTTTTGTACCGGCCTGCCGGTAAAATACCGGCCAGGTGGCAACCCTACCTCCAACCCAACGAAAAGCGAAGTCCTCCAACCCAGCGGGAAACCAAGAAGAAAAAATGTGTTCCACGGCACTCCGCAGCCAGCTCTGTAACCTTTTACTTTGTGTATTTTATATGCATTTATATCACTCAACATCATGGGTGGAACACAATGTGTTCTCTTTATATTTAAGCAAAGAAAGATTTAACTGAGATGCAATAGAACATTGCAGTTTTGTGGAATGGGTAAGATCTACTTTTTAAAAATTTTTATTTTACTTTTTAATTGTTTAGACCTTACATAACTACATACTAAAAACTGAGCCTATGTTTTTTGTTATACAGATTTAAAGAAAACGTAAATGTATCTATTTGTATGGATGAGACCTGATTGCCATTTTTTTTTCTTTTTTTTTTTAAAAACTAATAAAGATTGAAATGTTTTTAAAAAAAACCGAGCATCCCGTTTGATGAAATTGTTTGTTTGAGATTCCCTGAGTTGTTTCATTTAACTTTCAATGAAGACAGGGCTAGTACACATTGCATCTATTATTAGGAGCTGTACTATGACTAATTTAGCTCTTATTTGGAAGCACTGACATCTTGCCTACGGCTAACAAGGAAGACAAACTATATGTCCTCATTTCCTTCATTGATAAAAAAAAAAAATATATAATAAATGCTGGAAACTATATTAAACAGATATTATGCTACAGTTTGACTTGACAGCTTTTCTGGCTGGGTAGAAAATTACTTATTTAAACACATTCTTAATGAGTGATACACTTTTACTCAGGCAGTCTAAGGCTAGCTGTCCTGTGGAGCATTCATAAGTAATATGCAGATCATTTCCATCATGTGTAATTGGTTGCAACTTTTAATTGAAACAACTTTTGGACAACATTGAAAACCATCGTTACAAATAGGCATGATTTGTACACTCATTGCAGTGGAATAGTTTTCCCTTCAAGAAAGGTTACGCACATCTGCCAAGGTAACAAAGGCAGCCCACACGGGATACAGAATGAGTACAGTCTGTCATCCTGATGTATCTGTCATCTTAAAACCCTTTTGCTCTGGCGGTAACTTGACACATACATGTCAGTCCTACCTCCCGGTTCTATGGTTCTAAATAAGGCCTGAGGCAATGGCATGTGACCATTCACTGAGGGCCTTGGTGGTATTCCTGCAGTGCAGCCTCTCTTCAGCCCAACAGCTGTTGTTTAGTGATAGATCAGTGAAGCAAAAAATTACGCTGGTATAAAAAATAGATCTTTGGCCACAGCACTCAGTCATATGCCTTTGTTCTCCATTAGCAGCAAACCTTTGGGATTCATTTAGTTGTAATCATTTCTCACTGAGGGGCAAAGCGTCTTTCATATAGCGATGATGGAGTCACCTTTCAAACAAGTGCAAATGAGAAGAAATCATTCTCTTATCCACCCTCCCAGGATTATATTTGATGAACTGGCACATTCCGGATCTTCTTAGGAATATAACTACACTTGTAAATATGTATAATTCTTTCAAGCTCTCCCGTTGTGTTTAATTGCTGTTTGAGAGTATCATTTATTTATTTATTTATAGTCAATAAGACTCATTTCTTTTTTTTTTGTGTGTGTGTGATGACATACATTTGGGGCTTTAATTCAATAAATGAGTAATTTAATTTCACCTTTAAAATCAACTCTATTAGGCAATTCAATCATTCTGGCTTTTTTTCTTCACCTGTTATTTCTTTTCACTGGGGATTTCATCTTGGTTACAAACATGTGATGCATTAGAGCACTGGACGACTAATGGTTCTCTCGGGCTCTAGCAATGGTCCATTGCTTCACTGAATGTGTAAGTGGAAAAATGAGTGTTTAGCACTTATACTGTTCAGAAACTTCTTATCACTTGCTTAATATTCTCTGGATGTTGGTGGTGGTACAAGACTTGCATGAAGATTTTCTAGACCTATGGACCTTATACCATGCCAGTTCTCACATGTGGCCACCACCAGTTTTGTCCAATTAGGCCACCACTACTCTCCAAATCCATTTATTCATCATGATAAACCCTGAAAAAATTGCTTGGTTGTGGCTAACTAATAGTTCTGCACTGAATTTCCACCAAAATAAAATGCATGCAGTGTTAAAGATACATGCTTATTCTACGCCTCAAATAAGATTTGTTTTTATGTGATCAAAAAGGTTTTTCTTACAATTTTGCAATGGACACTGGGGTTTTGGAATGTGGGGTAATTTTTGTTTACGTCTTTTATGGCATTGGATAACTTCCCGCCAGATGAAGATGCTTCAGGCCACAAAAGTGCCAGAGAGTGCTAATGCTAGGCATCTTTATCTGAAGATACAAAGGGATACTCACCTTCTTGAGGCCTCGTTGTGAAGCTATATTGTCTCATCGTCCCGGGAGCCGTGCGTTGGAAGTGAGCTCCCATGGGAAATGTAGTGGCGATAGTCCCTCCAAAGGGAGGGACTATCTTGCTTGGAGCAGGTGATTGTTGCTCACATTGGATTTAGGTAATGTTGAACATTTATAGGGCTGGTGCTGCCGAAAGGAATCGTTAACCGAAAGTATCCCTTAAAACGAGATGCTTTTCACATAAGGAGTACCAAGCCTGTCCTAGAGAAACTAAAAAAAGCACTCCACCCCAAGAGTATGGCTTCAAAGTGTTTTTCAAAATGCTAACCATTCCGTTTACACTGGGTTTCTAAACTCTGATGACAACATATTGTTCATAGCTGCTAAAATAAGTATGCTTACGCTTCTTGCACAAAATGTGACTTAAATAAATGAGTACATTAACCAGCTTTTAAGTCTACACACTAGTAACAAACAGGCAGATTCATTTATATTTAACTTTCTGCATGTGGATGTACTTAGATCTGGAGCTGAATTTCTATTAGAATACCAACAAGCCAGTTATTAAATATTGACTGGATTTAGTTTCTAAGACACTGCAAAGGCTGTGAACATAACTCCGAACATTTCCCCTTGGCATCTCGGACTATACCAAGGGTACACCAAGAGTGTCAGCAATACTGTGCATTGGCAGCATTCAAAGTGAGGGCTTTACTACTCATGCGTAGTATTCATTCTTCATGTATCCTGTACAATGGAACACTGGTAAGGAATACAGTTCGAAAGTGAACAAAGGTGGGCATTCTGTGATCATGGAAAAGGTCTCATAAAACAATCACAACTTCATTGGCTCGCACAAATCACATGCCAGTCAAGGGCACTTGTAGAATTCAGAAAGAAGACAATATGCATGCACATTCTGTGCTCACAGAAATAGCCTTGTAAAACAAGAAAAAATGAAGAGTCAACTCAATATAAACAGATCTGGTTCATAATGGAGCCAGGTTGGTCAAAGTAGGTGAATTTGAGATTTTTCCGAGATTCAGCTGAACAATATTGCTCGTTTGTGCCTGAAAATGCCAATTATGCCATTTTTAGGCCATATTTGGTTCAGGGATTTTTTCGCTGAGAAAACAATGGATTCATCCTGCTCAATATGGGCTGTAATCCCCCAAAATTAACTAAAACAGACAAATTTCAGAAATTTCAATTCTCCAGCTAAAAACTGGAAAAACTAGTGCAGCCCCAGCACATTAAGTCAGATTAAAGAGCAGTCAGGGGTGGGGGGGGGGGGGGGGGGGCGATATTAGGCATTTTCCCCTCTGCCCTGCCTTGCAGGCTCTCTCCTAGGTGGAGTTAAGCTAATATCTGTTCAAGTGAATAACATCAAAACAATATCCATTAATAGAGAGTGATTGAGAAGGATGGCTTGTTCACTTACCATAAACAAAATAATAGTCCAAAAAGTAGCTTGGTCGTC
Organism: Pelodytes ibericus; assembly: GCA_036172795.1. Classification (NCBI taxonomy): domain Eukaryota; kingdom Metazoa; phylum Chordata; class Amphibia; order Anura; family Pelodytidae; genus Pelodytes; species Pelodytes ibericus. Next base: position 186,991,747 of record CM069862.1, read on the forward strand.
AAAGGGACTGTTTCACCTGAACATTGTTTTTACTGTGCATGTAGAGCATGAACAAAATGATTGAGAATGATCTAAACATTATATTCGCAAAACTGCAATCAAATGTGTTTAAAATGTGTCTGTGAAGAGTCTTGCTTATGACATTACCTGTGGCACGGTATGCAAATGACACATTTCCCATTGCAAAGCAGTTCATTTGCATACTGTGCCACAGGTGATGTCATAAGCAGGTGACTCCACCTACACATTTAAAACACAATTTATCTCCTAATTTAGGTATTTGCTTGCATTTTTGCCAATACAACATATTGATAATTTTCTATGTTAATATATTTTATTCTCCAAATCGACAGTAAAAATAATGTACAGGTGATACAGTCCCTTTAATAAAACAAATCCATCAGCACTAGTGGCGCTCTAAGCAAGGGGATATTCTTTTTGATTATGGACATGTGTATTGACAATTGTTTTCGAACACAGATCCAAGATACAGCTGAGTTGATGACATGCTAATAAAGATAGAAAAAGATCACTATAGCTCAAGGAATTGTTGCAAGAGGTTACCAAGGCCGTTTGCGGCCTTCCAAAAAGATACAGTGGAAGCTCAGTGTGACAGGTGCACTCATAGGGGGGGAAACAAAGCATTGATCTCTCAGAGATAAAAATCGCTCTCTGCAATTTGGAACCCCCGATCAATAAACAATGAAGTATACTTAAAGGTACGACACACAGAAGAAAAAAAAAATACTTTTTGACGGACCAAGTGTCAGGTTTTGATTGGTAAGAAAAATGTCATTTAATTCTCCGACAATGTAAACTCACATTAAGATGTTTTAAATCTTGCCGTTTCTTCAATATCATTTTTTTTCCTCCTATTCACTCGAGATGTTTTAATAGTCTTCAGATGTAGCATTTAAAGATGTATGATGATCTATCTTTGAATTGTCACTGAAACATTTATACTAAGTCAATAGCACAGATCAATGGACCTGAAACTAATGCTGGAGGGACTTGCGTCAAGTGCAGTGAATATTTATCAGTCTATTCAATGTTTCTACACATAAATAAACCAACATTTCTGGCATTGTACAAATATCTAGTAAAATAACTGTTTTCCCATCACATCCCTCAGATCCCATTCTCTGTGACAGAGTGCGGTTGGCTCAAACTTATCTCTGCAAAGCCAGTGAAGAGTGCAGCAGTTCATAGTCATTCAATTTAAAGGGACTCTGTTAAAGGAACCTGATTAGTATTTTCAGGTTGAAATAAGAGATTACAAAGTAAGTTACTTATACGATGGGGTACCAAGTATATTGTACATGGATCTGCGATGGCTCCCATTGATGACATCAACCTATGGCCCGATATGTAAATTACCCATTTTTCAGACTGGATCTGCACCTTACTGCTTACCACCGAAGTCTGATCTGAACATCAAGAGTGGGAACCCCTAAATAAATGTTTTGGGAATTTGTATTGTACCAAAAATGGCAGACATAATGAAAAAAAACTTTGATAACTTACTTGAGGATACAAAAAACAAATGATACAAAAAATTGAAAAATCTGTAGATATCCTGGATGGGTAGGTTAAATACTGTAAGGGGATATGTTATCCCATTTTGGACCTATCTCCTGAGAATGCTCCCGCTATATATTCGATAAAAAAAATTCTAAATTTAAAGAAACTCCTGCTACTATATATCTGGGTTGGGAAAAAATCCAGAATAAGTAAAGAACAAATGATGAAAACTACAAAAGTGGGAGGACTAGGGGTACCAAATATTAAGAAGTTTAAGAGTCCAATGTCTTGTACCATATTCTAAAGTGGCAAAGGAGAGAAGAAATGTCAGAACCATGGTACAAGATAGAGGTCGACCTCATGGGTTTGGATAATATAGTGATGAGCCTATGGTCTAAAAACGAACTAAATAAAATCACGAGTGGACAGCAGATACCAATTCATGTGGAATTCTTACTACAAAAATGGAAATGTTTTAAACAACAAAACAGTATAAGTAAAAAGATCCACATTAATTTACCATTAGAAAATCCTAAAATATAATATTGAAGATTTAAATCTCAAGAAATGGAGAACCAGGGAAGATATTGTAGTATTAGACATAGCTCCTGGGGGGACTATAAAGTCCTTTCCCCAACTTCAAAAAGATCTATCCCTCCCTAATAGTGAGATCTTCTCTTATTTAAGAATCAAAAACTTTCTATCTAAAGACACAGTGCTGAATTGGGAAAAATCCTACCAAGGTTATACACTATGCTAGGCATAAAAGAAAAAAACATGAGACCCAAAGCATGGTTTCATGAGACAACGATTTAAAAAAAAAACATAATTTATAGACAATGGATCAACTCTATCAACGAAGTTAAAAAAAGCTTTAAAATGCCTCAACCTAGTGGAACTACATTACAAATTAATATACAAATGGTATCTGGTCCCTAAAATCATGAACAAACTAAATACCAATAATCCTACAGTATGTTGGAGATGTAACAGAGAAGAAGGCAACTATAAACATATCTGGTGGGAGTGTAGAATGATTGAGGGAAACAGCAATAGTGATAGGTGAATGTCTTGAAATGTCACTTGAAACGGCTTTATTCCATATCTTGGACAAAAGAGTACACTTTGATCAAAAAATATATCCTCATTCATATAATGCTGGCAACGAAAATGGTAATCTCCCGATTATGGAGATCTACGAATATACCAACTTGGTCTCCATTGATTACCCAAATTCAATACCAATATAAAATGGAGAAAAATATGGCATCCTCTTTGGGTAATGGTAATCTATTTGAACGTAGATGGGGCAACTGGTTAGCTCACCATCGTGAGAAATGGAGGAATTTTAGCAACCTCTGCATGTTATTAAAATCAAACTTTGACTCTTGTGCAATATAAGACAAAGAAAACAGTTGGTCAGGACTCGGGCGCTACCCCTTGTATGTAATGTGTTGTAGGTATTTGGTGCACCTATAAATATTTATTTAATTTCTGTATGGTCTAACAAAAGTATATGTTAGAATAAGACTGGAGACAAAGAAAAAACGTTTAGACTATGTCCGCTAAAGAAGCAAAAAACAGTATACTAAATCATTTTTGGATAAAAATGCACTGCACTTTTATTTATTTTTCTTTATATATATATATATATATATATATATATATATATATATATATATATCCTACATGTTTTGTGTTTATATGTTAAAAGATAAGAACATTTATAAAGAATCCATTTATAATAAAAAAAAAAAAGTAGATAGTAAAAAACTAAAAATTGTGCAGGTGCCTGCTACAAAAGATAGACAAAAAATTATATAAGTACAATAACTTTAATACATAATAAAAGCATCAACAACAAATGTAAAATTTCATCGAAAATGATATATTGTAGATTACATGTTCGCTAAAAGCTATAATACGTTTGAGTAAGTGCCTCTTATTGGGCAAAATGCATCAGGTTTCAACACGATCACGAAAATCTCCTCAAGAAAAAGAGTGTTTTGTAAACATATTATGTTTTACATTTGTTGTTGAGGCTTTTCATTATCTATTAATTTAAATGTACTTATGTGATTTTTATTTTTCATAGTTCATTTATAATTCTTAAACACAAGATCCTGTGGTCTCACAGGTTGGGTTCATGCTCCGGTTTGACCAGAGAAGGTGGGAACATACAATCGCAGCGGTTAAATGAAACCATATTGTATTTAACCCAATAGGTGCCAAGAGAAAAATCCAGAAGAAATGGTAAAACAGTGATCTGCACTGCATTCAAAGCCTTAACTCACTGAACATACAGAAAGATTATTTAGTATTAAAGGGACAGTCTAGTCCCCAAACTCACTTTGGTTCAAGATGAAGATCACTGTTTGTATAGTGCACAGGCTTTTATCCCTATGAGATTTGATGCAGACATTCTGTGTAAATAACATTTTTAATATTTGACTCAAACCCTCCCCAGGGATTACTCTGCATGCTTACTGCAGGTGCGGCAGCACTGATTCTATAGACACTGAGGATATAAAGTTTTGTTTCATATAGTCACTTCCTGTCCTCCTCAAATTGAGTCTACTGAGTGGCCTATGAGTGACCTTGCTCTTGTACACAATAGGATCTCTTAACAGTGCAACACATTGTCTGATGACATCACTAGAGAGACAGGATATTCCATTCATTTGAATGGCAATATTCTCATTGGTACCTGCAGCAAAGAAAAAAAAAAGGAAATGATTTTTACTCATCTAGTGTGGGAAATCCTTGTTTCTTGCAAACTGCTGTAATTTCACAATTTCTTCTAGCTGTAAGTATTTTATATTGTAAGCAATTCAAAATGTAAGACATGCATTTTAAAGCACTTTGAAAGCACATTAATATGCATTACTATTTGGAAGATGCATTTTGGGCACTAGAGTTGAACCTTAACACTGTCCAAGTACATCTAATGGGGTTTTAGACCTTACTTTCCTAAACAAATCACATTATACCATAGCTGTATTTGCAGACCCGATCTAAAAAAAATAAAAAATAAATCTCTGCAACATAAAAACACTCTCTCACTTTAATCATTTCATTGCGCAAGTCGTAATATGGAACCTGCAATTTCTGAAGCGGAATGGCTTTTATTATTTTTGTTCTCCGCTAAGAAGCCAATTTAGAATTATTTCTAACCAATTTAAAAGTTATCTGTTCTTCTTGGTATACAGTATGTTTTCATCTTACTGTGAAATAAAATGTGGCTGTGTGCATATCACAGAGAACTGTACTATATCCCATAATAATGGTCCAATTAGATCTTCTTTCTGTTTTCATTCCATCTAGTCCATTGTTAGTTGATAATGTAGATTTTTCTTTCCTACTCCGTTAGCTGTAAGTGATTTTAATGCACACCAGTACTTTTAAGGCCAGGCGTTCACTTGCTACAATAGCTAATTAGCGCGGTATACATCTTTAATGCAAACATTTTGACACTGAAATATTGCATGGAGAGTGTTGTATTTGCTCACTGACAGTATACTAGAGACTCGAAGGTCTTGTTTTATTTATTATGTTGCCTTGTTTTGCATTCTGTTTTCCATGTTATTTAGTTATCTATTTTTAGATGAGCAATATCTAGAACACAAATATCCATTTTAAATATTGGGTAACCATGTAAAAAAAAGTGTAATAAATAATGTGTTTAATTTACACCTTTTTTTTCCAGTCTACTTGGATTATGGTAGGATTTGCTACCCCTCTGCTTTCCCATACAACACAGTTTCCTTATAAGAGACTATCCATCAACGGTATCAAGGGTAATTTTTGGAGTAATCACCCTAGAAACCAGAAGGATGTCCCTGCAAATTGACCAGAATGAACCTATTGCATCTGGATTGGTCTAGTATTTCCTTTATAAGTATTGCAAGGTAGAGTTTTACAAGTCTTATTTATGATTTTTTTTTTTTCTTACAAAGGTTTTATAGGATAACAAATCAATCTGATCACAAAATCAAAGAACAATAAATACAGGTTTCCATAAACTCGGGGTAGGTACCAATATTGTTAATGGTGGACATTTACTGGACCTTGTCGGAAACAATTTAATGATGTTCTATGGAACTTCACAGATCTTACAAAAACCACCACGCCCACTACCGATGCAAAATAATCTAACATATTCAAGATTGTGTTTATATGGAAAAAAATCTGAGAATTGTAGGATGTTCCCTTTAATTCCCCTATAGACAGCTACCAGTATTGATCTCCCTATCAGTGGCATAGGACTTTAATTCTTCACTTTATGGTATGTCCCTTTCTGTAGGAGATCCGCATACCAGTAGAGTCTACATTAAGAGTAGACAGAGATGGGAGAAGACTCCCTATAACCTGTTAGGTAGTGGGACCTTGTACTACAGGTCCTGCAGCAGTAGTTTCCAAGATGGGTGTGCAAAGACAATAGTTGCCAACAGTCAGAATTAGACAACGCAGTGCCTTTTTTTTTTGGGGGGGGGGGGTTCAATACCGTCATATTTAGGTCTCTTCCCGGCATAAATACTGCACATGCACAGTTTGTGGTACGGTGCACAGGCAGCATTTCATTCGTTTAATAGACATACACAAACTTAATGTGTAAAACTCAGCTCTAGTAACCCGGTATCTGTACCGAGTAGCCTGGAACTCAATTCTGCAGTGTCACCAAAGCTACATGATGTCACGTGGCTTGGGTTAACTCTGCTGCTTTAGACTCCGCCTCCTTTTTGTCCTGGGACCGCCCAAGTCAAAGTTGGCTTTCATGAAAGACAGGATTCCGTTCACTATATAGTTGGTTGTATCAGTTGGGGTCAGACTGTCTACCTTACATCCCTCCATGGTTAATGAAGAGTTTCTTGTGCTCATGTTTCTGACTTTCAGTACAGAGGCTGAGGCCTAGTCTAGCACATGTTCTACCAAGGCATTTTAGTCATTATCAGAGTAAAAATCTTATAGATATCAAAACAAGTATCCAAAACTAAATGGCAAACAGATAAAAACTAAATAAAGGAACATTAAACAAGTTTTTATCCCATGGCCATTTGCCCTCCACGTAATGAGAACCCATAAAAAGAGCTTGTAAAGAATCAAGTCATGGGAGAAAATGCTGCCTATATTTTGGTTTATGCCCCCCTGCAGACAGTAGCACAAAAGGTATGTAGCCCCTCTGCAAGGCCACCTTAGGTTACTACTGGTAAAATAAATATATGGTTCGAAGGCAGTAACATAAGATGTACAATGCAATATAACGACAAAATAACGATAAATTCAGAGTGCATTACACCATAGAGAACGTGATGCCTTTGATAAAGGTTTGCCGAAGCCTTGACACACACACAGTTGTAAACCGATTTCCAAGCTATTAATGATTTCAGAAAAGCCAACAAGAGTGACTTCAAATAACATTTCAGGCTTCATCGCTATTAATGGATTTTGCATGGTTGTCTATGCATTAATATTCAATTAGAAGTAACAGAGTTCTGTAGTCCGCTCCCTTTTTCTAACATATGATCCCAAAAAAACAACTATTAATAGTTGAAAGAATCAATCTCTAAGTGCACACATTTCCTTTGTTACTCCAATAATTGAAATCATAGATGAAATTAACGAAAGTGCTCTGACTGTTGACAATGCTTTCCTAAAGGAGATGTTCGGATGATGGAGAATGTGGTCGCTAATGCTTTTCCGAAATGAAATTGTATCACTTTATTATAAAAACTGAATGAACTAAACGCCAGTACAAATTCATTTTGGGAATTTACAAATGTAACACTGAGTAGAATGCTCAGGGATTAAACGAATGCGTTGTCCAAAAATAATGTCCAAAAAAAATAATACGTTTGTTGGAAATGTTCTAAAGCCCCATTAACTTATCAGATGTCATACACATATACATGGTATTTAAGTGTGTGAATAATTTAGTGAGGCCATAAAAATATTCCTCACTAAATCTGCCCGCAGCTAATGATCCCAATGAAAATTCATGATCTTTCTTTTATTTGTATAAGTAGAGGTTTTAAGTAATACATTATTGTGTGAGATTATCTCGATTCCCGCAAAAAGCTCGGTGAGAAAATAATACACAATTATTAAACCTACAAAGTTAATGTGTTCTTTAAATATATTTTCTTATTCCCTGCTGCTTACATTTTTTATAAGGATAGAAACTAAAATAGGAGGCACAACTTTGCATTTTTAAAATTAAATTCAAACAGTTGGCAAAGATACCAGTGTTTTAAAGGGACTGACGCATTATTTAAAATCTAGCTTTTTCCAAGAGGCTGAGAAATATGCTTTCTGAATTTCACACTCCCAAGTCTTTACACTCTGTAACACTCTATAGGGACCACATAATTACGGTAAGTAGTATGCTCCAAGGGGTCAAGCCAACATAGTAGTTCCAAATGCGGCTACCAAGGTGGTGAAACCCATGTTCTCCATTATGTTGTATTGGTAGGCTCACTAGGAATGTATATATGACACACATGCAGTCTCCATTTTATTGGACTTGATCTTTATATTTATTGTTTGTTTGTTTTCGTAAATAAAAGTCCTTCCTTAATTTTGTTAGTCAATTGGGTCAGGTTTCTCTTTCTTTTGTTCCTGTATGTCTGTGTGCCCCAATAAATGTGGCTGTGGAATAGGATGGTGCTCATTACATCAAGAAAATGTAACCCTGTAAGTGCCAATAAAATAAATAATTTAATTGCAGAATTATCATAACAAATATTAACAATATTACCATTATTGTATCACATATTGATTTTTAAGATATGATGTACTGCAAGGTTGATAGTTATTTGGTAAATCTCTTCCTCGATATCTAGGTGCTACCAAATTAAAACCTACAATCAGCCTCCATTATTCAACCTCCAGTACTGTCCTTCAGTTCATCCACACAGTCGATTTCTCTGAGTGACCAGGCCCGTCTTTTGGAGTCATCAATTAACACTGGTGTCACCTTTAAAGCACAACTGTTGACAAAAAAATAAAGTTATGTTTTAAGTATAAATGCTTTAGTGATAGAATGCAAATAGTGCAATGTATTGCGTGATCTTTGCTTTGTGTAGCTATGTCAGTGGGTTGACATGTTCTTCTTTCTTCTGCAACATAGGATGTCAGGGGGCAGGGATTGTCCAAGCAGCCCCAAGTTGCCAAATGCTGGATCTCTGGGTGGGGACATCCAAGTTCATGTCCAACACACTTATATAATTAATCCTACACACAACACTATTGATACTAGAGGTCAGAAAGGGCAGAGACCTACAGCACGTGTTTAAAGCCACTCTATCACCTAAACATTGCATATAATGTCACTATAGAGAAAACTAAATGATGACAAGAGATCAATTCACTATGTAAGCAGAATTGTAAGGAAATATATGAAGTAGGAGAAAAATGTCCATGGTGTCTCATGTTGTTGACATCACCCATGACTTGATATGCACTTAAACTGCTTTTCAATGGGAAATGTGTACATTGAGTATTAAGCCACATGTGATGTCATAAACAGCAGACACTTTTAAAACACAGTTGTTTGGAAATCAATGTATAGTTCATTTTGTTTAACATTCTCTATCTTCACGGAAAGAACATTGTTCAGACGACAGAGTCCCTTTAAACATTATGGAATAACCTATTTATTTTGCATTTTTATTTTAAGAGACGGTATTAAATAGGCTATAAATCTTTCAGTTTGGTAAAAGGGCAGAGTAGATAGGCCAAGCATCTGTCTTTAAATTGCTAATATTATGCCTGACTGAGTCCTAGTAATGAATGACACCTATAACCAACTATGCAGTTCTTTGTCTGAATTCTCTTCGGCTTTAGTGAAGATGGAGAAATGCTGCTGTGTATGCAGAGTTAGAGAATACAAAGGATTTGCCATATGGGATTATATATAAAACAAACTGATAATGAGATTCATTGTAAAGAAAGATAACTATTATTAAACCAAAGCAATGTAATAAACAATATGAGCAGTCAGTGTAATGCTGAGGATACATATTGATATTGGTCAGGTATAAATGTTTATTGATACTGTGAAACAATCAACACTAACTGTATAACAAATAACACAATAGAACTGAATATATTTTTAAAACAATGGGATTCTGGGTAAAACACTCAACGTGGAGTGTTCATTAGCAGAATTCGTTGGTTTCCATGGTGACTGTGAAACTTTTAGAATGTTTCAACAGATCTTGATGTTTAGACACATGCCCCAATTAATTTAAAGGACAACTGTAAGTAAAACATTTACTTATGTTTAATTGAACTATTGCATCCAGTGTAGTTGGTTTAACCCCTTAGTGACAAGACATTTTCACCTTGACTTTCCCTAGGTGACAATGGCTGTTTTGACATTTCTGGGGTGTTTTTGTTTAGCTGCAATTTTTTTCTTTCTCAGATACTGTACCCACACAAATTATATGTGACACGACAGCACCGTCACACTGTCAATCACTCCCTCCTTACCTGCTCAGAACTCCCCGGAGCTCTGTCTCACTGCCCTCTGGGTCTTCTGCAGGGATTCCCAGCTAGACACACAAGCTCCATTAGAAGGCCTCTCATGACTATCCCTAGGTTACTGCTCTGCACATGTGCAGTTCTACATTTGGCTTCCTGCCCTTACTGCCTCTTAAAGGGACAGTAATAAAACCTCGGTTTCTCCTCCCCAAAGCCTCCATTGGCCAGCCAATCTCTCCTACACTATTTAAACCCTCATTTGTGAACTAGTCCTGGCCTGTAATAGTGCCTGGTGCCTTTACTAGCGTTTGTGTATTTTCGTGAATTGCTGATTCCTGTTGCTGACTCCTGCTTGCCCGACCTTGCCCGAATTGACTTCGTTTGTTTGCCGCCTGTCCTGATTTTTACGCCTGTCTGACTATTCTTCCATCTGCACCCTTGATACCTTTGCCTCGGTCCTACTCTGTATCCAACTGCCGTCTTATTAAGTTTAGCTTTGGTTTTCTGGTGATAGTTCAGAGTGCAAAAGTCCTGGGGGAACGAAACCTGCGGCTCAACCATAGGGTGGAATTCCTTCAGGCAGAATAATTATGTTCTATTGCCGGGGTCCATTGTCAAAACCTATACCTACTCTACAAAGCGGTTCCAGCCTCGTACCAGATCATGACAATATGTTGTTTTTATCGTCATAAGGGCTTTCATTAGATACAATTATGTTCATCATATCTTATCATCAAATCATAAAATATGATGAAAATTTTTAAAAAACCCACTTTTCCTAACTTTGACCTAAAATATAATTTATACAAATACAATCATTAAAAAAGACCCCATCTAAATAGTTTCTAAATGTTGTCCCGAGTTCAGAAATATGCATGTTTCCATATTTTTCGGTATTTTTTGAGTTATGGGGCAAAAACCAAAAAAAGTATTTTTTGTTTTTTTCATAAATTGACCTTTTGACCCCAACCCGAACCCAAAATGTAACCTTAACACTAAATTTAACCCCAACTCTAACCCTTATGCTATCCCTTAATATATTTTAATTTAATTTTAACCCTATAGGCTAATCTAACTATATAACCAGTTTTTAGTTAATTAAATATTTATTTGAAAATGTTTCCATTGCTATGCTACTTAACTACCACTAGGCAGTCAAGTAGCATATTCTGAGCGACGGAAGTCAAGTTACTTTCACTTCCAAAGCTCAAACCGCCAGAGGAGCATGCTGCTCCGTCAATATGGCTCCCACGATCGCTCCGTGCGGAGATCGTGGGGGCCCCAGAAGATAAATTTAGGTGCTGGCTATTGCCTTGACATCGAGGCAATAGACCAGCACCGTTAAAGCGGTTTTCGCGATCGTTGATTCCGCTTGATTCACCGCAGGACGTGCCTGACACGTCCTTTGTCACGAAGGTGTTAAATAGAAAATGTTATGATGAAAGAATACAAATAAAAAGCCTGATAAAGCACTCTTTGCCCCATATAGCTCTACCAGGGCAGACATGTTGTTTAGAATCTTGGGACAGATCTTCCTTCATCCTACGTTAGATGAAGGAAGATCTGAGCCCTCGTACTCAAGATTTCCAACAACATTTTCAGCCCCTACCTGGGCACAGTAGTGGTAGAGGGGGTAGGTAGGGACTAATTTGAACAAGCTGGTAAAAAAATGGCTTGAGACCAATGTTAATTGAATGGAGGTAATAGCATGGCCAGTATTTTTTCTTTTGATGAAAAGGCAACCCTATATGCAGTAGTACATTTTTTGAATCTGGCCCCACAAACCATTGAGTTGGCTTGTTCCACTTTTTGTTTGTAGAACTATTACTCTGTCTTGACGTGTTCTAATCTTGTTTTGCTATTATTTTTCTTGTTTGCCAGCTTATAAAGATCTGAATTGGTTTGCAATGCAGGAAATGTACACATTTGCAAATGAACATGTCAATTTGGAATATAAATATGTAACCCAATACAGAGAAGGATTCAAATAAACATTTAGTATAAATATGTATATATCTGTAATATCTACAGGGAGAAGAAAAAATAATACGGCATTCGGCTTTTTTATTTGATGTAAATATTAGCAGGTGTTGTTTTATTAAAATATGCACAAAATAATCTGAAATGACCTTTCTGAATAATTGAACATGCATTTTGTCTTTGTACGGTTTTCTTTCCAAGAGGGAGACGGCACAGAGATGAACAGTTTACCACAAGATACTATATACCAGTGTTTCTCAGCTGGTGGGTCCCGACCCAGAAGTGGGTTAAGAGTAGTGTTGAGCGAACCCGATCCGCACTGTTCGGGTTCGTACCGAACATTACGGTTTTTGGACCCCAGACCCGAACACAGACATTCCACTGTATGTTCGTGTTGGAGTTCGGGGTTCGGCGATTACATTGTATGTAATGCTATTAGACAGAAAGGATAAATCCTGGCGCTTTAAACTGCAACAAAGCAGCACCAATCTATGTGTTCCTCTGAAGACACACGTGCAAAAAACAAAACATATAACCCAAACAAATAGGTGTGATTGGTGCGCTAAGTAAAATCCACCAGACAGTGTATAAAAGTATAGGAGAAAATATAATATTTGCCTGAAAAAACTGTTGATTCAGTGCAGTATAATGAAGGTCTTCAATGTCTCCCAATGTATATATAAGGGGACAGAAAAAGACAAACAGACATAGTGTAATACAGTAAATATAAACAGTGCTGTTGCAGTGTGGGTAATTGCACTCACAAACAGTGTAGAAAAAAATGGCTCATCTATCTCTTGTAGAGATGTCTCCTCTCTTCTTAATCTCACGCTCCCAGGCAATAAAACAAGATGAAGAGATGGTATATTAGATAGTAAAGGGTAGAAATTTAATAAAATACAATAGCATCTTACATATATAGTTGTAGATGTCAGATGTTCCTTCTGTGCCAGCAAAAATCCAAATGGAGGACAAAGTCCAAAAGACCAGTACAACAAAAGGCAGATCCAGAAGGAGTTCACAAGTTGATGATGTAAAATCGAAGAATGGCAGTATAGGTAGGCACGCTACGCGTTTCGCCGCTATTTGGGCTTCCTCCTGGCGTGTGCCTACCATACTGCTCTTAGGTCCTTTTAAATGCTGTGATCTTCGCGCGTGTGTGCACTTCCGGGTTCCTCCTGTGGTGACGTCATCGCGACTCCGTCGCCTCATGTGGTTTAGTTATTCTCGCGAGACTTGCTTTACTGAGATGTGTCTAACCTCGCAATTCTTACGAGGTTTAGCAGCTCAGTAGGAATAGTGCACCATGGGGGATATGAGAACAGAGGACAATGTTTTAACAAATGGATCCCAGCAGCACCTCTGCATTATATTACAATTTGATGGTAGCGATGTCCAACATTCATATATGTTTGTATATATGTTTAAAAAGGGAACAAGTATGTTCCAAAGAATAGGGCAAATGCTAGTGAAAAAAATATATATATCTGTATATAAAAAAATGTTTATATTTTAATAAAAAACATATGTATGTTAAAAAGTGTTTTTTTTTTTATTTTCAAATTTTTTAAAAAACAGACATAGACAAACATATATGATATTATATTATTGCACATACTAAGTACATATAAAAAACGTATATAAAAAAACCTGTTTAGGCTTATAAACTTACAAAAAATCCAGAAATATATAAAAAATTATGTATGAGAAGTGTATATATATATATGTCCTGGTATGTAGAAAAAATAAATAGAACTAATCATAAAAAATTAAATAAATCAAATTCTGCATTGTGGCCCCTAGGTTGCAGGGTGTCTACTTCAAATACCCATCTCATTTCACTTTTCCCCATTTCTTTTATATTATCTCCACCTCTCCAATATTTTTGCACTTTATCTATTGCCCAAAATTTCATACCTCTTGGGTCTTTGTTATGTTTCTCTAAAAAATGTTTGGAGAGAGAATGTTGTGTGAAGCCCCTTTTTATGTTTCTGACATGCTCCCCCACTCGCTTTTTTAAAGTTCTTGATGTTCTTCCAATATATTGTAGGCCACATGGGCACTCTATAAGATAAATCACGTTGGTGGAGGAGCATGTCAGAAACTGTTCAATGGAGAACTGTCTTCCATTAGCAAAGGAACTATATTTAGTAATGGGATATTTTTGGGTGGCAGACACCCTACATGGCTCACAATTTTTGCATCCATAAAAACCTGCCTTTTGTGTTAAAAAATTGTGTACAGTTTTCTTTTTTTGTTGGGAAAAATAGCTTTTAGTTAACTTATTCTTCAGGTTCTGAGCTCCTCGAAATATAAGTTTAGGTTTTTCTGGTATTAATTGTTTTAATGTTTCATCCTTTAAAAGGACATTCCAATGTTTATTAACTATTTTCCTAATATCTGTAGATTTGTTGTTAAAATCAAATACCAAAGGTATTTGATGTATTTTATTTGTATCTTCTAGATTATTTTTTGGTTGTAAAAGAGTTTTTCTATCCATAGTTTCTATATCTTTAATGGTTTTGTGTAAAGCTATTGAATCATATCCTTTTTCTTCAAATCTGTTTTTAAGTATGTTTGACTGTTGTTGATACATTTCCACGTCTGTACAGTTTCTTCTCAACCTCATACATTGGCTCTTTGGTATCCCTTTAAGCCATGGTGGATAGTGGCAGCTGTCAAAATTTATAAACCCATTTGTGTCTACTTTTTTAAAAAAGGTTTTTGTTTTAAGAGAACCATTTTCTACAAACACCATTAGGTCTAAATATTGAATGTCTGTTTTACTGTACACCGTGTTTAAAATAATGTTTTTGTCATTTTTATTGAGGGAGGCAAGAAAAATATCTAGACTGTCTTGATCACCCTTCCAGATAAAAAAGAGGTCGTCTATATATCTTTTATAGACAACTATATTTGTTTCCCAGCTATGTTGGTTCCACACAGAGAGCTCTTCCCAATCTCCCATAAAAATATTAGCGTAACTTGGGGCAACTTTTGTCCCCATGGCTGTTCCTGTTTTTTGAAGATAGAAATTTTCTTCGAACCAAAAGAAATTGTGTTCTAGGATGATTTTTAATCCTTCGAGGATATATTCTATTTGTGCGGGTGTCATTTCGCTATTTGTTAAAAGATTTCTGACAGCTTGGTATCCTTGGTCATGCTCTATGATGGTGTATAGAGAGGACACATCGCTAGAGACTAGAAGATAGTCATCTTGCCATTCAATGGTCTCTAATATTTTTATTAGACTTATAGAGTCTTTTAGATAGGATCTTTGTTTTTTTTACATAGGGCTGTAATACCATGTCTAGATATTCTGACAGGTTCGACATGATGGATCCTATTCCAGACACTATTGGTCTTCCTGGTGGTTCTATTGGATTTTTGTGTATTTTTGGGAGAAAATATATAGTTGGAATTTTTGGATGTAGAATATTTATATAATCGGCTTCTCTTTTAGTGATGACATTCAATATTTAGACCTAATGGTGTTTGTAGAAAATGGTTCTCTTAAAACAAAAACCTTTTTTAAAAAAGTAGACACAAATGGGTTTATAAATTTTGACAGCTGCCACTATCCACCATGGCTTAAAGGGATACCAAAGAGCCAATGTATGAGGTTGAGAAGAAACTGTACAGACGTGGAAATGTATCAACAACAGTCAAACATACTTAAAAACAGATTTGAAGAAAAAGGATATGATTCAATAGCTTTACACAAAACCATTAAAGATATAGAAACTATGGATAGAAAAACTCTTTTACAACCAAAAAATAATCTAGAAGATACAAATAAAATACATCAAATACCTTTGGTATTTGATTTTAACAACAAATCTACAGATATTAGGAAAATAGTTAATAAACATTGGAATGTCCTTTTAAAGGATGAAACATTAAAACAATTAATACCAGAAAAACCTAAACTTATATTTCGAGGAGCTCAGAACCTGAAGAATAAGTTAACTAAAAGCTATTTTTCCCAACAAAAAAAGAAAACTGTACACAATTTTTTAACACAAAAGGCAGGTTTTTATGGATGCAAAAATTGTGAGCCATGTAGGGTGTCTGGCACCCAAAAATATCCCATTACTAAATATAGTTCCTTTGCTAATGGAAGACAGTTCTCCATTGAACAGTTTCTGACATGCTCCTCCACCAACGTGATTTATCTTATAGAGTGCCCATGTGGCCTACAATATATTGGAAGAACATCAAGAACTTTAAAAAAGCGAGTGGGGGAGCATGTCAGAAACATAAAAAGGGGCTTCACACAACATTCTCTCTCCAAACATTTTTTAGAGAAACATAACAAAGACCCAAGAGGTATGAAATTTTGGGCAATAGATAAAGTGCAAAAATATTGGAGAGGTGGAGATAATATAAAAGAAATGGGGAAAAGTGAAATGAGATGGGTATTTGAAGTAGACACCCTGCAACCTAGGGGCCACAATGCAGAATTTGATTTATTTAATTTTTTATGATTAGTTCTATTTATTTTTTCTACATACCAGGACATATATATATATACACTTCTCATACATAATTTTTTATATATTTCTGGATTTTTTGTAAGTTTATAAGCCTAAACAGGTTTTTTTATATACGTTTTTTATATGTACTTAGTATGTGCAATAATATAATATCATATATGTTTGTCTATGTCTGTTTTTTAAAAAATTTGAAAATAAAAAAAAAAACACTTTTTAACATACATATGTTTTTTATTAAAATATAAACATTTTTTTATATACAGATATATATATGTTTTTCACTAGCATTTGCCCTATTCTTTGGAACATACTTGTTCCCTTTTTAAACATATATACAAACATATATGAATGTTGGACATCGCTACCATCAAATTGTAATATAATGCAGATGTGCTGCTGGGATCCATTTGTTAAAACATTGTCCTCTGTTCTCATATCCCCCATGGTGCACTATTCCTACTGAGCTGCTAAACCTCGTAAGAATTGCGAGGTTAGACACATCTCAGTAAAGCAAGTCTCGCGAGAATAACTAAACCACATGAGGCGACGGAGTCGCGATGACGTCACCACAGGAGGAACCCGGAAGTGCACACACGCGCGAAGATCACAGCATTTAAAAGGACCTAAGAGCAGTATGGTAGGCACACGCCAGGAGGAAGCCCAAATAGCGGCGAAACGCGTAGCGTGCCTACCTATACTGCCATTCTTCGATTTTACATCATCAACTTGTGAACTCCTTCTGGATCTGCCTTTTGTTGTACTGGTCTTTTGGACTTTGTCCTCCATTTGGATTTTTGCTGGCACAGAAGGAACATCTGACATCTACAACTATATATGTAAGATGCTATTGTATTTTATTAAATTTCTACCCTTTACTATCTAATATACCATCTCTTCATCTTGTTTTATTGCCTGGGAGCGTGAGATTAAGAAGAGAGGAGACATCTCTACAAGAGATAGATGAGCCATTTTTTTCTACACTGTTTGTGAGTGCAATTACCCACACTGCAACAGCACTGTTTATATTTACTGTATTACACTATGTCTGTTTGTCTTTTTCTGTCCCCTTATATATACATTGGGAGACATTGAAGACCTTCATTATACTGCACTGAATCAACAGTTTTTTCAGGCAAATATTATATTTTCTCCTATATTTTTATACACTGTCTGGTGGATTTTACTTAGCGCACCAATCACACCTATTTGTTTGGGTTATATGTTTTGTTTTTTGCACGTGTGTCTTCAGAGGAACACATAGATTGGTGCTGCTTTGTTGCAGTTTAAAGCGCCAGGATTTATCCTTTCTGTCTAATTTTTGTGTTTTTCTCTGTTTATATCCAAGGCTGCTATAACTAACCACCTTTTTTTAAACACAATATGTCTCTATTTGATTATCGGAAAAATATCCTCTCTCATGTAGAGGAAGCATTTATGACAGACAAACTTCCCTGCAATAGTTATGAAGACACAAATCTAAACCACATTTTTTTAGAACTAGAGAAACATTTGATAAAAGAAACAAAAATAAAATGGGAAATAGTTACCCTTACAAAGTACCTAGAAGAAAGTATTACACCAAGAGGCCTAAGGCTCTTTAAAAATCCCACCTTTGACTCAGAGGATGATAACTTTATCCTGGAGTGGAATACCACTCTAGAAAAATGTACACGCCACTTAATGCAAATTATAATTGAACAAAGGGAAAAAAATCTCTCTATTCTAGATAAAGAGATAAATAGACTCCAAACCTGCCTAGATCCATTTATAGAGTTAGAAGAATATAAAAATTACACCATAAGCACTATAAAAAAACTTGAGAAATTAGAGGCAGAGACAAAACAAATAAAAATAAAATACCTAAGAGATAAGGAGGATTACAGATTAAACACAGTTAGACAACCGACAGACTATCGAAATAAAAAGGGTTATAAGGAAAATA
The DNA here is from genome assembly GCA_036172795.1 of Pelodytes ibericus. Taxonomy (NCBI): domain Eukaryota; kingdom Metazoa; phylum Chordata; class Amphibia; order Anura; family Pelodytidae; genus Pelodytes; species Pelodytes ibericus. The sequence continues at coordinate 187,010,167 of CM069862.1, forward strand.
AAAGAACTGATCCCATTACCAATCAATATCCCTCTTACCAACAAAAGAAAATTAGAGATGGTTCAAAATTCTCGCACCAATACACTCGTCACAAAGATCTAGAATTCAACAGCTCTAGAAATAATTTAGTTGTAGTAAACACCCAAGAACACTTTGATACACCACCTGCGGATAATATCCAAAATAGATTAATAAGGATAAGTGAAAACACTAATAAACACAATTTTTCTGATTCACAAATTCGAAACACTAATAATAAAGAAAAAAATGGTGCTTTAGAGTCCAATCAATTTCACGTCCTGTCCCAATTGGGAGACACATCACCCATCTTAGATAACAAATATAGATTACTTAGACCACTACCACAAGAATATAATAAAAGAAGTAAAAACTATAATACATCTGAACCTCATTTTTTAGATCAAGATCAAAGAATTCCCCCAAAACCACAAAGAAATCCAAAAAGAAAGCCATTCTTTCAGGGAGAGGAAACCGAGGGGGCAAGTTGGCACAGAAGAGGAAGAGTAGAAATGTGAAAAAAGCAATAACAACAGTAACCCCTTCCTCTTCTGGCATTTTTAACTTGTCTCAAAAAATCCTCTCCCAAGAGAAACTGTTGATACTAAGTAAAGGGCTTAAATTTGCCCCTACAAAAAAATTTAACACCTTTGCAGCTTTTATCGATATAAACAAATTCGTGAGGCAGGCAACTTTGAAGAGATTTTATTCTCTAAAACCCAGTACTGAAAATGAAAAAATCCAAGCAGAGAATGAGAATCAGATCATCACCTCCAATTTAAAAAATAAATCTAAATTTTACCCGACTACATATAAATCGGGTGCATTAGAGGTATTTGAGAAACTAGTAACAGATGATCTCAAAAAAATCAAACACACAAAGTATGACAAAAATAATTTTACAAAAAAAGAACTGAGAACCCTGAAAGAATTACAAACAGATGAGGAAATAGTCATAAAACCAGCAGATAAGGGGGGAGGAATCGTTATTCTATCTCGAGAACAATATAGAAACGAGGCTTATAAACATCTAAAAGATCAGAAAGTCTACTGCTCTCTTAAAGAAAATCCGACCAACCAATATAAAAAGATACTAACAGCCTTTTTGGATAAAGGAAAAATTAATCAGTTCATCACTAAAAGAGAAGCCGATTATATAAATATTCTACATCCAAAAATTCCAACTATATATTTTCTCCCAAAAATACACAAAAATCCAATAGAACCACCAGGAAGACCAATAGTGTCTGGAATAGGATCCATCATGTCGAACCTGTCAGAATATCTAGACATGGTATTACAGCCCTATGTAAAAAAAACAAAGATCCTATCTAAAAGACTCTATAAGTCTAATAAAAATATTAGAGACCATTGAATGGCAAGATGACTATCTTCTAGTCTCTAGCGATGTGTCCTCTCTATACACCATCATAGAGCATGACCAAGGATACCAAGCTGTCAGAAATCTTTTAACAAATAGCGAAATGACACCCGCACAAATAGAATATATCCTCGAAGGATTAAAAATCATCCTAGAACACAATTTCTTTTGGTTCGAAGAAAATTTCTATCTTCAAAAAACAGGAACAGCCATGGGGACAAAAGTTGCCCCAAGTTACGCTAATATTTTTATGGGAGATTGGGAAGAGCTCTCTGTGTGGAACCAACATAGCTGGGAAACAAATATAGTTGTCTATAAAAGATATATAGACGACCTCTTTTTTATCTGGAAGGGTGATCAAGACAGTCTAGATATTTTTCTTGCCTCCCTCAATAAAAATGACAAAAACATTATTTTAAACACGGTGTACAGTAAAACAGACATTCAATATTTAGACCTAATGGTGTTTGTAGAAAATGGTTCTCTTAAAACAAAAACCTTTTTTAAAAAAGTAGACACAAATGGGTTTATAAATTTTGACAGCTGCCACTATCCACCATGGCTTAAAGGGATACCAAAGAGCCAATGTATGAGGTTGAGAAGAAACTGTACAGACGTGGAAATGTATCAACAACAGTCAAACATACTTAAAAACAGATTTGAAGAAAAAGGATATGATTCAATAGCTTTACACAAAACCATTAAAGATATAGAAACTATGGATAGAAAAACTCTTTTACAACCAAAAAATAATCTAGAAGATACAAATAAAATACATCAAATACCTTTGGTATTTGATTTTAACAACAAATCTACAGATATTAGGAAAATAGTTAATAAACATTGGAATGTCCTTTTAAAGGATGAAACATTAAAACAATTAATACCAGAAAAACCTAAACTTATATTTCGAGGAGCTCAGAACCTGAAGAATAAGTTAACTAAAAGCTATTTTTCCCAACAAAAAAAGAAAACTGTACACAATTTTTTAACACAAAAGGCAGGTTTTTATGGATGCAAAAATTGTGAGCCATGTAGGGTGTCTGCCACCCAAAAATATCCCATTACTAAATATAGTTCCTTTGCTAATGGAAGACAGTTCTCCATTGAACAGTTTCTGACATGCTCCTCCACCAACGTGATTTATCTTATAGAGTGCCCATGTGGCCTAAAATATATTGGAAGAACATCAAGAACTTTAAAAAAGCGAGTGGGGGAGCATGTCAGAAACATAAAAAGGGGCTTCACACAACATTCTCTCTCCAAACATTTTTTAGAGAAACATAACAAAGACCCAAGAGGTATGAAATTTTGGGCAATAGATAAAGTGCAAAAATATTGGAGAGGTGGAGATAATATAAAAGAAATGGGGAAAAGTGAAATGAGATGGGTATTTGAAGTAGACACCCTGCAACCTAGGGGCCACAATGCAGAATTTGATTTATTTAATTTTTTATGATTAGTTCTATTTATTTTTTCTACATACCAGGACATATATATATATACACTTCTCATACATAATTTTTTATATATTTCTGGATTTTTTGTAAGTTTATAAGCCTAAACAGGTTTTTTTATATACGTTTTTTATATGTACTTAGTATGTGCAATAATATAATATCATATATGTTTGTCTATGTCTGTTTTTTAAAAAATTTGAAAATAAAAAAAAAAACACTTTTTAACATACATATGTTTTTTATTAAAATATAAACATTTTTTTATATACAGATATATATATTTTTTTCACTAGCATTTGCCCTATTCTTTGGAACATACTTGTTCCCTTTTTAAACATATATACAAACATATATGAATGTTGGACATCGCTACCATCAAATTGTAATATAATGCAGAGGTGCTGCTGGGATCCATTTGTTAAAACATTGTCCTCTGTTCTCATATCCCCCATGGTGCACTATTCCTACTGAGCTGCTAAACCTCGTAAGAATTGCGAGGTTAGACACATCTCAGTAAAGCAAGTCTCGCGAGAATAACTAAACCACATGAGGCGACGGAGTCGCGATGACGTCACCACAGGAGGAACCCGGAAGTGCACACACGCGCGAAGATCACAGCATTTAAAAGGACCTAAGAGCAGTATGGTAGGCACACGCCAGGAGGAAGCCCAAATAGCGGCGAAACGCGTAGCGTGCCTACCTATACTGCCATTCTTCGATTTTACATCATCAACTTGTGAACTCCTTCTGGATCTGCCTTTTGCTGTACTGGTCTTTTGGACTTTGTCCTCCATTTGGATTTTTGCTGGCACAGAAGGAACATCTGACATCTATAACTATATATGTAAGATGCTATTGTATTTTATTACATTTCTACCCTTTACTATCTAATATACCATCTCTTCATCTTGTTTTATTGCCTGGGAGCGTGAGATTAAGAAGAGAGGAGACATCTCTACAAGAGATAGATGAGCCATTTTTTTCTACACTGTTTGTGAGTGCAATTACCCACACTGCAACAGCACTGTTTATATTTACTGTATTACACTATGTCTGTTTGTCTTTTTCTGTCCCCTTATATATACATTGGGAGACATTGAAGACCTTCATTATACTGCACTGAATCAACAGTTTTTTCAGGCAAATATTATATTTTCTCCTATATTTTTATACACTGTCTGGTGGATTTTACTTAGCGCACCAATCACACCTATTTGTTTGGGTTATATGTTATGTAATGCTATTGGCTTTCTATAAACCGAAATAGAGTCCCCATTCATAAGAATTTCTTATGAATGGGGACTCTATTTCAGTTTATAGAAAGCCAATAGCATTACATGTATTCCATAAACCGAAAGTCTATAAACCGAATGTCTTTGTTTATGGAACCTGCCGAACCCGAACATCCAGGTGTCCGCTCAACTCTAGTCAAGAGCTAATGCAGAGCGGATCGTGGATGTGTGGTTCAGCTTTGTCAAATAGTCTACCTTTTTTTATACATATATATATATCCTGGTAAGTGCACTCCAGACTCAATAGGGTTGGTGCCCCGGTGCAAACCCGGCAGACAGAGTGCAGTAGTTGGAGAAAGGAGCACTCAGGGGACTTGATATCACAAAGAATCAGACATTTATTTCATAAAGATCATCGTTTCAGTCCCTCACAGGGTATTTTTATCAAGACCACTGAGATGTAGGAGTACTACCTATTCTCTGCTATTTGTTAGTTTACCGATTTTCTGATGGGGAGTTTTTATAACCCTCATGACCAGTGAACAGTGAAGTGGCAATTAAAGAAGCAGATCCAGCATGATCACTGCAAAGAACACAACACACACACTAAAAATCTTCTTCAAAATGAGATGTAACTGAGCTAATGTTGGTATAGCAGTTAAGTGAGTTAAAGCAGCGCTTCTTAGTAAACATGGTCTTAAAACGTCATATGACACAAGTTATATTAAATATGGGTTTTCGTACAGTGAAGACAAGACGAGACGGACTGAAACCTGAAGCCATCAAAAGCTAAAATGCAATTTAGACACAACACTATGTAGAAAAAAAAAAGTTGAGTATGCTCAATAATCCTCCAGGAGCTAAGGCCATCACACAATTGTCACCAATTGTTTTGTGGAATAAATTATAATGTTTTGGAAATTAAATTTTTTTTTGGTCGTGACTTAACGACCAAGGATAAATGTGGGTCCTGAAGTTTCAGACAGGTTGACAACCACTGTACAGTATCATTTAAAACTTTATAAGTCTTGATAACTGTAAGAGATACAATCCAAGAGAAGATTAAACAAAAGCCAATTTGAATCTGGTACTCATTTATTTTCTTGTGTGTATCTATTACTGATAATTATAGTATTTACTGTAAAGGAAGTGTTTTAATAGCGGATTAGACAATCTTTCATGATCAAGTATATTATGAGATATATAATTTTAGATATTCTGTTGTATTCTGTCTAATCTAACACGGCAGCACTTCCCAAACCTGGGAAGCATGCACATGTATGGGCAGTGTTTATTAATGTGTTTATTAAATACACATTATTGAGGCATCCCAACATGTATGCAGTGGAAGCAGTATAATTTCATTATGTTTCTATGTATTATATATATATATATATATATTATTTTTAAACATTCTAGTATGTTAACTTTTGACTTCTACCTTTTGTCAAAAAAGAAATGTTAGAAAAAAAAGACAGAAATAAATATCTCTATAAAAAAAAAATGTTTTTACTCCTTCATCTGTAACCTGTTTTTCTATGATGACCCCGGTGTCAATATCCTTTATCCAATTATGATCACAAAAGAAACTCTATGTTATTTATTTTTGCTGAATACAGCAAGCTCACCTATTCAGTATTACAATGTCATGGTTTGGTCAGGCAGAATTGCTGCACAAGGCGTTTTAGTTCCAAAGGGTCATTGAAAGAACTGTACTCTGAAAAGATATTCATAGATTTTTTTTTTTTCTCTTCTCTCCCATAGATGGATTATACATATTATCGGTCAAAGTGCAACCAGGCTACTAAGTTAAAGTTTAAATTTGTTCAAATCACAAGCATTAGAAAAAAAAAAAAAAGGATTGCTTTGTTGAAAATGATATTCGGTTAAATTCGTGTGTGAAAGGGGGGATAGTCAGTGATTTTCTTCACCGTTATCCAGGTGAATGATTTTCATTTTTTAAAGTTATAATTATGCTTGATTAGTTGACCTCGGTGTGCCACAATGAATTTAACGACGCGTATCTTTAAATAGAGCAAACCTATAATTTGCGATGATAGCACAATGTCATTACCTGAAACATCAGTGTTGATTTTCTTTTTTTTTTTTTAAGTTCATGTTTAGCTACGCAGTAAAATCCAATCTTCTGCTTTAATGCAATCATACGAAACAACAACACTATACAAAAAAAATAAAAATAAATAGCTTAATCGCAATATTTCTGTATTCCACTTCTCATGAATATCTAGCCAAAACAAAAGAAGAAAAATTTAGAATGCTCCCACTGGGAGAAAGGAAGACATTAGACATTGTTGCCAACAATCCCGGATTTGACAGGAAAGTCCCATGATTATTTTTTTTTTGTCCAGTCCTGTCAAGTTCAAGTCTGTCCCGGCATGTCTTGAGCAAAGTCATGCATAGCGTAAATGTGCAGAACTGGAGCGCAGGAGCATAGAGTGTAACTTTGCCCACTGTTGCCCAACCTTCCCTGGCTTGTCATATATGATCCCTGGGTGTGTTATTGGATTAGAAGAATATGCGCACAAATACGCGTATTGTCAATGATGACATGATAAGTTCAAGGAGAGATGTAATGATTACTGAATGTGACCATACATTGCCATCATATGTGTCTAGATTGGCAAATTCCCAGTTGCCAACAATCTCAGATTTGGGACAGCCCAATTCCTGGAGGGGAAATCCTGGCATTGCTACCTGGTATTATTACTGCCTATACATTGGGGCTTTGCAGGCACAGGAGTCCCTGTGAGTGGAGTGAACAGAGTTGCAGCTCTGAGTCTCCCCAGGACTAGTGTTGAATGCTCAGCCCCGACAAAGTAGCTTGGGACAGTGTCAGGGCAGGACAAGGAGAGTAATCACACAGATTTGCACTACTTTGTACTGCACTGTGCATGTGTTTTTACCAAGCCCAAAGCCTGCGGAATGCTGTCATGATAATTATTATTATCACAGCCTCCTATTGGTGGTAAAAAACAGGAAAGAGAAATTATGGTATTCCTGAGGTAAAATAGATATTACCAAACTCTAGCACGTAGGAAACCTATTTCCAGGAAAAATAACGGTCAAAAAATAAATGTGAATGCAGTTGTGCTACATCACTCTAATTCATAAAAGTACCAATAAGAGGTTGAAAAAAATAATAATAATGTAACTCAAATAATATGTTAATTAGACATATTGGGGTCTATTCAATGACCTATATTCATTTATCTCATGTCATGGAATCCCATAGACTACAACAGAAAGATTTGAGTTTCAAAGCATCAATTAGTGAAATGTTGTGTCATTGAACTGGGCCCATTGTTTGTGTACCAGTTCTCCACACGAAAGGAAAAGAAAAGAAACAGTGATTTTGTATTTTCCCACACACTTCAAGTTATGGTGGGGTAAAGTTGATGGAAAAACCCCTCCACTTAATGTTCAATAGGAAGGCATTATTAAACACATATCTAGAAACACCAGACATGTCCACAGACCTGCTTTGCACATATACATTCCAAATTCACAGTGCTATCAACACTGCAAGGGATTCTGGGTAGGCATATGCAACTACTGTCAGTCATGACACAATGACCTCGATATCCAAGTTATACATGGAGCCCCTGGAGCACATGCATGCATCTTTTCACAAACACCCTAGGACCTAAGTTCAGTGCCAGATAACAACTCCTGGACAGTTGTTCATCATTAATAGAAACTTATGAATATGAGGTTGGCATAACACCCAGCTCCTGCCCCAACAAGTCGGGACGCTGAGAAGAAGTCAAGTCTCTGGTGTCCTAGAAATGCATTTTGTATTGCAGGATTGCGGTTTTAAAACCCGCTGTCCTGCTGAGCTCAACCTCGCGCGGCAGTTGGGAGCCATGGTTGGGTTACTAGCGTTCAAAACAATGCATTGATTTTATTTCCCCTTGTATGTACATGTATATAGTTATACCCTAGATATTTATACCTATAATAATGTAAATGACTGTATATTCTACACATGTAGTACTTTTTGCAAATTAAGCAACATTTTAAATGCAGGGGTGAATAAAGGTGTTTCTATGGCTGGGCATTTTTAGGTGACTTTATGGCAAATTTATGTAATTTATTAGTCATTTAGAATAACAATAATGCATCTTATTTATAAAATATATCTATATATATATACACATTTACTACTTTTTAAACACACTTTATGATATATTCTATTGCTTTGATACTCTGCGAAAAACTCATACATATCGAAAAAAAACACTGAGGAGGAAAGGACAGATTCCGGGGAAAAAATAGGGATTGCCACTCCTGTATATATATATATACAGATATCGGTCTGTAACATTGTCAGCCTGACAGGAGGTAAAACACTTCCAGTTAAATATATGTTATGGATGCTGCCGGATGACCTCGCCAAATGATCTGTATTCATCTGCGCCTTTTGCAAAAACAAAATCACTTTCTGGAGTCCTTCACAAACAATGCGTACAATACCCTTTTTATATTGCCTCAATAATTGTTAATCATTCATTCAGGATGTGTGTGGTTGGAGATTTTAGAAGGTATTTAGCTCGTAACTAGATCTGCTTCAGAAATGTCAAGTTGCATTAATATGTGATAACTGTTGAATAATTAATACGAGTTTCACTGTGTTTACAATAAGGTGTATTTATAATGAATTATTCATAGCAATGTTGTAAGGGCACTGACTCTACATCTCTAGGCAATTCTGATGGAGAAAAAAAAAATAGAGAGAATTTTCAATAATAAAAGGACCACAATCAAGAATTGATAAATATATACACATTATATGGACAAAAGTATTGAGACACCTGACCATTACACCAACAAGGATTTTTATGTTGGTATATTCTAAATACATAGACATTAATATGTAGTTGGTCCACCCTTTGCAGATTTAACAGCTTCCAATCTTCTGGGACTGCTTTTGACAAGACTGTGGAGTGTCTCTGTGGGAATTTTGGTCCATTCATCCAGTAGACCATTTGTGAGGTCAGGCACTGATGTTGGATGAGAAGGCCTGGATAGCAATCTCCATTATAGTTCATCACAAGGGTGTTTCATGGGGCTGAGGTCACTGGGGCATAGTCATGCCGACATAGAAAAGGGCCTTCCCCAAACCGTTCCCACAAAGTTTGAGTCCAATACGTCTTGTTAAGCTGAAGCATTAAGACTTCCTTTCACTGGAAGTGAAGAGACTAGCTCAACCCCTGAAAAACACCCCTGTACCATTATCTCTCCTCCACAAACTTTACAGTTGGCACAGTGCAGTCAGGCACGTATTGTTCTCCTGTCATCCGCCAAAACCAGACTTGCCCATCAGACTGACAAACATTGAAGATGCCACAGAACATGTTTCCACTGCTCCAGAGTCCAGTGGCAGCATGCTTTACATCAATCGATCAAAAGCTTGGCATTGTACTTGGTGATGTGATGTTTGCATGCAGCTGGTTGGCCATTTAAACCCATTCCATGAAGTTACCACCACACAGCTTTTGTACTGATATTAATGCCAGTGGAATTTTAGAATCTTCAGCTATGGAATCAGCAGAGCATTGGTGACTTGTATGCACCATGCGCCACAGCTCTGTGACTTTGTGCGTTCTTCTGCTTCACGTTTACTGCTGTTCCTATACACTTCTAATAATACCACTTACAGTTCCCATGCCATATCTAACAGGGAACTTATTGCAAAGGTGGCAGCATCCTACCACAGTACCAATCTTGAATTCACTGAGCTCTTTAGATCAACCCGTTTTTTCCCCCAACAAATGTTTATAAATGCAGACTACTTGGATAGGTGCTTTTGTCCATAGTGTTTGCTATATGTATATACAGAGAAGGGTTAACCTTTTTTTTACACAACTATTTTACACATTTTGTGAACCAAAGAGAGAAACATTGTTTATTGCTCATATGTGTATCTCTCTTTCTCTCCTAAATATTCAATCAACCCTCTCTCTCTATTAGCTCCTCTAGCTCTCTCACTACTCTTTTTCTGTCTACTCTCTCACACTCTTTCCACCATCCCTATGTGACCTCAACCTTTTGAACAGTATTGTATAAGTGTCTGTTTCTGTGTTATTATGTCTTTAATATTAGGGTAACCACATGTCATCAGTTTCAGTAGACATTCCCCAGATGAAGGCCACTGTCCCTGGACAAAATGTGTCCTCAAATCAATGCTAGACCATTTACCTAGATTGTAACATCCCAAACCCAATGCCAGGTGACCAATGTCACCAAACACTACCAATGGTGGGACACTAGGTGCAGCAGGTGCATTGCCCATCTCTCGAAGGGAATCAGACAGACACTTTGTCCTATAACATTGCTATGGTTAGTCCTATTGGCATAGAAGGTGGGGGGGGGGGGAGTGGAATGGGAAGAATTTATTTCTGTACCTTGGCCCTTAACGGTCTTGTTCCACAACTAAAAGGTACGGTTTACTTTCAGAAGGTAATGTGAGCAGTCATATAATAAATGTACATAATACATTGTTTCTATACACAACCAATAAAGATATAATACATGTAAATGGATTTCATTTTAAAAATCACCTTAGTTTATGTGCTATCTTCCTATGAATCAAACAGTGTTAGTTTATGAGCTAAATCATAAAACAGTTCTCAGTATAGGAAGTTTGCAACATACTGGATCTCTCCGGAGACCTGCAATATAGCCAAACTGTAGCTCATTTGTGACTTGCCGGTAATAATTTGCTTGGTAACCTCGTAGTTGTCTCTTTCGTAGTTCGCCAAGGGGCTTGAAATGAAATAAATTTTTAGCCTTAGGACTTCCACCCAACATGGCATTGTGTAATAATAACCTCTTGCGTATGTACAAGAGAGGCTCAACATAAAATGATTTATTTATTAGCTGGGTGTTTTTTTTTGCATTTGTGTGAACAATAACAATATGTACTGACTACTTTGAGATTCCCTTAAAGTAAATATAAATAACATAAAAACAAAACAAACAAAAAAAAACGTAGGAGAAATGTGTTGGGGTTAATCTTCCTTGAGGGCAATTTTTGCTGAATCCAACACAGGGTTCCTCTAATCATGGTATGGAATAAAATAAAAATACATGATATTTTAGTTGTATTATTCATTATCCTGGTGCTAGTAGGGCTATTAAAGCAATGCTTATAAATATTTGAAACAGTCTACTGTCAGAGAATGTTTAAATTAAATGCAATCCCAGCACCCACTGGGCATTACTCTAAGATTCTCTTAGATACATTGACAAAAATGGTGTATCCGACTCACTTAGATTGCATTTTATTCCATTGCTTGCTAGAAATATTACTCCATAGAAGCATGTCTGTGTCTACATTACTCAACACATAATGAGTACAAAAGGGCTTCTCGATGACATACATAGCTCCAAATGTCCAGTGCAGGCTTCTTCTTGTACTTGGGAAGTTGGAGCTGTATCTCATGACCCACCTTATTCAAAAGTTATTTGACAGATCCTTTTTTGGCTCCACCCCACCATGAATCTGAGAACCAGTCCTATGCACTTTATGAATAAGATCTGAGCGGGTACAATTTCTATAATAGAAAATGTATTTTATCTGCATATGACAGTGTGTGCATATGTGAATCAGTGCGTATGTGAAATATGTATTATGCCTGTGTGTGTAATCTCATCCATACGGTGTCCCTACATTTCAGAAACAAAATGTGGTCAGCCTTATCTGAGCACCATATTTAAAGATCTCTTTGACCACTGTTTTAAAACCACTGCTCTAGAAGGTGTTTTAAATGAGTACTAGTTATCTGATCAATGTACAGGGTCTTCTAAAGTGTCAATAATAATAATAATTAATAATAATAGTAAAAACTAGTCTCTATATAGTGCTTTCCTCCCAGTGATATTCTAAGCTCTTTATAGCATAGTCTTGGAATTAATCATGTCAGCAGCTAAATAATAGATGCTATTATTAACCAACCTTATGGCACTCATTTATTAACCTCAGAACAATGAAGGTCTGCATTGATCCAGCCATAATTCCACATACAATAATAAAAGTCATCCTCAAGGACGGCATAGTGAGAACATACCATGGTACTCCAGCTGGCTGCAATGCCCACTGATTAACCATGTCACATGGGTTTGAACCAATCACCGGCCACTTAGGTAGTTTACAGCAAACACAGGCTTATTTGTCTAGCAGAGCTCTTGCTAAATCTTGATCTGGTATTAATTTCATAAAAAAAATACCCTTTTTATCTAGGGATTTAATCATAATTTGTGTTCCTTCTATAGGGATCTTCAAATACTTTTAGGTTCAAATATAGCTCTGCTTACGCTTGGTAATAATTGTTACAAACAATGGCATCTGTCAGACTTCAAATGCATTGTGTTTCTTACAGTGCAACATTGTCTGGAACTTTTATTATTATTACAATGAGTAAGAATAATAGTATTGTTGAAAATTCTTTGGAGCCAATTGTGCTGCAGAATATTATTGTGCATGGTAAATAACTGATTATTATTATTAATAGTATATATAATGAATAAACATTGTGTATACTTTATCTATATAACGATATGTTTAAAATATATAAAAAAATTTATATACATAGTACATATTAATATTATTATTTTTTATCATACATATTGTATAAATGTATAATATAAAATTATCCCGGACAGCGTTCCCAATAAATACTCTAAAACTAGATAATTCTCAATATAGTGTTTCTGGTAAAACAGTTTGGTATTGATTCAGGCAACTCCAGATTTCTTAACAAATTCAGAGCTTAAATTTTCGAGAGGTGAAAAAGGTAACATTGGGCCATTCGTTCCAATGCAGCATTCGAGGTTACCTTTTGCTGAATTCTCTTCGGAAAATAATAAAACAAATTTAAATTAATAGAGACCCCGGGTACATTTTAAAAATATATATTAGTATTATTATTTATACATCATTGTACAAAACTGCAAACAATTATAATTAGGGTTTTTTTCAGTGTATGATTTGTTGTTATTTAACCATTTTTATATAAATTAAAAAGCCTACTCCACATTCTCTGGATTTTGGCCACAAATTAATGATTTGGGAACCGAATTGCAAACTACCCAAGATGCCCTGAGGTGCCCCCCAAATAGGTCAGCATTTTGGAAATCGTAACCGATTCCACACCCAAGATTTGTAGAAACCAAAAGCACCCAAAACATTCCTTAGCCTAAATTGGACCTCAATCATCTCCATAGAATAACATGGGGATCACACGGACCATTTTGGGAGGAATTCAGCTAATATGAAAATAGCCAAATACAATTTGGAATGGATCGGTGCATATTGAGTAGAACTCCATGACCCCTAATTCTAAGTGGAAATCTTCTACTGTACCACCAATGACCTACTCATTGCTCACCCCCAACATACATTTAGTTATTAAAACATGGGATGACCAATGAGTAGGTCAATACTGACCCAGCTTTTACATTTTTAAAATGTTACCTCAACCCTTGCATTGATTTATAAGCTGAAAAAGCTTGGGGTCATTACACTAAAAGCCGTATTTTAACTCAAAAGCTGTCTACATTCAATACACTTTATATTCCATTTGGATTTGGTCCAATCTATTGTCTATTATTCAATATGTGATCATGAATCAATACCTCACCTTCTAGCCCTGTAGTACTGGTCCTTAGGAATAGAAAGATAAGGGTTCAATCTTCACTATTGTGCCGACAGCTGCATTAACTCTATGAGCAACACCTGCCTCTGCTACAATAGTCGAAATAGCTACATCTGTAGATCTTCAAATTCAGAGGAAGACTGCTGACATGCTTAATTAACTAAGGGCACTATCCATTAATATTATGTAATCTACAAGCATAAATCTCGTTATTCGTTTTCATTCCAAAATTGCTTCGTTTCGTCGGTCCTGCTTACGTTTTTTTTTTTCTTCATCGCCGTATAATATGAATAACTAAAGTCCCTTATCTGTTTTTCTAATGAGATGAATCATAAGTTTAAAAAAAAAAAAAACTCAGCTTAATGTTCCAAGGGGCCTAATTAGAATCAGGTGAGAGTCTCCGAAAGCAACTAAGGTGATTTTAGTCAGAAGCCTTTTGAAAAGCCTTAATTAAGATGAGTGATGTTCTTTACTTTAATACACTATAGAGAAAACAGGATGCTGAATTTACTGCCCAAAACCTCTGCACAGGTACAGGGTATATTTCATTAATGAGAGAAGTATAGATTTTAATTTTTTTTTATATGTTTTTTTTTTTTTGCAAGTTTCAGAACAGTGTGTGTTGTTAGTGTAAATGATTACAATAGTAAATATTTGAAGGAACTAATTGTGTAAGTTACTTTTCACATACGTTACAAGATTATTGTAATACATATGTGTGGATTTACCATGCCACCATAACATGGAGGCTGTAGCAAAATCTATTTGTTTTTTGTTTTTGTAAATGGTAGGATTTATTTTTATATGAAATTGTACCTTCATTTTTTTTAAATGTGTTATAATTTAAACTGATCAATCAGTAAAGGACAATTGCAGTTGAAGGTAAGTTTATTTGAAATAAGAGGTATTATAGGGCCCAAAAAAGTTTTGTGTAATTGAAAGAATTCAAATAAAGTACTTTACTGAGCCCTCTTTGCACCATATAACTCTAATAATGGGTGGACATGTTGTTCAGAATATCGGGTCAGATCGTCCTTCATCTCAACCAAAATGTCAGCCCTTTGGTAGAGCTATAAGGAGCTCCATAACATACTATATTCCAATCTTTCATTAAAACCTTTCTATCTAGAATGCCTGCACTCTATGGTCATATCAAAGATCAGACAAAGGCAGAACTTGTGGCAGGGTGAGAAAATAGCTGTTAAATGAGACTCATCTTGCTGTTATGGAATTTTTTTAAATTAAAAATCACATTGCATCACAGCTAAGAGTTCAAGAATGAATAGAATTTTGCTCTTTTACGTCTGGATTGTAGACTTACGATACTTGAAAGTGAATTTCAGTTAATCTGTATGATCTGTTTTCACACTGGCGCTGAAGCTTTCGACTAGACATCATAAACTGTTGTGAGACACAACAAGTCAACACAGAATAAAGAGAGACATGAACAGCTATAGCTCATTGATGAGGTCTATGTAAATCTATAACATATATTTGAAGTTGCTATGGAACTTTCAGATGGAATTTGTCTGACATTTTGGATCTAGCCCATTTTTGTTTGTGGGATCAGTTGGATACACTTTAGAAACCTTCTGTACTATTGAACTAAAACTGCTTTGGAACTCTCCTGGGTGGGTACATGTGACATAGAGCCTAGTCTAGCTTGTATGGGGGTATCATTACATTTGTAACATTTGTTACATTTACTTGAAACTGAGATACAATTCACAGGGTTTATCATCAAAAAACTTTCAAAATCTTTTTGCTAACAACTGACAAACGTCAGCACACGCACAGCCAATCAGAGCGGGGGCTTGCCCCGCTCTGACAGCTGAATGTGAGGGTCTCTCGCTGCTAGCACAGCGAGAGACCCTCGATTTTGCATGGAATCAGCAGGGGGGACATAGTTAAGGTCCCCCCTGCTGATCTCATGCAAAAACGAGGGTCTCTCTGTGCAGAGAGAGACAGTCACTGGTCACCATGATGAGTCCTTCACAGATTGCATTGCCATTCACTTCTGACAGTTCAGCGCTCAAACTTCCTCTCTGAACTGTCAATGGTGAAATGGCCAAGATGAACTGCCATAGACGCCTCTCTTCTTCCATAGCTATGTACATCACCTCCATGTATATATATCTATATTCAGTGAATACAATAAGCAAAACAAGAGATATTTAAACAATTTTAGTACAATCATAGACAATGTTGACACTCTGTGACCTTATTCCCTTGGATGGTGGTTATGAATGGATCTAGTGAAGGATCGTCTGATTCATTTGTGAAATAGTTATGAAAAAAGTAGGCTACTGGCACAGTTGATGAGATCAATAGATATTTTTAAAGGTGGCATAGACCACAGATGATAGTTATCTGTGAGCATTCTGCACTAGGGATCCACCAAATCTCAAATTTTCATTTGGGAGTTCAATTATCTTGTCATTGGTGATTGGGTGATGTCCACTATAGGCTAGTAATGGCTAACTCTAGCACGGAAGGTGTTTGGGAACTACATATCTCATGATCCTCTGTCAGCCTTGCGTTCTGACCGAAAACCATGGGATAGGTAGTTCCCTAACATCTGCAGTACCCATGTTAGATATCACTGTTCTAGGCATATCTAACGCTGTTTACAACCATGAATTATAGGCTATCCCCATAACTTCTCCTACGCAGAATGTTTTACACAGAAGTGTAGTAAGATAGACATATTGGCGCTATCAGTCTTGAATACATCTTTTAAACACAGTAAGACATATTGTCCTTGTGTGGTCATCTCTGAACTGCATTTAGTGTCTCAAATGTCAGTGTGATAAATAGATTTTCTTATTTCAAGTACGTTTTGTAAAAAAACTCAAGAGATCCTTGATATCCTCCAATGCCATTTTATTTATTTATAAATAGCAATTTGTTTGGCAAATGTACACCTCCACTTACTTATCAATTAATCCGAATACTGGCATCCGTCCTATAGATTTTAATGCTTTCATAATTATAAAGTACCATCACATAATATGACGCTGTTTATAGTTGAATACTTGGCTGCAGTTCATAATACAACAACTGAAATTTAATAATAATTGTTTAATTTATAAACTCATGGCCATGAAGGAATTTTAAATTTTTACACTGTAGAAACATCAAAATATTTTGACCTATCACCTTTTTGGATAAATAATGCCCTTACACAAATTAGGAAGGAGTTTATTCTTTGTTCCCTGATCTTCGACAAATTTAGTTTTTTTTAGTATGGCTGAATATGTTCCTTTTCATTTTAAGGGAACTTGGCCTGCGTATTAATAGGATTTTCCCCATTCGTAGAATCCATAAGTTCCCTTAATTAATAAATAGTTTATTGGTTAATTGATATGAAAGCTGCAATATATATATATATATATATATATATATATTTGGTTAAAAAAATGTTGATTTTAATTAATTTTTTTTTGGAAAATAACCACATCAATCTACACATCACTTATAAGTACAGTTGTCACAGGGGTCACCACTGTAACTAGAACCACAACCCGAGGTGCACAGGCAAAGCCTATGACCACTGCAGCCACAGCACTTTCAAGTGATACGGTGTTCAGTGGGGGTGTATTGCAATGGTGGTATCGTGTGGTGATGTGCTACATCTTCAGAGTGTCATGTAGCAATTTTACCATCACAGCCCCCATTTGGCTAAGTTTCGGATGCATTTCGGTGGTACCTGAATGGCCTAATTTAAAGGGCTATTCAAATTACAAAAATGATTAGAATTCGGCTTCTGGTGTGATTCAGTGCTCCAATTTTCGCTAGGTGTTCAGTCAGTTTTCAAAATTGGCCAGTTTTTGACAAACACTTATTAGTTCTCCTAAAGAAAGTACAAGAGGTGTTTATTGGGAACTGATTAATATATTGATTGATTTCTTTGTAAACATGTTAGAATTATACATTATGCAGTGTCTCAAAGAAGAACGGCTTATCTAGCCATTTAAGTACAGCTGTATGGTTAAAATTGTTTAGATACAGACAGTAGGTACAATCTATTCGGGTTCATAGAAAAAAAGTGCATCAATTTAGATTTTAAATGGGTGGCTGCTTAGGATACAAGTAACAAAAGAGTGAATACAAATATTTTTTTTTTATATATATTATTGTTCTCCTGAATTATTCAAATATTCCATAGACAGAGGATTTTTATCTACAGGATTTTGGAAACTCTAAAGCCAATATTACAAGAAAGAAATCAGATATTTTTAACACAGATTGTTTTGACACTTTCTACCTCTTCCAAAATGAACCTAGTATTTATGTCTACCGAACGTTCGGTTTATAGAATAGTAATAGTATTACATGTATTCCATAAGCCGAAAGTCTATAAACCGAACTTTCGGTTTATAGACTTTCGTCATTTGGAATGCATGTAATAGTACTATGGGCTTTCTATAAACAGAAATAGAGTCTCCATTCATAAAAATTTATAAATGAGGACTCTGTTTCTGTTTATAGAAAGCCAATAGTACTATTACATGCATTCCATAAGGTGAAAGTCTATAAACCGAACGTTCGATTTAAGGACTTTCGGCTTATAAATTGCATGTGTAGTAGTAATGCTATGAAGTTGAACGAATGAACGAATGCTTTAATATAAACGAAAATCATTCGTCCATTCGTGCTATAGTATTTGCATTACTATAAACCGAAATAGAGTCGGTATATAGAATGTCAATAGACTTACATGCATTCCATAAACCGAAAGTCGTTCATTATGTCGGTTTATGGAATGTACTATGTATGTGTAATGCTATTGTATTCTATAAACCGACTCTATTTCGGCTTATAGAATGCCAATAGTACTACGAATGGACGAATGGACGAATGGACGAATGAACAAATGATTTTAGTTTATTAACCATTCGTTCATTCGGCTTTCGTTAGCTTAGCATTTTCGTTATTCGTTTTTCAAACGAATGAACGAAAATGCTATTTTCGGATGAAAATGCATTTGTCCGAAAACGAATGCACATGTCTACTTTTTAACTGTAATTCTCACTCACTGTTATCATGCAATTTTTTCCTTTTGTTTTTCTTTTCTCTATTTTTTTCCTTCTCTTATGGTTGCCGCCCACCTCCTTCTCTTATTGCTGCTGCCCATGCCAATCATGTGTCTATGGTTGCCACTCATGCATCTTTTTATGCCATATTCATCCTTATAAATCAGAATTTATTATGACATTTTTAAAAGAATAATGACCATACATCTTGTTTACATTCATAATGTGCCAATACCGTTATGTGTCCTTCAAGCGTTAAGACATCTAAGTAGCGTAAGACATCCAACTAGTCCATATCTGAAGTCTCACACCATAACCGGAGATAATCCAGGTCTAATTTATGGGGGGGGGGGGGGGGGAAAGCATACCTTAGTTCAAAAATCCAATTATAATGCAAGAAAATGTAATGATATTCTATGTATCTAGTATATGGACCACTGGATTTGTGAAATCAGTTACTTGAGATAGTTTTACCTCTGCTAATGAAACACTTATATTCCTGTAAAAAAAATAATAAAAAAAAATATGTCATTTTACAGGACAAAATTGTCCGCTGGTGTAATCCTATATCTTTTCTCCAAATGACCTATTTTATATATACATATTTTTTTTTCCTTTCTCTTCTTTAATAATGCCTTTAACGATTTTCTTTTTGTGTTTATTATTGTTATCCCTGACTGGATTCTTTGTTATCACTGAATACATCTCTACATGGGATTTGCCACCTGAGTCTTGTTATAGAGCCAACTAGTAAAGACAGATCATCCTTACTTGTCAGTCCCCCCCCTCCCCATCCCCATCCTTAGTACAGTTATATTAATATTAGTAATTGTAGTGAACCACCGGGTTTAATAGCTTCTTAATGCACCGTCTTTGGAATAATCACAGTTCTTTAAGAAAAAAGTTGCTGTACACACAGCATGCCAGTTATGTCAGCAAATCTTTATACCCTCATTGTGGCGGTTAGATTGTAAATAGTCCCTGGAGTTAATGTACAATGTAACATTTGCAAACTAGTTCAACTCAATATGTAATCTTTGAATTTAATATGACTTAGGAGAGAATATCCACAGAGAGCCGGAGAAATGCAACACAACACATTTTGCGATTCTTTTTCGGGAAAATATAA
Source organism: Pelodytes ibericus (assembly GCA_036172795.1). NCBI lineage: Eukaryota > Metazoa > Chordata > Amphibia > Anura > Pelodytidae > Pelodytes > Pelodytes ibericus. Next base: position 187,030,100 of record CM069862.1, read on the forward strand.
TAATGGCAAAAATAAGATATGCTTATTCACTTAGAAACAGGGCTGTTATTTCTCTCTTTAATGTTGACGGCTAAAGTCTTCGGAGACACAGTGAAAATTAAACACTGTACCAGTTAATTGATGCTGTGATTCCAGATTAGTGCTGTATCTCAATATTTACTCTTGCAGTATTCATTTGTTTTCTCGATAATAGAGATTACATGTAGAATTGTAAACATTTTTATTTTATACTATCTAATTTATTAAAATTAAGTATATATATATATGTGTATTATACAAAAAAAAAATGATGTGTGGTTCAGTTTAAAGCACTATACTGTAAGAGTGAGATTTTGGAAGCCATGTACTAAAATTGAGGTGCAGCTGAGATGGACATTTCATCAACATTTAAAGTTTTAACTGTGCATTTTTCAGGGTCAGTTGAGTTCACCAGGTTTCTCCCTGCACCGTGTTTAGTATGTATAGTACTCTATTATTGGATATACTATAGCATTATATAGTATAGTATAGTATCTGGTCATTTTTTATCATTGGTGTGAAATGTTCATTTCACTTCTAATCACCAACACATCACAGAATAATCTCAGTTTTGTCAATCTTTCTGTTCATTCTAATGACTGAAAAATAAAAATTATAGCTGAGCCTACCCTTCCTGCCGCTCATGTTTCTACCTTGCACTGGGTGGAAGTGTTCGTCTTTGAAGATTCTTTGGTGTAGAACCAACCACAGATGGATTTCAGTCTCACAAACGTCATGCACTAGTGCTTGTGAATGATAGAACCCACCACCACTAGATGTTCCAACACTTGATTATACCATGCACAATTGCAAGATGGTGCATGACTTTAAAAAAAAAAAAAAAAAGATAGGCACTGGAGTGTGTCCATGTTCTATCTTGAGTTGGATAACCGCAGATACCACCAAAAGATTATTCAAAGACTAACTTCCCCATGCCACGAGTACAGAGTGGCTATTATTTCAAAAGTTCCATTATTTATCATTAATAAAGCCATGAATATTGTTTATCCAAGATGAAGGAAGATCTGAGCCAAGATGGAAGAAGATCTGACCCAAGATTTTAAACAACATGTCAGCCTTCTGTAGAGTTATGCAGAGGCACCATCAGATCATTTTTTTCCTATTATTTAATTACAACATTTCTATGTAAAATGTCTACACTTTCAATTAAGCATCAGTTCATTTTTGCCTACAGTTGTCATTTAAAAATACAACTGTCTTTTTATTGAAAGATTGCATCAATTGCAGACATTTTAAAAAGAAATGCTTTAATGAAAGAAAAAAATAGTGTACCTTTTGAATCCTCTTTGCTGCATTTAGCTCTAACAGGAGGCAGACATGTTGTTTAGAATCTTGGGTCAGATATTCCTTTATCTGACCCAACATGTCTACCCACTGATAGAGCTATACAGAGCAAAGAGGGCTCAATAAAGTACTTTATTTCTTTCATCAAATAATTTCCATTTAAATGTCTGCACATTGCAGTCTTTAAATTAAACATAACTCATGTTTTGGGAAAAGTTGTCCTTTAAGTTGCATTAGCCATATAGTGGCATAGGCCACGTTAAAGAATACTCATTGCTACCTAAAACGTTCTTTCATGTATAGAAACCTTTTGTTTTATATATAATTTCTTTGTTACAACTCAAGTCACTTGACTAATAGTGCCTCATGTCCATTGTTTGTTTGCTCACCCCGCCCCACCTATTTTCGTACAAATACAGTTAATTAGACTTATTTAATATTTATAATCAGACACATTTTCGACATAATGAAAATTTCAGGCTATATTACTTTTTTCTCCAAATATATATTTTTGTCAAGCTGAACGATCTATCTCAGCTTGCATGATTTAATTGTGAGTAGGCTTTGCCTGTTAAAACAAATGGTATTATGCATCAGCCGGAGTATATGATCTTAGTGGATTTTGTGCAATATTGTATTAATAATGGAAAGGGCATTAATAACAAACATGTATTAAAAACAATCCGTAAGCAGGAGAAACATTCATTTGCTTCAAATTTCAGTACAGGCTTTGTAATAAAATAATATACTGTCTTAATTGCAAAAGCAGAAGAAAAAAGAGGTGTTGAATGTAAACTTACTGTAAAGCGAGTATTATTTAATTAGCATCATTGTCATCAGTTCTGGATTTTCTGAGACAGTATAATATTTTGGGGGTCCTGTGAATTCAGGATCTGTGCACAGGTAGTCTAACGGACATACACATGAGATCCAGATGACCAGAATATGTACTGGACAGCCTTGAGCTCAATCTTGTGGAGGCCACAGAACCCCATGCATTTTTAGCTCTACACCCACCATGTCCTAAGACCGTATCACTGGAAGTTTGGCAATTATGCATTATCACTTAGTAAACTGTGAAATGGTTTAAAGAGACAACCACATTGCTAAATAATTGGACAAAATAGTCAAGCTGGAAAATTGGCAATGGTCAATTCACCACGGTTCCCATTTAGTACATTGACATGCATCCGTATATAGATAGATACATATATATTAGGTCTATTTTTTTACGCCACCTGTCTATGCTCTTGTTTGTCGATTTCCTTATCTGCACTGTTACATGGATTTTGGAATGATATGCAGCCTAGCAAATATACAATACACAGCTTCAGCTCAGGTATACCCCAAATTGGAGTACAGTACAATTATATTTAACGAGCAATGATGAGAATGCTCATACAGCAAGAAGAGTTTTTTCAGTGCTCACACATCAAGAGACTACAATGTCACGTGACAAAAAACTGAACAGGAGAAGCCCCTTGGCTAGGTAATTTCCCCACAGCGTCCAAAAATATGTTGTTGTTTTTTTATAAAGTGCTGTATGATGTAAACTAATGATAAGAAACCAATTTAGCGTCCAGTTTTTCCTAAACATTTCCCATAACCTAAAAAGGGTAATAGACTATAGAGCTACAATTGTGCCTACCTCTCTGAGCCCTCCTTATTAGATGTCAGTGAATTTTGAAATTATTTTCAATGCAAAACTACGGGAGAACTGTAAATTATTTTAAAGTAAAAATAAGTGCATTTCACATTGATTAGACACATGTACAGGTTGAGTATCCCTTTTCCAAAAATCTGTTATCTCAAATAATCTGTTATCCCCCAATAAAATTCAGATTTTGCCACAAATTACACAATTCCTCTCAGATTGCAAAAGCACAACAGTGTATTCAGTGTCCAGCCCCCTTAAGCTGTGATATAGCCTTTCCATGCATGCACACATTCCCCCGCGACCAAATTGGGTAATACAATGGCACGTGTGCAGGTCTGACACTCCAACGGCAGGTTCCCAACGATGCCTCACATCACAGCTACATCCTCTGAGTGCTGAGAGGCTTTAATATATATTATTGGTCCTAAATGATCCATTATCCTAAATACTTCTAGTCTTAGGGATTTTGGATAAGGGTTTCTCACCCACACAACAAACAGAAAATAAGCTACTGGAAACATCAAATGACCAAATAAAACAGATGCAGAGGACACTAAACAAAAGGAAAACTGGTCAGCTTGTGCTGTGAATAGAAAACTCTATTTACAGAGATCATTTGCATCCTAAATACTTACAAATATTTTGCACTAGTGACATAATCATTTTTTTTTTTTTTTTTTTGATCATTAAATTGGCACTTTCCTTTCTGCGAAATATATTTGCATATAACCTAATTATATTCCTCTGCAAATTTACTGCAGCCGTTTATGTGAAGCACAGGTTTCTATTAGATTCTCTTTAGAAACTAATTTGCATTCGTCATATATATTAATTACATCTCGACAGTCCTGAAGCTTTAAAAAAAAAAAAAAGAAGAAGACATTATTCTCTCTGATAAAGCAGGCAGGTACTTAAACATGAAGGTGATATTATATTCTGATTAGAATCAATGTTGCATAAGGAATAAGAGATATATTAATTCAGTAAATTATTAGTAGACACACACGATATTTCGAAATCATCAAAACTTTTTATTTTAGAAATCCGTCTGTAATTGAGTTTCATTGGACTTGGTTGTTGTTAATTTAAAGTTTATGGGGCTTTACTTTTTTACTTTTATAGAGGGAGTAAACCCCCCGCCACCGACCAAAAAAATCCAAATATAAGGGATCTCCAAATACTTACTTGTACATTTTCAGCATGTTCTGTGGTTCTTCGTGTACTAGAGTGTTGACTTCTTGTGTCTGTCTCACTGTCTGCATGCGCCCTCCTACTGCACTGCCATAGTTTTCAGTTGTTTGTATGATCATTCACAGCCACATTCCCATTCACTCCTGCTCTAATGTCATCTTTCCCTACATGAATACTTTCCTCCTACCTCTCTTACATGATGACACATCACTAGGAGCATCTTTTGAATGGCCAATGATTAAGCTCTATGACTAGAGCGAAATGTGTTAGATCTTTTTTTACATCTCAGGGTATTCCCTTCAGCTACAGTTAATTAGGATGAAAAAAAGACATAGTCCATCAAGTTCAACCATTCCACACAGCCATGTTAGTTGATCCAGAAGAAGGGGGGGGGAACACTGAGACAGGGAATAACAATTGCTCCTTGACTCTAAGCAGTCGCACACACCCTGGATCAACATTGCCTTATCTACTTTTACTGATTATAATCCTGTATATATGTCAAATCTATAAAAACATCCTTATGTTTTTGGAATATATTGATGCCTTTAGATGGCACTGTTTTCCCAAACTGAACAGCCCCAACAGTAAAGAAACGTTCTTTATGTTTAAGATTAAATCTCCTTTCTTCCAATCTTAAGAGGTGCACACATGTTACTTGTAAAGGTTTATCATATTCCTACAAAGAAGTTTTTTTTCTGCGGAGAAAACAATCCAAATTTGGGTCAATCTTTCATTTTCCATTCCTGTAATAATTTGTGTATAGCCTTCTATAAACCCTTACTATTTCCTGTAAATACTTTTCTTTTTTGTACCAAAACCACATCAGTTCATGGAAACCCTGTTGATAGAATTTTTCCAAGTTCGTCGAACCGGTTACTAATTAAAAAGTCACATTCCTGCCCCCCGCCCCCTGTGAATTTTTCCTTGCATGTCCCTCCTTCCCCAATTACAGCTCCTCGTTTGCCCCCCCTACGATTGGTTCTTCCCCTGACGATCCTGGGTCCTTCTCCAGAATTCACTCCCTGGATGTAAAGGAAGGAAAGGCTCAACCCTCTCTGACACTATGGAGGCTTCATCATCCGTGACTCGCCCTGGGCACTAGTTGAAACCTATCACTGAAAGATGAGGTGGGGGCATGGGCCGAAGTGGTCTGAAAATCACCACATGTTGAGAAGATCCTTAACAATTGTAAATGGTAGCAAACATACTTTTAACTCTTAGAATCATTTGTGTTGTGTTGCTCCCCATCCACTTCATTGTAGGCCCATGCCACAGTAGGGCTATGTCTGAAAGGAAGTAGGTAAATGTTTTTTCTACTAAACTCCTAAAATATTCATTTGTTATATTGAGACTAGCATATCCCTCTAAAAAAGTCATTATACATTATACTATATCATTATACTATCTACAGTTTTTTTAAGTACATGTATGGGTTTCTTTGTACACCACATATATACTTAGAAATCAGAATGTAATATATATATATATATATATATATATATATATATATATATATATATATATATATATATAGATAGATAGATAGATAGATAGATAGATAGATATTAAATTCTGATTTCTATGTATATATGTGGTGTACAAAGAAACCCATACATGTACTTAAAAATACTGTATATAGTGTAATGATTAAACTAAATAAACCATCAATTTAGCTCTTGTCAAAGATTTAAAGTAATATCAAGATGTATTACTATACTGAGAGGGTAGTGAATACATGAAATAGCCTTCCAGGGGAAGTGGTAGAGGTAAACCCAGTGAAGGAGAACCCAGCATGCCTGGGATAGGCACAAGGCTATCCCAGATATGAGATCCAGCAATGGACTATTAAAAGTATTTAGAAAATTGGGCAGACTAGATGGGCCAAATGTTTCTGCCGACACATTTTATGTTTTCTATGTCATAAAAATCCCCTTCAATGACATTGTATTATGAAAGGTACCTCATTCCAGCTAGTACGTCCTTATACTGTCATGTATTACTGAAGGAAAACGATGCTGTTTCACGAGTTTTTGCATGCTGTCCCAGAAGCCTTAGGTTACTTAGTAGATTGCGATAATGGGTCAACGTTTCAATCTTATGAGTTATTTTGGTGTGTAAGCTTTCAGATCTGATTAAAGTGTCCTCGGCAGCCTGAATAGCTTCTACAGCAGAATTGATGCAGGAAAAAAATGTGTTGATCCATTTAAATTCAATAGACAAATAGCTTGGCATCAACAGAGAGTCAAGTCCTAGATGCGGTTAGGAATAAAAGGGTGGTGACTGTTTGATCACCAGCTCACCTTGCTGAAGACATCATCATTACAGGAACATATGCCTGGTTACCCTGTGTTAAAATAATGATAAGGGAAATTAATTATTTTCCTGCTTTTTTATCATTTGTATGCTTGTGACATTACTGATATCAACCTTTTTTTTTAATGAGACTTCAAGTATAGTGCATTGTTTTCATTGCAAAATCAAAATATCCTGATTTAGCTCCTGGACTGGTAGTAGGCGCCACAGTGTTGTTTGTTGTTCTCATTTCTATTTTTAAGAACTAGCAGATAGCTTGAAACGCGTAAGGCATTCCTGCCAAATTCTTCCCCTGGCAATGTGGGACGATACCTTGCATACATGTTTCATTATCTGTTATTTGACTTTGTTCTTTCCACCCTCCATGGATTGTTCAACATAAAAGCTAATTTTGCTTATTGGAGCCTTTGTCATTGGATACTTGATCCACCGTTGTTCCTTTATTCTATTGTTGTTTGGTTTATGTCTTGTATATGTGCATAGCATTTTGTTTAGCACACAAATGGTGTACAGCATAAAGTAAAATCTCTGAAGATTTGTTCAGATATTGTATTCTGATTTTTGTATATTTATTGTTTTGTTTTTTTTTTTTTTAAAAAAGCAGATAGTTATTTTTATATTATTTCATGAGTTTATGATTATTATTTTTATTTATTAAGTGCCAACATATACTGCAGATTATTGCATTGTAATAAAGGACAGGAAAATGGGGAGACTATAAATTAGATACTTTTGAATAAGACGTAAATAATTAGTTGGCTATATCTAACTGTGCCATCTTCTGTTTATTACATCAGCTTGTGGTTTGATATGCTAATTACACATTTCCCATTGATGTAATATATTTGCACACCATGCCACTACGTAGCCATCCAAATATAACCCTCCAGCTGTTCCTGGACTACAACTACCATAATTCATAGTCTAGTGAGGTATTATTGGATTTGTAGTTCAGCAGCGGACTGAGGGACACATTTGGTCACCTAGGTACTAGGTCATGTCAAATGTAGGAGAACGAGTGAAGGAACTACTCAACAAATAGAGAACTGCAGGGAACTGAGATGGGAATTTCCAACTTTAGGGCAAAGGAGCCGAGCTGGAAAACATCTCTTATTCGGCTGCATGGGAGAACTTTGGTCCAAAGTTCGAAATTCCCATCTCCATTCCCGGCAATTCTCTCTTTATTGATTAGACCCTTACATATTTTTTTTTCTTCTCTAAAGTCACCATATAGAGAATAAAAAAGGGATGTTTCGGTGATGGAATCTGCTTAATGTTCTCATTCACCATCCTATGACCTCAGTTATCAGGAGAGGATCTTTGTGATGCACTGCATTCTACAAGCTGAAAGGGGACAATATTGCTAAAAATCAACTGAACAGTAAAACTCTGAAACATAGGCGCCCAGTAGCAGGGCACATTTCCAGCAGTAAACTGAATTCGCTCACAGCTGAGTCAATATTGATTCTGCATGTGGATGTTTGAGCCTAGAAAGAAAATAAAATTGTTAAATATCGCTGTAAAGCAGAGACAAAATGAAATGAATCATAGGTAATTTTCTAGCATACAATAAAGATCAGCAGGTAAACACACTAAGAGCTAAGCATTATCAGTTAAAATGAGTGGGGGATGGAGGTAGGTGCCGGACAAAGCATCTTTGGTACTAGTGAACCCGGCACAGTATCTAATAATTAGTCAGCTCTCTTCTTTAATATCCATTCTAACAAATTCATCCTATATTTTTCATCCAAGTGGCAGCCAGTTTGCCAGAAGTGGCCCTTGTGGGTTTTTGTAGGGCCTCATGACATCAGTAATATCCTAGGTTTCTGTATGGTACAGAGGCTACTTACATTAAAAGTTTGGACAACGCTACTATACAACATGTTTCGAAATTAGTAGAATAGGGTGTAATAAGCAAATATACAAGATAATTAAATCCTACTGCCCCATTCTAAGAAAGGACCTAGGCCAAGCTGCTGTCTTGGAGGATCGTTGAAGAATTATATTCAGAGGCTCTCCAAATATACAAAAAAAATAATTAAAGTACAAGGGGGTGTTAATAGCAGTAAAACAAGAAACCATTTTTTGAATGAATTAAAGGGTTTTTATAGATGTGGTCAGTGCCAACCCGGTAGGGAAACTAAGAAATTAAATACAATAACCCAGTGTTTTACATCCAGATATTATACATTTTTAGTTTGCAGTAATTATCTGTCCCCTTTTTAATTCTACAATCTTATCCATAGTACTCATAGCAGTAGGGCATATACTTATTTTTATGAGTAATAATTACCCATTAATTAATCAAGTGAATTGCACTTTATATATACATTAATTTTGAATAATAGTTCGTTGGTTGCCGGATATTTGGTACCAGGAAGAACTGAAGTGCGCTGATTCACAGCTTATTCACTGGTGAACCTAGATGAAGCTCTTTTGGCACTGATGTGCTGCCTTCTTTTATTTTAAGTAAAAGGATTGGTTGGGCATGATAAGTATTATGTTAAATTGTATTTTCGTCTCTTTCGTCTCTTCCTTTTATTTTATTTTTCCTGCCTGATGGACACCATTGCCCTTTAATAAAGATAAGGGATTTGGCAGACTCTGTCCGGGCCAACACAATGTCCCATATTGATAGTGATGGAGGTATCAGCCAATCAGGAGAGCATTCTTAACTGTCCTGATTTACTGAGAGTTCAGACACCTCTCCTGATTGGCCCTCTTTCATGGAGCTCAGCGTAAGCTGCAGCAGTCTGATCCTGCATTAGGTAAGAAACCCAGTGTCTTTGACTGTGTGTGTGTCTGTGTATCATGGAGGGGTTAATTCTCTGAAACAGCTCAGGTCTGATAATAAAGGGGTTAATTATCTGAATCTGATCATGGAGTGCTACAACTCGAGATAATGCTAATAGAGGGGTTCATTCTCTGAAACTGTTCTGATCTGCTTATGGAGTGGTTAATTCTCAAACTGCTCAGATCTGCTAATAGACGGGTTAATTCTCTGAAACTGCTCAGCCCAAGCCTGCTAAAAGAGTAATTCATTCTCTGACTGTCTGATACACTGTCAACAGGCACATCTAAATGGGCAACCCAGGTGAGGAGATGAGGAAGGAGCTTCGCTGCAGAGGATACTGTGGAGTCTGTCTGTTGGTACTTGACAGGGCAGAGGCTGGAACTGCTAGGACATGGCACAGGCTGATATCCCTTGACCAGGACAGAATATGGACGCAGAGTAGAGACTGGAAAACCATGGACAGGACATGGGATGTAAGCCCTCAGGCAGGGCAGAGGCTGGAAGCCCTCGGACAGGGAAGCGCCTGGAAGCCTAAACATAGATTGCCATAGCTCAAAGATTAAAAATGGATTTGTACACATATATTTCCCAGGATAATCTCCTGTTGTGCAGTATTTTCAACCCACCTCTTTCTTTTATTACTATTGATGGGACTGCAAATTATTCTCAGTGGTAAATTATAATACATATCACTAGAAGGTTTTTTTTTTTTTTAAAAGAACATGACCTTTGGTGTTTCATAATCAAAAAGACTGAACTTGTATCTTTTAATATTAGACTCATTCAGCTCAAAGGTTTCTCATTCAGCTCAAATTCAGAGACTGAAAACCCTTGGACAATAAAGAGTCTGGATGCCATTAGACAGGGCAGAGGCTGGAAGCCATCAGACATGAAAGAGACGGGAAGCCCTTGGACAGGCCATAGGTTGGAAGCCCTCGGACAGGGCATAGGTTGGAAGCCCTTAGACAGGGCAGAGGCTGGAAGCCACAGGGCAGAGGCTGGAAGCCCTTGGACAGGGCAAAGGCTGGGGGCAGAGGCTGAGAGCAATCCAGTAGAATGGCAGAGGTTGAAAGCAATGCTTTGGCAGGACAGAGATATCAAAAGACACAGTGGAAAATGATAGGGATAACAAGACCCAGCTCACACCATCAGTATGGAGAGAGAGCCACCAACATCTGAGAGTGGAAATAGCCATAAAACCAGAAAATACCACATAGGTACCTGCAATGCCGGGTGGAACCATGCCAACAGAAACCTGCATCTATTAAAAATATGTAGAATTTAAAAAAAAACCCTTAGTACCACTTTAAGAACAATCAAAAAAATGAAACACCAAAATTAAAACAACAAATGCACTCAGAGGTTTATTCAGTAAAGAAATAAATTACAATGGATTCCCGGCTCAATTGCATGCAATTCTCTCTTTCCCGAATACAGCCCTTATTGTCTTTTTTAATGAATCTCATCCCAACAAACTCAACAAATATTGTTCAGAGATGTATAGATTAAATGTTACGTTTACTAGGACATATTACACATCAGTGGAAAAGAAATTAAAAAAAGATATTACAGATATAGATTGCACTTCGTGGTCCACGAGGGGGGGAGTCTTCGTAGTGTGTAAAACCACAGCGTTGAATAGATTTCTGTCAAAAATCTATCTAAATATGCACTGAAAAAGAAAGATAAACTAATCACTGTTTGTCATCTTTTATACATGTCAGAATCAATTTAAACATATCTGATAGATTATATATAAGAGACTACTTAATAAGGAGAGAATAGAAGGTAATTGTAGGACATGGAAATGGGAATTACAAACTTTAGGCCAATGTAGCCACGTTCTCCAATGCAGCTACTGTGGCCTTCAGTTCGAAATACTTGTCTCAATTCCCTGTCATTTTTTCATTAAATTCTCTATTTATTGAGTAGACATTATGGGGTTGCCACCCACCCGTTGTTTTACCAATAGGCCAGTATGCTATGCAGAAAATGCGGCAAATTGAGATTTAAAAACAAAACAAACAATGAGCTATCTTGACCTGTCACTTCTAATGTATAATATTTTGGTTTTCCATCAAAGATATTAAAATCATAGATATGATCAGTAAAAATATTTTTGCAACCTACTCATTATCATCAAATTCAGACACAGATAGACAGATGTGTTGACAGATAAGGTATAGGGATTGATACAAAGACAATACAGTTGTATCGAAAAGGTAGAATTTACTATACTCTGGGATGTTTAAGGGGTTAAAATTGGTCAAGTCCCACCCCATTTTGGCAAGCTGGATGACCCCCCTTTCCAGCCATCTCCTGTCCACGTGTATAACTAATAGGATCACATGTATAAATACTTGCATATTCTTTTCTCGTCTTGTCTCTGTTTTCCCCTTCTCCGTCCTCCATTGTTTTTCCCTGTGTTTTCCTTCTCATATGTGCTACCATGTTAACCACAGAAACACAGGAGCCTAGTAGAGTCACATTGATACCTTTATTGGCTAACTGAGTATGTTGAGAGTGCAAGCTTTCAAGACTTCTAAGTTTCCTTCACAAGGCATGTTATACAAAGAAATTACGAAAAACATCTCTTTTAAATACAAGTACACATCACAGTGTTAAGAATGGAAAGTAGATAATGTCAATTGAGTCGAGGTCTGAGTTATTTGCTCAACCGCTGGAGATAGAATGTAGATTGTGGCCATCCACTGGAGATATGGAAAGCCATCCACACTTCTAGTGGGGTCTGGATGTCTGGGTTGTAGGCTGATCAAAAATGTGATAGCTACTCTCTATCCCGACGGAGGCCATCATTTAAGTCGTTAAATTGAATCATTAATTCTTCTGATGCAAGTACTTTTCTATGTATGATTTTGCAGTGATCGGGATTACCATATGAAAATGCTCTACTAAATGTCATGGGTATAGCTTTGCCAAGTATCTAATGGGTTGGTGGGCCAAAGTATTATTTCATACATGCATGCATTCATGGACATGTTCTAGTTGCACATTTTTTTTATTTTAATCTGTTTCATAGATGCTATGTGAATTATTTTACATTCTATGATGTCTGACATTTAAAGACTATACTAGGAATAAAAATTGAATTTACTAGCCACACAACATTTAGTTAAAAAAAATAAAGCTCTGTATTCAGTACAACTATTAATTCACAAATTTCTCAAATACCCTGTTTTCTACAATTTTTTTTAAATGTGTTGAGAAAATGTTAAAATCTGTTTACATACTTGAAAAATAATATTAATTTTAAAAATGTTTCAAGAAATAGTCCACTTTTTGCACTAGTCTTGTAATGACGCTATAGCTGTTATTTGTGTATGTGTTTAGCAATGTGTGAGGTTGAAGTTCATTTGTTTATAGTGCAGTGGTGTTATTTTACAATCTATTTTTAATCTTTAAGATACACTCCTGGGAATGACTTAATGGCTAACAAATATTCCCTGGTAATGTTACTATAGTGTCTTTTTAGACAATAAACAATAATTACAATTCCCAGACTCCCTTGCAAACTACCTTCCTGACTAGTAATGATAGAAAAAAAACTCCACAAAAAAAAAAAAACACCACAGTGCTTTAAAGCAATGCATTTAAAAAGTTTAAAAAGGTGGACTATTACTTTAAGGCACTAATTGTACAGTTATGTATTTTGAACTAAACATAAAAAAAAACAGATTGTATCGCGTGAAAGCATAAAAATAGATTACTGTATCTCAAAGATTAAAAATGGATTTGTACACATATATTTCCCAGGATAATCTCCCGTTGTGCAGTATTTGATCAACCCACCTCTTGCTTTTATTACTATTGACGAGGCTGCAAATTATTCTCAATGGTGAATTATAATACATATCACAAGTAGCATTCAGGGCTTTTTTTTTTTTTTTTTTTTTTAAAGAACATGACCTTTGATGTTTCATAATCAAGTACATTGAACTTGTATCGTTTAATATTAGACTCATTCAGCTCAAAGGTTTCTGCAAGAGCTGAGAGGGTTTAACACTTTAGGCCACGGGGGGGGGGGGGGGGGGTTGCAATCAATAGCACAATAGATAGAATTCTTTGTGCAAAATTCTGAGGTTAGTGGAATATTTTTATGAAAATATCTTTTAGTCCCTGGACATTGCATGGTAATTTGCAGCTTGGTAATAAATAGACAATCTGCAGTGCATCAGTCTAATTCACTCAGCGGTGGAATTTCTGCTTTCCCTTCTAAATAAAGAGTGAAAATGCTGTTCGGTTAATATAATTTTCTAGGGTTTGCTCAGTTGCATTTCATTTTAGCAAACTGCTTGTAGCTATTTTATTTGAAGCTAAACCACTTCAACAATTGCTTAATTTAAAGCAATGTGATTTAGTGGGTGTATTCAATGTCTCGGGGTTTGGCAAAAATGGACAATAACCATGGTGTCACGAAGGGGAACCCGGACTTAATTTTGCAAACTCAAAAAATGTTTTAAAAAATGTGTTGTGTGATGAGGAACTGACATTACTGGGACTTGAACTTTGACTGCCATTTGGCTGTCCTGTTTCCTTCCAGGTTTGCCAGCCCTATCTCAGTGGATGAGGCTCAGATCTGGTAGACTTGAATACACAAGCTATTGAGTGGATTTTCCCCAGCTGTGTCTGGTCACGTGCCTGGTCACCCCAGGAAAGTGGAGTTATTCACCCTAAAACCCCCTTTACCCAAAAGGTTGAGCCTCCACAAGCATGTGACTCTGGGACTTGCAGATGATCCATCAAGAGTAACTCAAGAACCAGGAGAGCAGATAAATATCGAAGTCAGAAAAAGCAGTAGATCAAAGTAGTCAGGAACATAACCTGGTGAGGAATTAATGAAATCAGCAATAAACAGGAACAAGTTCAGCAACAGAAATCAGATAATAAATGGCAAAGACATAGGAGTATAACTACCAACAGACAATGTAGACGAGGAGGTCACATGATAGCAGAATGTAACCTAATAGTGAAAACTCATTACTGCAACAGGAGGACAATTATCCAGATTACCTGTTGTAATTAGAGACCTCCTGCAGAGCAGAGACTTGCCGCAGGTAAGCAAACATTGGCAGATTTGTGTCTGCCATAGAAATAAACAGATAGATTCGGATCCGCATAGCAATGTAGGTGCCGAGGTGCCAAGACGCCAAGACGTCACCCAAGTCTCCACAATACCAAAAGAAAAATACGGGATCCCAGCCCTCAGTGAAAAAAGTAGGAGTTTATTAAGACGCAGGCGACGTTTCAACCCTCTGGCTTGAGGAAAACCCGGTAGGGTTGAAACGTCTCCTGCGTCTTAATAAACTCCCACTTTTTTTTACGGAGTGCTGTGTTCCGTATTTTTCTTTTGCCATAGAAATAAAGCCTGCTGCTGTTTATGACTTACTCGTGGACTGATTCTGGACTGTTAGACTTTACCGCCTTTTGTCACACACTGACCTTGGCTTGCTGAGCTACTCCAGTTTCCCAGCCTCTCCGCTCTGAGTCACCTACTGTTAAAAAACCTAGCTGAACAAAACTGCTATGTTCCAAGTCTGGTCAAACATGACAGCAGATCTTATTGGTGCAAAGATAGACAAAAATAAAGCTGCTTCTTTTAACTTAATTAACTTGATCTTGGTAACTCATCCTGGTTGCCCTAATTGTTCAGAGTTTCCTACCTTTCCACCCTACACCCTTTTGTCCATCTTATTTCAGAGGACAAGTGGCTTGGATCCGATCTAGCAGTTCCCCCCCAGAACATATCCTAAAGCATAACAAACTTCACAGCCAGAATCAGACTGGGGCACCTTGACACAAATGCATAGCCCTCTATTATACACTGCATATTCTAACCCCACCATCTCTGTAACACTTTGGCAATTACAATCTCCCAGAGATACTCAACTATCATATGCTCAAAAGACACTTGGGTTCAATGATGTAAACTCCATGACACTATTTTTATTAAGGTGTGCACCCAAGTATTTTCCATGTTCCAAGATCACCAGAAATGGTGCCATTATTCCTCCTAATCAATTATCAAACTGTCATTATTGGCCTATATTACTTCCCACACTGTCATTATTCCCCCAATTCACCTCGTACATCCCTTGTGCACATCAATAGTGACCTTGCATACAGGAGACATTTGTTATTCTTGTCTGGAGAGAGAACCACAAAAAGTAGGCAATTAAAAAGTAAAAGATTTAATGAACCATGAGATGCTCAAAAGACACTTGGGTTCAATTATGTAAACTCCATGACACTATTTTTATTAAGGTGCACACCCAAGTATTTTCCATATTCCAAGATCACCAGAAATGGTGCCATCATTCCTCCTAATCAATTAACACAGTGTCATTATTGCCCCATATCACTTGCCACACTGCCATTATTTTCCCCAATTCACCTCGTACATCCCCTGTGCACATCAATAGTGACCATACATACAGGATACATGTGTCATTCATGTCTGGAGAGAGAACCACAAAGAGCAATGCTCTGTCTACTCCTTACTTATTCCACTAGGGAATAGTAGACTATAGGGATGAGATTACTAAAGTTTTCCATATGATGGAACCCAGTGCCTCTTTATAACCCAGAATCCTGGTAGTCTGCCCAAGCTGGCTCCATTACATAAAATCAGCTGACAAAGCTATTCTAATCACTCTAGCAATATAATTTAATTTACAGGCATCTGCAGAGACCTGTGATTTTTGATTGACATAAACCAGTGACGGTTCCATGGTTGTATAAAAGCCAATGTAGATACAATCTGGGAAAATAAATAAATGGGCTTTACTGCTCACTGCAGCCTGTACACCACATGGCAACAAAAGCATCCTATCCAACAGCAATTTTATGATATGAGAGTCCATAATAATAGTATTTATCAAGTAAAGTAAAGGGTAGTACGTCCAGGCCTGTTTGAGTAATCTTTTTTATATTTACAAGTCATGATTGCTAGCCGTCTTTGCCTAGGTGTCGTTCAAGACTGGTATGAAAGCTTTCGTCGGTAATCAAGCAGTAGCATAAAATCTAGCTGTTTTTCTACCATATAGAGGTAAAAGAACTAAACACCTTGGACATGAAATGGATTGAGCCTCAGATTATTATTATTATTATTATTATTATTTATAAAGCATCATCATATCAGAGCTAATTAGGTGGGTAATGTGAATTAAGCACTCGCGTAAGGATGGTTGTTACTGCAACCACTGTAATGTACCCCGTGTATACACCACCAAAAATAATAACCAGTGAAAAGAAAATAGAATAGAATCTGTAAACAACATATCCTATAATGAAACAACCAATAGCAGTAATAATACACCTTTTATGGATTTACCAGTTGTCTTTGATGGCTCATTTATAAACAAAAGCAATGGAATGATACATAGTACAGGCTAATTTAGCCAATATGGTGGTTCAGGGGAAAAGATTGTCCCTTGGAAATTCACTCACATATAGCAGAGCCTAGTCATTCAAAAGGATTATTATCATTTTAGAAAAATTCTAATAAAAGATAGGTTTTATGTATTAGCTGAGACTTCTAGTCCTCCCCCCCCCCCCCTTATTTTTGTCATTTGGATTTTGTGGGTTAATGCTTTCTCTCACTTATATACCATTTTGCATATATTTGATGAAACTCAGATCATTCTCTTCTGGCTTAATAAATTTGTTTTATTCTCTCTTTAATCACCAAAATTGTATTAAATGAATCAACAGGTGAGAACAGATAATTGTGCATAATCCATAATTGGATAATATTCACTCAACATGTACACAAAGAAGATTATAAAAATCTAAAGTCTATAAAAAAAAAATGTGGGTATCTCTTGTCTTCTCTTAACCTTGATATGCCTTTGTTATTCCCTCCCTCACCTAGCCTCTAAATTGGAGAGCTTAGTTTCCAATTCCCTTATACCATTGAGTGCATATCCTTTTTATATCTATTAATTGCAGGTCAAATATAGACTAGATGCACATAGCTAGGTTAGGTCAAACATACACTCACATATGCTCTCATTGACTGCTGTCAACAGCCACATGTTATAAATAAAAATCCATTACAATCCAAGGGTACTCTTGTTGTTCTGTACATCACTAATGTACTCTGCTACAGAGCACTGGGTTTCCTGAGACTTGATTCGTAGGGGGTCATGTACTAAACATGTGAGTGGGGAAAAAAAGTATGTAAAACATGAGTAAGGCACAATTTGCGACTATTTGTAACATTTTGAGCTTTTTTCCCCGATTTCGCCTCTTCTGTTGATATTTATTTACTAAAAAAAAAAAAAAAATACATTTTATGTGCAAAACTATTTTTGTGCTTTGCTCCTATTGCAATGTACTAAAAATTTAACACTCAAACAGTACATACGCGCAAATTGTGAATATAAACGAGCATAATTGTGAATAAAAACAGGCAATTTTGGGAAAAATTATTCTACCTCTTTAGATAGCACTTGCTAAAAGCTGGTGTAATTTTCGCATGCAAATAAGAATTATTTTTCACGAAATATGCGCAAAAAATATAATCACAATTTATTAGAGCAACTGAAAAAATGCACGCTAAATAAAAATAAACGGAAGAGGCGCAAATCAGGAAAAAAATCGCAGAATGTTACAAATAGTCCTTACTCGTGTTTTACCTACTTTTTTACCGCCTGCACTTGTTTAGTACATGACCCCCTTAGTGTGCATCTTTCCGGTTGCTCTAATAAATAGCGATTATATTTGCGCACGTAAAAGCGTTTTGGGAATATTTTGTGAAAAATAATTCTTATTTGCGTGTGAAAATTACACCAACTTATAACTTGTGCGCATTAGAACAAGATAGTTTGCACTGATCATCCATATATCATTTAAAACAGCTTGAGTACTTATGGTCGGAGTTCTTTGGTTTGGGGTCTGCAAAGTGAACCTCATCAGTTTTGAGTGCTGATACAATTTTCCTAGTGTGGTTAAAGTAATTTTGCTGGGTGGAGTCCCAGCTACCCTCAGGATACCTAGTATATTAAATCATCCGTAGTCAACCCTGAGTTCTCCAGGCTAACACTATACTTGGACCAAAAAGTGACTACACATCAGTAGAAAATTACAGATGTTCTCAGTTTCTACTAAATATACTTGTTGAGTAAGCCAAAACCAAGTGTAAAATGCTGGACTTGCTTGTCTCAATTGGTGAACATTTGGAGAAAGGAAGATAGAAACATAGCGTGAATCTATATGAAAAAATATAAACAATCTTTATTGATCTGACTTACAAGTAATTATTACATTGAGACTAGCTGAAGTGCGCATAGCGCACATAATGGAAAAGCCCAAAGGCAGGACAGGAATGTGGATGGAAACAGGTAAGTGCATGTCGTAGTCAAATCAACTTCTTCAGGAAGTACAGTGAAAGTGCATGTCGTATCGAAATCGACTTCTTCAGGAAGTACAGTGAAAGTGCATGTCGTAGTCAAATCAACTTCTTCAGGAACTACAGTGAAAGTGCATGTCGTATCGAAATCGACTTCTTCAGGAAGTACAGTGAAAGTGCATGTCGTTTCCAAATCGACTTCTTCAGGAAGTACAGTGAAAGTGCATGTCGTATCGAAATCGACTTCTTCAGGAAGTACAGTGAAAGTGCATGTCGTAGTCAAATCAACTTCTTCAGGAAGTACAGTGAAAGTGCATGTCGTATCGAAATCGACTTCTTCAGGAAGTACTGTGAAAGTGCATGTCGTAGTCAAATCAACTTCTTCAGGAAGTACAGTGAAAGTGCATGTAGTAGTCAAATCAACTTCTTCAGGAAGTACAGTGAAAGTGCATGTAGTAGTCAAATCAACTTCTTCAGGAAGTACAGTGAAAGTGCATGTAGTAGTCAAATCAACTTCTTCAGGAAGTACAGTGAAAGTGCATGTCGTATCGAAATCGACTTCTTCAGGAAGTACAGTGAAAGTGCATGTCGTATCCAAATCGACTTCTTCAGGAAGTACAGTGAAAGTGTATGTCGTATCCAATTCTTCAGGAAGTACAGTGAAAGTGCATGTCGTATCGAAATCGACTTCTTCAGGAAGTACAGTGAAAGTGTATGTCGTATCCAATTCTTCAGGAAGTACAGTGAAAGTGCATGTCGTATCGAAATCGACTTCTTCAGGAAGTACAGTGAAAGTGTATGTCGTATCCAATTCTTCAGGAAGTACAGTGAAAGTGCATGTCGGATCGAAATCGACTTCTTCAGGAAGTACAGTGAAAGTGCATATCGTATCGAAATCGACTTCTTCAGGAAGTACAGTGAAAGTGCATGTCGTATCGAAATCGACTTCTTCAGGAAGTACAGTGAAAGTGCATGTCGTATCGAAATCGACTTCTTCAGGAAGTACAGTGAAAGTGCATGTCGTATCGAAATCGACTTCTTCAGGAAGTACAGTGAAAGTGCATGTCGTATCGAAATCGACTTCTTCAGGAAGTACAGTGAAAGTGTATGTCGTAGCCAATTCTTCAGGAAGTGAAAGGGCACAAAAGGACCTTATACCACAAATTGTATTTTAGACTGAGGAAGTTGGCACTGTCATGTCTAACTAATTCACCAAATAACTGACCAAGTAAGTGCTCCGGATAGAATATTGTATTACCTGGTGGGTTTACAGTAACTAAAACCAGATTTGCTACATGCAGTTAAGTGTGCTCATTCCATTACACTGTTCTGTTTTTTATTTTTTTTTGTTTGTTTTTGCTCCTAGTGTTAGTTATAACTGTTTTAGCCATTACAAAGGGACCAAAATTGATCTTAAACCAATGCACTCACATTTTTACTTAGCCAAGAAAGCTATCATCTTAGCTCAACTTTTTTTCCTGTTGTTCCTAGGTAGAAGATATTCCTTTAATTCCACTAAGACAAAATAAATGGGAATAGATCTATCTAAAAGAAGCCTATCTTAATCAGTATGCTATGAAAGAAAAACTGCTGATCTGGGCAGGTACACATATCTTATTTTTTTTCTCAATTACTATGATATTTGTTATAAGTATAAACTGAATGTGCAGCACTTCCATTGCAGATATATTTTTAGATACAAAAACAAATCCTACGAAAGAATGAAACAAAAGACGAAAGAATAAAAAAATATATATCCAGCGGAGGCAGGGTGATTCTTTGGTCAATGTTATGCTGGGAAACCTTGGGTCCTGCCATTCATGTGGATGTTACTTTGACATATATCACCTACCTAAGCATTGTTGCAGACCATGTACACCCTTTCATAGAAACTATATTCCCTGATGGCACTGGACTCTTTAAGCAGATTAACGCAGCCTGCCACAAAGCAAAAATGGTTCAGAAATGGTTTGAGAAACACAACAACGAGTTCAAGATGTTGACTTGGCCTCCAAATTCCCCAGATCTCAATCCAATCGATCATCTGTGGGATGTGCTGGACAAACAAGTCCAATCCATGGAGGCCCCATCTCGCAACTTACAGGACTTAAAGAATCTGATTCTAAAGTCTTAGTCCTAGATACCACAGCACACCTTCAGAGGTCTAATGGAGTCCATGCCTTAACGGGTCAGGGCTGTTTTGGTGGCAAAAGGGGACCTACACAATATTAAGGTCATAATGTTATGGCTGATAGGTGTATAAGAATATATGTAAATATCTAAATGTCTCAGCATTATACCTCTCTTCAGTCTGCTTCCATTTCATTTAAGAACAATATTGAAAATTTCAAAAATATTTTAAAGTAATGATAACAATAATAATAAGAATTTTGACACAAGAACTGGCATGAGCAGGAGGTCTCACAGAGGTAGAAAAGGAAAAGAAAATGAATTGTGGTCACCCAACTACAATGAGACACAACATATTTCTGTTGTTCTGGCCACAGAAAGGGACCATGACAATAAAAATGATACAACACAGGGCTGACAGTTTTTCATTGTCAAAGAACACACCCTGTTGCATTTCCTTAAGCTTTCCTTATTCTTCTGGGCAGCATAAATCCAACACATTTCACCATTTATCTTTCCCCGGAGCTAGATGTTACACAAAGGCAATGCTGCATATCATATAAGAGTTAAGGGATTTGACTCGTCTTGTGAATTGATTGATCGCGGAGCTTTGAATGAAATAAATTATATCTTCCCAATCTCCCTTTCTATCAACCAACATGTTACAACCTGTAATCATATATCTCAGGATATTCATGTTACCAACATTGTGCTTTATAGAATGAAATAAGAGGAGGGAGGGGGTGATATCAGTGAATAGCCCCCTCTATCTCTCTCCCGGAAGGAAAGAACATTTAATCTCAGTTGGAAAGCTGTTGAGTTCCTGCTGCAAGAAGCGCACAGTTGGCCCTGCATAATGCATTGTTCAATGCATTTTAATTGTGCTTTTTCCTTCTAGCAGGAGAAGCCAGACGAGTTGTTTTCTAAAATCAGTTAGAGGAAATTTCCATACGTTGCAGAATTGCAAGAAAATAAATAAAGTTTCATTAAGAAACATGTTTTAAAAAGTCTCTTTGGTATCGTTTGTCGATCACATCATGTAATGACAAGGTGATGTCATAAACCAGAGTCAATATTATCACATTAAAAACTCATATTTCTCTCAATTTATTCATAAACAATGGTGCAAAGGTAGAGTACCTTTTAATGTTTCAGACAATGTAAACATCTCAGAAGAGATCTTATTATTAAGTGTTCTTGCATAGCATTATCTCACATATATATTCTTATTCTTATTATAGCCAAATTTACCACCCAAACTCCTCCCACAGTTTTTACACTACATAGACAGTAATATACTGAAACGTGCGGATTGTTCCCGATTGGTGTGCTATTACTTTGTGGAACGTTTCGCCGAATGGTTCACAAAATATCGTCGTTTTTGTGGCGAAATTGGTCCCATAGGAATGAATGGCGGAATGTTCAAAACTAGAGTGTGAGCTGAAAAATCAGGACATGATTTCTAAACTGACACCACTCCCTCGTTTTCAAGCCCACCTACACAAAGCATATATCAAAACGTTCAGCTATCCCTGCTGCCACTAAACATGTCCACGGCTAAGCCATAGTCCTGATAGTTTTCACAATATGACCATTTGTTTGCAACTCATGCCGTCCATTGACATTCATTGAAACTCCACTCTTGCCACCTCAAATTTGAAGGGCAATGTCTAAACTGCAACTGTGCCTTCAATTGAAATATTTCAGAGACATACTATGCATCAAAATATAGGTCTAGGTCTTGTCATTCTCCCAATATAAAGGTCTTCGCTGTAGGATTTATAGTTTTTAAAATACGACTATTTGAAGATGGCAACCACACTCCAACCTTTCCACAGTTACTCCAGTCACTCCAACCACACAACAGTTGCTCAAGCCACTCCACCCAGTTACTCCGCCCACTCCAGTTGTAGACTACTGGTGGAGGCAAGAACACTTCACACAATTCCCCCATAAATTGTAGCTTTTCTAGTTGTATATAAATATACTCAAGGTCAATGCAAATACATGGCTGTAGAAAGGACATACAAAGTTCTTCCAATGAGACTAGAGCCTTCACTTTCAACAAATTGCTTTACAGTTAGAGTTGAGGGTTTGCTTATTAAAGAGATAATTGTAGGGAATTATGAGGAATTGAGATGGGAATTACAAACGTTAGGCCAATGTAGCCGAGTTAGGAACATTATCCAATGCAGCTGAGTTTTTCCAACTCAGATACTTTGGACTTAAGTGTGAATTTCCCTTCTTAATTCCCTGCAATTATATCTATATTGAGTAGAATTGAGTAGTTTTTTTCAAGCTATTGAATATTTAAAATTTGGTTTATTAACGTGCTATTAATATTATACATACACTACTTGAACAACGAACAAAGTCTTAATCTGTGCCCAAAAAAGCTAATTCACTACAAATAATTGTTTTTACGTTTTTGTGTGGCATCAGGATCACAGCTGGAGGTCATTACATCACTGTTTTAATTTAACATTGTCTAAATTATGTTAACAGAATAAAAATGTGGCTTACTTCAGCTAAGAGAACGGTCCTGGGACTTTAAATGGGTGGAACTTTGTCAAGGACAGACCCGACTTTGACAGGACCCAAAGATAAAAAATAAAAAAAAAGGACTGACCTGGTAAATTCAGGACATTTGGCAAATATGGTCTTTTCCCATGTCTCCAGATTTTATGCAACACGGATTGATGGCCATTAATAGGATAGGCCACAGACAAATTTTAGTTAACATAAGTGTCATAAAACCCCAAAATGCAACACTCAGTTTCATTAGAGTCATTGATTTAGTGACATTTGGTTTATAATTAGTTTTTTTTTACCTCAGAGGAGTGGACCAAAAATCGGCCCCTCAATGGTGCCTACAAATTGCGAAAAGATTCAGGGCACATCAGTCTATGTCCATAATTCGGACATTATAGCCAATTCCACATTGATATATATCAACACCAAAATCACCCAAAATTCACCAAAACAAAGTGGTAGCCTTAGTACTCCCCGTAGAATAGTTTATTATTGGGCAATTTCGGATTCCCTTTTACGAATATAGCGAAATCCTTAAGACTTAAGGGTAAGCGAGGTGAAATTTGTGCCCGACTCATCAGAGTATATTGAGTCAATCCTTATATGTTTCTACTATGCAAATCTTTTTGATTTCAGAAGAAAAAGTATTGTCAAAAGAAAGCTTTAAGAAACACTTATCACTTTCTAAAGTATTTCTCATCTCAGGATAAGCGAGATATTAAATTCTAGTGCAAGAATTCTACAATGGTTCAAGAAAATCCAAAAGGACATCTTGAGAACCATTAAGCTTATTGAACAGGAATTTTCCATGAACTGTCCCACAAAATGAGACAAACATAATCAATAAAGAGAGAATCGCAGTGAATTGAGATGTGAATTTCAAACTTAAGGTCAAGTTATTGAGCTGGAAAAAAATTCTCCCATTTGACTGCATGAAAAATTTCCAACTCAGCTACATTGGTATACAGTTGGAAATTCCCATCCCAAATGCCTTCAATTTAAGTAGACCGTATACTCTTGTCCTCTAAAATATAAAACTTTTTTGTGTGCCATCTCCATAAAATGTTTTTGGGTTTTCAGTCTATCTACTTCCTCAAAAGAAGGACATATCAATTTCCTTGAACTTTCCTTGAATTTTTAATCAGTGGCGGATGCTCCATGTGTGCTAGGTGTGCGCCGCACACGTAACACAGAGTACCCACGCTTGTATTTCTGGGGTTAGTGTGCTCCGAGCAGACAGCACGTAAACCCAAGAAAAAAAAACGAAAGACAACTCTGTGTTGAATTGGCAACAGAGTGAGTGACTCTGTTGCCGAATTCAACGCAGTGTCGTCTTTTGGATGTAACGACATCTCGGGTATTTCTGGGGATTTGTGTGCTGGCTGTTCTCACCACACAAACCTCCAGAATTACCCAAGAGACGTCGTGCCTCCAAGTGACAGGCGTGCTCCGGGCTGGCAGCACGCCTGTCACTCAGGGGCACGATACGCCCCTGTTTTTAATAGGTACAGTACATGTATGAAATAACAATTTGGACACAATTTTAAAAGGACATGGTTTGTACAAAAAGGCAAACCAATCCTGCAAACTTTCATCCCCAGAGCTACACTTTCAAGGGATAGACTCGTCTACTTTACACTAATGTCTAATTTTCCACACAGTAAAATATGCTACAATACTGTTCTAACTAACAGACTTAGGTACTCTTTTACTTTCTCCTCACAGCAGTGGTCTTCACCAGCAAATATTGCCTCAGGGAAAACTTAAAGAAACAAAAGAGAAGCCAAGGGGGGAAAAAAGCGGCCATTTTTTTCATCTGAGACAGATGTCACACAGATTAACATTCCTCTAAAAGATAAGTTGTGAAAGAACAGCAAGACTTCATTTGGTCAGAGAGACTCACATGTATGCTTTGTATTTTTTTTGAAAGTGCTAAAGCCTCTTTGATAACAATCATTTTGTAAGTGGACTGCATGACACTAAATCATAAAAGGGAGTTCGAATGACCTCCGAGAGTTGGATTAAGTTTTCAAATCTGAAAACAACTGAGAACTTTAGGATATTGGGCCATTTCGACATACATACATAAGAAAATATGTACAAGTTTAATAGAATGTAACTAGGAAGCAGAGAATCCAAAAGATAGAGATTGTGGACACAGGGCTTGCCTACAGGTCAATAAAGATAGGGAAGATGTGATGGATAGGGGCGAATCATCTGTCAAATATGCATTATTTACTTAAAAATTAGGGTTACAAGAATGTAACTAAAATTTCCAGATTAATTACTTAAAGAAGGGGTTTAGACGTTTAATCCCTTTGTGATGCAAGGTGCTTGAGTGCCAGATGATGCATCCCACACTATGCCAGAAACCTGATCTGGATCCTAATAGACCCTGTGGGTACCTGCCAAAAAATAGCGAGAACCCGGAAGTTCGGGCATGGCTTGATATAGTGAAATGTAGCGGGTGCACGCTTTGAGCACCAGCTACATTTGCCCTGTCAGACTGAGGACACTCATAGTGGCCTCATCTCACAGGTAGGATCCCGCTGCGGGACCTGAGTACAGCTCATCGCAAGGGGCTGTGATCACCATTTTAACGCTGAACGTACTATGCCATCCTAGAGTCTTTTAGGCACTGAAAATCAGGACGGCATGGTACGTCCTAACGTCGAGAAGGGGTTACAGCAGTTTTCTCTTAACTTGCGTGCAATTCTGCATATATATTATATATATACTTCAAAATTCTGGGTCCCGAGACGTGAGGGGTGGAGCCAAAAGCCCTGACGCACAATGTGATGTCACAGAATGTTGTGCCCTCCCTGGAAGTTGAGCCTCCTTTGTACAGATTTTGACTATATTGAGTCAGTTTAATACTGGGACAGAACCAAATTTGACGGGATACGATCCCACTCCAAAAAAAAATGTCTGTCCCTGCAAATTGTTCGCAATTAGTGTTGAGCGAACCTGAACCGTACCAAACACTACGTTTTTTGGACCCCGGACCCGAACATGTACATTCCACTGTATGTCCGGGTTGGAGTTCGGGGTTCGACGATTAATATCGCCTTAAATTTAAAATGACTAGTGACAGGACAGCTATTGCTGCCCAGTCACTAGTAAAATATCCCCCGCCCCCGCCCCCGCCCTGGTCCCCACACATTGCAGGCGGGTGGGGTCCCTAAAAAGAATGATGGGTGGACCTAGTTTTCCCCCCGGTCCCCACCCCATGAGCGGCGAGTGGGAACCACAAATAAAGTGACTAGGGGTGCCCAGCACCTAGTCATTTCCCCCCCCGAATAAAAAAAATTCCTACCTACACCCCCTCACCCTAATAACAGTGAGGGGGGTGGGCAATAAGCTAACCGGTAAAAAAGTATAAAATTGTTTTTTTTTTTACAGGTAAGCGACTTTCTTTTTATAGAATTGCAAAAGCCTTACATGTATTTTATAAAACGAAAGTCTATAAATCGAATGTATTTCGGTTTATAGACTTTCGGTTTATGGAATACATGTAATGCTATTGCTATTCTATAAACCGAAATAGAGTCCCCATTCATAAGAAAAGGTCAATTGACCTATTCTTATTAATGAGGACTCTATTTCGGTTTATAGAACAGCAATAGCAATACATGTAATACATCTGAGAGTCAAATAGAACCTTCAAATACTGTGCTTACAGAGCCCTTTGAAAAATTCTGGCTACCTCCTCCTCCTCCTCCTCCAGCGCCGCTTCCACCTATACCGCATTTGTCCTACTCTTACCCACATTTTAATTCCTTTTGCAGCCCTCTAGCCCTTTCCATTACTTTTTTTGAGGCATTTTAGTGGCCAAAAGTCCGTGTCCCCATTGACTTCAATGGGGTTTCGTGTTCGAGGTCAAGTTCGAGGTCAAGTTCGAGCACTGACCCGGACATTTTTTCGAAGTTCGGTCAAACCTCTCGAACCTGAACATCCAAGTGTCTGCTCAACTCTAACAAAGACAAATAATCACCTCTGGAGCTCCTTTCAGACCACTGGTGTGAAGTTCTTTGCCTTCAAAACTCAGTCTCTTTAGATAATCATGGTTCACAGCTAGTCTTTGAGAAAGCGAGAGAAACATGTTTTCTAAAAGTGTATTGAGTATATTGAAAATTATATTATTATGTGAGTTTATGCCAGATTAATCCTATAGAGCAGAGACCTCTAAGCTTTGTACTCCACATCCCATGAGACGCTTCATATCAGCCCACGTTCTTTTGTGTGCGTTCTATTTACCTGTTTGGAAATAGCTGAACATGCAGCTGGGTTAGGTCATTCGGGTGGCTGACAGGTTATTTTTGCTCATTCTGAAACAAAAGCGTCTCTCTTTTATTGAAGGATTTGTGGATTTTTTTCATTATTATCCAAGCAGCACTTTTCAAAACACGATCAAAAGTAAAATAAAAAAAAGTGTTTTTGAAGTGAGGATCTTTCTTCGGATGATATGGGGAATCTTATGATTTCTTTTTTTTCAAGGCAAGATAAACAAAACAGAAATAAAGTGACATGATATTAAATTTGTTTCCATTGTTTTAAATGCAGCCACAGGCCCAGGCAATATCCATGTGTGATAGACAAGGAAAACATGGCTGAAGACATCATAGATGGACATTTTCAATGGAAATGTTTAGATGGTCGACAAGTTTTTAGCAAATCAATGCCCATATCAGCATTCTACCTGAATAAACAAGCTAACACTATACAAAAGGAAAAGAAAAAAAAAACATAGTATCATTATTTTTTTTACATAGAATGTGTCAGCAGATAAGACCCATTTGGCCCAATTAGTCTGCCCAATTGTCTAAATACTTATATTAGTCCCAGACCATATGTTATATCAAGGATAATCTTATTCCTATCCTGCGCATGCTTAAATTTATTATTTTAACTCTACCAATTCATCTGGAAGGCTATTCCATACATCCGCTATCGGTACAGTAAAGTAATACTTCCTGATATTACTTTTAAACCTTTGCCAGTCTAATGTAAGACCTTGTGTGGTAGTTTTTCTTCTTTTAAATATTCTCTCCTTCTGTATTTCAATGTTTCTATCATATCCCCCATCTCGATTTTCTTCCAAGCAATGCATGATAAGGTCCTTTAACCTTCCCTAGTAAGTATTATCCTGTAATCCATGAACCAGTTTAGTAGTCTTTCTCTGAACTCTCTCCAAAGTTTCTATGTACTTCTGGAGATACGGAGAATTGTGTTACTTTTGGTTTGTGTGCCCATGTGTAAAGTATTCCCAACAGAAACACACGAGAGATATCACTATCAGGAGAGGGTTGGCACAGGGGGCAGGGGCACAATTGCCTCATGGGCTACTCTCTAATCTCTTGTCACTTTTAAATGACCCAGTCTGTAACAATGATATTTCTATCCAATTGTCTTGTCTGCCTATCAATCTCTGTACCTTATCTGTCAGCAAGTCAGTATTGCCTGTCTATCTGTATCTATCTCTGATGAGATCGGGCGGGCTGATGCAGTGGCACCAAGGGCAACTAAACAGTTTTTGCCCTACTGGACCAGCTCTCCCCCTATCACCTTGTGTGCCCCAAACTTCTCCAAGGCTACCACAGTCCTGGTAGCTTATAAATTTCACCGAATACTGCTTGAGCTACCAGGACTGTGGTAGGCTTGGATAATTTTAATACTGCATCTAGAGGTCATTTTTAGATGTGTTATGCTCAATTATGCATTTATAGGTCTAAAACAGCTGGCATTGAATTGTATGGGGCATCTGATAATAAAATCATGTCCTACAAGCCATATATGTTCTCAGAGACTCAAAAAAAACCAAAATGGTGTCCTTAAAATGCGTGATCTATATTTTGAATCCCATATAAAAAACTCAACAAGCAAAATTAGCTCTAACAAAGAGTCTCCTGCCACAGTTAAACCATCACAATTACAAAATGCATTACCTGCGTGAAGACGCCTAAGCATAGTTAACGCATTTCACATTTACACCAAAGCTCATTCGTAAGCCATACGTGGAAGTGAAAGCAAGCAGAGTGTGAATAAAGGTTTTTTTTCGCAATTTTGTTTCCATTTAAAAATACTTTATCCATCTAAACATTTAATATTAGGCTTTGCGTTTTATTAACGGGAAAGTACGCAGTTGCCCTTAAAATTTCCCACTTTGTAGTGCCCCATAATTATGGATGAGAAAGGTAATTTATACCTATTTCTTTTAGTAAGCATGGTATTTATTCAGTTCTGCTGTGAAATTTGTAAATAGAATAAATACTGTATTCCAAAGCCGTATTCACCTTGAAAGCCTTCAGATGCAAGTTCTTGCTGGATACTGATTGCAAATTAGATTCAGGGGCTATTGCCATAATTTAAATAAATATGCAGGTAATTTTTTTTTTTTCCTCTGCACCAAAGTAAATAAATGATATTCAATGTAAATCTCTTCTATTATCTAGTGTCAACTAGTTTAAATCTCTCATACGACCACAATAATGCGTCGGGCTTATCTTCTGTGGTGCAGGGTGCAAAGCAGAGGATAGCAAAAAGTTGTATCAATAAATGTATTGTATCAAGATCAATTATTAAAGGACAACTGTTGGCAAAAAAGAAGTTATGTTTAATTGAAAGATTGCATCAAGTATGGACGATTTAATTAGAAAAGCTGATGAAAGAATACAAATAAAGTACCTTATTGAGCTCTCTTTGTCCCGTATAACCCTGTCAAGTGTAGGCATGTTATAAAAAATCTTGGATCAGATTGGTGAGCTCTTCCTTCTTATGACCCAAGTTGAATGAGCGTCTGCTCTATCAGGGGGCAGACATGTTCTTTAGAATCTTGGATCAGATTTCCAATTGGCTCTGCCTCACAGCTGAGGCAGAGCCAAAAGTAAACATGTGTGTATCTCTAAAGATACACGTCGGATTTGCGTGGGGTAAGGGGGTACATTTTTTTTAACTCTTACTTCCTCTAAGGATGCAAGGGTTAAAAAAAACTTAGTTGTGCTTTAAGATTTTTTTTTTGTCTAATACAGATACACATTTAACATGTACAGAAAATAAGGAAAAAAAAGTGTCGAATAGAAAACATAAAAAAAAGGGAACTGCACAGATACATGCTCAAAGAGTGGGTTGTGTTAATTAAATAAGTGAGTAATTGGTGAAAAACATGCAAATCAATGTTACCCTCTAATGTGCTCTTGATAATTAAAGCCACCATATGTATTACACCCACAAAATCACAAGAATATAAGACGTTTTAGTGAAGTTAGGTAATGTGTACCGAAATGAGACTATTTTGACTTTGAGTGACGGATGCATCTGTTCCACCCACTCAGAAACAAAAACATACCTAAAAATAGGACTAAAAATATAAAACACTTACAAATGGGTGGATTCTTGAGGAGAAACAGAATGATGATTCATATTGCTCGATACATAGCTGCTTCCAGACACTTAACTCAGCAGTGCATGGTCCATAAAAGGATCTACCTTATTCGTTCAGGCTGCCTTCATAGAGTATCATGCTACGAAGATATTTACTCTTCAAAGGTACTGGAAACAAATGTGCAACCTCCACAAAATCAAAATAAATTACACGTACTGTACAGCTATAATGCACCCACATATCTTAATGATGTATGTTTAAAAATGGAGTAATGTAAAACAATTCGAAATCATTTAAATCAGCAATATAGTCATATTGTCAATTATCTTTTCTATCATCTTTCATTTAGATGATATTGCTGGTTCTATGGAGTCAAAACCAGACAGTAGGAGTTATACAACTTCGATTCTTCAAAAAGGGGTGTGTTCTGTCGCTGACAGAAATGTCCTTTTATTTCTTCTATCCAGCTGTCAGTCTGGCAGACAAGACTTTGTTATTGGTCTCTATTGATGAGGTAACGTGTCAGTCGGACAGACCATTACAACAAGGAGACACTGGAGACAAAATACGTTTCAAAGAGCTTGATTTCTAACTTGCAAAATCATGTTCTAAACAAAACAAGATAGATAGAAAATGTAAAAAAGTGAAAAGAGTCTGTAAAACTAGGCCCATACATACCAACCGTTCTTCGGGACAGTCCCAGATTGGAGGATCTGTCCCACCGTCCCGCCAAGCTCTACTTCTGTCTGGCTTTTCGGCACAGAGGTAGAGTCTGCAATACTGCAATCCTGATCGCATTCATTGGCGAATTCTTACATCGTTGTCAGGTTGCCTGACAGTGACACCGCGCAATGCACATACGTGGCAGCACTATCAGTTTGAGTGTCAGCGCATGCGCAAATGCACTGACCCTCGACCTCCCAAGCCCAGCCACCGGCATCCCAAATTGCCGGAGACAGAAGTTGGGAGGGTCAATGTAATATTAGTTTTACAATTTTAGCATTACACTCTCTATAGACTTATTGAGTATGTCATAGAAACCAACATAAAAAATGTAAAAAATTACATTATATTCAGAGTGGAACCTTTGTGGCCAAATATATACTCTGACATAAAGTAGAGTATATAGAAACATAGAAACATAGAAACATAGAATGTGTCGGCAGATAAGAACCATTCGGTCCATCTAGTCTGCCCAATTTTTTTTGAGTACTTTTATTAGTCCCCCGTTCCCGGTCTTATAGCTAGGATAGCCTTGTGTCTATCCCACGCATGCTTAAACTCCTTGACTGTGTTTAACTCTACCACTTCTGCTGGCAAGCTATTCCATACATCCACTACCCTCTCAGTAAAGTAATACTTCCTGATATTACTTTTAAATCGTTGCCCCTCTAATTTAAGACTATGTCCTCTAGTTGTGGTAGTTTTTCTTCTTTTAAATATACTCTCTTCCTTTACTGTGTTGATTCCCTTTATGTATTTAAATGTTTCTATCATATCCCCCCTGTTACGTCTTTCCTCCAAGCTAAACATGTTAAGATGCTTTAACCTTTCCTGGTAAGTTTTATCCTTCAACCCATGAACCAGTTTAGTAGCCCTTCTCTGAACTCTCTCCAAAGTATCAATATCCTTCTGGAGATACGGTCTCCAGTACTGCGTACAATACTCCAAGTGAGGTCTCACCAGTGCTCTGTACAATGGCATGAGCACTTCCCTCTTCCTGCTGCTAATACCTCTCCATATGCAACCAAGCATTCTGCTAGCATTTCCTGCTGCTCTATTGCATTGCCTACCTACCTTCAAGTCCTCTGAAATTATTACTCCTAAATCCCTTTCCTCAGATGTTGAGGTTAGGACTGTACCAAATAGTCTATATTCTGCTTTTGGGTTTTTACGCCCAAGGTGCATAATCTTGCACTTGTCCACATTAAATGTCAGTTGCCACTGCTCTAACCATTTTTCTAGTTAAGCTAAATCATTTGCCATTTGGCTTATTCCTCCATGAATATCAACCCTGCTGCAAATCTTTGTATCATCAGCAAAAAGACATACTTTGCCAACAAGACCTTCTGCAATATCGCTAATAAAAATATTAAAGAGAATGGGTCCAAGTACTTATATTACTTAACCCGTCATCCCCCACTATTATGTATATGAAAAACACTGACTGTACTTTCAAGTGCTTTCTCATCCTGTGGTTAAGCCACCCCCTTTATGTCACTTCCTGAGACGGATATAACTACACTGTGGGGTCTACTCATTAAAGAAAGAATTACAGGAAATTGATACGTGAATTTCAAACTTAAGGCCAAAGTAGCTGAGTTGGAAAAAGTCTCCCATTCAGCTGCACTGAAGATTTGTTTTCTAACTGGGCTACATTTGGCCTAAAGTTTGAATCCCAATTCCGTGCAGTTCTCTCTTTATTCTGTAGACCCTATATGCTGTTTTTGGTTTCCTTTAAGATTAAGGTAAACGTAAACTACAAGTGTGTAATTGCAACATAACACCATAAACAATCAGACAAAAATGATGACATTCCCTTATTTCTGTAGTATTACTATAATAAATACATATTCATTTGGGTGTCTGCACATCAACTATAGTGGTATAATTCAGAAATGTATTTTATAAAACAAGGCCAGATTTGGTTTTACTATGTTTTTAATCGCATATATCACCGCACATTCTTTTTCACTTTATATTTTTAATATTTTCTTGTTACTTTATATATATATATTTGTAAATATTGTTCTTTTTTTTTTAACATATGTTTTAATAAAGGTTATTTTTTATTTGTAAAGTTGGTAGTATCATCATTTTTGTCTGGTTATAGATCAATTCTTTTAGGTTACCCACAGGGGCGTTGCTAGGTCTCCAAAACATCCGGGGCTGGAGCCCATGATAGATTTTATAGAAGTAGAGTAAATAAAATCACATGGTTAGGCAGCATACAGACTGATATAATTGACGCCAATGAACAATAGGTATATATGGGTATATATCGGGGCTCAACAAATCCCAGGCACCAGGAAATTATACCTGGCGCCCAGTTATTGTTGTCCCTGCATGGTGCCCTCGCCGCTGGGATCATTTTATTTATCCAGCGGAGCGCGGGGGTGTGTGCACCGGCTGCACAGTCTTCCTGCTCCATCCCCACATGCACCGTACTATAGTATCCGAGCGCTGAGTGTGCTCAGCAGGGCTAGAAACAACAGCAGGGCACAGACCAGGCTAGAATGAGGTATAGCAGCCAAGAGGGGGACATATTGATAGATGCATTTTTTTTTTATCATAAACAACAACAAAATTGCTGACTTGTGCGTAAGTGTATGTGACAGTGTGTGTTTGTGTGTATGACTGACTGCATGTGTGTGTGTGACTGTGTGTTTATGTGACCCACTGTATGTGTGTGTGACTGTATGTCTGACTGTGACAGAATGTATATGTGTGTGTCTGTGACTGACTGTGTGTGTGTCTGTCTGTGACTGTATGAGTGTGTTTGTGTCTGTCTGTTACTGACTATATGCGTGTGTGTGACTGACAATAAGACTCGCAGCACACAAAAAACTCACATTACTCAAAGTTACACTTATACACAAAAATACACAGCCACAAATACACACACATACACATGCAGCCACACATACACACACATTCACACTTGCACAGTCACACATGCACAGTCACACATACATACACAATCCCACTTACACACACCAACTTACATCACACACACACACTTGTATGTGAGAAAATTCCCATGATTTAAAAATAACTGAGCATATAAAAATGACTCAACCCTGACCCCCCCCCCCCACATAGATACCCTTACATAGACAACCTTACACTCACACACACATCCAGACAACCTTACACACAGACACCCTTATACACACAGATGGCCTTTCCCACACAGACATTCTGCCACGCAGACTCGTGTGTAAACCTGCAACTCTCACACTCACATCACAAATATTTTTAATTTTTTAATAAAAAGGGGTAAAAAAACTTGGGGAGAATAGGCTGAGGTATGAAGATATGCTCCTTCTACCAACCTAATAAAAGAGAGAAGTGCAGGGAATTGAGATGGGAATTTAACTGAATGCGAGAATTTTTCCAGCTCTGCTACTTTAGCCTTAATTTTGAAATTCCCATCTCACTTCCCTGCAATTCTCTCTTTCATGAGTAAAGCCTATAATATAATGAGCAGCTCATACACTCATAATGTATGGATTTAATAGTATAACGAGGTCCATGTGATGTTTAATGCCATGTGTATGGACTCATTGCCATCAACATAAAGACTATATATAAAGATGAATCACTATTATTCATATTGAATGTGATAATCAGGTGTGAAAATAAAAATGGTATGAGCACTGTTTCACACTTGATTATCACATTCAATATGATTAATAGTAATTAATCACATTTTCTCCTAGTAATCTCACTGCCACTGACACACACTCCTAACTCTGCCACTTATGCTTTCACTCTCGAACACTTACACTCTGCCACTCACACACACTCATAACTCTGCTGCTCACGCTTACACTCACACACACACACACTCATATCTCTGCTGCTCACACTTATACACTCCAAAACTCTGCCACTCACCCACACTTACACTTTGCCACACACATACACGCACACTCATAACTCACACTCTTCCAAACACTCACACTATGCACACTCACTCATACAATCACACTCTGCCACTTACACACACTTACATTCTGCCACTCACACACATACACACTCATAACTCTTCCACTCATGCTTACACTCACTCACACGCACACTCATATCTCTGCTGCTCACACTTATACACTCCAAAACTCTGCCACTCACCCACACTTACACTCTGCCACACACATACACGCACACTCATAACTCACACTCTTCCAAACACTCACACTATGCACACTCACTCATACAATCACACTCTGCCACTTACACACACTTACATTCTGCCACTCACACACATACACACTCATAACTCTTCCACTCATGCTTACACTCACTCACACGCACACTCATATCTCTGCTGCTCACACTTATATACTCCAAAACTCTGCCACTCACCCACACTTACACTCTGCCACACACATACACGCACACTCATAACTCACACTCTTCCAAACACTCACACTCTGCACACTCACTCATACAATCACACTCTGCCACTTACACACACTTACATTCTGCCACTCACACACATACACACTCACAACTCTTCCACTCATGCTTACACTCACACACACTCTCTTCCAATCACACTCTGCCACACTCACACACATACACTTACTTACACTCTGCCACTCACACTCTGCCACTCATATACATACACATGCACACTCATAACTCTGCCACTCACACCCACTTACACTCTGCAAATTACATTCTGCCACTCACATACATACACATGCACACTCATAACTCTGCCACTCACACCCACTTACACTCTGCCACTCATATACATACACATGCACACTCATAACTCTGCCACTCACACCCACTTATACTCTGCAAATTACATTCTGCCACTCACATACATACACATGCACACTAATAACTCTGCCACTCACAGTCTGCTACTTACATACACATGCAGACTCATAACTCTGCCACTCACACCCACTCACACTCTGCCAAACACTCACCTGCAAAACTTGAGGGGGCGGAGCTAAACACGAGGGGCGGAGCCTATCGTGAGGGGATGGAGTCTGCTGCTGTTCAGCATACAGCATGCAGGAGGCGGGATCGAACGTGAGGGGACGGAGCCGAGCGCGAGGGGGCGTGGTCAGGGTCTCCATTCGGGGCTATGGAGGGGAGATCCGGGGCTTCAGCCCCAGTAGCCCCCCCCTACCGACGCCTCTGGTTACCCACATAGTATATGAGTCCAATTTTGAAGAACCAGATATACATTAAGTCTTAAATAAGAGGGGCAAAGGTTTAAAAGTAATATCAGGAGGGATTACTTTGCTGAGAGGATAGTGGATGCATGAAATAGCCTTCCAGAAGAACTGGTAGAGGTTCATCCTAGATATGTTTCTAAGTGATAATGGTGACTGAATTCCCCAAAACATTAATTGATGCTTCAAAAAAGTGACCACTACAGCTTTCAAATGATCTCACATCTTTCTATTTGAAAAAAAAAAAAAAGAACATAATGCTGAAATGCTATTTAGCATAACTGTCTCCTTAAGTACTTATCCATTTTTTCCCATGATTCACGTGAGCAGCCAATAAAAATGAAGCATGTCAAGCTTCTCCGGCGAGCTTGAAGGTCAAATGGAAGCATACGGAGTAGTACCACCTCAGGCGAAGGGGAGTACCCCAGAGACTATAACAAGGAAAAAAATAAAAAAATTGTTGAAAGACATGACACTATATATAAATATCTATTGGAAGTAGATGGGTATACCTATGCTGAACATTTGGGTTCAAATGAGGTATTTTGCATTACACTTTTGGTAAAAAATCCACAATAAATATTTAAAAAACCCAAACAGTATAGATCATTTTTATTTCCTACGTTCACATTGTAAACACTGTTTAGGTGATAGGGTCCATTTAATTGATATTAAGACAGATTATCTGTAACACTCTCCTTGGTCTCACAATATGAAACACACATAATGTGCTCAATCTTGGATGCTATCATATTATGAGAGAGGCAATAACCGGACAGTAGCTTCTAAAGATATTGCAAACCAATTCTACGTGGATAACTCCTCTGTGACTTGCAGTATCTTTATTACTCACAGCAGGAGGTGTATTGGACTATGCATTATTAGTGCTCATTTGGAGGTACCAGTAGATTCAGCACTTCTGCCCAAGGAGGCTACTAATTAAATTAAAATTGTTAACTGATCAACACCAGTGCTGATGAATTTGAAATTATAGACACAGGGTCTAATTTACACCCCAGGCGCACATGGAAAGAGATATAGCCAAGTCCAAATTTCTCTAGGCATGATCCAAACATTCATTATTGGATGGTCCTGTCCTACTTATTGTCTACTAAGATTAGGGGTCTACAGGAAACTCAAGATACTTTGATTTAAAATTGTGGATAAGTGTCTGTTGTTAAACTGAAAAAAAAAAATGGCAAAATGTTTATTTTTTAAATGTATTTGTTGTGCCTTGTGCCTGAAATAGACTCTGTCATCCTAAGCAGTGCTCATACTGTGAAACCAGGGAATAAAAAAACAAATTATTTAGACAAGCTGTACGGTGATGTCATAAGCAGGAAACGCCAAAGACACATTTAAAAACATACTGTGCTCTTATTTGATGCAATTGTTTGGAATTTTGCTTACACGTTGTATAGATCATTGTTTTATATGTATTAATTCTCCACATTCACAGTATAATAAAGGTAGGTTAACAGAGTCATTTTATTAGTGATTTGTATTCAATGATGAGCATAGTTAATCAGTGCTCTTGCTTTAAGTCATGCATAAAATACAGGAACATTACATACACAGTTTGTGCAAGTGTGACAACAAACTATGGTACCTAATCTAATTCAAAAAGGTCATTGCCTCAATATGCCTAAAATTGGCTTAAAGTTTTTTTTTTTTTTTTTACCTGTCTTCCAGTAAAATACCAGCTTGGTAGCCAGGGCTAAGTATTACTCAAGGGAATTCTGGGAATACCTTGCCTATGGGCAATAACCAGGAGCCCTGGGCCTTCTAATGAGTGTAGACCGGTTGGGAGATTAACAATCAGTACATTGCTTTTACAAGTCTTCTCACAATGGGCCAAGAAGGATGAACTAGAGACAATGGGTTAAACATAACCTTAGTGCAACTGGAGTGCCCCGGTCTCATGCTGCACCCTCCGCACTTGCCCCGGTATCACGCTGCACCCTCCGCACTTGCCCCGGTCTCACGCTGCACCCTCCGCACTTGCCCCGGTCTCACGCTGCACCCTCCGCACTTGCCCCGGTCTCACGCTGCACCCTCCGCACTTGCCCCGGTCTCACGCTGCACCATCCGCACTTGCCCCGGTATCACGCTGCACCCTCCGCACTTGCCCCGGTATCACGCTGCACCCTCCGCACTTGCCCCGGTATCACGCTGCACCCTCCGCACTTGCCCCGGTATCACGCTGCACCCTCCGCACTTGCCCCGGTATCACGCTGCACCCTCCGCACTTGCTTCGGCATCACGCTGCACCCTCCGCACTTGCCCCGGTATCACGCTGCACCCTCCGCACTTGCCCCGGTATCACGCTGCACCCTCCGC
Source organism: Pelodytes ibericus (assembly GCA_036172795.1). NCBI lineage: Eukaryota > Metazoa > Chordata > Amphibia > Anura > Pelodytidae > Pelodytes > Pelodytes ibericus. The sequence continues at coordinate 187,069,052 of CM069862.1, forward strand.
ACTTGCCCCGGTCTCACGCTGCACCCTCCGCACTTGCCCAGGTCTCACGCTGCACCCTCCGCACTTGCCCCGGTATCACGCTGCACCCTCCGCACTTGCCCCGGTATCACGCTGCACCCTCCGCACTTGCCCCGGTATCACGCTGCACCCTCCACACTTTCCCCGGTATCACGCTGCACCCTCCACACTTGCCCCGGTATCACGCTGCACCCTCTGCACTTGCCCCGGTATCACGCTGCACCCTCCGCACTTGCCCCGGTATCACACTGCACCCTCCGCACTTGCTTCGGTATCACGCTGCACCCTCCGCACTTGCCCCGGTATCACGCTGCACCCTCCGCACTTGCCCCGGTATCACGCTGCACCCTCCGCACTTGCTTCGGTATCACGCTGCACCCTCCGCACTTGCCCCGTTATCACGCTGCACCCTCTGCACTAGTTAATGTTAATTTGTCCCTTAGAGCTTACCAGAGTGTCACATTGCCACAGTTAGTGTCAGAACCCCATCTCCCTTCCTAGTTACATCATGTTGCCAGTTGGGGATCGGGTAGTCTCATTTTTGTTTTATTCAGGGACTCTTATGAAAAATACGTGCTTCAGGCTGGCCTACATTTTATGATTTCAGCCCTCGAGCATGCATTTATTATAAGTGGGGCAGCATAATATTGATTCAGAGGGAGGTGGTGGGTATAAGTGTATTAATTTAAGATATACCTTCAGTTCCTCATGCCTGACAATCTTTGAAAATGTATTGGTATAAAGTAGAAAACCAACAGTGCTCCTGATGTGTGTGTTTGTGTCCTGGGAGAGTTGCGTGATGTCATTGGAAGTTGCATGACCCTGCATGGGTCATACCAGCCTCCCCACGGTACAGTCCCAGCCTCCACACGGTACAGTCACAAACTGTGCACAAACAGGAGGCAAGCTGGGACAGACCCCAAAAAGCAAAACAGTCCTGGCAATTTTGGGACTGTTGACAACTATGCAGAGTCCCTTTTAGTTAAAACCACAATATTACAATTGATGATACCAACTGACTAGGGATCTGAACACGTTCTAAGGAATAAAACAATATAATGGATTAGAGACCTTAAGTGAAACGCGCTGTCCTTTCTATCTAATCAGGAGGCCGGGTTAATGCTAGTGGTATTGAAAGTGAAGCAGTTTGAAGGCCTAAAAAGTGCAATTTCGTTTCATTTAGCGATTGTTGTGTCTCTGGCAGTCTATGGGGAGCCCGCTGACATGTCTATCTACTCACAGATAACTTTTACTGCAGGGAGAGCAATCAGTCACTAACAAGATGGATGGTGTCAGTCCTCTTTAAACAATAACAGGGCTTCTCTTGTGTTTTTTTTTTTACTCTGTAGATTATGCTGAGGTGGTAGTCATGTTAGCTTGTCAGGTGCTAAATGCTGATCCCCAAACACTTTTGCTTAAAAAAAAAATAATTATGCTATTAACCCTTAAGGTACATTGCTTATAATCAGACTATTTCTCAGGCATCAGTGGATTAAAACAATGCTGTGTGTTGTAACCTCAAAAATGCTATATTTTCCAAAATTTGTGTTACAATTTTATTTTTGTTATGGATCGGCGTTATGATTTATTGATTTATTTTAAGAGTGGTGTTTCATGTAAAAATTGTACTTAGGAGCTATCAGGCGATAACATTGTTATCGGTGACATCACATTCTGAGATGACCCTTTTATACTCTGTACCAGATACTGAGTAAAATGGCACAAAGAAAAAGAAAAATTCATTTCAGGAGTGAGCCACTTGGTTCGCTCCACATTCTAATCCAATCATATACAGTTATAGCCGTTCAAGAGGTAGTCTTGTAAAATCCTAACTTGTGTGAACCTGTGTTAATGGCAGTTCCAGTCGTAGTAGTTCCAGTTCCTCTACGTTTTGGGTATCAGTTGCAATATTTAGGTTCAGGAAGGAAACGCATGCCTCCCTAGCTTGTGAAAAGGTCCCAACCCCCTCAACTGACCACCCTGAGGTCAAACAGATTCAGATTCCTTGATGTGCAGGGATAGGCCAAGTGTCCGATCAAGGAACTATTGTCCATGTCAAGTTGTTTGAAGGTCGATAGAACATCAGACAATTGTCCATCTCAATGGCCAGTTGATGTCCACTGTAAACAATCTTGTTGATGCGTCCGTTGCAAGCAGAGGAGATGCATTCAGTTAAGGAACTGTTGAGCTGCCTCAATTAAATAAATGTGTCCATGAGAGGCTAAAGGACTTCTGGAGTTTACTGATTCTGCACTACATAACTGCTTGCCTGCCCTGAATGTTAACACCCCAGAGGACATAGAGCCGAGATATAACGAGCAGCAGAAATTTAAGCAGAGGACACGACTGTCGTGGACCCATTCGAACACCGTTATATTAATATAGCTTTTATTCTGCTTTTCATTTTAGTATCCGGGTGAATTTTCCTAAAGTATTAGCTCAGCCGACTTTTGATGCTGGCTTTATACCCCTCGGAGAAAACTATTTGTTAAAACCACAGGGGCCTTGAAGAATATACACATTTAAAGGCAATTAAGTCCTACTTATTGTCTGTGTATAATGTTTCCTTTTTTGATAACTTGACCCATGTTAAAACAACATCTGAATAGATACCATCATTCCAACTTAATGCAGCTACAATTAACATTCACATTCAAGTGATAGTTGTTATATAATGTATAATCGCTACCTGAGAAGGGAAGAGCCTTTTATCTACAAAATAACCGTCTTTTTTTTTTTTAAATGCTTCTCGCACAATCATATCATGAAAATTAAGTAAAATGAAAATTAAACAGCTGCGCTAATAATGAAAGATTCTGAATCTTATGCCTCGGATTCTTCAGTTGTATGTAAATTAATTACATTTGAGATCCTGTGCACAATTCGGGTAAACGCATGTATTATGTATTAGTTATAATGGTGAGCGAGAATGTGACAGGGACAATTCTAGAAGACACACTAGGGGTGCAGTGGGGAAAAAAGTAGGTAAAACGTGAGTAAGGAGCAATTTGCGACTATTTGTAACATTCTGAGCTTTTTTATTCCTCATTTGCGTCTCGTCCGTTTATTTTTACTTGGCGTGCATTTTTCCGGTTGCGCTAATAAATTGTGATTATACTTACGCATGCTAGAGAGTTTTGCGAATATTTTGTGAAAAATAATTCTTATTTGCGTGTGAAAATTACACCCGCTTTTAGCAAGTGATATCAAAAGAGGTAGATAAAATATTTGCAAAATTGACTGTTTTTATTCGCAATTATGCTTGTTTTTATTCGCAGTTTCAATGTATGTACTATTTGAGTGTTAAATGTTTATTACATTGCAATAGGAGCAAAGCACAAAAATAGTTTTGCACATAAAATATATTTGCATTTTTTTAGTACATGCTCCTCATTATCTTCAAGCTGCATCACTAGCACCGGTATGTGTTCATTCACCTTGTATTCCTCAATACTATCTTGTTTTAAGCTCTAAAAAGCAAACTAACTAAAAAAAAAAAATGACTTTCAAAACGTTTTGTTTTGTAATGATTTAATCGTAGGACATAATGATAAAACATATACAAAAATAATGAGTGTCCACCCCTAATAGACATAAATATATAAAACAATTGTAACCACCCGTGAATAATAATAGATACATCAATGTTAATATTCATCCAGTATGGTATACACGTGAAAGACTCCAAATCATAACATGTAAATTAAGCTTTTATTTATGGATTGTCTCCTATTGATAGTTACCTTCCCAGGATAGAGTATTATTAACTTTTAAAGTTAATTTGAATAGAAAGATGATAGGTATTTTTTTTTTTAAATTAATTAATTTTTTTTAAACAGGATTATGTAGATGTTAAAACATAGAATCTTTATTAGTGTAATATCTTTTTAGTCCTTGTTTTTTTTTTGTGTGTCATTCTCCATGTCCAGCGTCGGCAGTTGCGTGCCTGGCTTATCAGGCAACCGTGGATGGACTTTTCATTTCCCCAGCGGACGTAATTTGTACACATGACAAGTTCCCCCGGGAAACAGGCATAGCCTAGGTAGGAGGGGGCCATGTATGTGTGTGGGGTGTGAGTGGCTTGTGAGTGACACATTGGGGGGAGTGGCTGGGGATGGGAATAGGAAGCCCCCCTTTTTCTCCGGCAGCCATTTTAAGGAAGCAGACACAGCAGCGAATGTGTTTGATGTTTCGGATAGATTGGTAAGGACAGGTTGTAACTATATTTTGCATTGAATGTTTATATATATATATATATATATATATATATATATATATATATATATATATATATATATATATATATATATATAAAATGTGTGTGTGTTATAAGAAATTATGAGAACATAAACAGATGTCGTTTTTGGCTCATACAGTTGCTTTGTTATGTTAATAAAGCTGTGGCCTATTTAACTCTATATGCGACTGGTGTCTTTTATTGGGGGGTATGGGGGTTTTGCATGATAAAGAATCAACATTTTCCTTTACTACATACACTTCCCACCAAGAGGATCAAGGATATTGTTATAAATGCTCTTCCTTTGCACATATCAGTGAGGTGGAACATCTCGGATGCACTGGACGACACCTTCCAGATACCATTGTTAGTATTGGGTTGTCTAAAATATTTACCACTCGTAAGTTGGTTCTATAGGAAGAGGTATACATGCCTGCCATCATTCTGGCACCCAAGGTGTTCCCACACACAATAATTATACCACTGATCATAGGACAGAAATCTGTACACTAAAAGCAAAAATGTATGTTAAAAAAAAAAAAAAAGGTTTTAGAATATTTACATAGAAATACGACATCTCCCCATCTTTAGTAAATAGCTCACGTGGTGCTGGTAATGCTGAGTGGTCTCTGTACTAGGAGGTTTTTGATCTGTTTAAGAAATGTGCTGGAGATGTACATACAAGTGTCTTCTATCATTATCATACTTTCATACATCATTTTTATTTTCAATGATCCCTTGCTTAAGTATAGTTTTTTTCTGCCAAACTTCAAAACAGACTAATGTAGTGAACTCTTTTCATCTATTCTATGGGCATATAGATGCTATAAGTGAAAGGGTTATTAATCTGATATGTCTATTGCATTAAACAAAAATCAAAAAGGTTCTAAACATGAAGGAATATAGTGCAGTAGCAGTGTTGTGTTCTATTAACCCATATGCTGCCATTTAAAAGTAGGGTCTAATCAATGCAGACCAATCTAGCCAAAATGGGGCCAGATCGGTCACAGTAGCTGGATTTGTAAATTTCAGAAATTCTGCTTATAGTTGATTTTGGCCCCAAATCAGCAATTTCCACCTGATTTTTGGGTTTTGTTTTTTTTTTTGTCTCCCGAAAAGAACCCAAAATTGGCTAAAATTTACAAATTTTTGAATTTCTATTCTATAGTTGGAAACTAGAGGATTAAAAAATCATTAATTTTAAAAATGTCCCCCTGGCTCCTGAAATAATCAAGGTATTGACACCCTACTATGATAACCGGGGGCTAGGAGCTATTCATTTGCCTTTTAGCCCCCTATATTATACATTGTTGGCTAGAGCCATTTGGTCTGATCCCCATATAATAAAATAAAGAAATCCTGTGACCCAGAGGCTACCCAAATGCCTCCAATCTTCACCAATAAATAAAAAAATACCTCTGGTTTTGCGAGGATGCCCAAATACCTTTGCATCCCCCCAACAAAAAAATACCCTCCAAACACATCAAAGACTTCATCAAAACAAAATTAAACCCCCCTGGGTCATGAGGCTGGCCCACAGACCAACCTAATACAGTTTTCCCCCACCCACCCCCAGGATCCAGAGGCTGCCTTAATGTATAATTTGAATGTTCGTGAATATCACTTTTGACTTCTTTTTCCTGTATTGCTATTTTGGAATATGCGTCCTCGGAGTCATTTGTGGACTCGTTTTATTGGCTTTTTTTGAATGCATTAGGTGAATTGGTTCTCCACCTTTTACGTATTGCTCCTTTCTGTAGCACTCATTGCTGTAAAACAGTCCAGCATTCCGAGCTACTGGAAGGTAAAACACATAAGAAACTTTCACACACACAAGAAATTCCTCAATATGAAAAAAAGAACCAAAACCTTTTATGTAGAAAAAAACACATGACAATTTTCATTCTTACAGAGACAAATAGATCTATGACTGGTTATTATACAATTTTTCATGATCAATAGACCTCGCTGTCTGTGCCTTGTGTCTCTGGGTCATATATATGAATGGTTCAGAACATCAATATAATGTGTTATGTTGATTTAAAAAGTGTCATTAAGCATTTGGGCTGTTTGAATGCATGCGTGGGACATTTGAGATAATCAGCGGGTGTGTTGGAGGTTTACACTGGCTAAGAAAGTGTTATCAAATAAATCGATGGAATAAAGAAAACGAGATAAGTAGTAAAACAGGGAAACTGGCCAACACTTCACCGTTGTACTCTCTCTCCCATTGTTCCCCATTTTGCAGTAGACACTAGAGTAGAATAGAGGGGGGGGGGTCCATTTATAAAAAAAATGTGCTAGCCCCACCTGTCCAGTAAACTGCTTCAATTCTCTCTCTCTCTCTCTCTCTCTCTCTCTCTCTCCTCTAATCGCTCGCTCTCTCTCTAATCTCTCTCTCTCTCTCCTCTAATCTCTCTGTCTCCTCTAATCTCTCCTCTAATCTCTCTCTCTCTCCTCTAATCTCTCCTCTAATCTCTCTCTCTCCTCTCTCCTCTAATCTCTCTCTCTCTCTCCTCTAATATCTCTCTCTCTCTCTCTCTCTCTCTCTCTCTCTCTCCTCTAATCTCTCTCTCTCTCTCTCCTCTAATCGCTCTCTCTCTCTCTCTCCTCTAATCGCTCTCTCTCTCTCTCTCCTCTAATCGCTCGCTCTCTCTCTCTCTCCTCTAATCGCTCGCTCTCTCTCTCCTCTAATCGCTCGCTCTCTCTCTAATCTCTCTCTCTCTCTCTCTCTCTCCTCTAATCTCTCGCTCTCTCTCTCTCCTCTAATCGCTCGCTCTCTCTCTAATCTCTCTCTCTCTCTCTCTCCTCTAATCTCTCGCTCTCTCTCTCTCCTCTAATCGCTCGCTCTCTCTCTCTCCTCTAATCGCTCGCTCTCTCTCTCTCCTCTAATCGCTCGCTCTCTCTCTCTCTCTCTCTCTCTCTCTCTCTCCTCTAATATCTCTCTCTCTCTCTCTCTCTCCTCTAATATCTCTCTCTCTCTCTCTCTCTCTCTCTCTCTCCTCTAATCTCTCTCTCTCTCTCGCTCTCGTTCTCTCTCTCTACTCTAATCGCTCGCTCTCTCTCTAATCTCTCTCTCTCTCCTCTAATCTCTCGCTCTCTCTCTCTCCTCTAATCGCTCGCTCTCTCTCTCCTCTAATCGCTCGCTCTCTCTCTCTCTCTCTCTCTCCTCTAATATCTCTCTCTCTCTCTCTCTCTCCTCTAATCTCTCTCTCTCTCGCTCTCGCTCTCTCTCTCTACTCTAATCGCTCGCTCTCTCTCTAATCTCTCTCTCTCTCCTCTAATCTCTCGCTCTCTCTCTCTCCTCTAATCGCTCGCTCTCTCTCTCCTCTAATCGCTCGCTCTCTCTCTCTCTCTCCTCTAATATCTCTCTCTCTCTCTCTCTCCTCTAATATCTCTCTCTCTCTCTCTCTCTCTCTCTCTCTCTCTCTCTCTCTCTCTCCTCTAATCACTCTCTTTATTTTTTTTTATTTTTTTTTTTTTTTTTTATAACACTCAGATTTCACCGGTTTAACGTTGTTCCTTAGTTGTATCATCATTGTGTCGTTTAAATCGTGTATCTCAATTATTATGAGTTTCAATACGAATCAGCACCCTAGCATAAACAAATCATGAAAGGACATACAATATAGACCGATATAGGACATATCCCTTAGTGCTTCTATCTCTATATCGAGAACACTTTAGTGATAGAGAGAAAGAAAAAAAAAAAAAAGGAAAAAAACATAACAAGGACACTTCGCGCTGGGCTGCCTGGACAACCGGGGGAGAGGAATCATGTCACCCTTTTTCAAATTGGTTTTCCGCTAATCAGGACCCTGAACTACTGCGACCACTGGGGGGAGGACGAAACCTTCTAGTTTCTTGAGCCAAGTATCATATAAAGCAAATCTACCAGGAGCTAGCGTACCTGACCAGGATAATTCCCTCTCCATAAAGAGTTGGTACCTAACCTGCTGAACTAGTTGGTTCTTACAGAAGGGGAGGCTGGATTTCCAGTTCCGAGCTATAAGGATCTTCACCGCTACATAGCAGTGCATTGCAAGAGGAAGAAGTGTTGTTGGGGCCATTTTTAGGCCCAAATGCAGCAAAGCTGACCCCGGGTCGGATGGTAATTTCATCCCCGTTATCCGATAGAATAACTCAGAAATCCAGATCCATAGTGGTCTGACCGACAGACATCCCCACCAGACATGTAGGTAGGAACCCCCACTTCGACCACACCTCCAACAATTGCTCGGATAGTCAGAGTACATCTTTGCCAATCTATTTGGGACCATATACCATCTGTTGGTGACTTTATACTGATTTTCTAATAAGTTCAGACAGTGAATATGTTTTTTTATACTATTCGAGGCTAACAGCCATTCGGCCAGGGTTATGCTCAGATTCAATTCCTTTTCCCAAGAGGCATTAGCCCGGATCTGGGCCGTAGAACCAAGTTGAAGAAGGTCTCTGGCTTTAGCCAAGACTCGAGGAACCGCCTCATAAGAAAAGATAGCCTTCAATCTTAACTCCCTATCTTGAGGAATTTTGTGTAAAGACGCATCTAAGAAACTCTTAACTCTTAGGTAATTTAACTTCTCGCTCGGGGGGATAATCCCCCTGTCCGCCAACACTTGGTAAGGTAGCATTTTACCACCTTGGCATAGGTCATCCACCCTTAGAACACCCCCTTCGTCCCAGCGTTTCAAAGAGATATTATCTAATAAGTGTTCTACGGTGCTGAGTCTCAGGGAGGGGAGGATTTTACCATGTAGTTCCAACCTGGCCTTAATAGGCTGCCATGAGCTCCACGTCTGACCCAAAATTAAATTTCTTTTGCCTAATACGGTACATTTCGACTTGCTATACCGGGACCAGAGGAGGGACTCCAAAGGCTCTAAGCCGGATGCTTCACTTTCTAAAATGTACCACGGTTCTAATTGGTTATTAGTGACCTGTAGCTGATACATGTGTACTAACATGTTTGCATGAAAAAGCTGTTTTATAGATGGAAAGTTTAAGCCCCCCCTATTATATTTCCTAGATAGAAGCTTCAGGCTAATTCATGGTCTTTTGGCCTTCCATACATAAGCCGTAAAGGCCCTCTGTACCATATCAAGCCAACCATCCGAAACTGAAAGAGGGACCATACGAAACAAATATGTCCACTTAGGGATAATATATGCATTTAAGATATTTATCTTTCCCCACCATGACGATTCCCATTGTCGCCATTCCTTCAGAAGTTTATTTGTTTGTCTATAAAGCCTCATGAAGTTGGTTTCCATAGTGTAGTCCACCTCCTTCACCATTTTAATGCCCAGGTGTTCAAAGTGTTTGTTGGACCAATCAAAGGGGAACTGTGCACTCAACATGGTCTTCACAGAGTCTGCCACGTTGATCGCTAGAACCTTAGTTTTATCTACATTTAATTTATAGTTTGACACCCTGCTATAATCACCAATCTCATCCATCAAAGCTGGAAGGGATGTCTGCGGGGAGGTCAGCGTAATTACCACGTCATCCGCATAAAGTGAGATCTTCAAGTCTGTATCTCTGGTGCAGAGGTCCTCAATATTGCAGTTATTCCGGATTCTAACAGCGAGGGGCTCAATCGACAAGATATACAAAACTGGAGATAGCGGACAACCCTGTCGTGTACCGTTAGACATATCGTACCAGTCTGAGCAGACATTGGGACACACCACCCGAGCAGTTGGACGCGAGTATAACACGAGAATGGCCTGGAGGATCCAACCAGTAAACCCAAATGATTTAAGCACCGCCTCAAGGTACCCCCACCCGACTCTGTCGAAGGCCTTTTCGGCATCCAACGACAGGGCCAGGAGGGGGACCGAGGATTTACTGGCCAGATCCAGAGTATCCATAAGTCGTCTGACATTACTATACGATGACCTCCCCGGAACAAAACCCGTCTGGTCCGAATGGACCAGACCATGAATGACAGATTTAATACGAGCAGCTAAAATTGAGGCATATATCTTCATATCCACATTGATTAATGAGATGGGTCTGTAATTTTTTAGATCAACCGGATCTTTGTCTTGTTTTAAAATGGGAATAACGTTAGCTCTAAGGAGTTCTTGTGGGGGCTTCTTAGATACTACCAGTTCATTGAACATTTTACACAGAGCTGGAGCGATGATTTTCTTATAAAGTCTATAGAAGGAGTTACCATATCCGTCAGGACCTGGGGTTTTAAAGGGTTTTAAGTTATCTATAGCCAACTCAACCTCTTGAATAGAAAAGGGGGAGTTGATATTTGCAGATTGTGAGTCTGTAAGTTTGGGAAGGGAAACCGAGCCTAGGTATCTATTTATAATTATAGGATCCGGCTGTGAAGGGAGATTGTAGAGTTTGGAATAGAAATGTCTAAAAGCGGAGCCGATTCCTTCCGGAGAGGCAGATGTAATGCCATCTTCGATGATCTTAACAATTCGGCTCCTGGTATACTTATTTTTTAATCTAACTGATAATGATTTATGCACTCTATTTCCCTGATGGTATGTATGTAATTTTAGTTTTTTTAAAGCCATCTGGGGTTTCTCTTCCAAACATTTATTAATCTGTAGTTGTAACTCGGAAATTACTGAGATATTGGACTGATCAGGGTTACGTTTGTTTAACGCCGATACTTTGTAATATGCCAAGTATAAATCTCTTAGACTCTTACCACGTTCCCTCTTCCTAATGCTATCCAATTTAATCAGGTATCCTCGAATAACCGCCTTATATGCACACCATAAGTTAGAACTGGTAGAGCCGTCAGAGTTTTCCCGAAAGAAAAGCTCAGACATGGTAGCAATATAATCCCTATCCTTCTCTGGTTTTAACAAGGATTCATCCAATCTCCAAGGTGGTCTACTCCCAATCACGAATGGGCCCAGCTCTAGCACACTTAGACTGTGGTCTGACCATGTGTTATCGATCAACTCTACTTTTTTGGTCATCCTGACCGCCAACTCATTACCCAGATACATATCAATTCTGGAATATGAGCTGAAGGGTCTGGATAGGTGGGAGTAGTCCTTTTTATTAGGGTTATGGAGTCTCCATAGATCATACAAGCTGTGTCTATGACACGCTGCTCTGAGTTTTTTGGCTTGGTTTACAACATAGGGATCCATTACCGCCGACGGCAGGATTTTCTTGTCTAGCAATGGGTCCATGATGCAGTTAAGATCCCCTGCAATAAGAAGCGTGCCCATCTTAATCTTATCTATCTTGTCCAAAAGTTTAACCAACATTTTTGTTGGATTCTTATTAGGTAAGTATAGATTAACCAGAGTGTAGCTTATTGAGTCAATTTTACAGATAATTATCATATACCTTGCTTCTGGATCCAGCTCTTGATACAGAATTTCAAGGACCACAGTCTGTGCAAAAATAATGGCAACACCTCTCTTTTTTGTTTCGGCTAGGGAAGCGTGAAATATTTTAGGATACCTCTCACGACCCCAGGTCTGGCTCCTATCAATCCTCCAATGAGTCTCCTGTACAAAGGCAACTTGGATATTATACTTAATAAGTGTATCATACAAGACCCCCCTTTTAGTCGCAGAGTTCAGGCCCTGCGCGTTAACCGACAAAAGCTTCAACATCAGAGTGCTTAGAGTCCATCTCCCCCCCCCCCCCTCCATTCCCCCAGCGCGAATATTAATACACAAACAAGGCGATAGCGGGTCAACATTACTCCCGCCCTCGACCGTGCACAAACAGAAGAAGACATAAAAAAGAGCAAAAACAAAGACAGCAAAGGCTGCCAATTTTCCCCGTCCCACTCAAACATAGTGGGCATTGGAAACTGTGTGGTATAAGACCGCACTGAGCTGGTCGACCTGTAGAGGGGAGAGAGGACGGAACAATTGTTCCCATTCATAAGAGTGGGGGGAAAGGAAAGAGGGCCGGGGAAAACATAGAGAGGGGGAGGGGGGGGGGGGGAAATATAAATAAAAAATAAAAAAATATCATTTTACTTATGCATTACCCAACTATCACAGCTCAATTTTTTGACAGTAACATTAATATACCCTCCTAAGTATAGACTAATTATCGAGGATTTTGGGCATCCAGAGCTAACGAACTTCGTAAGACAGAATGTTTATGACCTAATCATCAACATCTTGGCCCCATTACTAACATATATTATTATGTTATATCAGAATACCCGAGCTGTTGTCTTTTCAAATTACCAATAGTACCCCTTCAAAGTGCTTGTGCCCATTTGCAATAGCAATACAGTATTCAGAAACTTGTGCGAGAGAAAAAAAAAAGAAAAAAATATTATATAATAAAATAAAAAAAAACACACGTATATATATATTTGTCAACTTCGATACCTCAATCTTTTCCCCTTTTTTTCCCCCTTCCCTTTCCCCCCCTTGGGCAGTACCGCTAATATACAATCCCGAGAATTAATCATTTGTCTAGATTTTTAGGTTACTCAGACCACCAGCCTTCCCGTGCTTGTGCCTATTTCCGTACATCTTAACCTAATTACTTGAAGAAATTATTGTGTTGTATCTGAATATCGGAACTCTATTTACCAATATTTCCTATTTCAAATACTAGTGCCCATTTGTATTATCTGTATAATATTGAAAAACTAGTGCAAACGGAGAGAAAAAAAAAAATATATATATATATATATAAAAAAAAACTATCGTGATAAAGTGACAGTGATATTCATGTGAACCAGTGGGAATCCAAGTGTCAAAACTTTGAACTTGAAACACATTAATCTACTAATATTTACTAACATTGCCTTACAAAATGTGCTTATACATATCTGTGGTAGCAAGATATCGGGAGTTTAATCGTTCCATTTAACTCTAGTTACTAATCCAAGAGCTTGTGCACATTTGTGCTAAAACTACCCTAACAAAAACCTGTGCGTAGGGGCAAATGACATAGCGGGAACCCCTCCATCACGTGATGATGAAATAATTAATAATTGTAATGTGGTGGAATGGATAATGTCCAGATGACACTGCTCTAGATAGCTACTACATCATTCTAAGAGAAGTGGGCAGGAGCCCCTGTAGTATCCAAAAATATCCCTTACTTATCTGCCTCAGACTTTGGATTAAGTAAAACCTCATATTAATACTTAGACCAGCCAATAACCTATCTAAAAGGGTAAAAGGAGAGAGAGAGAAAGAGAAAGAGAAAAAAAAAAAAGGAAAGGGGGGTAAGTCTCTACCTATCCCCGGACCTAGTCCTCTGCCCCTCCAACCTCCGCCTAGGGGCCCGCACCCTCCGGTCCAAGGGGCAGATTTTCTTCCACCCAAGCACTTGCTATGGAGGGATCGTCTAAGACGATTATTCTGTCTTCGTGTGAGATTATCAGCTTAGGGGGATAGCCCCATCTGAACTTAACATTATTGCGCTTTAGACCTGAGATAGCAGGGTGGAATTTCTTCCTGTTTAATCTGGTGGTATAAGATAAATCCGGGAGAATTATTATATCTTTGTATTGTCCTTCAGTAAGCTTTCTCTCTCTGCTAGCTTTAATTACCAATTCTTTCATAACGAAGGAATGGAAGCAAACAATAATGTCCCTAGGGGCATCCCCCGGAATGGATTTGGGTTTGCGAAATCGATGACACCGCTCGATGGAGGACATATGTGGATCTGGTTCGAGGCCAATAGCTGCCAAAAAATTAGCCACTAAGATTTTTGGGTCTTCCTGGGTTGTAGATTCCGGAAAATTCCTGAACCTCAGATTATTCCTCCTGGAACGATCTTCCAAATCACCGATCTTAGCTTCTAACAAATTGATTTTTTTGGAGTACGTTTGACTCTCTTTATTTATCAGGTTTATCCGGGCGTCCATGTCTTGGGACTTTAATTCTATCAGCTGGAGTTTATTCGCCAGTGCCAAAATTTCACTTTTAATATCTTGCGAGGATCTAGCCAGCTCCAACTTTATGTCCTCCAGGATACCTTGTAAACTTGATTTAAGCAAAGCTGGGGTGACTGCTTGGGGGTCGGGCTCTGCTTGAGCAGTTAGTGGGAAACTATCTCGATCAGCTTGTGATCTCTGAATAGGGCTGTCCATCTGTGTGCTGGAAGTTTGTGGTGAAAAAAACGTAGACAGATTCTTTTCCACTTTTTGATCTATATTCTTTAACCGCTTGGGTGCCATTCTTGGATCCACAGTTTTCCTAGACATGCCAAAAGCCTGTTTCAGGCCCCCTGAACACGAGTTAGAACTCGTATCCCTTAAGCCACTTAGTCTCACTATTAATCCTGTTTGGAATTTAAGGGTTAAATTGTGTTTGGCTCAAGCAAAAAGACCAAAAGTGTATGCACAGTGAAACCCCAGAATATCCCAACATCCAAATAATTGTCCAGTAAACCAGAGCCAGTAGACAGAATATAGGCTCTGCAGCAGATAGATTGAAGGAACCGACTTATTATACTAAAGAGGGAGAGACGTGTAGACTCTGAAGCCTAACCAGCCACTAATACTAGGCAATGAGGGAGGGAATCCCTATTAAGTGCTTGGATCAGACTCACCACTGTAGTCTCCACGCAGGGGATTGGGCTGTTCCAGCTCCCATACAGGAAGGAGTCTGCAGACCTTGGGTTAGTAATTTGTACCCACCTCAATTGCTTCTGCTTACGAGGAACCGGTACCTCCAATATGAATTAGCACGAGTTTCTGTTCCACCTCCAGCGCTCTACCTCTGTCTAAACACAGTGCCGCCGACTTCCTCTGCTCTCCAACTCCTTGGGTGGAAACGCCAGCTAACTTCCAGACGGCGGTGACCGGACCCGAGTCTCTTAGCTCCACCCTCCCCTCTGACGCCGACCAGCCTCCCTAGCGCGGCCTACGTCGCCACGCTACATGCTCCTCCCGCTACCTCCTCCAGTCTCCTCTAATCACTCTCACTCTCTCTCTAATCTCTCTCTCTCTCTCTCTCTCCTCTAATCGCTCGCTCTCTCTCTCTCCTCTAATCGCTCGCTCTCTCTCTAATCTCTCTCTCTCTCTCTCTCTCCTCTAATATCTCTCTCTCTCTCTCTCTCTCTCTCTCTCTCTCTCCTCTAATATCTCTCTCTCTCTCTCTCTCTCTCTCTCTCTCTCTCTCTCCTCTAATCTCTCTCTCTCTCTCCTCTAATCTCTCTCTCTCTCTCTCTCTCCTCTATTCTCTCCCTCTCTCTCTCCTCTAATCTCTCTCTCTCTCCTCTAATCTCTCTCTCTCTCTCTCCTCTAATCTCTCTCTCTCTCCTCTAATCTCTCTCTCTCTCTCCTCTAATCTCTCTCTCTCCTCTAATCTCTAATATCATTGGAAAGTGATTTATCGAATATAACATTCCCTCAAATAGCTATAAGATATTTTGCCATCAAATTCATTTACTCTGGCAGTGAATGGGTCACTTTAATTGTATTTTTTATAAGTGAGCAAACCTACAGTAGAACATTATGTGGTCACAGGTCAGAGATAGCAAAAAAAAAAAATTACTTTTTTTTTTGCGGAAGAATAAAACGTATAACCGCTTAATTCTAACTGTTTTCTAATAAAAGTTCTCAATCCAACGAACAGCAGACAGTCTTAATAATCTGGTGCACGGAGGTCAATAAATATCTTAAAAAGCTCTAATAAGAATGCTATTATGTTTCGTGCCTTGGTTCCTTTTGAAAAGTTCCGTTTGACAAATCTTCTGTAGAATGTAATTAGCAAAAAAGACATAGGTGTTAGGAGTATACTTAGGGCAATGGGGGGGGACAAAAGATGGATTTACAGCCATAATGGAATATCTGACTGAAAAAAAAGATTAAAAAGCTTCTTTTTTTTTTTTTTGGCACATTTCATCTGGAGTGTTGGAAGCAAAAAGTACCTACATGAAAGGAATTCCGTAGCTTAAAAAGATGATTTAAACTATATATATATATATATATATATATATATATATATTGAGATTAATAAGGAAAGTCTACAGTAGATCATTGAGGAGTAGGCCGTAACTCCTGCATCCACACTAGTTCTGTCCATCCTTAGTCTTGAGCACTGACGATGAAAAAATAATTGTTTTACAGACAAAATTTTGCTTATGTGTAAAGGTTTCTGTAAGAAACTAGTGTCTGCACATATGTATGACATGATTGCGCCCCCCCCAAAAAAGCCGCAGTATGCCGTTTGTGGCAAAATAAAAAAGTGATTTTAATACCATTTAAGATGTTACAGGGTTTTAGTATACAGGAGATTCTCTCAGAAAATGAATGCATTTGCACCATTATCAATGTCTGCATCTATATATAAGACTGTTACCACTAATAAAAGTCCAGTGTGCAATATAAAACAAAATACTACTTAATGAAAGTCACAAAGGTGCACCATTTTTAGATTGCTTTATTGCACTACAGTTCTCTGCTACTCATATGTTGCCATTATCTGCATTGCAGTAATCGATTTAGCCCCCTATCTGGATGTATACAACCCATTCAGATAGTTTTATACGGATCGTTCCGGCATATGACCAACAAATATTATTTATGCATTATGGTCTATTTATAAAGAAGTTGCAAAAGTCCGCCATTTTGTGGATCACTTTTGCAATTTTTATTCATACTTTTCATATGCTCTGAACCGAACGTTGCAAATGTAAGAGCAATTCGGGCAGCTTTACAGATGGCTACATGTCGAGGAGCAATAATATGAACAACGATTTAGACTTGGGGACAGCACCATTATATATACCCATAATGCCCCAGTGTGAGTAGGAAATCCTGAACACCTCGCAACTTATCGGACTTAAAGGATCTGCTGCTAACAACTTGGTGTCAGATACCACAGCACAACTTCAGAGGTCTAACGGAGTCCATGCTTCGACGGGTCAGGGCTGCTTTGGCATCAAAAGGGGACCTACATTAGGCAGGTTGTTGTGATGTTATGTCTGATTGATGTATGTGTTAAGCATTCAAAGTGCATTAGAGTGGGGATCGTTTAGCACCTACCATTATTAAATATGTGGATTCATTCTATGCATACATGCATCTTTATATACTGCCAGGCTGCACTTTATATGTTCTTTCTACAGTATGTGGAACACATCTGAGTCTTTGGAAACCAGATTAATATTGGAAACAATGAAGATGATGGAGAACAGGAAATGTCACTTGTACTGTTGATGTGTCAGCTGAAAAACCTACCAATATGAGCGACCGGATGAACCCAGGAGATGCCTAGTATAAACTGTAACCCATATTTGGTAACAGAATTCCAAGCAGATTCTGACCGGCTCAAGCCCCAAGTAACAGTGGAGTGAGTAAGATTGGCTTCCAGGTGCTGTAGCACAGAAAAGGGGTCTACTCACACCCCAGGCAGACAACAGGAACAAACAGAGGTAGTGCCAGCTGAAGTCATCCGGAAGGTAGACAGCATCAATCCATAGTTGGTTTGTAAAAAGTAACTTTATTAAATCAAAAAAAGAATAATAAAACCATCGAGCAGGGAGACAGGTACAAAACAGAAACGACACACGCTTGACGTGTTTCGCACCAACTGGCGCTTTGTCAAAAGCAGTCTCAAAAAAGCTAGGATCCTGGGAGGGAGGCTAATACTAGAATTTTGTTTAATATTCTTTTTTAAATCTGCTCTTGATCTACTCTTCCAACAATGCTCAGCCAGCCAGGTGGACACATGGCTGAGCATAATGGAATTGTAGTCCAAACCTAACATCTGCAGTCTTTTTTATAGAAAGTTGACTGTACTTCCCAGAATGCTCAGCCAGCATCATGGAAGCAGTATGGGAACTGTAGTTAACAGGAGATGGTGAGACAACTCCCCTGATGGCTAGTCATGGTGGACACCTGGCTGAGCATCATGGGAATTGTTGTTCACAGCTAACATTTGCACCTTTATCTAGTTTTGACTGAATGTCCCATGAGGCTCAGGCAGTATCATGGAAGCAGTAGTTATTCCCATGATGCTCAAGTCTGGTTGAGCATCATGGGAACTATAGTTAACAGCAAGTGGTGTGCCAGGTATTGGTTCTGGACTTGACTATAACTGGGTGCTGGTGGGGGGATGGCACAAAGATGCCCCGCACAGGGCGTCTGAACACCTAAGGCTGGCCCTGGACCCGAAAAAGCCTTGTTACAGTGAGCCCACTAAGGCCCGGAAGCAGAGACAGGCAAAGTGTTCTAACACAGATATGAGCATCCTTGGCAAGGTCTGTGAAGGTCAACAGAACTTCATCAAATTGCCAAAGTCAAGGAAATGTCCAGTATGAACAATGTAGAATCACTGGGGCCCAGACTGAAAACAAATGATCAAACTTCGTGATTTGCTGACTTTAAACAGTCATGTGATATTCCCACTTTTCCACTTTTTCAAGTAATTTTTTAACCCCTAAATGCTTTACAGCGCTTACTGTTTATAAAGAAGAGGTCACATGTGTACATTATTATGTCTAGTGAAAGCCATGATATGATAAGCCCCATTTTCAAGTGAGTCAAAATAGCTTTGACGCAGCTAATTAGAATTACGAAAAAGACTGACTGCACTTTACATAGAAACTGTCAGTAAGAACATGGTTATACTATTGACACAAATGATTTTATTTTCAAGTAATGAAGAGGGCTTTATTATGAAGTTCCCTGAAGCGTATTTTACCTGCTGTGTATACTTACCGCATATCGCCACCCTAGTGAGCTGCACAAGAGATTCTCTCCTCTTCAGAAGCTGAATCAATGAGATTAGAGGTTTTTCACTGAAAAGCGTGCCTGGGGCTCCTTGTCTAGAATATAGTTTTTTTTGTTGTTGTTTGTAATAGGTCTGTTTCATTTTATTTATCATTATATATTCCTATATTTTTTTCCACATTGCTATATGTTTGTATAAAAAAATCACGTGTTTGAATTAATAGTGCGTTTTTAAAAGATTTTTTTTTTCAGATGTGTAACACACAAGGTGATGTCATCAAAAGGAGACGGCAGATTTGAAACACACTTTTGTCTAAATTTGTAGTATCGCTCTACAGTTTTGCTAATAAAATGTCCAGATTTTTTTTTATTATGCTCTATACTGTATGTCTGTAAAAATTATTTAGGTAACCGAGTCCGTTTCAAATTTAGGAGAATAAACCAACAATGGCCCAGCGTTTACTAAAGCAGGAAGACCTAAATGTAAGGAGGGGGCAGCATCTCCTTTCGACACATACATGGGCATGAGAAAGTCATCCACATGTAGAAAAAAAAAAGGCCTTCGTTACAATAAACACCATGTATAATCCAAACCTGTCTTTATTTACCGAGTGATGGTCCATGAATTATCTGACACAACCAGTAATGACGGTCAAACACGTAGGCTTGAGTGTCTTTATGAAGACACACAGCACAATCTTGCTTGAACTCGCAGGTTATTTGTTTAAACCATGGGTGCCCTGAGGGACTAGAGCCAGTTAAATGGAAAGAAAACAGTGTATTTCTTTGGTGAAGATCGGGTCAGTAATTTATTGTTTCATAAAATGCATCAAAGGCACATTCAACTCTGCCTGGAAGTAAGCTATTTTCTACATTAAAAAAAGCTATTGTAAACATGACATGCAAATAAAAGAAATACAAAAAAATAATAATAATAATAATAATAATAATAATAAAACACAGTGATGTTATAATGAATAAAATGTAGAATGGAACTGAGATGTATTCCGAGTTCTGATGGTGGTATTATTAATGCTATGACCTGGTATATGCAGACACATAGGGTGGTGCAGTATAGCTCCCACCAGTATATAGTTAACCAGACATGGTCTGTCTTGGTATATCATTAACCAGACCAGACAGCTGCTAATACGGAGGACTCAAAAGTCTACTAGTCGTGTGGTAATAAATAAATGTAATGTTCGGAGCTGTAAAAAGTGTATAGTGCAACGATCCAAGGAACACCGCTCACACGGACTAAAAAAAACATAGCTCCAGCCAGGAATCACTTGTAAAATATTCTGCTTTATTAATCCAGCAGCATATACATCAAGATGCATGAAGGAGACAAATATAAAAAATTTGCAGTAATCCACCTAACGTGTTTGGTGCCTTAGCATGGGCACTTAGTCATAGGCTAGTGGGAGTTAGTGGGGAGGCGGTTTAAATTGGTTGTATATCATTAACCAGACACAAAGGGTGGTACAGTATACCTCCCACCAGTATATAGTTAACCAGACATGATATATCATAATGGTATATCATTAACCAGACACACAGGGTGGTACAGTATTGATCCCACCAGTATATAGTTAACCAGCCACTGTATATCATAATTGTATATCATTAACCAGACACACAGGGTGGTACAGTATGCAGAGGCGGCTCTAGACTTTGTGAGGCCTTAGGCGAAACTCGAACGTGAGGCCCTCACAGACTCTCATAATTAAAAATAGATATGCAAGTGATAATAAAAATGAACTGTTTAAATAGCATATTTTAAGACCAGCCTTAAATCCCAGCAATTAGGAATTCACCACTCCTTGTTTTTATTTGTCTTATAATTAGTCTACAAATATTTATATCAAAAGTGATTGGTATAGCACTCACATAAACGCTTAAATGCTCATCCTATACACACACTAGCACACACATACACTATATGTGTGCTTGTGTGTATCTGATCAGCATTTGAGTGTGTATGTGTGTGCTTGTGTGTGCATCTGATCAGCGTATGGGTGTGTATATATGTGTTAGTGTTCACATTTAGGAGACACACACAAACATCACAGCACCACATTTCATCACCCACAGGACTTGCAAATTATTATTACAATACTCCAATAATGTATGCACAGGACTTACCAATGTACATCCACAAGGTCTTGGCCTTGTTCCATCTCTGTCCCCAAACAACTTGCCAGTGCCATATTTGATCCCAAACAGCTTCCCAGTGCATCTTGTCCCTAAGACTTATCAGTGCCACCTATGTCCTTCATCAACTTATTTGAATGCCTTCTTTGTCTCCAAACTGCTTTCCGAATGCTGTCACTGTGCCCAAACATTTTATCAGGGTCATCTATGTGCCCAAACAGCTCATCAGGGTAATCATTGTCCTCAAATACCCTGTCACTGCCATTGTTCCCAAACCTCTTATTGGTGCCATATTTGTGTCTAGACTGTTTATCACTCAAATCAGTGTCCCTAAACAACTAATTATCATTGTCCTTAAACATAGCACTGCCATTATGTCCTCAAACAGCTTATCACAAACCCAGCCACACAAACTCAGACAGGACACACACTCACTCATAGACACACTCCGCAAGCAAACACTCACACTTAATCAAACACACTCAGTGAACACACACTCACTCAGCACACATTCAGCCAGCCCACACTCAGTGACAGCCAGCCCACACCCTCACTCACTCACCAGTCAGCACACACCCTCACTTACACAATAAGCCAGCACATACTTAATCAAACACACTCACTCAGCACACAAACTCAGCCAGCCCACACTCACACAAACACTCAGTCAGCACACACCCTCACTCACACACTCAGCACACACCCTCACTTACACACTCAGTTAGCACACACCCTCACTTACACACTCAGTCAGCACACACCCTCACTCACACACTTAGTCAGCACACACCCTCACTCACACACTCAGTCAGCACACACCCTCACTCACACACTCAGTCAGCACACACCCTCACTCACACACTCAGTCAGCACATACACACACTCACACAACTCGGTCAGAACACAGACTCACCAGCAGATTTTTTTAAACTTTTTTTTATGACCAGCATAACGGGCATCAGAGCAGCGGGACAGTTTTTCTTTTAGATGTCCCTCTCCCTCCCTGATTAGTTACCTGTCAGGGCATCTACAGGGAGAAGAAGAGGGTCTCAGTGTCCAGTGGTCTCATAGACCACGTTGTGCTGGCGCTTCTGCTGTTGCCGTTTTGGTTACAGTGGGGGCGGAGCAGAGCGGTAATCTTCGTTTGCAGGAGAGAAAAAAAAAACAGAATCGCTGCCTGTGAAGACGGCCCCTTACCTTAAAGTGCCGACGCTGATGGCACGGAGGTTAGTGTGACAGTTGACTTATCACTGCCTGCTACACACAACACGCAGGCAGCGATAAGCTCCTGTCACCTTACTATGTAAACCAGTTGAAGCTTATGAATGTCCATGGAGTAGGTAGCAGAATGGTGGCAAAACATTATCTGTTAGGTGAGTTAGGCTGCTGCGAGGCCCCCCCCCAAGTGCGAGGCCTTAGGCAGCCACCTAACTTGCCTAATTAGAGAGCTGCCTCTGACAGTATGGATCCCGCCAGTACATATCTAACCAGACACGGTATATCATAATGGTATATCATTAATTGGACACACGGGTGGTACAGGATACCTCCTACCAGTATATAGTTAACCAGACACGGTATATCATAATGGTATATCATTACCCAGACACAGAGGGTGGTACAGGCTACCTCCCACCAGTATATAGTTAACCAGACATGGTATATCATAATGGTATATCATTAATTGGACACACAGGGTGGTACAGCATAGATCCCACCAGTATATAATTAACCAGATACTGTATATCATAATGGTATATCATTAACCAGACACACAGGGTGGTACAGGATACCTCCCACCAGTATATAGTTAACCAGACATGGTATATCATAATGGTATATCATTAATTGGACACACAGGGTGGTACAGCATAGATCCCCCCAGTATATCGTTAACCAGATACTGTATATCATAATGGTATATCATTAACCAGACACACAGGAAGGTACAGTATAACTCCCACCAGTATATAGTTAACCAGACACGTATATCATAATGGTGTATCATTACCCAGACACACAGGGTGGTACAGTATAGATCCCACCAGTATATAGTTAACCAGACACGGTATATCACAATGGTATATCATTACCAAGACACACAGGGTGGTACAGGATACCTCCCACCAGTATATAGTTAACCAGATATCTTTCGCTTTTAATCAGCATTTACTGCTTTAGTAAATGTTCATGATGCTCAGCCATGTGATTACATTTTTCTAGCTGGCCATCGTGGAGATGGTAGGTTACAGTAACACTGCAGTTAAAGGGACACTAAACTTTATTCTTCACTTGTGCTTCTAATATAGCAGCACAAGTGTAGACATGTGCATTCATTTTCGGATTAATGCATTTTCGTCCGAAAATAGCATTTTCGTCCATTCGTCCAAAAAACAAGTAACGAAAATGCTAAACTAACGAAAGCCGAATGAACAATGGTTAATAAACGAAAATCATTCGTCCATTCGTCCATTCGTGCTATTGGCATTCTATAAACCGAAATATAGTCGGTTTATAGAATACCAATAGCATTACATACATTCCATAAACCGACATAATGAACAACTTTCGGTTTATGGAATGCATGTAATGCTATGCTATTGCTCTTCTATAAACCGAAATAGAGTCCCCATTCATACGAATAGGTCAATTGACCTATTCGTATGAATGGGGACTCTAGTTCGGTTTATAGAAAGCCAATAGCATTACATGTATTCCATAAGCCGAAAGTCTATAAACCGAACGACGTTCGGTTTATAGACATTCGGTTTATGGAATGTGTAAGTCAATTGATTAAAATGAACTAATAAAACGAAACAAAAATAATGAACGAATTTCGTCTGAAACGAATGCAGTAATGAACGAAATTAGTTTTAAACGAAATAAATAACATTTTCATCCGAATGGACGAAAACGAAACTAAAATTTTAGTTTTGCACATGTCTACACAAGTGCAAATTTAGTTGTCAGTAGTGTGACGATAAAGTGGCATGTACTTTTGATAGTGCATGCCAGTTTATCCTCCAACCGGCAGCTGCCATGCTTCCTTGGAAAGTAGGCATGTCAGTTTATCCTCTGACCAACAGCTGCCGTGCTTTCGTGGGAAGCAGGCAGCCGGCAATATCAGAGAGAGAAAGGCCCCCGCACTTTGCAGACCCCGATCAGACTAGCAGGGTGAGTCTCTAGACCTGCCGTGTCCCAGCCGTCAGACACAGCACATATTAAACCTATTTGTATCGATTAAGTCCACTGCTTATATATATATATATATATATCTGTACACCCTCCTGATGGCCCAGCAGGTGGTATATTGCCCCCACTTCTCCACCAATTACACAGGGGCCAAAAAGCAACCCCCTGTGCTAGTGCCATAAGGTAGACTCCTAGCTATATTTTTCATTGAGGACGTTTTAATTCAAACTTTAGGCATAGAATTTCTAATAATATAATATTTTCATTCTGCTTGCAGAAATTAAACCCCGTTTGAATGCTGAAAGTCATCTCTAATCTCTGACTCAACCTGTGATGAGCAGAACAAGGAAAGAAGGTATAACTCATTTGTAGCTAATTAGGTGCTGAAACATAACAAGACGCGTTAGCCGTACCAGAGGCATAGAGCGAGAGAACCGTGAAGCCGTTCTTGGAAAACTCATAAGGATGGTCATTTTCACAGGTGCACAGATGCCTCTCATCAAGATTTCAATTCTCTCTGTGAGAGACACACGAAGGGTAAGGGAATATGTGTAAATATGTCAGAACACATCAATCAAGCGGCAAACACAGAGTTTCAAACACCTAGAAGGAATCAGGATTTTTTTGTGCTTGGCAGAAAGATATCTACGTATTTTCCAAGAGTGAAAAAATCAAAATCAGGAGGTGTATCGTGAAAAAAATGCAAGATCGACAGACACTAACTAACCAAGCTATATAACATTTTTTTTTTTTACTTCGGGTCTCTGTTTTTTTGGGGGGAACAAATTTACTCTTTATAAGGCTTTTAACAACTGAAAGTCAGCATTACATTGTCGGTTTGTCACTTCTGACCGTCTATCAAACTCCGAAAAAGAACATTCAATTCTCTAAGCCAGCTTGGTTATGTAAAATAGATTAATGACGATGAGCCATCAAGGTAGGTGAATATTAAATATGTGTACAGAGGAATTTTAATACCTAATTACATTTATATTGTAATCAGTAAAAGCAGCTGCTTTTTGAGCATTTCAGTAGCTGAAGATTAAGAATGAATTCAAAAGGTATTCATAAATTGTGATAATAAAGCCGCACTTTACATACTTCAAAGCCATTAAAGTATAGGTCTAGGATGATTCATGTGCCATTCAACCCAAAGTATCAGATGCAGAATAGAATTTTAAGTAGAAACAAGATCTAATTAGACTACATTATTTGCGTATTGTTGGTTTAATTAGTTTGACAGTGTTAATGTTTATCTCAACGGCAAAGTTGCTTTATTACAATTCTAATCAATAATGAATGGGTGATATGCATTGTATATCAAGTCGGGCTCTCACAATTGGGACATAAACAGAGGTCCCCAAACAAAACAAACATCTTTTGAGAAAACTATTTCTCCAAAGACATGTTTCTGCCCACAAGGAGTATTTTGATGTATCTCATGTTAACTAGGAGCCCTATCAAAACATGTTTTATCATCAGGTGTTCACATGAGTGAATTTGGTGATCTGTGAGTGGCTTGTTCCATCCTCTGAAAGGGCAACTGGTGGTTGTGACCGAGAAAGAGGGGATCACGCAAGCCAGGTAGAATCAACCCTACTGGTAGTTGCATAAGAAAGGTGATGTTATTAAGAGCATATAAATATATAAGATCTGAAACTATGAAGATACTATGCTATATGGAGCCGTCCACTGAGAGTTGACTGATAATGCCATCGCAAAAAAGGGATGAACGTTTCATGAGATCTGCATTCCACGGTGGGCTTGGTAATCTGTAATCATGGGACATCTTTAAAACTGTAACAATTGTTTTATCATCTTCAGCTTGGATTTTTGGCCAACCTAACTTTTTAGTTTTGTTTAGATGGGACAATACTGTGTATGCCAACATGCCCAAAAGTGGAACTACTTTTCCTAGTCTATGGATTTGTGATATTTGGACTCGGTTGCATTTCTGACTTGAGTCACTTCCCTTCGAAATATGTGGTTGGCCAACCAGGTCAAATTTGTGACCTCTGCTTCTTGAGGGAGCAGTATAGAAAGCAGACGTAAGAGCAATGTTGGCCAACTATTTTTCTTTGGAGGCCCATGCAGACGCATAGGATAACTGGAAGGACATTATTAATTTCATGAGATGGTACAGTAGAACAGGATAGGGAGCCTCTATGTATCTTGAGGGTCACATGTAACCCACAGGCCACCAGCTGGACATCAATGAATTACAGGAATTGACACTAGCAGGCAAGTAGAAGCAGTCTCTATCTTTAATACCATTTTTCCAGATGTTTAAAAAACTATATTGTACTACAGATAATAGATCTGTGTGTAAAAAAAAACCACAAATAATTCCAGGATTTCTATTTATTTTAAAACATGTAATGATTTCTGGTTTTAAAAATGTGTGATCTCCTTATTGTAAATTACATTTATAGCAATATTTTGACTATCATTGTTTAAGGTAAATATAATATCATTGCTGTGATATTGTATGAAAAGCAGAATTCTTTGGTTCTGATGCAGAGGACAGAACATATGACAAGAATGTGTGCAGCTCAATGGATTTTCAAATGGAAAACACACGTATGACCTTTAAGATATTTCCTATATCCGAAAATAAAAAGTATGAAGCAATATATGGTTATATGATCAATAAATGCATTTATCATGAAGGTAAAAGATATGCTTTGCATTACCTAATGCCTAATGCATTCTATTCATCAATTTGTAATAGATGAATTATTTGGTTAAAATTGGAAATCTATTGAGTGAAGGACCTTTAACTCAATTGGAAATTCCTATTTAAAGGGACACTACCACTTACATAAGATGTTACTATACCTGTGCACTGAAAACACACACACACACACACACATATATATATATATATATATATATATATATGTGTGTGTATGTGTGTGTGTGTGTATGTGTATGACATATGCCACTGTTTTGTTTTCTAGGTTTGAATTAATTGCATATAAAAGTAAAAATAAAATTAGGTGTTTATCTTCAGCATCCATTTTGATAATTTTACCCATGATGCAACACTCTCCAAAATCTTCCAGCGAATCTCACTTTACAACTGTGGCCAAAGCCTGCATGGCGATGTCATAAGATACTCCCCTGCTCTCCTACTGGCTCCTGTGTATCATATTGGGCAGTACTAGGTGGCTGTGTACAACTTTTTACCTGCCTTTCAACACAAGGAGAGGAGATTGACATGACCAAACAGGATCATAACTCCGCCCCCTTGTGATGTAATAGTTACATTACCCTCCCATTCAATGCAAGTCTATGATCAGAATTCTGACTTGTAGACTGCATTCTGTGTCCCCAGCCCCAAAGTGAGAAACTAGTGTTGTAAAGTCACAAAAGACATATCTGAAATCAACAATGCAAAATAAAATAAACCCTTTTCATTTTTTGGTGGGAGTGTCCCTTTAAGGCATTACTTTATAAGACAAATGTTTGTATTGTTATCCAACATTTAGAGTACATTTCCTGAAGGGAATCAACACAGTAAAGGAGGAGAGTATATTTAAAAGAAGAATAACTACCACAATAAGAGGTCATAGTCTTAAATTAGAGAGGATAACGTTTAAAAGTAATATCAGGAAGTATTGCATGGAATAGTCTTCCAGCAGAGGTGGTAGAGGTTAACCCAGTAAAGGAGTTTAAACATGTGTGGGATAGGCATAAGGCTTTCCTAGATATAAGATTAGGGCAGGGACTAATAAAAGTACATGTCGAGTATCCCTTATCTAGAAATCCATTATCTATAATAACCCCCCCCCCCCAAAATAATTCTGATTTTGCCACAAGTAGCAAATGTCACACACCTGTCAGAATGCAAGCGCACAACAGTTCATTCAGCGTCCAGCCCTGTGATATAACCTTTCCATGCATGCTCAGATTCCCCCACACCCACAAAGAGTAATACACTGGCACGTGTGCAGGCCGGACCCACCAACGGCAGGTTCCCAACGATGCCTCACATCATGGCTACATCATAGTAAAAGAGATGTATTTGCTCTATAGAGTATCTACATTGATATTACTGTATTTCATGAGTGCTGAGAGGCTTTCATATATCTTATTGGTGAAAATGATCCATTATTAGTGTTGAGCGAACCCGAACCGCACTGTTCGGGTTCGTACCGAACATTATGGTGTTCGGACCCCGGACCCGAACACGGACATTTCACTGTATGTCCGTGTTGGAGTTCGGGGTTCGGCTATAAACCGAAAGTCTATAAACCGAAATACATTTGGTTTATAGACTTTCGGTTTATAGAATAGCAATAGCATTACATGTATTCTATAAACCGAAAGTCTATAAACCGAAAGTCTATAAACCGGAAGTCTATAAACCGAAAGACATTCGGTTGATATACTTTCGTTTTATAGAATACATGTAATGCTATTGCTATTCGATAAAAAGAAAGTCTATAAACAGAATGTCTTTCGGTTTATAGACTTTGTTTATAGAATAGCATAGAATTACATGTATTCTATAAACCGAACGTCTTTCGGTTTATAGACTTTCGGCTTATAGAATACATGTAATACTATTGGCTTTCTATAAAACAAACTAGAGTCCCCATTCATAAGAATTTCTTATGAATGGGGACTCTAGTTCGATTTATAGAAAGCCAATAGTATTACATGTATTCCATAAGCCGAAAGTTGGGTCCCCATTGACTTCAATGGGGTTCGGGGTCAAGTTCGGGGTCAAGTTCGACCCCGAACCCGGATTTTTTTGGGAAGTTCGGCTGAACCCGCAGAACCCGAACATCCAGGTGTCCGCTCCACACTATCCATTATCCTAAATGACCCATTACCTCGGGATCCAAGCATTTTGGATAAGGAATACTCAACCTGTATTTTGAAAATTGGGCAGACTAGAAGGGCTGAATGGTTATTGTCTGCCAACACATCATTCTATGTAGGAGCCAACCTTTTTAAATGTCTAATTGGGTTTTAATTAAACGTTTGAAAGGTCAGTTCTACTTAACGCAATAGGGTCTTAGGA
This sequence comes from Pelodytes ibericus, assembly GCA_036172795.1. Lineage (NCBI taxonomy): Eukaryota > Metazoa > Chordata > Amphibia > Anura > Pelodytidae > Pelodytes > Pelodytes ibericus. Next base: position 187,098,341 of record CM069862.1, read on the forward strand.
AAGACTAATAACAGTATGGGCAGTCTGCAAATGTTCCCCAAGAATGCCCCAAACATGTATTTATTAAGTTTTTGTTTTTAACTTGGTCTTGGGGCTAGGTTTAGGGTTAGGGCTACAATGCCACTATAGGTAATTCTGAAAAAAAATGGTTGGGTAAAAGCAATGCGCTACTGGTACTTATAACCTTATAACTTGCAAAAATAGTAAAAATAAACTTTAACAAAAACCTCAAAAACATATTTGTAAACTCAGGAGAAATAGAATCTATTTAGCATTATTTTTTAAAAATGGTATTATTTTGTTTTATAGTAAATATGATCAAAATAATGGTATCTAAACACACATCTTTTCCTGAAAAAACAAACAATACATTTTTTGCGTGGGTGCAGTAAATGAGAGAATAATTTATGAATACATAGTGCAGGGATTATATTTTAAGACTTGTTAAGAGTCCTCACTGATATGAGTGATAGTTACATTTGGAATGTTCTAGAAAAGAACTGGTAGTAAGCAATCACACAAAATGGCTGCTTTGTGGAGTATGCAACCATAATGAAATACAGAGCACAGTGTTTAAGTTATTTAAGACTAGATAAGAATCTTAAGCATCATGGGGGTAATTGCATATTGAATAGCAGCCCTGTCAGTAAGCATTGATAACTTGTATGAGTAGGGAAAATACATTAACATCTAGAATGCATGTTTGGGTTCTTTAAATTTGGGTTAAAGTCCTGAGTGGCACATGAGCGGAGTAGCTTGTAAGTGAGGTCATGTGACGTGGGTCATTAAGATCTGACATCAGAGCAGGTGTTTGCTGTCTGAGGTATAGCTAAATGTGGGTCTCTTCATGGATCAGGACCATGGAGAGTAGTATTGTGGCTACCGTGCAGGGAATGTTACATCGGTAGTCATCCAGCAGCATCAATATTAAACAAATCAGTATTCTAAAGGACCACATATTGTAATTTTTCAGTTAGTTCATGCTACCAATTTGGTGATAAGTATGGTTATATTTGTTAGTTTATTAAATATGCAATAGAATTTATCCCAGCATTTTAATAAACATGGCAGCCATAATAATCCAGCATGCCTCTGTATCTTACATAGTTTACATACATAATTACATTGCACAGTTAAGAGGATCATTTAGAGCTAAACAAAAACACAGCAGGCATGTTAGAATGACCATGTTCCAGCATGACCAAAAATGTTAAAAATAAAAATAAAAAAAAATCCAGTCACATATCGGCTAAAATCAAAACCTATCTATTACAATATCAAAGTTATGAAATCTAGATATGTATATGACATTTCCAGTTTCAAATACAGCTCAACGAAATGTGAAACTAAGTATTTCTTATTTTGTAGAGAGAACCGGATCGTTTTGTTCCACTGCCTTTAATTCATCAAATCAGAAGTAGATGAAAGTGTGATTGTGGGAAAAATTGTCATTCATTTTAATTCTAAGATTAATTTTCCACCAGTTCATAATTTATTTTTTATTTTTTTTGACTTGATACTGATAATGTTACACGAAATCCATCCAAACACAGATAAATGTCAACAGGAAAATTTAAATTTCAAAAAAGCTTAATTGGCTGCACCGAAACATCAAACCGGCAAATGCTCGGCTCAATTAAGTCTAAAGCACGGATATCGACACAAATCAACGGATATATCAAAAAGTGGGACTAAGCTGGTCCACTCCAGAGGGACATTGTTTAATACATAAACAGTGATTCACTGCTTCTTATTCTTTCTCTGAACTAGGGATGGAATATAGACCCCTGTGGACTAATGACATGTCTTGCCGGTATCCCAATCTGGTCCTTAAAGATCTTCTGCCAGAATGGGATATTCTATTTGGCTAGCGTCAGCAGCCCTGCAAAATCCCAAATGTTGTTAATGAATCTTACGTTTCAAGTAGGAAGATGGTCTTTAAGATCTTAAGATCTTTATTATGGCATAGATGATTGTGTGTTCTTAATGTTAAATATAAAAAAAAATGCAACACAGTATATTGATTGCTACAAGGAAGGGAATTTTTAAATATATATGTTAGGCTGAAGATATATATACACAGCTCAAAAAGTATTTACTATGCATTCAAAAAGAGATATAAAAATAATGATTCTATTGTTTATTTATATGCACCTAAAAGCATTTTTTGCTAGTTAAAGGACCACGCTTACTTGAAAATGACCTACTTTTTAAAAGCATATAAATGTTAAATAATTATACAAATTATAAATGTTCATTAAAATTTGAAAATCTGCATTCAGGTTTAATTAATTCACAAATATCAGGTAGAAGTTTTAGTATGTGATATTGAGCCTCCCACTGAGCTCTCCAGTGTATGGCTGGAGCCTGGGAGTAAAAAAATAATAATCAAAGTATCCCAAACCAAAATGATACTTTAAATGAGATCATTCATATATTGTTCCTGAGCCTGTACAAAGCATGCGTCTGCACATATGTTTTCCCCATACAGCTAGTTTTCTAAAAGCAGGAAAGGAGCTCCCTTAGAGGGGCATTTACTATAAAAACGCAAATATATTTTATGTGCAAAACTTTTTTAGTGCTTTGCTCCTGTTGCAATGTACTAAACATTTAACACTCAAATAGTACATATGAGAAAATTGCAAATCAAAATGTATTAGTGCAACCGGAAAAATGCACGCTAAATAAAAATAAACGGAAGAGGCACAAATCAGGGAAAACAAATTGTTCCTTACTCATGTTACCTACTTTTTTTCCCCCTCTGCACTTGCTTAGTACATGAACCCCTTAGGGGTCTATTTACTAAGAGGTGAGATGGAGTTGAGATGAGATGAATATTCCATCTCACTAGTTTAGCTATATTTTGTGCAGGGATAATCCTGGTGATTATCGCAGGAGAAACTCACAAGGTTTGTACCTACACAATGTATGTACTTGTTTTTTCATCTCACCTCAACTCACCTGCAACTCACCTTTTAAGGAAAAAATCTTGTAAATTTCCTTTATTCAAGCATAAAAATAGTAGTAAGAAAAAGTAATCCTCCTAAATGCAAGATTAATGATGGCTTTTGTCTGCCAACTGCCCCACGCGTTTTACTCTAAGAGGCAGTTATCACAGCAAAGTCATAATCACTCATACATTTGCGAGGATTACTTTTTCTTACCAATATTTTTATGCTCGAAGAAAGAAAATAAAGTTTACACGATTTTACACTAAAGGGTCTACACAATAAACAGACAATTGCAAGGAATTCAGACAGGAATTTTAAACTCAAGACCAATGTAGCACAGTTGGGAAAAAAAATTCCAAACTTGGCTACATTGTCCGAAAGTTTGAAGTTAGTCGCAACAGAACAGGAAAAATTGACGCCAAGTATCACACGCAACTCTCGTTCCATGGAGCTGCCACCATCCGAAAACCTTATCTCCTCCACAAGCAAAAACAAAAAAACAGGACAGGCACTCTGAACGTTAAAAAATTATAAATATTTATTCTAATCCATAAGCTTCACCAAAAAAGGTTAAAAAAATTAGCAAAATGGATAAGTAACATGGCTGGTGGTAACCCTAGTTTGACAGCTGCCTCACATATTTCACACTTAATCATAAACTTATAGATTAGAATGAAAATTTATAATTTTATAAAATGTATCATTTATATTTCTCACGTTCTGAGTGCCTGTCCTCTTTTTTTAAAATTGTTTTTATTATTTAAAGTATTGAATTCCCATCTCAATTCATTGCAATTTTCTCACTAACTGGGTAGACCATTATGTGAGCGCCTGTCTTGTTTTTTGCATACTTGGATGGAATATGGAGGTCTGTGCTACTGTGGATTAAACACCTTGTTGAGCATTGGGTATGTATTTAACTGTATCTTTAATAGCGTAGTTTGTCCTGGTTTTATTTTGTATATGTAAAATCAGTTTTGACATGTCGGTGATTGGCTGCGTGCATAGATCAAAGTTCTAAATGTGAAGCAATTACTTTGGAAACTAATGGAATGTTCTCACTTATTGCTCCACTTCTCCAACTTTAATATGCCCAACGAATAAATACAAAAAAGCAAGAAAAACATATACATATATATATATATATATATATATATATATATATATATATATATACGTAGACTTCAACTGAACTATCACAATTCATAAAACATAGTGCTAAATCACTAGAAAATAAAGATTCTGGAAGCATGCTAGACAGAATCCACCATGATCTTAAAATAATATATATTACTCTGAGGTATTTTAACTTTTTTTCTGGGAATGTGGACTGTTATTTATTGTATGGCTTTCCACAGTGTGGTTGCTCTGCTGTTGGTTTTTAGATGGTATTCCCAACTGGTATTTAAATGTCTATGTGTTTCCCTACAAATCATTCACTCATTCAGAGTTAATTCCTAGCTAACCTTCTTAATACTGGTGTGAAATTATAGAGACAGATCACAAAAGATTGGACAGTGCGATTCAGCAACTGCTATCGCTGGAATAGAGATACATTTTCATCACATGCGTTGACTTACGGAGGAAAAAAAAAAATAAGTACCAAATTAAAGTAAATGCATTCTCCGCAGGCACACTTGAGAATTTTCACCATTCAATGGCATAACTACTATTCGTAGTGTGACTTAATTTTAAACCCTTTCTGGATTGAAACCATTCAAAGGGCCACTTAAAGCAAATATTATTTTGTAATACTATTTTATTACTATACCCAGAGGCAAAATAAGTGGGGGGAGGGTGGAGGGCCGCCATAAGAAACACAGGGGTTGAGGAGGCGTATTGGATGTACCAAGTCGGATCCAGCAAGGGATGTTGGGTGTGGCCATAGTGGACCATGCTGCCCCAGGAAGTCTTTACGCTAGGTGCACCCCTGCTTGTATCCTGTTCATGTCACTACCTGTCTCTTGCTATTAACCTGAATAGAGCTCACTTACAGCTGTAAAATTGTGCCATTTTTTGGGAGGGACACACAACATTTGCATCATTTAAATGTGTTCGGAGGGAAATCAGTGAATTAATCGAGGTAGTTACACATGTATTCTATTTCTGTGATGCTGTCTATCAGAGCCTCGGAACCTTTCTTTGTTGTTTGTGTTGCCCGGAGGAAGGTTTAAGATGTGAGAGCTTCTTCTCCATGTGGATACCTTGTGTTTCACAACATGAAGCATCAGTGGAGTCCTGTATTTGCATTCTGGGTGTTGGGGAAAGTCATGTATTTGCAGTTGGAGGGCCGCAGCTGGACACCTCTCTATTCAGTTATTTTGCCCGTCTATTAAAATCTGTACCATATCCGTCCATGTATCTCTCCTGCCTATCTGTGTGGCTGTCTATCAATCTCTGTACCTTATTTGTCAGTATATCTGCGCTGTCTATCTCTGTGTCTATCTATCAATCTCTCTATCTTATCTATCAGTATATCTTTTCTGCCTGCTTTTCTCTGTCTGTACTTTTATGGATATCTGTGTTTGTCTTTCTGTCTATCTCTGTGTCTGTCCAGTGACGTAGCTAGGGCTGTGGCCACTCGGGGGCAGTCCCTGAGTTTGTTATCATGAGAATTCACCTCTGTGACAGAAACGTCTTGGAGAGAGATGAGGTCTATCCTTCCACCCACAGACTATGGGCCCTGACTGCCCTTGGCTTGCCAAAACGCTACACAGGTGGCAAATATTATGTGGTTTTCCTTCCCCAGTCAGGTCGCATTACCTGTGGCCCTTCAGGAGCCCCATTGATTGAGTGTTCCATCACAAACTCTATGGTATACGCTTTCTATTATCACCCCTTTAAAGATCATGGGTAACTCTCTTGTTACTACGCATTTAATTATAAAAATATGAGCATAATATTGTAGATTGCCTTTTGACATCTTGTAGCTATTGGATGGAGTATCAAAAATAAAAAAAAGTGTGCACTCCACTCACCAGGCAATAAATGAATAAAGTGCTTTAATGTGCAAAACAATCCAAAACAAACATAGTGAGGTACAATACACGGATAATAAAGTCGAAGGGAAGGCCACCTAACGCATTTCGCGTGTAACACCACGCTTAGTCATGGTGGTGTTACACGCGAAATGCGTTAGGTGGCCTTCCCTTCGTGGTGCCTGTGGAGCACCCACTTTGCCTCTTGCACTTTTGTTCCTGTGATTGGAGCCGGTGTTGCCTTCTCTTTCATTCAGCTATTGGATGGAACCACACAAGTAGAACATGTTGTCAGCTGGACCACATTTGTGAAATGTGCCAGGACACTGTGTGCAAAACTCTGGAAGACCAAAGTCCAGAAGGTGAAGTTCTCTGGTATGAATTTTTCATTTTCCGATACTAATTAGATTTACAGTGTACCTAATTCATCAACCAGTTATATGCTGTTGTCTTATGCGTTCTCAATTAGTTTACTTTATAGGATCACTGTATGTCTTTTTTAAAAAAGCTTTTTATAGTCCAATCAAAGCAAATGGTTTCTGAGCTTATCATCCTGTGTAATATGCATGTAATATGGTCTTTTGCAGGTTCTGAGCATCCTTTTTAATACAGTAGGGAGATCACTAAACATGTTGGGAATCACGGTCATGTCATGCGCATTTTGTATGGTCATGCCGTACATTCATGCTGCTGCACACGAATCCAAGGGGGGAAGAAACACCTTTTCCAGACTTTTGTTTTTCTTTCTGTATATATATGCATGTAAAACATTTACTCCAAAGCTAGGAGGAAGCCCGCTGCGATGGGCGAAACGCGTTGCGTAGTGTACACAGAGTACTCCAATCTTGAATGTAAGATATTTTATGTATTAAATATTTATTTTCATACATTTACCCTAATACTTTGTCTATGTATTATCTATTACAAACGGAGATATATGCCCTGCGAGAATTTCTGGTATAGATACATCTACCATCGCACTCAAAGGTCCAGTTATGATCTATGTGATCTCAAGGTGCATATACTACGTGTGTTTGTGAGTGCTATACATATCACACTTGTTAGTATTTGAAAGTCTATACATGTTTCACTATTTGTGTCATTTGTTTGTTTTATATACAGCTTACAAACAAGAATTACCATCATTACTAGACATGTGCAAAACTAAAATTTTTGTTTCGTTTTCATCCATTCGGACGAAAATGTTATTTATTTAATCTAAAACGAATTTCGTTCATTACTGCACTCGTTTCAGACGAAATTAGTTCATTATTTTTGTTTAGTTTTATTCGTTCGTACGAATCAATTGACCTACACATTCCATAAACCGAAAGTCTAAAACCGAAAGACATATCGGTTTTAGACTTTCGGTTTATGGAATGTATGTAATGCTACTGGCTTTCTATAAACCGACTCTATATCGGTTTATAGAAAGCCAATAGGATTACATGCATTCCATAAACCGAAAGTCTATAAGCCAAATGTCTTTCTGTTTATGGAATACATGTAATGCTATTGGTATTCTATAAACCGAAATAGAGTCCTCATTCATACGAATTGACCTATTCGTATGAATGGTGACTCTATTTCGGTTTATAGAGTACCAATAGCATTACATGTATTCTATAAACCGAAAGTCTTTAAACCGAACGTCGTTCGTTTTTTAGACTTTCGGCTTATGGAATTCATGTAATGCTATTGGCTTTCTATAAACCGAAATAGAGTCCCCATTCATAAGAATTGGTCAATTCTTTTATAGAAAGCCAATAGAATTACATGTATTCCATAAGCCGAAAGTCTATAAACCAAACGACATTGGGTTTATAGACTTTTGGTTTATAGAATAGCAATAGCATTACATGTATTCTATAAACCGAAAGTCTATAAACCGAATGTCTTTTTTGAGACTTAATGCTATTGCTATTATATAAACCGAAATAGAGTCCCCATTCATATGAATAGGTCAATTGAAGCCTGTATAAAGGACACATCCATAACCTGCAGCTCATCCTGTTTTTTTTGTAGGATACATACACTGTTTTATGCAGACTCTAGATGTGTGTCTAAGGGAAACTAACTAATCAATGTGTGGATTCCTTCTTGAGTAATTAAATGACTTTTCACAGGACACAAATAAATTATACATTCCACAGGGCAGTATGTAAAATATGTTTTTCAAAAAAAAAAAAAAATGGCTGAGCATACAGCTGTATGCTTAGATGAAGAGATTAGATGGAGTCATGGTAAGATCTATTCCGGTTGGAACCAAGAAAGCAGTAGAAATTTATAAAGTGTGATTGAGAGGAATTACTTTTTTCGGTACATGTTATAAAAAAGTGGGTGAGTGAACAGTGTAATTTTATTTTAAAGGAATATTGAAAATAAATAATGCCAAAATATAACCGCTTATACAATCTCCAAGGCAGAAATTAATATATTTGCATAAAGGATCTTTTAACAGGAAAAAAAATCAACTTTTTTTTTTATAATGAACCAAAAAAAAATAAAATAACCGTTAAACTAGAATTCTTCTAATTCTGCTTTCAATTCAATGAACAAAGTACTTCTGAAGAATACAACATTCGTCTAAGCTCAGTGAATCGTTAATACACAACAGATGGGTTTGAGGCTGATTTACACTTTTCTACAAGGAATATCTGACTCCTAACCTGTTTTGTAGAAATCTAGCCGTAGATAAAAGAAGCACACTCTGGCTCTTTGGTTGCCAATGTAAAAGTGTGAGGAATGATTGAAAAAGGATTCATGAGTATAAAGATACTCAGGAGTACTGACCTTAAAGGGCAATGTGGAGTTTAAAAAAAAAAATGAATAAATACAAATAGAAGGCAAAAAATGAATGTGTGTGTGTGTGTGTGTGTGTATATATATATATATATATATACACATGTATATTCTTTTACTTTTGCAATAAATACCTTTTTAAAGGGACTGTCAATCATAGTTTGTATGTAGAAAGTAAAAATAAGATTGAAAATGAGTTGTACATTGCATTAGCAGAATTGTAAGCAAATGCCCAAATTAGGAGAAAAAAAATGTGTCAGTGGAGTCTCCTGTTTATGACATCGGCTGTGGCTTAATATGCAAATTGCACATTTCCCATTGAAAACCAATTCATTTGCATATCAGGCCAAAGGTGATGTCATAGACTGGAGACTCCTCAAAAATATTACTTGCATGATCCAGTCCCTTTAAAAACACTAAGAGAGACTAAAACCAAAGCAAAGTTTTCCATTTCTGCCTGATTAATACTCTCTTTTGAATGGTGCAATGTTTGTATACCACTAAAATGCTGTTTAAAGAAGATGGTGCACATTCTATAATATTGGTACTGTTCCTATGTGTGTTTATGTATAGAACAGACAAATCTGGCATTTTTAGTGTTTCAAACACCAAATGACAGTGTGTGTAAAAAAAATTAAAATAATTAAAAAGATACAATTGCTCCACGAGCTTGCATTCTAGAATGCTCACTGAGAATTCCAGAAGAAATGGAGATTTTCCATTTTTTTCAGACAGACTCTCCCACTGTCCTTCTGAGTTCTACCTCTGTCCTGCTTTTGGTAGAGCTCAGTGGGACAGTGGAATTCAGTACCACAATCCTGAGATCCTGATCACATTCTACATTTTTAAGGACACTGGAGAAGGCATACTGTGCATGTGCAGAATTGTGTGCATGAGCTGTAGAGCTGTCTGCTTGCGCAGTAGAGCTGAGACATTCAATTTCCCATGCTCTGCCCTCAGCGCCCCAAATTCCAGGGGGAGTGTTGGGAGGTGTGCATGCAATTGCAGAGAAAAGTAAACAGATATCTAGGGTAACAATGCTTGTTTGAAAGCAATAATATTTAACTTTAATAAATAAAGTTTTATCCACAAACACAATAATTTACACTTTTTTTTAATTTTTATAAACAGGAGTACGGTGCTGTAGGTAGCCAAGATAGGTTGCTGTATCACCACTCACTGGCATCACTGCATCTACCTATAGCTAGCTTGTCCCTCTTTTCTATCTTGCAACATACATTGGTGCTGAATTTATAATACATTTCTAGAAATGGGTTGCAATTTGTGGCTTAACGCCATATAGTTCAGCAAAATGACAACAAAGCATAAATTAGTCCTAAAAAAGCATGTATAAAATTGCTGCAGTGCTGTTAAATGATATATAGTGATAATAGAGAAGAAATCTGGTGCTAAGACACTGGAACATACATCTGTTTTGCAGTTGTTTGTGGGGCCCATCTTTTTTAGACTCCAGCCCTCACAGTTGGTTTGACATGTGTTAAAGACAGCCCTGAATATAATTACTAGTGTAGACAAGCAGAAGTCAAAACAAAATGGCCGTCAATGTTCGGTTACTGCTCTATTGGCCTCCGCAAGGTTTTAAAATGTACAAAATAAATGGAAGAAAATATCTTATTTTCACACTAAGCCAGAAAGGGTTTGCATTTGGCTTTATATCTGCATTAATAAAGAACCATACAACTATCGTAAATAGCTAACACTATTTAATTGTTGAATTGTTCTTTTCATTTTTGCTGCTTTGAAACAAAAGTTCTAAGCTGCCTGACCTCAGCACTGAAAAATAAATGTTACAAAATAATTAGTCTGGGGAAATAACAAAATGAAGATTTATATTTTTCACTTGGGTGAAACGAAGAAAAAAAAAAGAAAGTGTTTAAGTGACAGAATAAAAGAGGTGAACATGTCTGGTGTGCCGAGACGTTTACCTCTGTCTTCAAATAATCTTAAGAAATGCAGAATGTGCTCCAGATGTAACATTTTGGCTTTAGAACATTTTTTCCTTGATAGTTGTGTAGGATTCACAATAACCTCACTTTATAAATGTTTAACCTTAGACATGTCACAATTCAAAGCACCTCCACCTGCTCTGTTTTCAAGTAATTGAGAAACTTTGATTTATCTCATGTTTTAACATACAAAATAGAAACAAACAGGAGAATGAAAAAGTAAAACAGAATTGTGTTATTCATAGATATAATTGGGAGGCTAGCAACAGTTGAAATATATGGCAGGGGGTACGACGTCACTTCTACACTGATTCTGAACAGACAGGAACAAAGAGAACTCTTGGACAAAGGAGGAAGCACAAGGGCAAGAGGTAGCATGTTGTTCGAAGGACAACCAGGAATAAGGTCCATGAATAAGCCATATGGTCAGGGCAAGCGGCACATATCAGAAATGGTGGGTATAGCAAGGATCAGGGCAGGCCGTCAGCAGGAATGATCTCAGTTGCTGCCAATATCCTTCACTTCAGGACCAAATTCACATACATAGCATTTTGTATAGATGTTCCTTAACTTTTAGTTTGTCTCTCCTTTCTACATAAGCCCCCATCCCCTCACTCTGTTTGGCTGTTCTCGTCTCACATTTGAATCTATGAAATATCCAAGGTCAAACACTATATTATGGAATGATCTCTCTCACTTTTACAGTATTGTGCGATGCTTTAATTTGGAGGGCGATGCAAAAACCTTAGACTGTGCCTATAGGCTTTCCAGCCAGGATATAAAACATACAAAAACCATAAAGAGCCACATTCAATCTACTGGCCACTAGTTTGGCAATAATGCTGTAGTTGGCTCTATGTTTCACACCCTTAATTAATAAACCCATATAGTTAATAAAACATATCGACTTGTTTAGCACGCCTCCCATCATCCAACTATCTTTCTTTGCTCAACCAATTATCTACTACTCACGTAAGTTGGCTTTTGAATTCGTAAAACTGGACACTGATTGAACACCTATCAATGGACCCTGTCTTCAGGTTTTGTGAGAATGACTAGGCACCTTTTACCTTCTGAAATGTTATTTCTCTCTTTAACATGTGTTTCCCCATCTCTAAGATTGTGAGCTGGCCTAAATATTGAGCATTTTGAGCAACTTGTTATTTTATCTACTGGTTGTATGTTTTGCGTGTCCATTGTATAGCGGACTATGATGGCTTAGTATTGTTTAGCTGTGTTGTGAAAGATTGGACATGGATGGCATGATTACTTTTTCCACCCAATGCCTAGCGTAAAGTAGAATTTTCAGGTGAATATATTACTGGGTATCCACCAGTGTACATTAAAAGTATACATGCCTCTTAGCTGTCTAAAGCACATTTATATGTTTTGAAGCTGTACAGCTTTCTTGAAATCTTTTCTGTTGCATTGTCAGACAGTTTTCCGTAAGTCTCTTTCACACTCCTAATTGGAAAGGAGGAATAGATAGGGAAGCTTAGTTAAGCGATGTGTCTAGTCAGATAACACAGGAGCTAAGTGATTGATCACTTCGAGAAGGACGGCCTAGGCTTTTTTCATATCCTACTTTAGAATGAAATGGGATTTTGTGACAAAGCGACAGTTGTTAAAAGCAATCAGAGTGGAATAAACATGTTCTAAGCGCATAAATGTAATTGCATAAAAAATAAATTGCTTAACTTAATAACGGCAGAATATACTTTACCATGTTTAATTGGATATTTAGGCTTAGTAATTAAAATGACCTCATTACTAACACATTATTATATTTATAAAAAATATACTACAATATATAAATATATATATATATATATATATATATATATATATACACACAAAATCCAAAGATCAGCGCACTCACCTCAAAGCAGGTAGGAGAAAAACTCTTAAAGCTATAGGTTTCATTAAAGCTACTTAAAAACACCTGTCTTACTAAGCTAACAAAAGAGATTTAGTCCCATAATGGCCATATTATGATAAGCCCACCACTACGTCAAAGTACTCCAATATTGGTGGGTCCTAACACTAAATACTGTTGCTTATGGGGCTTAATCTCTTTCTGTGTATTACTTACCAGGGACCAAGAGGCCTATATATATATATAATCTTAATAATCTCCCGATATCGCCTGCATGCCACGGACATTAGACAACATGTGTTGACCTAGGTGCTTGGTGATTATATTACATGTGTAATAAATTATAGTACATATTGTATATATTTTACATATAGTACATATTTATTTGTATTAATATGCATCATTGTGAATGTATATACAACTAATATTTATATATATATTTATATATTTATATATATATATATATATATATATATATATATATATATTAGTAGGAACAGACACAAAATTATATATTTATGATTATTATTATTAAAATTACTATTTGATATATAGCATTTATGTGTGATTTTATATATGATTTTATATGTTTATATAGAATATATCCCTGAATAATAATGATTGTATTATTATTTGTGGTATTAAATATGTATCATTGTGTTTGTTTATGTACTATTATTATTATTACTTTTATTTGATAAATCCTAACATATCATCATAAAATAATAATAATAATAATAGTCACCGTCTAATAAAAAAAAAAGGCACACGCACTGATATACCCCTTAGTTTCATTATTCTAGTTATAGTTGTTGTTGTTATTATTATTAAGTGATATATCCTAATATATAATACTATATTATAGTTAAACATATCACCGAATAACTAAAAATAATAACAAAAATGACATTATGATATTTTCATAATTTCATTATCATAAGAAACCATTTTATTTGTGATGGAAAAATCCACTATGTATCTCAATCTAATTTAAGCATCTCTCCACACTTCAGAAATGGTAAATCCTCTTCTGCGCAAAACTGATCACAAACATATTCTCACCTTTATTTTGCATCCAGCCACTAAAAAAAAAAAACCTCTGACATAGCAGAAACATTCTTATATTCCACATGTCGAAACAAGATTACGGTACACTTGTAAATCAGTATACTTCTGCTTCACTGGCTTCTGTAATGCACCACTTTATCATTGGATCTTAAGCCCCATGCTTGAGAGCCATCACTTTATTTTAATACACAGTGGATGGCCAGAGTCTATGAATGTATCCAAACTTGCACACATGCAACTAGATTTTTTTTAATATTCTTGCACAGTATAGAGTTAATTAAATATTTGTAACAGGGCATGGCAATTACTGAGCTAAGATGTTAAATGTCTGGTTTTGTTTGTAGAAACTAAACCCAGTGCATGTCAATAAGAGGCACAGCTACCAAATCTGGTCATGGGTAGGTTAACAGTGCATTAATACCTAATGCCCAGCTGCAATAAACGAAAATAGGTTAAGCTTATAGATAATTACGTTTTTTTTTTTCATGAAATACTTAAAACTAGAAGAAATTGTGAAATTAGAGCAGTTTGCAAGAAACAAGGAATGTCCACACTAGATGAGTAAAAATAATTTCCTTTTTTTTTTTTTTGCGGTAGGAACCAATGAGAATAATGCCATTCAAATTAATGGAATATCCTTTCTCTCTAGTGACATCATCAGACAATGAGTTGCACTTTTAAGAGATCCTACTGTGTACAAGAGCAAGTTCACTCATAGGCCACTCAATTGACTCAATTTGAAGAGGACAGGAAGTGACTATATGAAAAAAACTTTATATCCTCAGTGTCTATAGAATCAGTGCTGTAAACATGCAGAGTAATCACTGGGGAGGGCTTGAGTCAAATATTAAAAATGTGATTTATACAGAATGCCTGCATCAAATCACACAGGGATCTTCATCTTGTACCAAAGTGAGTTTGGGAACTAGACTGTCCCTTTAAGGCCAAAGCAGTCGATTTATCTGAACTGACACATTTTTCCAACTTAAATTTCGATTTAATTTTAATTTCATGAAAAAAGAACAGCTGTGTTAATGGACCACTTGTGTAATACTCAGGTTTTAGCATGATAAAAAAAAGTGTATTTATTTACATAACAGTTTTACAGGTGTTGATCTTCGATACAACTTTCAGTAGTGGGATACTTCTCTTCCACAGTTCTCCTTTTTAATTTCAAAGTTTAACAATATATAACGACATTGGAATGTTGCAAATTGTCTCAAAAGTGAATAAATAAAACAAAAACAAAAATGTCCCCTGTCCTTTCCTTCTTCCTTCTCACCATTAGCCTTTGACTGATTTTCACAATTCCCTGTAATTCTCCTTTTCATGACTAAAGCTCTTAGTCTCAGCTAAGGAAGAACTTGGCATTTGCAATTATCAGGCAATTTGCTTAACGTATCTTTAAGATTCCCGACAATACCGCTTCCTCCCAGCAGTAACTAATCAAAAGAGTTAGTGTGATTTTTTTTTGCATATAGAAGTTTATTTGATGTGTGTGTGTGTGTGTGTATATATATAAAAAATCCCATATCTAACCGATATTGGTGTTGAAATATGCCTTCTACTTGTCAAACTGGTGACCCATGCATATAATTGCAAGAAAACATACACAGGGTTAAATGTGGATGATGAACAGTTACTTGGATGCCAGTGGCTCGCCAATGAAAACACAAATCTTGAGAATGGATTAACTCCCAGCAGCCCAACACTAAAAGCCTCACGCATTAATCTAGCGTGTTCGTTGGCTAAATTGTGCAAGGTTGCATTATTTCTCCTTCTTTCTTCCCCTTTCCCAAGAGGAAACCATTCTGAAGAATTACCCCTCTTCATGTTACCATTCTGAAGAATTACCCCTTTCGGAGCCAAAAACACCTTTCTTGTTAATGTGATTTCTATGTTCAACCTAATCAGCAGCAATGGGAATCGAACAGCATGCTCTGAATTGTAGCACAGAGAACAGCCAAGTTGTCGCCCCCCCCCCCCCCCCCCACTGTGCTTCAAACTAGGTTTCTTATAGCAGTCTGCACACTGGGAAATTAATACCAGGATGTTTCAGATAATCAGACAATAAAAAGCATGTCAAACAGTTTGTTTTAAATAATGTGTTGAATTAAATCCCCTTAGCCCCTTTAGAGCCCAAATCGTTATTACTGGCTTCTGGTGTCTATAAAATTGAAGTCTCTGTCATCGACTGCCATAGAGTTTGGCACCCATAAAAGTATTTTGTTTTCCTGCTCTTACACGTTACATAATGGTTTTTAGTTTCTTGAAGTGAAGGCCTGAGCCTAAGGGGAATTAGCTGACTTGGGTTAGTTTAACGGACCTACATTACCAGTACGTTGTCTGGTAGAATCTTGATCACTCTCTAGTGTAATATTACACAAAAGGTAGCATCCCAGATGTTGTAGAACTACGTCACCCATGAACCTCAGTTGGCCTATGGTTGGAAATGTGTTGGCAAAGCATTATGGGAATTGAAGTTCAACAACAAATGGTTGGCTATCCAAGATCCAGTGTTTATATTACACAGATTGGATATGTAAACAGACATATAGACGATCAGGTGTTTGGGTTGCCACCTGACCAAATATAATAGCTTGAGGCCAGGGTTAAGTCTATGGAGGAATGCATGTGGTTGTTCCTAACACTCCTCAGGGTACTTGGACAAATAATCAGTATGTACAGTTGGAGTAGCGCTTGATCACATGTGGGGAAAATTTAAATAACACATCATAGTTTAGTATATTGAGAATCTAAAACAAAAGGAATACTATCAAGTACTCACAAAATGAGAAAAATAATGCACTTCAGATGAATCACGTGAGGTTTCACGTCAGGTTTCTTCCAAATGACTTTTAATCTCCATGGAGAGAACATAAGTGGCATAGGGTAGTATTGCCCAAGATATAAAAAACAATGCAGGTGGTGGAGAAACTTACAGAATAAGATGGCTCACAAGTGAGCAGAAACCACAAATATGTATATATTATCCAGTGGAGCAAAAAGTCCCAGTAATGGTGAATATCGCCAGTAGCAGATTCTGATCCTCTCAGTGCGTTTCGCAAGGTGCATTCTGATCCTCTCAACGCGTTTTGCAAGGCGCTAGTCCGGGCTTTATCAGGAGAAATAGGCTCTATTAATAGAAGAGACTGTTAACTCACTCTTTTATACCATTTGAGGAAGTGATGTTGCTAAACAACAAGTTAACACATTTGAAACGGCCTGTAATGCATAATTACATTTCTCACTTTTAAATGCTGTGTTCAAATATCAACTTCTCACTTTTACATGCTATGTTCAAATAGTTTTTGTACACATGTGCATTTATTTGCAACAAGAGACAACACACTGTGGACTAAATAATTGTCGTATTGTGTCTCAAGTGGTCTTTTAATTAAGTAGTCACAACATGCTAAGGGTTAATGGTTATACGTATAGAAACAACACACAAGTGAAAACGTGCGCTGTGACCCAACACTTCAAAACACACAACTCAGGAAAAATAAATAATAAATTGTTACCCTTAAAGTAAATCAGCCTTAAAGTAAATCAGCTCAATATTCAATCCGAAGGGAAAAAAATAAAACAAAACAGAACAGAAATAATATAGTGTAGTATATCACATAAAAGTGCTGATAACAAATAATAAGTGAGAACACACTCACATCTTCCTGAGCAGAGATCTGCTCAGTCTATACAGCATCCAGGGAGCCCACCAAGGGGTTAAAGATCCAACAGGTTCACAGAGGAATCCTATGCAGCTTATTCAGGGTGGCAGACCCAGAAGGTACTCCCAGCAGTAGTATAAGAGAGGGTAAGGAGGAGACTATTTAGCTTCAACGATTTTAATACCAATAAAAACATATAAAGAATCTTACATTCAAAGATCCACTTGAACAGTACATATATAGAGTCCCAGTAGCAGTCTCCTCTTGTCCACAACACGTTTCACCCCCAAAGTAGGGCTTTTTCAAGTTTTTCCCTTTTTCCCTGGATGCTGTATAGACTGAGCAGATCTCTGCTCAGGAAGATGTGAGTGTGTTCTCACTTATTATTTGTTATCAGCACTTTTATGTGATATACTACACTATATTATTTCTGTTCTGTTTTGTTTTATTTTTTTCCCTTCGGATTGAATATTGAGCTGATTTACTTTAAGGCTGATTTACTTTAAGGGTAACAATTTATTATTTATTTTTCCTGAGTTGTGTGTTTTGAAGTGTTGGGTCACAGCGCACGTTTTCACTTGTGTGTTGTTTTGATTTGTTTATTGCCAGGAGTGAGACACTGGTAGAATTTGCTGCAGCTGTTTCCACCACAATTGGGCGCAGTGTGTTTCTCTCTTGTTTCCGGTTATACGTATAGGCCTTTCTGGAGGAGATGGTTAAAAAGCAGCCAATTGTAGCATAGCCCAGACTAGGCCCCATCTGGAGGGGAAATGCAATTTTACTGATTTAATGTACTAGAGGACGTTTTTATAACATGTATGAGATAAACATATATCTAGTCTGCACTTTGCAATCAAGAAGTGCCATTGTAGAAGTACCCATTGGTCCTTATCAGCTGGTATGTTATCATTCATGAGACAGGACAACCATAGATAGAAAGATCAAGCTGAAATTGCTGTTGGTTTGTCAGCATACATGAATTAGGAGTATTAATACATAGTCCCCTTTTCTTTTTTCTTTTTTTCATTTTTTACAAACTTGACTATATTTATGACATTAGTCAGTGGAGCATGGATGGCAGCATGCTTTGTGTCTGAAGTATGCCTCTCAAATGGACCCATGCAGAGCTAGTTATCTTTAATGTGAAACAATTTCCAGCAAAACGATGTGTGTTTTCCTTTGGAAGCATACTGGCATCCTGAATATAATGTAGCACTTTAAAACACGCATTCAGCACCATGGTCAGTGACAATTTAAGCAACTGAATAATTCAGCAGTCAGAGTCTTGGAAGTTAATGTCAAATGGTGAAGTTCTTCTATCATAACAGAGCTTTATTAAACCCTCTTATTAAATCAACGTAACTATATTAAAATCATTTTAATTATTACTTTGGCTTATTGGCTATCCTGCAAAAAACAACAATACATGTGAAGCTATGTTTCAAAGAGCGCTAGTCAGTTCTTCTCTACTCTAAACAGGGATTGAAGCCATCATGACTGTTTTAAACAGGCATAATACCACTTCTGCCAGATTAAAATTAAATTCTCAACAGGTATGTTTAACACTTCCATGTTGCCATTTCACCCCATAACATGAATACAGATATTGGTGTGTAGGAACATGATGTGCTAAACCCAACTGAAGCAGGAAGTAGAGTTTCTGATCTCTACCATATTCCTTGGTGGTGTGAGTTGAGATTGGCATGCCTTCACATCGATGAAAGAGAAGAGCAGTCACTCAACTAGCTCTCTCAGCCTGGTCAATCTTTGTTAGACATGCAACTACACAGCAATATCTTAAAAAACATTGACATTTGCTTTTTAAAAAAAAAAAATCAGGCAGAAGAGTAAACACAGTCAAGGATAAGTAAACACAGTCAAGGATTTTAAGCATGCGTGGGATAGACACAAGGCTATCCTAGCTATAAGACCGGGAACGGGGGACTAATAAAAGTACTCCAAAAAATTGGGCAGACTAGATGGACCGAATGGTTCTTATCTGCCGACACATTCTATGTTTCTAAGAGATATTCTGCCTGATTAATTTTGCATGTAAAATGCATTTTTTGATCTCAGACCTTCCCTCACCTTTTGTCCTAGTAACTATTTTTGTATGGATTTTTGTTACTTGTTTCTCTGTTGCATGAACCTGTGTAGTATGAAGCCACTTTATAAATAATTCACTGTTTTTAAACCCAATTGAAACTGCTTCCTCATCTGTACCCGTGCTTTGATGCTAGCCCTTTTCTTTTCATGTCAAACAACTTAAAGACAAATTTGCTTATATTAGACTTTGTGTACAGATTTGTGTTTGTTTCATCTTTATTTTGAGTTTGCATTCCTGGAAAAAAAGAAAAACGATAGGTTGTCACAAAATGATGGCTGTTATCATCTATATATAGACATTGACAATTCGTAACCTCTGTTATTGTGTGACATCCGTTGACATACTGTAAATGTGAGTAGTTTTGTCACTCACCAGCACTCCATTAGACAATCTTAGTTGAACGAACAGCCATGGAATGTGTTACTCGGAATTTTAGGTTTTGTGGACCACGTGCATATCTAATGTTAAGTGTATTTTTTTACATTTAAAAAAAAAATGATCGTATCCCCTTAATTTCAGGAATTTTAAAGAATGACTAACGGCATGGAATGTCCTCTTTAAAAAATGTGCAGTGGAAGAAATCAATTATTGCTTCCACCACTCAGCTGGTGTTACTGCAATGTTTTTTTATGCCTTTAATCAGTCTGTTGCTGCACTGCCTGTAGAGACAGTCAGCAGCATTACACACACACACACACAAAAACACAGCATTAGTTAGCCTAAAATCTTGGGTTACGGTTAGAAGTATGGTTACAGTTAGGGTTAGTGCTAGGTTGAGGATTATGCTTAGGGTTGGGGTGAAGACGACACTGTAGAAGAAAATGGTTGGGACAAAGCAATATGCTACTTCCAGTTATTATCCTACAACTTGCAAAAAAAAAAAACATGTAAACATGCATATTTCTAAACTCAGGGCAAATGTTAGACTATTTAGCAGATTTTTTATTTGTGTTTGTAGATGTGTATAAAAAAGCTTTCATGTAAAAACAGTGATTTGTTTTGTGTGTGTGTGTAATAAATCATATTAAATGATAAAAAAATAATGGTATTTAAATAAAATCCTTATCTTGAAAACAATGATCTATTAAATAATTTGTGTGGGTACAGGAAATGAGAGCATAAAATGACAGCAAAACACAAACACCACAGAAGTGTAAAACCAGCCTTTGTCCTGATAGGTGCACCATATAAAAAACAGTCAGTCCTTATAGAAGCATGGAAGCATGTAGTTCTCGATGACTGTGGTTAAGACCTCTAACATAAAGTGGCAAGCCTAACAGCTGGGGGACATTTTGAATCTGCTTAAGAAGTCTACAACTACTCTTTATGCACCTTTCATTGAAGGCTGGTGATGTTGTCTATAGGTTTAGCATTGGGGTATTAAGTGTGAAAAAACAAGGCAATCTTCCTTCTCTTGTACACACCTTCTTTCTGGTAGCTTTGGTGAATTGGTCATAACTGGGGACCAATTGTAGTACAACAAAGTAGAAATAAAGAGAAGTTTTTGCACTTTTACACCAGTAGGCTCTGTAGACTACAGAGGTTTCAGAGTCCGTGGTCTGCTTTGGGTCAGAATGGATGAAACAAACATTTGACTGGAGCCCAAGTCTATAAAACATAGTAATTTCTATTCGCTTTTTTTCTTTAATAAAACTAATGTTTATGGTGACCGAATGATGACATTTTTTTTTTCTTAATTCTACTTAATGATGTGGCCACAATCCCATCTAATAATGATGCAGCACACAAAAAAATAATGCTTGATATAAAATTGATAATTTGTGTTCTTCGTTGTTTAATGATATCAGCATGTTGTTGATATAGATTTTTTTTTTCCTCACAATTTCCCAGCCGTGTGACTAAGAGTCTAATGAGAATAAATTCATTAAATGAATCCAGATAATTAACAAACTTGGTTGCCTGTTCCTCCGATGTCTATCTCGTGACATAATCTTGGCACCCATTTTCAGCTGTGGAAGCAGGGACCGTATTCAAAAATCCTCTGCAAATGAGAGAGAAATTCATCTTCATTAGTACTGCATCTGAATTATCTCTCATTTTGCATCTTTTAACAAAGAGAGGCAAGCTAAACAGTGGGATTTGGCCAAGTTGAATGAAAAGGTGTCACCCTTAAATATTAATTTTTATTTATATTTTCTTGACATTTTTTTGGGTCCAGATTTATATATATATATATATATATACATATATATATATATATATATATATATATATATATATATATATATATATATATATATGTGTGTGTGTGTGTGTGTCTATGTATGTTTACAATGTATTTTCTATATCTTATCTAGTTTTCACTGTAAATTGGTAGGGAAGCATACATTGAACACATGATTTAGCTTTAATCAATATTATGGATGGTTGGAACTTCCTGCTCAAAAAGTAAAAAATCTATGAAAATTGACCTGTTAGACCTCCTGTGGTAATTGACAGAAAATGCGAAATATTGGCGTTTTTGAATGTATTGTTACCTTGGCATGCAAATAATTAAATAAACTGTGGAAACATACCAAACAGCGCTTAGCGACTTAGTTTGTTTCAGTATATTAGAACGGTGGATAATTGAGGGCAGAGGTTCGTATCTTTGAAGTTGGGTTTAATGTTTTACTCCACAAGCACAAGGTGAGATGGGATCTTGTGGCCATGTGTCAAGGGAACAAAGGAATTAACGTAGAGCAGAGATAAAACATCTAAAACATCACTGGGGACAATCAGGACATTCTCTAAGCAAGCTTAACATTTTGACAGTGGGCCCTGAAATACATGTTTGATAAAAATGTAATATCGTGTCAGGGGTTGATGATAGAAAACTGAAAAACAAAACTACAAAATCTGTATGTTTCCCCATTTGTCATTGGGGATTTCTGCTTATCTTTTTCAGCCCACAAATATGCATGGGCAGAAATTGGGTGACCATGTAGGAATTGAGGCTGAGCATGGGTTGGGACTTTTTAATTGTAAAGTATAATTTTGCAGAAAATAGGATGTATAGCAAAGAGAAAACAGAATTTGAACTGCGTGAAACGCGTTAGGTGCGCTTCATATCACTCCCTCCCCCTGCTGGTGCCTTGATTTTACATTTATTTTTTCAATAAAGAAGATCAATTTCTTATCGTTGATTGGTGTGGTGAGCAATTTGTTTCTTACCTTCCATGGAGTTCCTTTTCCTGTTTCAAGTTCCCCACAAATGCCAGTCAATAGCTAAAAAGCCATTTATGTTGACTGTTGAGGACCAACTACTTGTTAAAGTAGAAATATACAATTGAATTTTAATTTAAAGTCCATTGTCCCACCAGCAAAAATAGTTTTGCATCATGTAGAGCAGAATTGTCCAACATGTGGCACGTGGGGCATGGAGTTGTGGCCCACATGAGATTGGCAGCGGTAACCATACCACACCTACATCAGGTGCATAGGGGCAAGCCCAAATATACAGAAAAATAAGCTAAATAGACTGCTGCTTTAAGACAAGCACACTGAAAGCAAAGACAATTTGCCACTATTTACTTTTTTCCGATTTTTATAATATTTTTTAAAAATCCGAAAACAATTTAAATAAACTTATATAGGTCAAAGAGAGGGGTTTGTTACTGTATAAACAAATTTAGTGAATTTTCCTATGCTTTCTTTCATATTTATTTAGTAATTAGTTCTTGACCTTATCTCACATCATGGATACCCTTATGCCTATTCCATGCATGCTTAAACTCCTTCAATGTATTACCCTCTACCACTTCGACTGGAAGGCTATTCCATGTATCCACTACACTCTCAGTAAAGTAATACGCTACTGATATTACTGTTAAACCTTTGCCCTTCTACTTTACTTTATTTCTGTCTTCTTGTAGTGGTAGTTTTTCTTAAAAATGTCCTTCACTGGGTTTATTCCCTTTATGTATTTAAATGTTTCTATCAAATGCCTTTCTGTATTGTCTTTCTTCCAAGCTATACATGTTAAGATCCTTTAACCCTTCCTGGTTAATCCATGCATATGAGGGTTATATAACTAGAGTCAGCCCCTGATTTATAGTGCACTATATATATATTATTTACTATAAATATTTTCCTAGAATACATTTCACCCCTAGGATACTGATTTAGATTTATAAGTCACATAAAAGAACATCAAATGTATATCTATTAAACATCCTAATTAGCATTCAACATTAGCCTAAACTATTGTACATGCGACACTCGAGTAGGGTATATTACAAATCCTTGATACAGGATAATGTCAGTTCAATAATAATTGAAATATGCTAACAAGCATTTGTAATTTGCCACCACTATTAAGAAAAAACAGATTAGGGATATATTATTAATAGTGCTTTTGATTGAATATTAATTGCTCCTCATTCTATACCAAGACAGAAGCAGATTGGGAATTTTTTTTTGCCTGTTAACCCCCATCGACAAGTCAGTGGGAGATGCCAAGAGTAGCCAGATCTGCTTTTGTCTGAGTAACATGCTGAGCATTGCACAGCTGTACCTATTAATATACCGTAAAATTAAAGCATAAATGTACTGGAATGTGTGGGCTATATATATATATATATATTTTTTTTTTTTTTTTTACTTCATTTATTGTTCCTATTCTTGGTTACAGGATATTTCTGAAGTTTTGTGACAGTCACTTAGAATTATACTATATATCAGAATATATATATATATGTGTGTGTGTGTGTGTGTGTGTGTGTGTGTGTGTGTGTGTGTGTGTGTATATATATATATTTTTTTTTAGGTTGATTTAATATATAACAACTTGGGAGTCCAAATTGCATTTTTTATGAAGCAAATTTAATAGATTAGCAGTTGTTTTTTGCATTGAAAGATGGGAAATGCATTAAATTCCCATGTTGCATTATTGGTAGGAATAGGCATTGTAGACATTGTCATTTACTGGCTACCAGAAAAAAAATATATGATGGCGAATATTTTGGACCTTGAGTGCCCCTTCTGCATGAAGCCAAGATGAAGGTCTCAAAGTGCCTTCTCCTTTCAGTTATTTTTCTGCCCATCACTATCATAATTTAACACCAATGAGTTCAAGTAAAAACTGTTCATTAAAGTGCCTTTTATCCCCTATTGTCATTCATGGATAATAACATTTACTGAATTCTCAGAAAATGCAGGTACATGCTGAGTGCCATCTCAGTAGTCTCAGAGAGCCACACGTGGCACATTGTGTCATAGGTTTACTATCACTCAGGGCCGATCCTAGGGTCATGGGCGTCTGAGTGCAGGTTCCTTTTGGGTGCCCCAGGTGGGCATGGCTATATAACTAACTCCTCCCCTTTGTAAATGTCTGTCGAATTTCAATTGGGGAGATGGGGGGGGGGGGCAACGACAACAGAACAAACTTTATTTTGAAGGGCCAACACAAACTTTTATTTTAAATAAAGATAAATATTTGGCCATAATACTGTGTATTGCTTTTAATTATTTCTGCAGTATACTACCATTTCTATGATGCTCAGCCAGCAACATGGGAGACTTATGGCTGGCTAGCTAGTGTGTTTTAACTACCATTCCCATGATGCCCAAGCAGCCAAAGTCTCCCATTTGCCTGGCTGAGCATCATTGGAAAAGAAGTACACAAGGAGTAATATATAAAAGTCCCCCATGCTCACCATGTCAGTCACTCACGTGTCTCTCGCTCGCCCCATACCTCCATGATTGTCTTTCTCTCCCCCGAACCCTCATGTCTGTCTCTCTCTCTCCCGTACTCTCATGTCTGTCTCTCTCTCTCCCCTGTACCCTCATGTCTGTCTCTCCCCGTGCCCTCATGTCTGTCTCTCCCCCGTATCCTCATGTCTGTCTCTCTCTCCCCCGTACCCTCATGTCTCTCTCCCCTCATAACCTCATGTCTATCTCTCTCCCCCATAAATGCATGTTATCTTTCTCCCCATACCCTCATGTCTATCACTCCCCCATACCCTCATGTCTATCTCTCTCTCCCCATACCCTCATGTCTGTCTCTCTCCCATTCCCTCATGTCTGTCTCTCTCCATTACCCTCATGTCTGTCTCTCTCCCCATACCCTCATGCCTGTCTCTCCCCCACACCCTCATATCTGTCTCTTCTCCCACTTTCTCATGTCTGTCTCTCTCCTCCATACCCTCATGTCTGTCTCCTCCATAACCTCATGTTTGTCTCTCTCCCCCAAAATGAGGAGCTATGTCAACATATACAGCTACACAGTCACACTTACATAGCCACATTTGCACATCTACACAAATACACAGGCACACTTACACACAGGATCACACATACATACACTAATAGTCACACTTACACATATACATACACTTACACACTCAGTCACACTTATATACACACACAAAAATACACACCCACACATTGTTAAACACACCCTTACACACAGTCACACTTACACAGAAATACACACACACTCTAAAGTCACCTTTACACATATACATACACAGACACCCTTACACACATACATACATGCCCACACTTACAGATGCACTTACATACACACTCACACACACTCTTAGACAGCACTACACACAGTCACCCACTTACATTTTATTTTATTTTACCCGGAAAAAAAAATATGCTGCTTGTCTCCCTCTCTGCACATGTATCTTTACTTGCAGGGAGGAGGACGTGTTCTGCCTCTCATCCCTGCAGAGGCAGAACACTGTCTGATAGGTACTTCAGAATGCCGGATGTCAGCTGACATCCAGCTCTCTGAGTATCCAGAAGTTACACAGCGCGAGAGGGTGGAGCTTGCCCCCGTCGCGCTGTGCTCACCCTTTGGTGCAGCTATCGCAGGTGCTCAACTGCAGGCCTCACCTCGAGGTGAGGCGCTATTAGGGAGAGAACTCCCAAAAGCATTGCCTCCGGATTCCGGCGCTTGGGCGCGCTGCGAACTTATATCGCAAACACCGCTCTTTTAACCGTAGGACGGGCTAGGTCCGTCCAATATCTGCAACAGTTTTCCAGACAGGACGGACCTAGTCCGGATATGTCGGGAAGGGGTTAAGCTGTTTTAATTCAGGCCTTTTTTTTGGAGGGGGCTTTAGCAACTCAAGATGTGTCCAAATCTTCTTTATTTTAGGTTGAGGTTAATACTGAATTATTATTTTAAGGCCCAGAAACTTGACCAAAAAGTAATGTGTTTCGGCAGATGAGAACCAACCGGTCTATCTAATCTACTGTATTATTGTCATACCTTATTAGACTTGGTGACTTGTTATATTGCATATTCAGGATATTCTTATTGTCCTAAACCACGGGGAAGGTGATCAGTACCGTGGAATTGCAGATCTGAATTCTTCCGAGATTTACCTCTGTCCCACGCTATGCGGGATAGTTGAGGGGGGGGGGGGGGGGTTTGTTCTATTGTCTTACATAAGAACTATGACACAAAAAATATAATGCAACACATTTGAAATTTATGGATATCTAGGGGTTAGAAAGTAAACCGAGCTTTCTGTGGCGTATATGTTTACACTCTACCTGTGTTAAGATCAATAATGTTACAAACACAAACTGCAAAACAAGCTTTCATAACGTAAGACATTTAATGCAAATTTACACTTTAAAGTTCTGAAATTGGAATTCTATTATTTTTGCTCTTGTTTTTAACCCACCAAAGTTATAATGATTCATATTTAAATGAGGATAGAGCTTGTAAATGTATACCCATGCTTGAGCAGAGAGCAAGACTTTTTGTATAAATCATACTGTAGATCATAAGTGAAATCAAAATGAAGTAGAGGAAGCCTGAGTTTTTGTTGTGAATTCCCAGAGTGCTTTTGTTTAAAAATCTAAACCTACCAAGTCTATGAAATATTCAGAATATCCAAAGTTTCGCTGTAAGGACACAGTCATTAATTGCCCTGTTTACTCATCGCCCGAACCCTTCCCCCAACAGTAAATCTGGGAAATTCAGCAAAATCTGAACTATTGGTTTCTTGTTTTTACGGAGATAAAGAGAATAAAATAGACACAAAGAAGGAGAGAGCTGGGTTAACATGCCTGGGTATTTTCTACTGCAGGGCGAATCCACAAAAACACACACAAAAAATACAATATCATGGCTTTAAAAAAAAAAAAAAATCTGAAGTATAAGAAAGAAAGAAATCAAACCTTCAACATTTCTTTATGTGTGTATTATGTGTTTTTCATGCAGGTGGAAAACACAGAGGAATAATGCTTTTGTGAATCTTGTTAAAAAAATCTAAAAATAAAATAAAATGGACAAATAAAAGCACTTTAAAAATAAAATAAATCCAAGTTTTGTGTCAGTTACTTTTTTCAATATGTAACTTAAAAACCTTACTTTTTACAGTATTGTTTTTTTTTTTTTTTTAGGGATTGAAACATCCACCATGATAATGCCATCATAAGCAACAAATGTGCATGTGCAAAAGCCAATCCGAGGTCTCCCATACAGATGTCTGGGTGCACAATTGCAGGATGGAAGAGATATCACATAACTGGTGTGCTCCTCACTCATAGATGTAAAAAAAAAAAAAACACATTTAGAAGTAGTTCTCAAATTATGAAACTGTTACTGCACACAGTGGCATCCTCGAAGGTTGGCGGGAGAGGCATCTGCCCCTGGTGCCACCTTTTAGGTGGCTGCATTCAGCATCTGTAGCTCTATGTGCTTGTGGTAGCACTGACTGGCTACCATTTCCTTACACAAGTAATAATTCACTAAGTGCAAATAGGATGCATATGGGAAGAGGGAATGTGTAGAGTAGGGAGAGACATACATTGGGGTACACAGAGGAAAGAGATTAGAGGGGTTATAGGTGGGTAAGAGATACATACACTGTTGATAATGGGGGTGAGAAAGACATGAGAAAGATTATTTGGGGTCCAGGGAGGTGAAAAAAAAATAGGATCTGCATGGAAGCTAAATATATTAGGTGACTTCATATGCACAGTGAGAACCTATACTCTTCAAATGTAAACAAAAATAGAACATTTAAAGACATTCCCAAGTATTCTCCCATATATTAGTGTGCCAAAAACCCTATAGAATGTAATGGTTACATTTTACAAGATGCATTAAAGTTACTTTTCCCCTTAAACACTTTATCAATTACCAGTGCGATTTTTCTTTCTTTGGTGTGAATCAAAACTTCATCTTTTTTATTTTTTTTTATTTTCTTTGTTAACAAGAAAATACATTCTTATAACTGGAAACGAACAAGTCAGAAATAAATACACAGAGATCTTAGTAACCTCGCCCACTGTACATTATGATTTTGCTGTCTGTTGCTTGAATTCATAATTAGAAAGACAGCTGGTTCCTTCTGAAATGTAGTACAGTAAAGGTTAATATGCTAACATTCAACCTTCTTACAAACAAGTAGGGCACTACAAATCTTTCCGACACATATCCTTATAGTGTGACTATGCAATCTCTTTAACAAATATTTAACTGAACTGACAAGGGCGTTGTCACACAGAACCAGGCATTAATAGATTTTTTTTTTTTAAATCTACAACTTTTTTCAATTCAGCTACAAATGCCTAACTTTTAAGCAATCCACATGTCACACACCGTAGTTCAGTGATTAGAACCTTAAAGCCTTTAAGTAGTAGGTTCATGCTTTTCTAGTGTAAATGTAAATATATATATATATTTACATTTACATTAGAAAAAAATGCACCTAGTGCTTAAAGGCTATAAGGCTCTATTCACTGAACTATGTGAAATATATACATATTTTGCATAGCTGCCAACAGTCTCAGATTTTACAGGGCAGTACCTTTTTTTGGGGGGCTTTCGCAGTCTTGTTGCCGTCTATGCACTGTGCAGTCCCGTTTAAAGTATGTATACCTATGAACCATACATAGCTTAAATGAAGTGATGTTATTTTAATACAGAACCATAATAGATTCTCATTAAAAAAAAGCAAAAATGGTAAAAAATAAAATGAAAATATAAAAAAATAAACAAAATTAAATGAAAAAACTAAATAAATATTTTTTTAAATGATATATAACTAAAATAATTTTTTTTAAAAAATGTTGTAAATATTCTTCAGGAAAGCTATAGTGAGACTGCAAAGTTCTACCTTGTTGAGGCAGATTAAGCTTTTTGGCTTAACGAAGTGTAACAACTACCCAAATGAAGTGGCTCCCACTCTGTATATCCCCTATGTGCAATCTTCAGCATCTGAATATATCCTCTCTTCAAAATCTGTTTAAAATTCAAGTGCCATGGAAGCAAGAAACTCAAAAAAAAAAGGAGAGGTAATGAACCATAAATTATTGGCGTTATATTTAATACTCAATCAGTATATGCTCTCTCATGAGCATCCCACTGGTATTGCTTTTATTCTGACAGTGTACTAGTGGTTCAATTACTTTGCTCATTTACAATAAAAGATTAATGAAAAGAGGTATATTTTAGTTCACCGAGATTAATTGCCTCCCGCACTTTCCCTTCACCAGAAATATTCAACGTCTAATCCTGATAGCTGTTTTTTTTTTTTTTTTGTCAACAAGTACATGAAAAATTAATCGACTTTCTCGGGCTGTAATTCTCGGAAGATTTGGTCATACAAATGTCTAGGGGGCAAGTGGCAGAAAGTTGACTTCTTGAAAAATTAATTCACCTTCCTTTCTAATTCACTGTATGACACTTTAAATTATCCGACATAAAAAAAAAAACACGTACAATAGGTACTGTAAATCTGAGCAAGTGCGAAAAATCAACACTTGCCTTATCTTTGTTTTTAGACAATGCATTCAGGTAAAGTAGAAAGCAACTGTATTAAAAGATAGGAATCTACAACATGGATTTGAGTCATTTTAACATCTTATCTGCTCCAGATCCTTTTAGAAACATAAACTTTTGAGAGTTTCAGAATTCATTGTCAACACAGGTTCTAAGTGTCTATGCTTTTGTTTTAGTGTGTTTAGTTTTTTGTTTTTTTTGGGGGGGGTGGGGGGCAGGTGTATACATGCTTAAAGGCACAGCAGATATTGAAAAATGGGAAACAAATTGAATTGATTTGTGAGCAGATCTCTCTTAAAAATATATAAAGGTCAATATATACATTGGCACCAAGCTCTTTTTCCTCCATTAGTATGAGAGGGAACCACAAGAAAAATGGGGATAGGATAACCAAACATCTGAACTCTTATTGGCTGAGAAGAAATTCACGAACATTCCGAAAATGGCTGCAACCCAAACTTGGGGATATTGAGCAGAAAGATTTTAAAGTTTTTTGGTGGGAGTTGTTCAACCAAGAATGGGCAGAGCTTTAGGAATCTGCTCTTTAGGTTGGAACTTATTCACAGGGTCATACGTCTGCTTGTGCCAGACCTTTATGTTAGTGCATCAATCTGGTAAAAAATATAGCTGGGGGCAGTATAACATTAGTTAAACTGGACGGGTCTAGCACATTTCAGCACGGCGACTTCATCGCTGACAGTTCAGCGAGGCAGTTAGAACGCTGAACTGCCAGCAATGAAGAATAACGCGGACGCTTCATCGCGGAGGAGGCTATGTAAGAGCTGACAGTTCAGCGCTGAACTGTCAGCCGTTACAAATGTACCAGTTAAAATTAAATAACACCCCCTAATAAATGATTCCCCCCCAAAGTGCCCCCCCAAACCCTAATACTAAAATAAACCCCAATACTAAAATTAACCCCCGAACCCTAATACTAACCCCCTAAACCCTAATACTAACCTCAGAACCCTAATACTAAAATTAACCCCCAAACCCTAATACTAAAATTAACCCCAAACCCTAAGAACTAATTCTAACCCCCTAAACCCTAATTATAACCCTAATTATAACCACCCTAAACCCCAATTTAAATTAGATGCATTAAAAAGCAATTGGAAAACAGATTTAACCTATTTGAACAGTTGTCATGTAAGGTATTTGTTATCCAGTTAGAATGGCAGATATTATTATAAACCTTATGAGGATATAATAAAGAAAATAAAAAATAGCAAGGTTTGTATTTGTACAATTTTTCTACGAGGAACGTTGAAATCCAAGGAGCAAGGTAAGTGTCAGCATAGTTCTTATATGTGGAGTTCTGGTTCTCTGTTGCTGTATATGACTACCGATTTTTCTTCCCGTCCTGCCCTATTGCTTGAATATTGATTCTCTAACCAGTCTACAGTCCTTATTGGTTCCTGTTGGCCTCTGGATCTTGCCCCGCTGGTACCTTCAGTTGGGAGAAGTTAGTGCTATCAAGTCTACCAAACGTACTTTCACATAGGGATGAATACCGCCAACTTACAAACCCAAGAGGTGACTCTCACCAGATTCTACATTGCTGGTCAGCTTATCTTTGTTGGAGCTAATAATAATGTAAAGTTTAGTCTTTGCAATGTCAAATTTTCCTCACCCCTCAACTCACCAGCACCTCACTTTTAGTGAATATTTTACAGTCTCTGAAAAACCCCACTTTGACGGAAACAGCAGTGTCACAATAACTTCCCCATCCTGAAACATAATCCAACCCAGCAGAGAAGGGGCATGCTCCAACATACTCCGTACTGTTGCCAGCACAGGGGAAAACATTTTTCTACACCCAATCCCCTTACAGCAAAACATCCTGTCTAGTAATGTCAGCCACAATGAAGAAGACCTTATAAAATGACACCACAACACTACAAAACAACACATTTTAAATAACCGCATTGATAAATGGAAGCGCACACTGGTCCATCATTACGAAGCAAGTGAACTAAGCTAGGCTATTTCTTTAAGGGTTCTATTTTCATTGTTGTGCTTTGCAGAAATTGTTCACAAAAAGGTTTAAATTTAACAAACGACAAGGTAGGTGTGTAATTGTATAGGACAGCTTGAGAGCTGACTGATTTAGACTTAGGCAAATACTATTTTTATAATAGTTTCCAGTAATTCTGTCTGAAATTAGCTTCTCTGCATGTACAGCAATAGCCTTAATGTTGGAAAATGACTTTTTTTTCTGGATTTGTTTAATTCTTTTTTGACCATTGGTTATTATGCTGTTCAGATCATGGAAACAATTCTTCCCTCGAAATGACTACTTTGAAAGAAGATAAGTATTACTGTCAAAAGTAGAATGAAAGCATATTATATAATTATAGACATGTTAATGCTGGGAAGTGGCAGTGGACAAAAATAGCTGGTTTTTATCACTGTGGAGGCTACAGCCAAAGCATCTCAATCCTAGACACTACTTAAATAGAGAACGAGTGAAAATGATGCATTATTGAAACAATGATGAATTAGCATGAAGCTATAAAACTGGTAGGATACTCTTGCAAGTAAAAAAAAAAAATAGAATATTTCATGTAGAATAATGGATGTTATTTAATGCAGAGTATGGAGAAACTGAAACAAACTATGTATAAATATAATCAAACAGAATAAAAACAATCAAGATATAAAAATAGTTCATCCAGTTCAACCTGGATTGTTGCTGTAAAATAAAATGTTTTCTAAAATGTCACCATAAGGGTTAAAAAAACAATTTTTCCCTGAACTATCTGTCTTTATAGTTTTTTTTTTTATTCTTAACTCTTTTAGTTTGTATATCTTGTCTTGCCTATCTTTTTCATAAAGAGAGACTGCAAACAGGGTCTTTCTGCCTGATGAAAAACATAAACATCGTAATAACAATAAGAATGTAACTCTTGAAAAGAGTATAGTAAAGTAGGCGTACTAGAGTTAAAGTCTTATCTCAGACAAAATTTCTAAGCCAAAGCCATATCAGTTTTGATTCTTCTGCTATAACATTACTGGATCAGATCCATATACTGATAACCTGGTGAGAAAGTGGGCACCAGAAAAAAAATATAAAAAAAAAATAAATATAAACCTCTTAACTGGGAACAGATACATAAAAAATAAAAAAAAGCACAGAGAAGAAGTCCCATTGGACAAAACGCGTCGTGTGACGTCATGAGGCGTATCCAGAAGTTTTGTGTGTTGCAGCTGGGAGGATCTCCAAACACCATACTGGTTCCAAGGGGACTTTCTTTCTGGCGATGATCTTATTTCCCATGTCTGCACGCAAGTTTTACTAATTGTGATTGTATCTTTTTTATCCTATCTTGCTTGTTTTTTTAACATCACACATTACCATCGGAGATGTGCATTACACCATCTGAGGATAATGGGAATTGTAGTCCCACTACGCCCCTACACCAGAGCTAGTATAAGGGCTCTAGCAAATGTGAATGGATCTCAATATATCACCATTGCAAATTGTTACAGTGTCACACATTGTATTTTTTGATTTCTTTGCATTTTATGTATGCACCGACAAGCCGGCTAAATATTGTCCACCAGTGTGTGAGATAAGTATTTCCCTTTTTTTCAGATCCATAAACTGTCTGCAAGTTCACAGTGCCACCCAGAATGCAGAGCTGTTAATTTTGAGAAGAATAAAAAAGTTTAGCCTATTGCCTTTAGCATTTTGTATACCCTGCACCTGACTTGGCATGCCCCTTCTAGATAAAGAAATAGTGGAAGTATGTTATTGTAATTTCCCTTTTTTTTCCCAATTTTATTTTTAAATCCCATGACTAAAGAATCTTAATGAAAGAAAAATATTTCCCCGGCTTTAATGTAAGTGTGGAGAATACGTTTAATCTCACAAGGAATAATAAAACAAATTTCCCCCTCTGTTTGCCAGACAATAATGAGAAAGTCTACGTTGAGAAACCTCACACAAAGGTGATAACAAAAACATCTGTTATGAAAATTTTGAAAGATTTTTCTTACGAAGCGTACATAAATGAAAATCTCTGGGAGAGATTTAGTGATAAAATAATGATTAAACCGCAACACAGTAGGAGAAAAAGAACATGAAAATTAAGATCTAACACTGAGAGCAGGCAGGTGTCTCGCTTAGAACTTTGAGGATTATGGGAAAATCTGCTTGCTGACACGAGTTGTATATCCTACTGTATTTTGTTAAGATTTACGTGGTTACATCAGAACTGTAGGTCCTTTTTTTATTTGTTGTAACTGCTCAATATTTCTTAGGCTTGAAATGTGGCTTTTGACTATATAATCAATTATCCAATAAGCACTATGCCTATTAGGAGACCAGAGAGACATAATTCTGAAGTGAGATAAGAATGCTGACATGTTGCTGCAAGATTCCGATGAAGGAAAAAAAAGAGGACTTTGCCTATTGGCATTCATCCTGAGAAATAATAAACCATCCAAGATAGAGTTGGAGAGGTTTACGTTGTAGTGATGATATGAAGAGCTTGAGAACAAATGTAAATGCCAGCTTATTTGGGGATTATGACATCAGAGACCATCATATACAGATCGCAAAGCCTATTTTTTTGTCTTGTATAAAGATGGGCCAGACAGATACTTACAAAGGACAGAGACTGATAGACAGACAGGACAATTAGACAGAAAGACAGACAAGACACAAAGGAAGACAGAGACTTAAAGAAAGGGAAGCTGTGAAGACAGAGAGGGACTCTGACACGTACAGAAAAGATAACTGAGTCAGTTAATAAAATAGAGTAGAAGGCATGGGAGGAGAAAGGGTCGTCGTAGTAGAAGGTCTACATAGAATCCCAGAAGATGGAGAAAATCGGATCTTAAGTCTTTCTATCCCGTTGATCTCTGCTAGAGTGACTGTCTGCCCTATGCACCTCTGGATGGGTCTATTTAGAAGTGACAAGTAGAGTCAAGCACTGGGCATGACAGTAAAAGTAGTGAGTGGCCCAGGAGAGCAATTATGTCCCTGCACACCTGTCCTGGCCTCCAGTGCTCACAGGGTTATATAACTGCAGAGAACCACTGAACATTAAGTATAAGTTTACTTACTTAAAAGGATTGCTGAAATTGGGAATTCATATGGCATGACCAAATAAACTAGAAATATTTCTGGATCAGCCTTTGATAATAACATTCAGCCAACAAGAGAGTATTGTGGTTCTGAATTCTACATTTTTTGGATGTTGGGAAATATTGAAAGGCACTCCAGTATAGATTCCCACTGGACATTATTTAGGTATTTCTATGAATACAACTGTATAAATAATCACAGGAGAGTCTTCTCAACATTATGCCCATTATCTATATTGCATTTCTCCAAATGGGGGGCCAGGAACCTTTACAGCAAAGGAACATATTACAAGTGAAACCCTGGACAGAGAAACATATTAAATAGTACCCTGAAAGGATATATATTGGATGTCAAAGTCCTATTCCTGACAGGATGTCTTCATCTGTAAAAGAAAAAAAAATGAAGGCTATTACCGCACAAGATGGCGGCTTAAGACTTGTGCTCTTTCTGCATTTTCTAAGCATTGCCTATGACCATGGGCAAGTCTAACCAAATGTTGATCATCGCTGGAAGTTGGTGGACAAAGGACAGTCAGCAGCCAACCTCGGTTTGCAAGTTTCTATGTTCCAAGAGGCTGAGCGCATGCCCTCCAAAAGTGTGTCTTCATCTGAGCAGGCATCAGATACATCAGAGGTGGACTGGCAAACAGCTATGAATGACTATATGATTTCCATTATTGAACAAGCTAAGAGTAGTACAACCCAATCTCCCTAAAATTAATTTGGTGACAGTCACGTCTTTTGAAGAGGACAACACTGAAATTTGCACAGCGGTGGATAATTTAGAATGGAAAGTAATCGAACAACCTAATCTCACTCGAGAATTTGAGAAAAAGCCAAATCAGTGTTTCCCGTGGACATTTTGAATTTCCTTCAAGTGATCTTCAGTCGGATCCTACAGCATCCAACCAATACAATGACATTTGACAGAGCTCATTGTGCTCTGTGCCCTCAAGGCCCCCTATATTCTCCCCCATTCCATTTGCTGTGTACATAATTTTAGTGTTACAATAAGACGCCAAAAAGTGTGTATACACATGTATATCATTTGAGCCGGTGACTAGCTTAACGCACCAACCTTTTTCTGTGCATGCTAGGTGCTAGAGTCCGTGACAGCTGGACAGCTAATACAATATACAGTACAGTGTAAGTGACTTGTTTTACATTATCTTCTTTTAAGAGACAAATGGATATAATCTTTACCCAGAACATGTGTCATTTCTTCTGTCCAATTTACACCTTAAAATGATTGCAGTGTTTGCCATTACACCAAATACGAAAATAACAGTGTTTTTAAACGCTAAATTCAAAGGGCTAGTTAAATTTTTTTTCATGGTGGTTTTAAAATTCTAGTTTTTTTTTTTTTTTTTTAACCTGGATTCTTCCTTTCTTTGAGATAATACATATTTGCAAATTGCGGCTGATAGTGCTTTTATGATGTTGTGTTTAATGGAATAATGTTCGATAATGAGCACTTTCCATAGACTTGCACCCTAGGAAATACGATTTGATTGAGGTAAAAAAATGTGGCAAGGTTTCGAAAATTTTTTTTATTTTTTTTCTGAATCCTAAAGTATAGGTTTTGAAACTGAATTAATGTGTCCTGTGTACATTATTATCTGTGAAAGGGCATGTTTCTTACATGTTTTGCACTTAAAACTCCTTGCCCTCCCCCATAAAAAAAAATATATATTTGAAATTGTATAATTACTTAATTATAGGTAATACTTAGAAGATGTTGGTAAATAAAAAAATATTCTTCTTTGTCATAAAAATGTTGTGATTTAGGGAAGTTCAGTCCTTGACTTTCATAAATGTTTTAAATGAATTAAACATTTGCTTCAAAGTAGCACATTTGCATATCCAGTCACAGGTGATGTCATAAACAGGAGACACCACAGACATTTAAAACACATTTGTCTCTGACTTTATGCAATTGGCTGCGGTTCTGCTAACACGATATATGATTTTATTCTCTACATTTAAAGGAACTGTCTGGTGGTCATTAATGTGCTTTCAAAGTACTTTAAAATGCATGCTTTACATTTTGCATTGCTTAACATATAAAATACTTACAGCTAGATGAAATTATGACATTACAGCAGTTTGCAAGAAGCCAGGACTGCCCACACTAGCTGAGTAAAAGTAATTTCCTTTTTGTTTTTTGGGATGCAGGAACCAATGATAATTCAATTCAAATGAATGGAATATCCTATCTCTCTGTTGATGTCCTTAGATAATGTGTTGCATTGTTAAGAGATCCTGCAGTTTACAAGTCCACATAATGTATTGAATTGGAAGAGCACAGGATGGACTAAATGAAACAAAACTTTAAATCCTGTGTCTATGTAATCAGTGCTGCTGCACCTGTAGAATACATGCAGCATAATCACTGGGGAAGACGAGTCAAATATTAAAAATTTTATTTATGCAGAATGCCTGCATCAAATCATACTGGAAAAAATCCTGTGCACTATACAAGCAGTAATCTTCATCCTTCACCAAAGTGAGTTTGGGGACTAGACTGTCCCTTTAAAGCATAAACAATGAGTCTAATAATAAAAAAAAATCTTGGAAATCAGAGCTTTGATGTACATAGCATTTAGTGTTGGTATCTAATGCTTAATTTAAAGGGACTGTATCCCCAATCACTGTTTTACTGTGACTATAGAAAATAAAAAAAAGATTGAAAATGGTCTGTACATTGTGTCAGCAAAACTGCAAGCAAATGCCTAAATGAGAACCTGTCGCTTGATATGCAAATTACACACTTCCCACTGCAGGTCAGTTCATTTGCATATCAAGACACAGGTGATGTCCTAAACAGGAGACATATTTAAAAACGCACTTTTCTCCTAATTTGAAAATGATCTATACATTAATGTTGGCAAAACTGCAAGCAGATTCTCAATCTTTTTTCTTTCATTCTCTACATTCACAGTAAAACAATGTTTAGGTGATCCAGTCCCTTTGATTAGAGTAGGATAACGAGATGGTTACTTTTGGTTTCTAAACTGGCTTTTTCTCGATTGCCCTGTTGCAGCTTGTATTTAACTAATTTCATAACGACGGCCTCCGGGATTTATGTTAGACCTCCTTCCCGTCGGACAAGATTCATTGCACCAATATTGGCATCCGTTCAAAGCTTACCCAAAATGAGTTGCGTGGAGGCGTAGAGGACAAAAAGGAATTTTACAAAGTGAGAAAAAAAAAAAAAAAGGCACAAAATCCTTTTTCTTTTCATGGAGAAATGAGTGCACAATAATCATGAGAGTTATAATCCATCACAAGTGGATTCATTAATTACTAGACGGTTTCTGCTAATGAAGTCCCTCACTAGCTTACGCTCAAACAAACCGGCTCAAACCATTGAGCTTTGTATCAAATCCCAGAGTAACTGAATACTCTAAAATTATTATTATTATTTTTTATTTTTTTTTACAGCAATCAAAACAGTGTTTCTCTTAAAAATTCAGATTGTAAAGAGGCTTCCGCAAACACATTTCCATGGACATGGCTCGGTGTGATACTTGTAGATTGAGTCCAAGAATGATCGACTGGGCGAAGAAACACAATGGAGCACGTGGGATATTTTCTAAGAAAATTCAATTTCCATAGCTAGCAATTTGTTTCGCCAAATAATTGTTAAAATAACAAACAGCGTGAAGAGCCCACAGTAAGTGTTCCTTTTTAGTGCACAATGGAGAATGATGACTTCCAGCTACAGTGAAATACCCCATAAAACTCAGCAGATTTGTAACACTGGTGATCCTACCATACAAGTCTCCTTGTGACTCTTTAATGATGCTCCTTAGCAGATGGCATGTTAAGGTTGGATGGCAGCCTGCTCTGCATCTCTGTGTCTACTGGTAAACAAAAATATCTGCTCATAATGAATTCATTGCAAGTTGTAATTGTGCATCTGGTATAAGTGTAATCAAACCCTTTGCAGTGGAAATTTCCAAAGCTCTTGTGTTGTAACATCTGTTTTATGTAGTACTGTGCTGGCCTTTGGAGTACTCAACTACACATCCAACTTGCTGACCTTCACCAGAACTCCTTTATAACAGTCTCCTCATCCCTTGAAATATTGGTCCTCATCCAGCGCCAAAACAATTGCTCTGGGTGCAAGAGGTGGTGGGCTTTAAGATGGAGTGGTTGCTATAGAAATTGTAATATTTGTGCAGGGGATGAGTCAGCAATAGAGACAAGCCTCTTGGGAGCTGCTCTCAGGCAGTGGCAGGTTTACCATGGTTTCATGGGTATCAATTGTGACCCGGGCCAACCACTCCAGAAGGCTCAGTCGACCCTGCTAAAACTATGTATTATTTACCTGTTACTTTATGAAACAGACATTGGCATACAAGACTGGAGACAGCATCACACTCTGCAAGTTTGCCTGATTTATATGTAACCCAGTGCTGAACCCACGTTCATACCCATGCCATGGTGAGAGGGAGCAGCTCCCAGGGAGAAGCTGGACATTCGGTCCCTGCTCCTGCACCTGCCTAAAGACCTCTTCATCCTCTCCTACCTGGATCTCAGGTCCTTGAGCCTGGGCAGGCCTGCCAGAGACTGATGTGTTTCACAAGGATGCCATGTGACAGGCCCTAGCCAAACACTGCCTCAACTCCCTGCAGCATAGGAGAGTTGAGTGAAGCTCCTGGCCCCATGGGGGGGGGGGGGTGGAGAGGGGACTGAAAGCAGACTGTGGCTTAGTACTACTATTTCTGCTGCCAACCATGCATTGTGATTGGGCATGCATGCAGGTCTCTGTTGTTTACTAATATCTGTGACTGAGCTACTCTACTATTTTACCCTGAAATGTGTGTCCCTTAATTTGGTTATGTGCATGCAGCTATTTTTGATGGTTTTTATCACCAGTGGCTGTATACGGTAATACATTAGCTCAGTTAGTAAACACTTTGGAGGTTAATTATATAACCAGCACACACATTAACAGTGGCTCTATCATCACACTGATAATCTATTAGGGACCAAAAATGGCACTCGCATGCTGTTTGGGGCAAATAAGGTACTGGCAAGCTGTTTGGGGCAATGCTGGCACTGTGGGGCATGTGTGAAGTCGGGCAATTTTTTATTTGGGCCATATGGTTTCTAATTACGACCCTGAACCCAGCAATCAAAGAGGCTTAGCTCTGTCCCTAACACAAGAACATGGCTTTTAATATACACATTTTTTACTATGTCGCGTGCTAGATCACATCTCGACAGTCATTTCAGAGTTCTTTACTGCTCCCATGTTAACGGCAAAGAAAAAATGAAAAAATAAACCTTAGTATCTGGCAACATCATATTTATTTTTATAAGGAAATGTACTTAGCAATTTGGGTGCACTGCCCCTACTAAGGATGCAGCATCGAACAAGAACTGTACTTAGTTTGCAAAGAGCGACAGTTTGATCAAGGAAAATGAGAGACGGACGAGCTCCCGCAATGTCTTGATTTCACATGACAATGTTCCCTTTATTGTTGCCAGATCAGCCATTTTATTAGCTGACGCATATAATTTCCCTGTGGAATGTTGAAGTCATATGGGTCTAGAAGAAAATTAAGCAATCTCTCAGAGAGGAAACCTGAGGAACCCATTAATTGATTTAATTATTTTATCAATAAAAAGTTGTGCAGCCGATAAAAATGGCAGTACTAGCAACCGAAATTACCTTCTGTGATGGCTTCCCTTATTTCCAATCTTACATCGCTATTAATATAAACAAAATAAACATCATATGCCTATGTGAGAGGACTTACCGTCCCTCTTACAATTATGCAAATCAACCCATCGCTCAAATTTCCAACTGCAGAGGCTCTGACTTTGCAATCCTATCAGTCAGATCAAAAGTGTGGGGAGGCGGTACTACAGAGGCTCGGACACTGCTATCCTATGGGTGAGATCAAAAGTGTGGGGAGGCGGTACTACAGAGGCTCGGACACTGCTATCCTATGGGTGAGATCAAAAGTGTGGGGAGGCGGTACTACAGAGGCTCGGACACTGCTATCCTATGGGTGAGATCAAAAATGTGGTGTAATATTTGTATCTGAGATAATCTTTATATCGAGAAGTGAAGTAGTTTATTTTAAGACTTTTTAAAAAACCTTTTTACATGAAAACCTTACTAGATAGTTTTGGCAGATGCCCATCTGTTCCTACGAGTATCTATTGTCTGCATCATCCTTTAGTAAAGGAAGAAAATGTGACACTAACCCAAATTACATGCAGTGTAGTATAAACAGTGAATAAATAAAGTGAAAAAGTAATTGAATAATACTCCTCCTCTGGTACTGCAGCACCCGTTAAAGTGCTCCTCGGGCACTTGGCAATAGAAAGACAAAACAGAATTGGGGCGCATGTACCGGGAAGAAAAAACAGAAAACAACAATAGTGCAACACAGTTTAAATGCAATTGCATTTAAACTGTGTTGCACTATTGTTGTTTTCTGTTTTTTCTTCCTGGTACATGCGCCCCAATTCTGTTTTGTCATCCTTTAGTAAATAAGCCTTTCAGGCCGGGAGCAAATTATTTCAGATTGACTTTTTATGAAAAGAGCAGCGATAGAAGTAAATGAACTTACAATTTTCTGCCCGTAAGTGTGTTTGCAGAATAGACTTCTTATGTATTTTGGTTAGTCCCTCAAGACGAAAGACATTTGACACTAATCTGCAAATGTATTAAACATTGTTACACCCCTGTTATAAACAAACCTCTTTTGCACGCTATGAAGTCGGTCTAAGTAAGTCTTTCAATC
Source organism: Pelodytes ibericus (assembly GCA_036172795.1). Classification (NCBI taxonomy): domain Eukaryota; kingdom Metazoa; phylum Chordata; class Amphibia; order Anura; family Pelodytidae; genus Pelodytes; species Pelodytes ibericus. Next base: position 187,140,378 of record CM069862.1, read on the forward strand.
AAGATTTGGCATTTGGGGAGAAACAAGCACTGACTTTCAGCCTGACCTTGAGTATGTTATTCCAGTCTTGGCAATAAATAGTCCATTTTGTCAGTAGTGGTGTGCCAAAATTCTATTATGAGAACACACCGATATTTTGTAATATCACAAAAAAAAAAAATATGTAGACAGAGATGGCATACCAGATTAGACTGTGATCTTCAGCATCTGTTTTAAGGTTATTTTGCAAATTTGGCAAGTACCTATCATTTTAAATGAAAATGTTCGCAAAAAATCTCAAATGTACATTATATGAATTGATATGTGTGGCTCTGTGTTATGGAGAGCTATATATTTTTTTTTGCATTGCAAATGTTCCGTGCATTGCCCCTCTGAGAGCAATCCGTGGATCAGGATTGCTTGATGGCTGCTGCAAACCGAGACCAATGTCACAACATTCGAAGGAATGTTCGAGCGAGGGGAAAGGGTTAAAGACAGCACAATATTTGCTTTTAATCAAACCTTACCCATGATAATTCCCCTTGATTAGGTTATCTTTACAATTACACAGGCTTTTTCTTTTCCACGTTCACACTCCATTACTAGGTATTTGCATTTGGCCATGAAATACAGAGAGCATGTCATAATGCTTATTTAGGTTTCTGTGGTTTTATTTAGCACCCCTTGCTTTTCCAGTTGCTGACCCTTGCTGCACTGTGTGTGTGCTCCAGTAGTCTGCACAGTCTGATCTATTTACACCAGCAGATTACATAGTCTAGTCATATCCTGTGGTTTGGGTATGTTCCCAGTCATTTATATATATATTTTTTTTATTTTTTTTTTTACTTTTCTCCTGGAAGATAAGGGAAAAGAGTATCAGTACATAAAGAAAATTAGGTTCAGAGATAGAGATACATAAGGGTTTTATTTTAATTAAATGCAAAGCATCAAGTTAAATGTTTTATGTAGTTGGCAACAGTCCTGGATTTCCTGGGACAATAACTTTTAAAAAATACAATTACTACTGCCTATACGTAGTGCTCTGCATATACATACATATACACCGATCAGCCATAATATTATGACCACTGATGGGTGGCAAGCCGGCGGAGGCAATATGATGCTTTGGGCAATGTTCTGCTAGGAAACCTTGGGTCCTGCCATTCATGTAGATGTTACTTTGACATGTACCACCTACCTAAGCATTGTTGCCGACTATGTACACCCTTTCATGGAAACAGTATTCCCTGATGGCACTAAAGTCTTGGTGCCAGATACCACAGCACACCTTCAGAGGTCTAGTGGAGTCCATGTCTTGACATATCCAACCTTTTTTATCATCAAAAGGTGACCTAATATTAGGCAGGTGGTCATAATTTTATATGGACATACCTTGAGGCCCCAGAAGCATGGTGTCCCAGCATGAGTCCATGATGCCTTTTCCTGTGGGGTTCTTCTCCAACTATAATGTGGTTGTGCACATCTTGTCAGCTTGCCAAACGCGGTGGTGGGCATTCTTGTGCAGCCAGTGGTAGGTTGTGGATGCTGTCTCTGGGTGACTGCAACTTGTGCACACTTTGTTAATGCTGCAGAAGGGGCGTGTCACAGGTGTAAATAAGTGGGGTCATCTCATTTGTGCCTGGCAGCCCTATAAATTAACCTTGAGCTAAACTTTTGGTTCTCCTGCTGCCTCTCCTTTGACCCCTGGCTTGTTTACTGTTGTTGCATGCCTGGAATACACTTGACCACTCTTTTGCCTTGGTTCTCCTGCCATCTCTTCTACCTTAGTATCTCATGTCTGCCTATCTCATTCAGCTGAGGTCCAAATTGCAAGAGTAGATGTTTCCTGTAGTGTGAAAGGCTGTTCATGAATCCTTATGCTACAAAAATTGTCAGTCTCCAAGGGATAGTTAAAAGAGCAGCATGAGGCAGGACTGTCATGGCCTTACCTGGTGCCAGACTACATTGCCTAGGGAAGTGTTTCTCAGCTCGTGAGACCTGACCCAAAAATGGGTGTTTCAGCTTCATCAAATAATTCCGTTGGTGAACTTTTATTAGGCTCATGACTAGTGAACATATTCTACACCAATATCAAAGTGTACCATCAAAACTGTAGAGCCACACAACACACGCTAAATATATACTTAACAATGAGATGTAACTAGGCTAACGCTGGCATAGAAGTTCACTGAGTTAAAGTAGCTATTTTCAGTCGACATGGACTTGAAATGTAATATGACACATATTATACAAAATATCGGTTTTCGTACATTGAAGACAGACCGCAAAAGCACAAAGCCACCCAAAATTTTTGGGTTGTGACTTAATGACCAATGACAAATGTGGGTACTGAGGTTAGAAAGGTTAAGAATGACTGGTCTAGGGTATCACCAAATGATACAATAATGCAGCGGCATCATTTGACAAGGCCCCAACCTTGGCGTCACCCAGCATGATTGTAGTGCGTTGACATGGCTCCCAATAGGACGCATGGGCGTGCTCTAGGGTAAGCAGACATTATTCTCATCAATTTCAGTGCTCACATAATACTTGCCTCTTTTTGGTCACCCAGGTTTGAGTTTTGTAACGTTGTTTTGGTCCTTCGGCTGTCCAGGACACTGAAAGCATCCAGAGTGATATGGCAACTAATAGAGGAGCACGTACAGGCTCATTTTATGTGGCTTCTCTGAAGAGCCTGGATCTGACCAACTTCTCCATCCAACTTCTCCATCACAAAGGGATATCTGAAGTACAGATAGGAGAGAATGCTGAATATTGTATGATAACTATACCATTACATGATGGGCAACAGCAACACAAAACCTGAGAAGTACATATTAGGTATGACATAGCATTAGATATGGCATGGGCATTAAAACTCTGTATCATAGCCAAATAAAGGCTGTTCTAACAGCAGCTACAGGGAAATGACCAATCACAGGCAACGGTGGGCATATTTAAATGGTCACTCTTCCATTCATTTCTTATAAAGCTTTTTTACAAAGAGGGGTGCTCACTTGCTAGAGCTACAAGAAAACACAATTCAGGTGGCTTAATAGACACTAGCGTTATATCCTGCACGTAGGATACACAGTCTGAGCTGTATCTATAACTAAACACTATCGACATGGCAGAACAGCAGATCTGTCCTATGTAAATAGTAAAGGAGGTGAATACATTGTAAATAAACTTTCTAAGCCTACCTAAGCTATGGTCTAAGTATTATTATACAATAAGCCTGATCAACTTACAAAATAAATCCCTCCGGCACACATTTTTTGAAAGTTAACTATACATGTGCCAAATTAAAGAAACAACTCATTAAGAGCACCTTCAGAATTGGTTATATCATTTTTTTTTTTTAATTGTTGACACTATGTATCGCCTATTTGTTGTTTTTTTTCCGGGTGACCGGATACTTTTCTCACACCCACTTTTTTGTTTAACACAGTCTTCTAAGCATATATGCTCCCCTTCTTTTAAAATTAATTGATTTAAAGGTTATTTTTTAAAGGTACAAGAACACTTCCTGTATCTTACCAGGTTTTCATAACATATTGAGTCTACAAGGTACCTATTACCACCTAAAGAAGGACCCCGCTCTGCACAATGAACCCTTACTTGACCTGCACCAAACCAAAATTACATTTTGAATGTTGTGTTAGATTCGATTAGAACAGCTAAATGTTGTTGTTCTTTTCTCCGCTCCTTAGCTAAAGCGAAAGCATGTTGCTTTCCAGTCTGTAGATTTCACTAATATTTTTAAAATTCACCCCCAACGCATTTTACCTTTCTGCATACCCAGGGGGAAATGCCTCAACATTCTACATGCTAGCACGTCAACCACAGCCTACCACCCACAGCATCTTTCACTTCATCGTCAGACACAATTCATATAACCCTAAAACATATCTATATCTGGCCCACACAAGTCTTAAAAAAAGGCACATATAAAAGAATGGCTGTTTTATGTAAGTCATAGTAATGTTTTTATAGCTTTCCCATTTCTAAAGCTACCTTTGAATTTTTAAATTATACTAAAAGTTTAACACAATGAATAAGTGAATAAAAACAGATTGAACATTCCGAGCCTACTAGAGTGCAATTGGTATTCATGAATGTATTAGTAACTGGCTAAACAGTCTACATTTCTTTTTTTTTTTTTATGAAAGTGACATATTTTCCACTAAGTGAGAGAGAAAAAAAGATATTTATACAAATTCAGTTTCATTCAATAAAGCACATTAAGCTATGTTCCAATAAAATAGTAAACTCACATCTTGATTTTATCCTTGAACTCTCATTCACATGTGATAGAGTTGTTGTTTTCACGATACACTTTATATAATGTCATTTTAAACATACCTAAGAGCTCACTGTTTTAGGGGAATGTTGTTTTGGACTTAAAAAAAAAAACCATCAGTATTTCTGTTCCAGGTCAAACAGAGACTAGAACATGGGTCTAAGTTTTTCAAATTGAAAAATATTGAGCTTTTAATCTTCCAAACATAAGCAGTCAACATTTTTGGTAAACTGGTATGATATGTAGAAATACACTTGAACTAGTTCCACAGTGGACATATAACTGGAACGTACTAGATTATGGGGAAATATGGATTAGAAGGCAACTGTAATACTTTTTTTTTTTTTTTTAATTAAAGTTTTATTGAGTCAAGCATTATCAAAAATAACAATTGTTACAGAAATCTGAAACGTAACGCAGGTAATTGCCTTTACATAAAATCATACCGTACGTGCATATAATGACTCAGTTTTTGGTTTAATAGAAATTTTTTACCGGAACTATAGCTACTGTACTATAAAGTAGGACATTAAAAACAGACATAACTATGCCTATGTAGATACTAAGAATCAGGAAGGGCCTGAACACTATACAAACGAAAAAATTAGGCATATTTTTGGGCTAAAAAAAATAGAACTAATATCCTTTAAATGTTATTAATATAAAAGTAAACTGTAATACTTTTAATTGAAGGATTTCATCATGTGTAGATGTTTTAAATAGAAATGATTTAAAGAATGCATATGAAGTACATTATATTGCCATCTTCTTCCATATAGGCCATCAGGAGTCGGACATGCTCAGAATGTTGGTCAGATGTTTCTTCATCTAAGAGAGGACGCAAAAATATCTCACTCAAGATTCCAATTTCTTGAAAGAGCTACACAGAGCAAAGAGAGTTATCATTATTCATGATTTAAATCATGTATAATAAAATCATTTACACTTCATGAAATATTTCAGTTAAACAAGAGTTCTTTTTTTGTTGCCTACAATTGTCCTTTAAGTGAATATGGAATGATTGTGGTTAAATGATGCAAGGTTTGCATTTTACCTTAAAGCTAGCTTTACTAACTGGTTTTGCCCTGGATTTAGATTCTTATTTAAATAAATGTCATATTCCTTTCTATGAAAACTCAAAAAATCTTGATGGGAGCATGCAAATTTGAGGCTCATAAGAGATCAGATGTTCGGCGCTTGTTCGTCTCTTCCGCAGTTTTGTTGCACCATCTCGTAGCACTTTGCAATTGTTGTTCTACAAGTCGCACCTCTGTTTTCTCAACAGTTTCATTGCTTTGTCTAACAGCTTGTTGAGCTTTGTCCGATTCACGTGCTTGATTGATTGGTTCAATATATACATAATATGGTTTTCAAGAGAATTTGGTTTGTATCCAGTCCCAATGTTGGTCCCCTGCCCACATCTTGTGTTATTTCTCACATGCAAAGAGCAGCAGTAGGGAAGTCACACAATAATTCAATTAAAATACATGTTTATTAAGTCATAGCTGAAAAAGTATATCAGTACAATCAGATATAAAAAAGTAGGAAACAGGTAGAGTTAAAATGTTACCATTCATTGGCTATTTTGTTCGCAAGCTTTCGAGACCAAGTTTCTAGGTCCCTTCCTCAGGCATAAATGAGGTTAAAATTAAAATCCTCCACAACTGCTCGTCTAGACTCAAGAATTTACCTCTCCATCCTCAATTTCCCCCCACTCCCCGCTCTTTCCATTATGCTTTGATCCTGGTCATAGAAATATAGAAATTGTGAAAATGTCTTATAATACGCCTCATACAACTGCCTTGTATCCCTATTTATACTCATCCTCCAATGTTATCCCTTTTTCTTTTCTTTTCTTCTTGCTGTTTATCATTTAATAAAACCTCAATAAATAAATATTTAAAAAAAAAATAAGAATTACAATCCTAATTACAAAACATAGTTAACAGAATTTAAAAAGGCAAGAAACATAAAGGGTGTTGAAGAAGGTTCTACAGAGATCCATGAGATATAACCAGGTCAGAACATCTCTGATCACTCCGCACCCTGGTTAGGGGGGCTATAAAACCATTTAAACACAAGCCAGGTCCATGAAGGTGTCAAATATTTACAATTTGAAATAAGTCCACTGCAGCAATCCAGGGCTTGTAAAAATATAATTAATTAGTAAGATTATACATTATATGTCTCTATTAAGGCCCGTGATTAAGGCCTTAAACTGGCATATTTGTGTTTCTCTCCCTCTGTCTGTGGAACAATCCCATCAGTATATAAGTATCATTTAATAGAATTAATACTTTATCACAGCAAAAATGTCATCAATATGCATAAGTGGGACAGAGTCCCGACAAGAATGAAGAAACTTTCAATGTTTGGTAAGCATCATTTTATACATTTATATTATTTGAGCCTGTAACTAGCTTAGCGCACCGACATTTTTCTTTTCCCTGCTTGTACATATTTGAAGTTGTTGGCTCCTCATTGTCTGGTTGCAGCTTTCTGTTAAAGGGTTAATTAGGAGGAGGTTTAATTGCACCTCTTCCAACACATTAAAAAGGTTTTGGTAGCAGTATAAACTGCTTTGTGTGCCCACTAGATAGGAGGTGAGAGTAGGTTCTCACCCTATTGAGAGTGTGCCTTGATGTGGTGGGTGAGCTTAATTATGCTTTGGCCAATTCATATAACCAAAACCTCTCATTTATATTATATTTATATATTTGTTGCCAACTTTATTAGGGTGAGAAGCGCAGACAGTTTTTTGGGGGGCTTTATAAGCCTCTATCATGGCGCCGGACTATACTTGTTTACATTTGAGCGTCACTGTAGGATATTAAAAAATCTATGTTACAATGCCTTAGTAATGATGAGTTCAGTGCATTTTAAGTAGTCCCTATAATGGTCTAGACAACTGCCCAGTTGTTTAGTCTCCAATTTACTCACTATACTTAAATTACACCGATATTAATTATTGCTAGCAATGTATTGGACATTTGGTTATTTTACTTTCTGAAAACAAGTAAAAGAGAAATAGATAAAGAAAGGTTAAAACTTTAATTTAATTTTATCACATTGAACCCAGAAGTATTGAATTTAAAATTTATTTAATTCCTATTTGGTTCTTTCCAACAGGTACGTTTATTTAAGGCATTGTGTATCAACGACATTAGATTAATGTCCCCATATCAGAACCTACAATATTTCTAAGAAAAAATATTTACTGCTGCTGACATTGGGTTTGAGCACAAGATATGATTGATAGTGACTGTCAAAGTTTGCCAAATGTACAAGCCATACCCAGCATCAGAAGCACAGTGGCAAAACTATAGGAGTTTCGGGAAATGCAGGAGAGAGTGACCTGCTTCAAAGAGGGCCCTTTAACTCTAAACTATCCAGCTACCGCGTTCCCAGTACTGAGCTGGGACACAGGTTATGTCTGTCAGCAGTGCCTGCTGAAGTTCTGCTGGCCTGTGGCACCCGCCATTAGGGGGCACTATTCAAGTTAAGTCTAAAAAACCCTATGTTCTCCTATTGAATATTGTATACAAGAAGACGAGGCTGGGTTGTATACAGAGTCAGTGTGTGTGTCTGTGGATTTTCTGATGTGTATATGTGTGTGTAACATGAATTGTCATTGTACCACAGTACTGCGATCATTGTACCCTACGTCTGTTGATGGAGGACTATAGGGAAACACCAGATGGAGACATGCCATGTGGATTGCATAAGCATGTACCCCCCTGAAGGCTGCCAGGGAGTACAACCCTTTAAAAAAAAGCTTGACTATAAGCAGGAAGCTGGATATCCATGCACTCCCCAGGTGAACAGACATCATCCCAGGCTGCCTCTCAAGATCCCTAGGCATCTTCTGATGTCAGAGCGTGGGAGTCATGTGATCTCCGGGTGCTCAGACTACAGACATGTGTGGAAGAGTGCAAAAGGGAGCCTGGGAAGATGTCTGTGCATCTGGGCAGAACACACACATCCAGCTCCCTTCCACTAAACACCAGGGAGGATATAATCTAGGTGCTAGTGAAGTCTTGGTACTGGCTGTGGTATGTTCTTGGTCTGCAATCTTGTTGCTGGGGCATGTCATGGGTGTGCAATCTGGGAATGTGGCATGCCTTGGATGTGCAATCTTGGTGCCGCAGCATGATCTAGATGTGCAATATGGGTGTTGGGGCATGATCTATATGTGCAATATGGGTGCTTGGGCATGATCTGGATGTGTAATCTGGATGCAGGGGTATGTCTCTGGATGATGGCTGGGGCATGTCCTGTGGGTACAATCTAAATGCTTTTGGCATGACCTATCTATATGCAAAATGATATGGCGCGACTATTGGCAGGCCATGATTGAAATTTGTACCGTAAATGTTTGAGCATTTAAACTTAATGTACAATATTTGAGCCATGGTATAGGTCAGTGGTCACATATTATGTTTTGGGGAATTGCATAGTCTATTTGCATAATAATGTTTGTTTTACAATTTCTTTATTTTCACTGCGTGGGTGAGCTCTTGGTCACTATGTGTTTCTTGGTCACATTGTCATTTGAGATCTCGTCTTCTACCTTGAATGTCACTCTATCTGTATCACGGCCCTCGGAGGCAAAATACAAAGCATAACAATAAAATAGCTTGTTTTGGTTTTATTTAGTCACACCAGTGATTGAGCATTTGACAAATCTGTTTGTTTTGTATTCAAAGCCAGTAGAAAAGACAATGGCAGTTATACGTAAACATTTCCACAAAGAGTATGTGAAATTATCCAGTGTTGTGTGAGAATAAAGCCTTATTTGATGTCAAGTTTTGAAAGCTTTATATTTTGAGACAATGCCATTTGCAAACTCTCATTTAGCTGCTATTTCAAGCTTTCAGCGTTCCTGAAGACATAATAATTAGTAAGCAAGCGTGGTTTCTATAGGTACCCACGGCTTCCATTGCCTTGTCATTAAATGATTTTTGCTAATGGTAGAATATTATGTAGCTCTTGCAGTTTCAGAACTCCACACAGACAAAGTATGGAGTTTAGAGAGAGAAGAACGGAATATGGCCACTCTTGTTTATTCAATCCGGTGTCCACTGAACCCATTTTGAAATTACTATGTCGCCTACATGTTGCTGATACTGTGAAATGTAGATTATTTTTTAGCAGGAATGTAAGCAAATTCATACATTGAGAAAAAACATGTTTTAAATAAATATCTTGTGGCCTCCAGTGGCTTGAACACATTTTCAAACAGTAACATTGTCATTTGCATTTTATTTGTAATGTGTATTTTGACATTATCTGAGATATATCATGTGTTTGAGGCACCTCATAATTAGTTTGGGTTAGTTACACTGTGGTAGTAAAATTGAATTTATGGCACTGTTTAATCATGTTAAGTTGAGACTGCCAGGAATTGAACCTGCAACCTTACTAGATTCTGCAGTTGGTGCATTAGCTAACCCATTTATTTTGATGCATATTTGACTAGCAGGACATTGAATACCTCAGTCTCAGCTTTTATTTTAAATATGAATATATTTGATGCAGGGCCGGCCCTACAATGGGGCAGAGTGGGGCAACTGCCCCAGGCGGCATTTTTGCACAGGCGGCACATTGCCGTTTTAATAGACGCCATTCTGGCCACTCACCGGCCGATGAAACGCCGCCTTCCCGCTGCTGCCCATCCATGCGGACAGCAGCCGGCAGCCGCACCAGAAAATGTAAGTAAAAAAAAAACAAAAAAACTCCTTTACACCGGATATGACGTTACGTCATACCCGGTGGCTGAGCATCCCTCCTCCATGCAGGAGGGAAGACTGCATGAAGGAGACCAGCATCGTCTGCACTGAGCATCAAGGAGGTAAGTACTGGGAAGGGGGGGAGGAGGGGGCTGTAAAACGAGCAAAGTCATTGCATATTAAATGGCTAAATCTGGCATATTAAATGGCTAAATCTGGCATATTGAGGGGTTAAATCCTAGCATATTAAATGGCTAAATCCTGGTATATTAAATGGCTAAATCTGGAATATTGAGGGGTTAAATCCTAGCATATTAAATGGCTAAATCTGGCATATTAAATGGCTAAATCTGGCATATTGAGGGGTTAAATCCTAGCATATTAAATGGCTAAATCCTGGTATATTGAGGGGTTAAATCCTAGCATATTAAATGGCTAAATCTGGCATATTAAATGGCTAAATCTGGCATATTGAGGGGTTAAATCCTAGCATATTAAATGGCTAAATCCTGGTATATTAAATGGCTAAATCTGGAATATTGAGGGGTTAAATCCTAGCATATTAAATGGCTAAATCTGGCATATTAAATGGCTAAATCTGGCATATTGAGGGGTTAAATCCTAGCATATTAAATGGCTAAATCCTGGTATATTAAATGGCTAAATCTGGCATATTGAGGGGTTAAATCCTAGCATATTAAATGGCTAAATCTGGCATATTAAATGGCTAAATCTGGAATATTGAGGGGTTAAATCCTAGCATATTAAATGGCTAAATCCTGGTATATTAAATGGCTAAATCTGGAATATTGAGGGGTTAAATCCTAGCATATTAAATGGCTAAATCCTAGCATATTAAATGGCTAAATCTGGCATATTGAGTGACAAAATCCTAGCATATTAAATGGCTAAATCTGGCATATTGAGTGGTTAAATCCTGGCATATTGAGTGACAAAATCCTAGCATATTTATTGTTGTCTGTCCATTACAAACTGTTTTGATATTTAATAAAACTATTTCAAATATTTTATATAAAGCTATGTGAACAAACTCATACTGGAGGATGTCTATAGTTGATGTTGTTGTTATTATAGTTATCTGTCTGTTAAAAACTGCTATTAATAAAATTATTTTAAATATTTAAAATGTGATGTATTTTTTTTTTGGGGGGGGGGGGGGGGGCGGGTCAGCATTTAATTCTTCACCCCAGGCAGCACAATGTCTTGATTTAATGCACTGTGAGATATATCTTTTTGTGTTTTTTCATTAAACCCATGCATCTGTATCGCGACAAACATGAATAAACACAGACAGACATAAAGACAAACAGACACATGTGGAGACAAATAGATGGAACGTTAGACAGACAGATCGAAGAACAGTGATTCACTCATGTCCAAAATGTGAAATTCGAGTTTACTACAGGATAGATTATATCTGATATAATGTATTTGATGTCATGTATTTATGGCCTAAATTGAATGCACTACTCTCCGTAAGAGGCTTTGAATGTCGACGGAGAAATAATCGGGGCGATAGCTCTACTTTATGGGCCTCAACACATAACTACTTTCTCATCAGGCAGAAAGTAAAAGGTAAATGGCACTGAAAATGTAAAACAGCTTGGAGATCTAATAGGGATGCTGAAAAAATATTTAGCAGTCTGATAAATCAATGCTTTACATTAGTTGTATGCTATTTTTATATTGGAATCTGCACTCGAGCCAAACTTCATAAGGGAGAAAACAACAGAATAGTTTGTACCGCAACTGTTTGTTCCTTCCCCCAAGTCCTTCCCTTTTTCTCTGTGACATTACAGAAAGACACATGTACTAAATGAGGTGGATGTGACATTGCACTTGGAATTTTGTTGCTGTTCTGGAATGTTTAAAGATTAACTTTCAGCAACAAAAATGTTCTTTAATTATGGTTAAGTTATTGCAGTATATTTTTAAATATAAATGCTTCAATAAAATAACACAACTAAAGAACCTTTATTGAGCCCTTTTTGCTTATATAGCTCGACCAGGGAGCGGACATGTTGTTTAGAATCTTAGGTCATATGAAGGAAGATCTGACCCAAGATTCTAAACAACATGTCCTCCCCCTAATAGAGCTATACATAGCAATGAACTTTCAATAAAGTTACTTTAAGAGTACAGTGGAACAGTATTCTTTCATTAAAGTGTTTCTATTTAAAATACCTACATGGGGAGCTAGCTATATCTACTAGATATTTTGATAGTGAAACAGTAGTTTTGGGGGAGTTGTAGGGCTTTGCCTTTTCATACTCGGCTGGACTATGGCTTTATGATTTTATATAACACAGTCTGGTCTGAATAGTCATGTAAGAAATGCGATTGATACTCGAGAGTAGGCCAAATGGGGCAGAGATGTGGAGTTCTGTTGCAAGAAAGGGCTTCAATCTAGCTACGCAGCTATCATCACTCCGCCATCTCAGTTGTGTGTACAACTAAGTTACCCCCCCCCCCCCCCCTCCACATTGTATGAAAGTTCTACTCTACAACCAATAAATATAGCCTTTTTGTTATGGATCAAAAAAACAGGACAGTTTGGGCAAATATCGGTCAAAGATTCTTTTATCAGTCCAGTAATTTTAGATAAATGGGCATGCTTGAGGCTTATGTTAATTATATGGAGGCAATGGAAGGAAATGTGGCACCCCTTAAGGGGCCATAAAACCATTTGACACATGTCAGATCCACTAAGGTTCCAAATGTTGTCCTTGCTGTCAGGCCATGTTTGTGTAATTTAAAACATTCAAATTACAGTTATACCGAATTTGTAAAAAATAATCTGAACGATGATATAGTGAAATACATTTGCTGCCTATCTTAAGACCATTAAATAAGGCCTTTAAACCAGCTTATCAGTCTGACCCCCCAAATTGTTCTCTTCCTATGGGAGCAGAAAAACGTCTATCCTATATATAGGATAAGGCCAGGGACATATAAAAGTATTTAGTCATTTGAGCCAGACTAGATAGGCCAAATGGTTCTTATCTTCCGACACTACATTTCTATTCTATCCTGTGGTCCTGATTTCTATTCTCGTCTGTTTATTTACTGATTTTGTGGTACAAAAATGAATTTGGTATTGCCTGAAGCTTATTATGTAATTTTCCTCTTTGCCACCTCAAATTTTGTATTTTTATTATGAAGCAATTAGTTGTTACGCTTTGACTACTTACATAATAATCACATTAATTGGGCCTCTCTTCTTTTGTACCGAAATAGATTTACCTCTCTCACTTATTCTAAATTAACTCTCTTTATGCAGCTTGAGATGCTTGTTGTGTAGAAGTATCACAGAATCCTGCAGCCATAAAAATGTCAATAATGTGTGCTCATGCTACATGTAATGTGTTTATAAATTAGTTTATATCCATCTTTTACTTTGTTCATGTTGCAATTGCCTGTTGAATAGGTTACAAAGACACCTAATCAGTCTTTGAACTGCCCCAACTGTGGTTATGCACTCAGAATTTAATAGTTAAATAGTTTGTTTTACGTAATTTGCCAGGAAGGATATGTCTTGGGTCCACAAACATTCTATTGTTACAATACAGTGCAAAATAATATTAAAAATACATAATATTAAAATACAAATATATAAATTTAATACAGAACATAAACAGATAGGAAATATGTCCAACCATGATTACAGGTGCATGCTGTATTTAGGTATATTGACAGAGATCTCTTAAGGGATTTTAGATTGGGGGAAATGTCATGGTGTCCATGAGGCTATTCCTTAACTGTAGTGTTCTGTAGGAAAATGAGGATTATGCCACTTTCTAGTTATATTGTTGGTTAAGATGGAAAATGACTTGTGTTAATCAAATTCATCCCTTTTGCTATGCATATTTTTTTACAGCTGTTGATCCAAAATAAGGCAACCCCCTTCCTTATTTAAGAAATTTCGAATTTTGTTTTCAATGGGAAAAATTCCTGCTTAACTCAAAATGGTAGCCCGCTCTTTGTATCAACAAGCACTAAATCAATATTAATGCCTATAGTAGCATACATAGCCCTCTATGTTCTGAATCATAAAAAAATTATCCTGGTCCCTTCTTAATCCCTTGAAATGTTGGAAGTTATGACATTACAGGTTGAGTATCCGTTATCCAAGATGTTTGAGATCAGAAGTATTCTGGTTAAACTGGTCATCTCTGATAACTATCTTTTTTGTATCAGTAAGTAATATTAAATCCTCTCAGCACTCATTACATTACATTACAATTTATTAATATAGCGTCAACAATTTACGTAATGCTAGGTACAGAGCATAGAAGGGAACTACATACTAAGTAAGAAAAACTAGAAACAGACTGGTACATGAGGTAGAGAACCCTGCTCGCAAGCTTACAATCTGAAGGGAATGGGGTACATGACACACATAAGGGAGTGAAGAGGACAGAGGGATTGAAGTTGTAGTAACAGTAGTGTGGATGGGTGGCACTAGGTGGGATAGGCCAAAGATGTGAAGTGTGTGTTTCAGCTAGGTGGGAACTTGTAGAGATAAAGTGAAAGGTGTTCTAGTGGGTTGGGTAGTAAGCTTCTTTAAAGAGATGGGTTTTGAGGGATTTTTTAAAATTTGAAAAGGAAGGAGAGAGCTGGATGCTCTGCGGAAGGGAGTTCCAGAGAGAAGGAGCAGCTAGGGCAAAATCTTGCAGTCGTGAGTGAGAGGTGGTGATGAAGTTGGAGGAGAGTTTTAGTCCCAGTGAGGAGCGCAAAGGTACTATATTTCACTAGTCTCAATGCAAACACCGGATAGAGCAAATAACGTCCTTTTACGTGATGTAGCTGTGATGTGAGGTATTGTTGGGAACCTGCCATTGGTGTGTCAGGTCTGCACACTTGTCATTATATTACCCTTTGTGGGCGTGGGGGAGTCTGAGCATGCATGGAAAAGCTATATCATAGCTTAAGGGGGCTGGACGCTGAATAAACTCTTGTATGATTTGCATTCTGCAGAATATGCAACTTGTGGCAAAATCTGAAAACGTTGTTGGGTAACAGATGATTTTGGATCACGTATTTCTGGATAAGGGATACTCAACCTTTATAAAATAAGTTTTATTTTTAGAAGGTAACCTGATCCTGATCCCAAGTGTATAACTAAGGTCTTACTGAAGACCTAATCCAAATGGAAAATAACCTAATTCTTATGATTACAGTTACAAGTTCAATAATTGTAAAAATGTATGCAGTCAAATAATTTGTGCTCATAAAATGACAAATGTATTCACACATGTCATGTTGGCAGCTTCTATTGATCTTCCCACTCAGCTCTCTAGCTTTTGGCTGTTGCCTCGGGGAGAGGGGGGGGGAAGGAACCAAGTGTCTCAAATAATAACTTAACTTTCAACATGCACACTTAACCCAAAGGAACCTGCACAGTGAGTGCATCCATTGTATTCTTTCAACCAGGTGTACAGCTGAATGCCTGAAATCTTTCAAATACAGACAGTGAGTGTCGTTCAGGTAAGATTTAGTCAAGTTACTAGCAAGAAAATGGTAATGATTCTGAAATTAACTTAGAGTGGGTTCTATGTATAAGGCACAAGCAATAATAAAATATTATTTGTTTGAAATTGGACCTTATCACATCTTCAGCCTCCACCATGCACTTTGCCATAGGAAATTGAACACAATGTTAACTTTAACTCAATATATAAGTAGAATTAATGAAAGTAGTAATAATACATGATCATATTATATTGCACCATTATATAACATGTCAGGAACTGACTTTACCTGAACTTGAAACCGTCCTTCCATGTTCCTCGCTCTACTCTACTGGTTCACCAGCCTGTTTTTTTGTAATTTTAATCTACAAAGCCTTGTTATCATTCTCAACTCTCCTCAGCTGTGTCTGGTCGTTTGCTGACTCTCTGCCTATAAAAGCCACTTCCTCTCACTGTACCATTGCCAAATTATTGTGGTTCCTGCATTATAATCATGTTTGCTGCTGGTCTCTATTTACCTGTTACCTATTTTGGACTGTTTGACTACTCTTCCTTTTCCTACATATTGACCTCAGCTCGTCTGACTACGTGTCTACCTTTTGTTCCAGCAACAGATTCCTTTCTTTCCCCTGCATCTTTTCTGCTTCATTGTGTCCACTGGTTATGAAAGATCCAACACACTCATAATCGGCTGTCTTTAATAATACTAAGCCATAATTGGAAGCTAATTCCTTTGTGATTGTCTCACATTTGGGGCTTTTCTAATTGTTGCTGTAAGGAATGTCTTTTCAGCATGAGGTTTCTAATGATTTTTGTAAATCAATATGCAATTCAAATTAATTGTGATTAGTTGAAGACACAAGTGTGACACCCTGACAGAGTATTCTACAGTAAATTCAAAGCTATGCTGATTACATTTACTTAGAGCTTGCAAAGCCCCAAAACCACTTAAAATAGACATACTGAGATACAATAAAGAAAAAGCGCTCAGACATGTAGCACAGCCATACCCTTTTGTGATATATGTTTAATAATTCATTCTATTAACGCTAGCTTCTTTACTCTCTAATTTGACATTGTTGAGTTAAAAGCCTCATTCTCTTGGCAAACATTTCCCTCATGTCATACCTCAAGTACACCAAATCCCATTTTCAGAAACTGACGTTATCTGGGCCACTAAATGTGGGGTATGGGTGGGCCTGCAAATTGATTTTCCCACTGTCGCAGTTGTTCACCATGTGGTTGGGCCCAGAGGTTCAGTTGGCCTGGGACTATTGTGGATCCCCAGTGGTGAGGCCCTGTTGCAGGGCTATTTAGTAAAAGGCAGTAACTGAGACTATACTGGTAGCAGAGACTAGGACTGAGACAGGACTGGTAGCAGAGACTGGAACTGAGGCAGGACAGGTAACAGACTGGAACTTAGGCAGGACAAGTAGCTGAGACTTGAGACTTGAACAAAGACAGGACTGGAAGCTGTGACCAGATTGAGACAGGACTGGTAGCTCTCAGAGCAGGACACGGGCCTGTGATAACATTCAGGTATGAGGCTGGAACTGCTGTGCAGACTCGATATAGGTCTTTTGTCACGGACCCCGGCAACAGAACAGAATATTCTGCCTGAAGGAATTCCACCCTATGGTTGAGCCACAGGTTTCTTTCCCCCAGGACTTTTGCACTCTGAACTATTACCGGGATACCAAAACTAAACCCAACAAACAGGAAGCTGGATACGGAATACATGGATCAAGGCGAAGGTACAGTGGCTCAGGCAAAAGAATAGTCAGACAGGCAAAAGATCAGGTCTGGCAGCAAACAAACGTAGTCAGGATGGGCAAACATATCAGGACAGGCGGCAAAACAGACAAGGTAAGGGCTAGCAGGAGTCGGCAACATATAATCAGAAATAGAATACACAGGGCACTATCAGGCAGCAACCAAAGCAATGCAAAGGCACTGATTGCCATAAGCTGCAGGTTTAAATAGGGCTGAGGATAACGAGGCAGCTGACAACAGGAGTAGAATGGGCACCCAAGAATAGCGGCCAATAGAGGCTGAAGAGGAAACAGCCACAAACCCAGAATAACCATGACAGAGATAGAGAGAGAGGGGGGTGGTAGGCAAGGAAAGAAAAAGTGGTGGCAGACAAGGAGAAAGAGAGTGGTGTGATAGACAAGGAGAGAGAGTGGTGTGATAGACAAGGAGAGCGAGAGAGGGGTGATAGACAAGGAGAGAGAGGGGTGGTAGACAAGACAACGAGAGAGAGAGAGAGAGAGAGAGAGAGAGAGATATAAATGGTGTCATAAGATGGGTAAATACACAATTTATCAGTTTAAAATTATACGTACTAAAATATTTGACTTTGATTTCATACAGTCTTTCTTATTATGTATTAGTATCACATTTTTGAACCAATCTTCATGAGTGATATATAGTGCATGGAAATATTTCTAGCCTAGATTAATATAGTTTTGGTAGTAGACAAGGATAGAGTTAGAGAGTGGAAGTAGAGAAGGAGAGGGGGAGTGGTAGTAGACATGGAGAGAGAGAGTAGTGGTAGACAAGGAGAGAGAGAGTGGTGGTAGACAGAGAGAGTGTGGTGGTAGACAGAGAGAGTGTGGTGGTAGACAGAAAGAGAGTTGTGGTACACAGACAGAGAGCGGTGGTAGACAAGGAGAGAGAAAGGGTGATAGACAAGGAGAGAGAGAACGGGTGATAAACAAGGAGAGAGGGGTGATAGACTAGGAGAGAGAGGGGTGGTAGACAAGGAGATAGAGGGGTGTTGTAGACAAGGAGAGAGAGAGATGGTAGACAAGGAGCGAGAGAGTGGTGGTAGACAAGGAGAGAGTGAGGTGGTAGACAAGGAGAGAGTGAGTGGTGGTAGACAAGGATAGAGTGATGGATGATAGACAATGAGAGAGAGGGGTGACATACAAGGAAAGAGAAGGGTGATAGACAATGAGAGAGAGTGAGAGAGAGAGGGGTGGCAGACAAGGAGAAAAAAAGTGGTGGCAGACAAGGAGAGAGAGTGGTGTCAGACAAGGAGAGAGAGTGGTGTGATACACAAGGAGAGAGAGAGAGGGGTGGTAAACAAGGAGATAGAGAGGCGTGGTAGACAAGGAGAGAGAGAAAGAGAGAGAGAGAGGTGGTAGACAAAGAGGGAGAGAGGGGGGGCAGACAAACCCAGGATATGTACACACTGCCATCTCTCTGCTGTCCGGTTGTCCTATGGCATGGGCACAGCACATTCCTCAAACCAACCACCCTGTCTTGGATACCTGGGTTACCTTCCACCAAGCTATGGACACTCTGTATGAGGATCCCCACAGGGTTTAATCAGCTGAATCTACCATCAGATCCCTCAAAAAAGGATGCTGACTGGTAGAGGAGTGTGTCTCTGAATTCCGAAGAATATCAGTGGAGACCACCTGGAAAGAACCAGTATTACTCCATCAGTTTTGTCTTGGTCTCGGTACCCTAGAAGAATCCATCCATCTGGTTACCCAGAAAGATAAAATACTGCGAGAGAGATGGTTGGAAAGTGCTACCATTCCCACACCCTTCCTCCTGCACATTCCCCGGTAACAACTCCGTTTTTTTCAACCAAATAACCGATACAAATTGGAATGACCCGAGGACATTTAATTGACTCTGAAAAGAACCGAAGAAGACGTGCCAACCTCTGCCTATATTGTGGCAACTCTGGACACGTGGTATGCTCCTGCCCGTGGTAAGTACTATTTTGCCTTAACACCGTTACTTGTGGGCGGTACAGCACCTCATTTATGTCTTTCTGTCTTTCTCCAGTGGAGAAATAAGAAGACAAGTCCCATTCAGTCCGGCCCGGTCACAACAGAGATTATACCATTGACTCTAACCGTGCTCTGGATTGTTACCTGTTTTGCCTTTACGCTGCCTGCCCTGACTCTATATTTTTACACCGTTTTGCATCTACGCGCCTGTCCCGACTCTGGATTGTTATAATGGATTTTTCTTACTGGATCTACTGAGCTGTGTGTGTACCTTTATCCGTTGGGCCTCACTTATCCACCCTGCGAAGTAGCTCCCTTCCCTGGCCCGACACAGACAAGGAGAGAGAATGGTGTTATAGACAAGGAGAGAGAGAGGGGCGTGGTAGACAAGGAGAGAGAGAGGGGTGGTACACAAGGAGAGAGAGTGGTGGCAGACAAGGAGAGAGAGTGGTGGCAGACAAGGAGAGAGATTGGTGGCAGACAAGGTGAGAGAGTGGTGTGATAGACAAGGAGAGAGAGTGGTGTGATAGACAAGGAGAGAGAGAGTGGTGTGATAGACAAGGAGAAGGAGAGAGAGGTAATAGACAAGGAGAGAGAAAGTGGTGGCAGACAAGGAGAGAGAGAGTTGTGGCAGACAAGGAAAGAGAGAGTGGTGGCAGAGAAGGAGAGAAAGAGGGGTGGTAGACAAGGAGAGAGAGATGTGATAGTAGACAAGTAGAGAGATTGGTAGTAGACATAAAGAGATTGTGGTAGTAGTAGACAAGGATAGAAATAGAGAGAGAGTGCTAGTTTACAAGGGTAGAAAGTGGTAGTTGATAAGGAAAGAGACAGAGAGAGAGAGAGAGAGAGAGAGAGAGAGAGAGAGAGAGAGAGAGAGAGAGAGAGGGAGAGAGAGTGAGGGAGGTATAGAGAGAAAGTGGTAGCATCTTTAACGCTACTGTAATATCTCTCCTATAAAGCGATAATCTGAGTTTTTTCAATGATATTGCATTGGAACTTTGTCTGGCAGCACCAGCCTTGTCCAGGTGAAGACCATCAATACCTAATCACAGCTTTATCTGTTTTAGTGGGACCAAAAATGTTTTTCTCTCGTCTGCTTTGTCTAAGTAAAACCATATAGTGAACAGACCTTTTTTTGATAAAACAAATAAATCATATTCGCTAAAACACAGTGACTGATGGTATGAGTTGGTAAACTATAAATGGTGTCATAAGATGGTGAAACCTAAACTGTAGCAGTTTTAAACTATACGTACTAAAACATTTATTTTATTTTCAGTCTTTCTGCCTATGTGTTATTATCAAATTTTTTTTAACCAGTCTTCATGAGTGTTATATGGTGCACTAGTGTGTGGGAATATTTTTAGCCTTACTTATTCTAGTTTTGATCCCCGGCATCACAGAGATCTTGCGATGTTAACGATTAGAACCTTTTGCAGGTATCACAAGATTATAGTAATTAACTGCAGCTTCATGGATTATTCTTTATCAATTAAAAGCTAGTTTTACATTTGTGCCAATGGGAGTCGAATGAGTACTTTTACCAAAGCTGAGTATGTTGAAGGATCTCACTGGGTGTTTTCAAGAACTACCTCCAAATAAAAACAGATCCATGCTGCAAAAAAAATGAAGGATAAAGAGTGAAAAGGGATAAACAGAAAGAAAAAAAAATGAAAAGAAGGAAAGTAGCATGGAAGGAAAAAGAAAAAAAAATGACAATAAAAAAAGAACTACTGTGGGTAAAAGCATTTGGTTTAATATCGGATCTTACCACCATTATAATCCCAATACAACCAGAGACAGCGCTCTTTAACTTCGAACTTCAAGATCTCCCTTATAGGTATAGAATTTTGGCAACACAAATCCTAATGGCGGTCAAAATCATAATCGCTCGACATTGGAAAAGCCAAGAAACGGTCAATTGGTCAAAAGTTCTAAACCAAATAGACCTCCAATGCCAGATGGAGAAAGGGTACTATACTGCCAGATATAAACAAAAGATGTTCTATAACATCTGGGATCCCTGGTTAATAAAAACGAGCACTACTCATTAGATCATGGAAAGAATTAAAGAGATGGTAGAAGAGTTTAAAGGAAAAATAAAGGATATCGAAAAATTAGATAAAGAGTAAAAGTGGGGAAATTGGGTGAAGGGAAAACTGAAGCAGGACTGGGATTTGTATAAATGATTGGTGTGGTAATATATATGTTCATATATGCATCTCTTGAACTTAAAAGAAGGGGCGGGAGTCCCCAAGCCTGGCGTGTGTCTTTTTATATGTATGTCTTTTTTTTATATGTTGGTAAGGTTATTGTTATTAAGTGAAGCAAGCAAATAGACATAGGCACTCACCAGTCCGAAACGGCACGCAACGCGTAAGGCAGTTTTCCTGCTTCCCCACTACCGATGCCACTATATTCATCCTGTTTGTCACATTGGAATTTATCTACATGAATTTTTTTTCATCAATAAATCGACTTATTTTACCTCATTCGGACTGGTGAGTGCCTATGTCTATTTGCTTGCTTCACTTCTATTATTTTGCTGCTATCACAGCACGGACGGAGCACCACACAGCCTGAGGTATTATTGGAGAACTTTCCTAATATATCTTCAGGTGGAGCCGGCAACTCCCTAACGGGAACCCTTTTCTTCTACTATTGTTATTAAGTGTATCATGGAAAGAAAATTTTATATGGTCAAATAGTTGTACTCTAAAAGGCCATGATTGTATGTCTTTTTCTAATTTTGTAAAATAAAAAAAAAAATAAAAAAAGCCAACAAGAAAGAGACTGGGAGAAAGAAAGAGAAAAAGGAATAGAGGCAGAGAGGAAGGAAGGAAGAAGAAAAAGAAACAAACAAAGAGGGAAAGAGAAAAAGAAAGAATATAATCAGCATTTGGAGTATTTCTAATAAATGATGTGCTGAAGTAGTTGGGTAATACATGCAGGGATCATAACAACTGCCAGAATCAGGTGAAGGTGAAGTACATACAACTATGAGGTACACTGAAAAGAAAAAAAAAAAAGAAATATTAAAATCAACATGTATAATAATGATGTTACTGGTAGGAGGGGGAAACATATGCTGTGCGTGATGATGAAGATACAAATGTATAATTATGTCAAGACTGACAAAGAGCTGTTTCCACATAATTATTGAAGTCGGAGTTTCCAGTTCTGGAAAAATGATGCTATATTCCCACAGCATACAGGATGAAGGCCTCTAGGGGGGAAATTCAATAATTAATTTCCCTAAGGGAATTTGCCGTACGTAAAAGGCTGCGATGTGGCAAAGAAGAGAATGCTTTATACATTTAAATAAATATTTAAACAAAACTGTCAGATCCTGCAAAGTGGCTGGCATGAGATAATAGGTTAATGAGTTCAATATAATGAATGCAAATATAAAAAAGGATATACACTTGATAAACAAGCAGGAATGTAAAACATCTGAACTCTACAGAACATGTATTTAAACAGATCCCTACAGTCTGAAAAACGGTGACCAAATAAACTGCACATTAAAGCTGACACTTTAAAAACAAAATGAGTTCCACCATGTTGTGATTTTATTTATTTCGTTTTTGCAATACCTAACTTACCTCACTAAAAGATGAGTTGAGGTGAGTAGCAGGTGAGTTGAGGTGAGATGAACATTTCATCTCACCAATTCAGCTATACCATTGTGCAGGAGCAAACCTGATGGGGGGGGACTAACCTCCTATAATACTGCACAATGTATGGTTGAATTGGTGAGATGAAATGTTCAATTCACCTCAACTCACCTTTTTGTGAATAGCCCCTACGTCATATAGGGGCTATTCACCAAAAGGTGAGTTGAGGTGAATTGAACATTTCATCTCACCAATTCAACCATACATTGTGCAGTATTATAGGAGGTTAGTCCCCCCCCATCAGGTTTGCTCCTGCACAATGGTGCAGTAGCTCAAGCAAAAAGTATGAACATTTGCAAGATATTCCTAAGAATTTGTATACAAAAAAAAAACACTAACTGAAAACAAAACAGAAAAACACTGTAATGTACAGGTTAAACACTATCAGATGACTCCACATTAGTGGGATATCTGGCGTGTCCCTTTTAATGCTCTGAGTCAAATGTGTTCAAATTTACAGAAAACAATCTGAGGTTTCAATCAAGCTCTATGACTGTTTTTGTTTCCATCTGTCCATCAAAATCAGGTTTTATAAATAAACATATGTTGTAGTGTCACACATAGAACATATAAAGAGTGCTCAACCACTGGGCCACCCACACAGCCAAGCATATAGTGCTACAACAGCAGCGAGTCACCAGATGGATGCTGAATCCAAGCATCAGTCTTGCAGGATAATCAGTAACACTCTGCCAGGACTCTCTGCAAATGACGAATTCCAACGTTATACCACCAGTCTGTGTCCACATTTTATTTAATAGGCATTGAAAGTGAAGTTAACCAGCTTGACACATTTCAGATAAGACCATCTAATATGTCCATTATAAAAGCCCAGATATACAGTATTTGTTGTAAGTCTTATAAGACAGCAAAGGAGCTGAAGAATACACCTTTTATTATTTATTATTATTCTAATTTAAATAACTACAACACTTTTTTTTGGTTATACTGTGCTTATGGCATAGAAAGTGAGACTTCCACTAGCCACAGTATGATGGTAGTCTTGCATGTACTTTACTTTTAAAGATACACACTCACACACACACTGTTTTTGATCCTGCTCCTAAGAGGCATGGAGACTGATCTGGTCCCTGACTGTTACTCACTATACTAGTACTTGTTTTTATTTCTGGCCATCACTTTAAGTACATTATGTAGCATTTCTATGGAGTACTTGTCTCCACTTGCTTTGATGATGGCAGCACTGTAGCCTGTCAAGTAGGCTTTCATGTCATCGCAGTTGTGTGAAAGATTTTGATTTGATTAAGTGAAATCAATAGATCAGAGCAAAGCAGTAGACATAGCTATTCCGGATTGTTTTTAAGGCTTTTAAAACGGTCCCACATGCAAGGCTTATTAATGAACAAATTATTATTAATTATAATAGTTCAGCCTCTTACAAGGGACATGTAGCTTCAAAATAGAAACTTCTAACCCATTCAAAAATCATCAAAACACACAACAATCAAACAATTTTCAGAAAGATGTTATAAAGCCAGCCGTATAATAATGTATTCATCCATTTTATTGAAGTTTTTAAACATGGATAAAAACACGGAAGAACCATGGGTCAAAGAATGAAGTGAACACTTGACTTGAAAGTATTCTAAGAATATTATTGAACAAATGCGTTTGGATGCTCAAACCCAAATAAATTAGTGAGAAATCCCATTTTTCCCACAGATCCAGGATATACCCATAATATGGTGCTCACACCGCAGCTAGGGATTCTGGTTAGAGATAAAAAAATAAATGATAGTAAATAATGCCAACCAAAGTTTCAATATAATTCTGTAATCTTTCGTCTTTTTTTTTTTATTGCTTTATACAAATTGAATAAATGGAACGCATCCATTTCAGGACCATGGACAAGGACTATAACAAGAATACATAAGTCTGAGACTCATAGCTATGTTGCTGTAACCTTCCTATTTATCAGAAATATATCAGTTAGGCAGAATTGAGTTCCCACTCTTTCCATGAACCAAGCTTCTAACATATCAGACTACTGGCATCTTCCCCATCACTCCTCCATATTTTTAGGAAATTCTTTTAAGCATTAGAGAGACTTTGACACCGAAACATTGTTTATACTGTGAATTTAGAGAATAATAAATAATTATAAACACTCAAAAAAGACTCTGTACATTAGCAGACAAGCAAATGCATACATTCTGTGGTATCTACTGTCTATTACATCAGCTTGTAACCTGATATGCAAAACAAACACTGCCTATTGTGTCATTTGCATATAATTTGCATAGCCTAAACAAGAAACACCACAAACACATTTAAAACCCACTTGTCTCCTAATGTATGCATTCACCTACAATACTACTAATACACTATGCAGATTATTGTTGATAATTTTTTTTTTATTCTCTACATTCACAGTATACAAATCTACTGTTTATTACATCGCCTTGTAACCTGATGTGCAAAAAAAAAAAAAACACTTCCTATTGCAAGCAGCTCATTTGCCTGCCATAAACAAAAGACACCACAAACACATTTAAAACACACCTGTCTCTTATGCATTCACTTAAAAATTCTACTAATACAGTATGCAGAATACTGTTGATCATTTTTTATTCTTTCTGCTCACTACAAACAATGTTTATGTGATGGGGTCCCTTTAATGGGATTACATCCCAAACCCCCCCCCCCCCCACCCCACATCACACCTGTGCGTATGGTACATGGGATCCACATGACAACCCTGAAATCATTTGTAATAATAACACACCTAGGATTCAAATGACTCAACTCATCAGACAACCATCTGTTGTGATAACACAGCTAATAACATTATAATAAAATCTTAACAAAATCACTATCACAATTTAGCCTTAAAGACAACTGCATGGGATTACAGTCGAACACCTGTTTCCATCACTCTGATTAACCGGTCCCTTGGCGTGTGTACTGTACAAACGTACCTCTTATTGGCAAGTAAAAAAATCCAAAGTAATAAATTGTGCAAAAGCTGTGGAATACAAAGGAATCATAACCTCATAAACAGCGGTGTGATGAAAAAATGAACGACATACAGAAATCGGCTTACAAAGGTCAGCTGGGTATAAATTATTTATCTTACCAAATAACATAAAATCTAACGTTAACATAAAATTAGCCAGATATATCTCACAGACGGTCTTAAGTCTGTCCGTGAGATATTGCTTAGAAAGCCATACATTTTTATGTGTACATTATAGGGATGTAGGGTTTTTTTTTTGGGTCATAATACACAAATTCGTCTCCTTGGGAAATCAAGGAATGTATAAGGGCATGCTGATGTTTCACAAACCAACGTTTATTTAGTATGTGTTTTATTACATTAGTTGACTGGGGTCAACTGGCATGGTCTAATACTTATGGAAGGGAATAAAAAGGTTGATCAATGGATGCCGTTTGCAATTATTATAGTTTTTATTATAGTGTAATCTTTTTAGTGAGTTTTTTTTTTGGTAAATTTGTATTCTATGTTTTTCTAGCACACCAAATGGATAAAATACCTCTTTACAGCAAGACTGTCAGCTATGTACGAGCAATATTTGTTTATAGTTTAGTGTCTTTTTATTATTTGGGCATCATACATTTTAATTAGGAGATTTTACAGCCATTGTGCTTCCTGCTACTGCCAAGTGAAAATTAATGTTACTATCCAATATGCGAGAGAGTAAACCTATCTCAGCAAAACAAGCAATACTCTTAAAAGTTATCAAAAGAAAACAAGATTGGACCAAAGAAGCTGGTGGCAGGATTCATCTCAATTTTAGCTGCACATAAAGGAAGATGTGTAGGGCATTGGAAGTCAATGTTATTACAGAATAGAAAGATTCTATTTGCCATAAAAAAAAGACAAAAACAACATTCTAGTTTAGACAACATAATAAAAGCAAAAAATAAAGGATCAACGTTAAATAAAAGTTAATGCAATAAAGTAAAATTAGTAATATATATAAGGAGGATGTCTAATTAGTCATATAAGGAAAAATTATTGTTCTAATAGTTTTCTGTACGGATCTTCACTGAAATGACCAAGAACTTAATTCAGTATAACAAAAAGCACAGTTAAGGACATAAAAAATACAAAAAAAGTAAAATATAATGAAGCAAAAGGAAAGCCAGGCCTTTCAGAGCAGTCAATTAGAATTACACAACCAAGAGGTCTGGAAAACATTATGCAACTAGGATTAAGGTGATTTCATAGAGAAATAAGAAATATAGTTCATAAAATATTTATTTTTTTCCTCTGGTAGAATTTAATTCATTGGTAAACTGAATTAAAACTATAGATCTGCTTTGAAACTGGCAAATATTTCCTCAAATTAGAGATCAAGTTTATAGAAATAACTATACATGGCGATCACATTTTTCAGCCTTGTTTATTATTATTTTTTTTGTGTCTTTGAAAGTAAATTGAACTTGTTTATACAATGAGTAGGTCAAAAAGATGACAACTAACAGGCGCTACCTCGGTAGATTGGTGAGTTGAATTGGGAGTATTGGATTTTTCCTTAGTTAATGAGGTTAGTGGTGGACTGTTCACCTTAGAACAACTGGCTTCCAGCTGTTGGTGGACTAACTTTCCTCTGTTAATCCATGACCAGGCAGGAGAACATGAGAGATGTAGACTGCTAGCTTGCAGGGCTCTCTACTCGCTGCATAGGTCTGTATCTGTTCATGTGATGTAGTCTGTAATTCCCATTTATGCTCTGTACCACATGCTGTGTAAATTATTGTATATGTATTCCATCAACAGTTAGAAAGCCACAGTTTGATACCCTTTCCTTAGAATAAAACCGGGATGTAATGTGATGTAAATAGTCTGCTAGTATGCTACTAGCCAAGCATTAAAAATAATCATATAATTAACACCTTAAAGGCACATGCCTTCCTTGGTACATCTTGCATGTACTCAAAGTGAATGGTCATTTAAAATATATATCTATATAGATATCTATATCTATCTATCTATGTATCTATCTATCTATCTATCTATCTATCTATCTATCTATCTATCTATCTATAGATAGATAGATAGATAGATAGATATAGATATATTCTTGCTTTATAAGGATACATGTTTTATCTAAACAAACCCATACATTTCATTAACAAAATAAATATATAGTTTTTATAACTACCTTAAACAAGACACACACACACATAAAAAAAATCCCCTAATACATTCGTCTCCTTAAGAGGTGGAGATATTCTTTTATATAAATATATGTAACAATCTATCTACTTACCATACACTGGGGTAGATTCTTCCCCCACTATAAAGCTGGCAAAAGTTAAAGTTCTTACATCTCACATTATTCCTGAGAGAAATGCAACAGGAATCAGTAATATGCTAAGAGATTTAGAGCACATTTAAATTACTGCCCCCCCCCCCCCCCTCGTGACCAGCAGTCTCCCATTGGCCACACGAAATAGAAAAGCCAATCAGATGCCTCCTTCTGGGCCTGGACTAAGATTTCATTATGCATTTGTACTCCCCAGAGAGCAGACAAATAGAATGGCCTGTGGCCCGAGTTGGCCACCAATTTTTTTTGTTTTGTTACCGCGGGCATGGCACCAGCCTGTGGTCGCTTGAGGGTCATGGGGCCAGCAGGAGGGCACTAGTCTCAGGAGGCACCAGTAATTACATTTTTGATGTTATGGGCTATGCTAGAGGACTGGGGGTGGTTATTACATCAGAATTCACCTAGCATTCTATTAATTCAAATCACCAATATACAGAGGCAGCAGATTTTCATTTTTTGACTTAAGTCATTGAAAAAATAAATTCCATTGACTCGCAAAGAAACAGAGATAGTAGGTTGGTTTTAAATTCAATAGGGGGCTTTTTTATTTTTATTTTTTTACTATGAGGGGGTCCAATCATTTTTAGATTTGGGGGAGATAAAGGGGTAAAATGTACATATACGGCTTTGTTCATTTTTACCGGCTGTCATTCAATCATCTGTGCGGTAATTACTGCACGGAACAGTCTGGTAATCCTTTGAAGAAAGCATGGAGAATTGTACTTCGTTAACGGGTGCGGTAATGCTATTACGACAGGCGTTAATATCGTTAGCAGCAGACACTGAATCTTCAATGCCCGTTAATTTACAGCTAACACCAGTTTTCTGTTTAATGTGTGCCATTGAATCTACCCCGTTGTCCTTTCTCTGTTATTTCCCTTTTCTACTAAAATAGTCAACTTTATAGGTTTGTTTTCTACATGGTTTTTAACGCAGGAAAAACAATTTGCAAAAAAAAACCACAATTTTTCTGCAAGGTCAGAAGGACTGAGCTACCAAGTCGACTTTTTTGGTTTAGTAGTCACAAGAGTAAGATTCATGTGAGCATGAAAATTAAGTAAAAGATCATTTATATGTCTAATGTTCATAACATCATATTATACTATCCACCAATCCATCATGACATATGATCACAATCCAGCTTTAAATAATGATCATCAAGTGTGGAAACCAGCGTGGTCTATTTTTACATAACGTTAATACAGATCTACGCTCCCTTTTGCAGCTATTTTTCTATGATGTGGAACACAAGGTCCTCGCCTTGAATCACTAATGGGGCATATCAAGATAATGTGAAAATTATGACTGGTGGCATAATAAAGGATTCCATGAATCTCTTTGCTGACAAATCCCTTTTCGGTCATCTGCTACGTGCGAGATTTGATGGTCCTCATCTTGTAGCTCACATCGCTAAAGCAGATGCTCTAAGAGCTAAACGATATTATTAAATAAGCTTCATACAGCAATAAAGGAAAACTAGAGCCTGAAGCAAGCTGTGAAGGCAACCGAAGAGTCAAGTCATGCAGGTATAAATGGTAGTCACCAGGACAAATGGATCAATGTTCAAAACCATAACTGCAGGTCGGAACTTCATGTAATTCTCTTGGAAGCTTAAGAATCAATAGCATCCTTGACATTTGATATGTCTCTCTTATTACTGAAACTTATATTATCAGGAGACACGGGGGAATCAGCTCACTCCGTGAACAGGTAGAATCTTAAAGCTATAAGTTCTCTAAGTTTACATCAAAAAACTTAAATTAAATAAAATTGGAGATTTAGTCAAATAACATCTCATGCTTAGTCTAACACTGGGTCAAACAACTGCAATATTGGCCTTACACCCAACTTTTCACAAAAGAGTTTGATTTATTCTAATACAATACTTCCAAGGGACTTAAACGGATACACTATTAAAATTTCTAATACAGCCTGGACCTTAATGATGAAGCACATGTGAGGGGAGAGGTGCTTAAAGGACAACCGTAGCAAAAAAAATACCTTGTTAATTAAGAGATTGTATCAAGTGTAGATGATTTCTAAAGAAATTATTTAATGAAAAAAATACAAATTAAGTGCTTTATTAAGCCTTCTTTACTCCATAAAGTTCTCTCAGGGAACAGACATATTGTTTAGAATCTTGTGTCCAATCTTCACTCATCTTGGTTCAGATAAACAAAGATCTGACCAAAGATTCTAAACAAAATATTTGCCCCCTGGTAGAGCTATATGTAGTAAAGATGACTTGATAAGATACTTTATTTCTTTCATTAAAATATTTCTATATAAAATGCCTACACTTGATGCCATCTTTTAATTAAACAGAACTTACTTTTTTTAATTACATGGTCCTTTAATCTCTTAATGACCATTGGTCAGTGGTGAACCTACCACTGGTGCAGGGGTCGCAGCTGCGACCGGACCCATCACTCCAAGGGCCCGGCTGCCATATCGACCCCTGCACACAAAAAAAAAATGTAAAAAAGTGTGGCCAAACGGGGCAGCTTCCCAGGGCCCATTCATTCTTGGGGCCCAAAGCAGCTGCCCCGTGGGCCTCTGCAGCCCATGTGAATGTCTCACACGGAGACAGTCACTATTGGGCAGCAGCCGTGAGTCCGCATCCACCGTAAACGTCACTTCCGGTGGCTGCAGCGTGCGTGTAGGAAACATTTCTGTGGAGACGGCGACGAGCAGCATACAGGTAAGCACGGGGGGGGGGGGGCAATGGGCAAATAACTGGAAAATGGCCACAAAACTGGCAAATGGACACATAACTGGCAAATAACTGGCAAATGGGCACATAACTGGCAAATGGTCTAATAACTGACAAATGAGCAAATAACTGGCAAATGGGCACCGAAATGACAAATGGGAAAATAGCTGACAAATGGGTGAATAACTGGAAAATGAGCAAATAATTGGCAAATGGGCAAATAACTGGCAAATGGGCAAAATAACACAGGTAAATGGGCAAATAACTGGCAAATGGGCAAAATAACACTGGCAAATGGGCAAAATAACTGGCAAATGAACAAAATAACACTGGCAAATGGGCAAATAACTGGAAAATCATGTGCAAAATAACACTGCCAAATGGGCAAAATAACTGGCATATTAATGGTAAAATTGGCTGTGGCATATTGGCCATCTGGCTGTGGCCTATTAATGGACAGGCTAATAGTGGCATATTAATGGGGAAAATGTCTGTGGCATATTAATTGGAAATCTGAATGTCTGGCTGTGGCATATTAATGGGCAGGCTAATTGTGGCATAATGGGAAAATTGGCTGTGCCATATTAATGGGCAAATTGGCTGTGGCCAAAGTGATACTGTGGCATGTTCTGTGAGGAAAAATAACATGTACTATGGGGGGAAGTGACACTGTGGCATGTTCTGCAGGGGCAGTTCAGTGGGACAAAGTGACACTGTGGTATGTTCTGGCAAATTTACACAGCGGCATACCAAATCGTGTGGGTTCAATATGAGTACAAGCCAAGTGCTGTGGGTACTGTATAGTGCTGTGTTAAGACCTTGGGTGCAGTAATAAAAATAAGAAATAAAAAAATGTTCAATAACATTTTCATTACATATGAAAATAGTTGAATATAATATTAAAAAGTTCATATAATTGTACATGCAGCTAGTTATATACATATATTTGGGGTCCACCTCAAGCTTTTGAAAAGGCTGGAAATATTTTAATGTTTTTTTGTGGTCAGAAATGTATAATCACTTTACTGAGATGGTGGTGGATGAGAGGTTAATAAATGAAGGAGTTTAAGCATGCATGGGATAAGCATAAGGCTATCCTTGATATAAGATAAGGCCAGGGACTAATGGAAATATTACTTTACTGAGAGGGTAATGGATGCATGGGATAGCCTTTCAGCAGAAGTAATAGAGGTTAATACAGTGAAGAAGTGTAAGCATAAGGCTATTCTAGATATAATATGAAGCCAGGGATTAATGTAAGTATTCCTTTCTGAGAGGGTAGTGGATGCATGGAATAGCCTTCCAGCAGAAATGGTAGAGTTTAATACAGTGGAGGTCAGAAACTTGTATTAGTTTACTGAGAGGGTAGTGGATGCATGGAATAGTTTTCCAGTAGAAGTTGTAGAGGTTAATATAGTGAAGGAGTTTAAGCATGCATGGGATAGGCATAAAGCTACCCTAGATATAAGATAAGGTCAGGGACTAATGAAAGTATTACTTTACTGAGAGGGTTGTGGATGCATGGAATAGTCTTCCAGTATAAGTGGTAGAGGTTAATACAGTGAAGGCATTTAAGCATGCATGGGATAGGTATAAGGCTATCCTAGATATAAGACAAGGCCAGGCACAAAGCGTAACAGTTGGGAGTCCCGGTGGTTTATAGTTACGCCTCTGCCAGTGATCCTTCAATGCTTTTGTCCATAAGGAACACTTGTCCAAAAGGTTTTTTGTGTGTGATCAGGAGCCAGGGACGCAGAGGCAGAGATCCAATAAGGGTCTAACAGACCAATGGATCACTGCCGAAAAATCGTGCGACGTCACAACGACACTTGGCATGTCCGATCCAGACGTTTGGGCACACTATGACTGTGTGAAATGGAAATGGCTGTAGCTTGGAGCCTCATTTATATTTATCCTTTCATTCTAAGGCCCTTTTTCTAAGAGAGTGGTTTTAATGTAACATTAGTAGAAACCATAGCTTTAAGATTTAAAGGACAAATGTAACAGATAATTAACTTTTGTTTAGCTCAATTTTTAAATTGAAAGTAGATGGTTTATACATATAAATGTTAGTTTTTATACTGCACATTATTCCTCAAGGAATACAATACTATTCAACTGCAATGTGGTATTGGGGTAACTGAATAACACTGTTGTTCAACAGCCCTAATAAATAAATATAGTTTTCTATATAGTATTCTCTGCAGGCCAGTAAATGCCTGTGGCCCTTAATAATACAATGATTGGCCCCATGGGGCCACAGGGTGGCACAATGTCCATAGCACCAAAATGAATAAACTAATGGCCCACTGGGGCTGTTGTTATGCTGCATGCCCCCAATAAATACAATATTGCCCCTCCCAAGGTTTTGATCTGGCGATATGTCCCAAGCCCCAATTACATATACAATGTATCCCCCCATTGCCTTACCCAGGGCCGTCTTTAACGCGGGGCAAACGGGGCAGCTGCCCTGGGCCCATTTACTCCTGGGGGGCCCCAAGGCAGCTGTCCCGTGGGCCCCCAGCCCCTGCTGCCGCGTTCACAGCGCATTGCGCTTGTGAACGCTTTTTTCCGGCAAGCCGCATCCGATGGATGCGACGGCCGGAAAAAAATAAAAAATAAAACTGACGCCGGATGTGATGTCGCGTCACATCCGGTGTCTGTTTCCCTCCTCCGTGCAAGAGGGAAGACTGCACGGAGGAGACATCCGGCGGGGGACACGGAGCAGCTTCATGTAAGTACGGGGGGGGGGGGCTGGCTGGCACAATATTCCTGGTATCTGATTGGCACAATATTACTGGGCATCTGATTGGCACAATATTACTGGGCATCTGATTGGCACTATATTACTGGGTATCTGATTGGCACTATATTACTTGCCATCTGATTGGCACTATATTACTGGGTATCTGATTGGCACTATATTACTGGGCATCTGGCTGGCACTATATTACTGGGCATCTGATTGGCACTATATTACTTGGCATCTGACTGGCACTATATTACTGGGTATCTGATTGGCACTATATTACTTGGCATCTGACTGGCACTATATTACTTGGCATCTGACTGGCACTATATTACTGGGCATCTGATTGGCACTATATTACTGGGTATCTGACTGGCACTATATTACTTGGCATCTGATTGGCACAATATTACTGGGCATCTGATTGGCACTATATTACTGGGTATCTGACTGGCACTATATTACTTGGCATCTGATTGGCACTATATTACTGGGCATCTGATTGGCACTATATTACTGGGTATCTGATTGGCACTATATTACTGGGTATCTGACTGGCACTATATTACTTGGCATCTGACTGGCACTATATTACTGGGCATCTTATTGGCACTATATTACTGGGCATCTGATTGGCACTATATTACTGGGTATTCGATTGGCACTATATTACTGGGCATCTGATTGGCACTATATTACTGGGTATCTGATTGGCACTATATTACTGGGCATCTGACTGGCACAATATTACTGGGCATCTGGCTGGTACAATATTACTGGGCATCTGGCTGGCACAATATTACTGGGCTCTGACTGGCACAATATTACAGGCATCTGACTGGCATAATATTACAGGCATCTGACTGGCACAATATTACAGGCATCTGACTGGCACAATATTCCTGGCCTCTGACTGCACACTATTACAGGCATCTGACTGGCATAATATTAGAGGCATCTGACAGGCACCATATTCCTGGGCTCTGACAGGCACAATATTCCTGGTATCTGACTGGCACAATATTATTGGTATCTGACTGGCACAATATTACTGGTATCTGACTGGCACATTATTACTGGGCTCTGACTGGCACAATATTGCAGGCATCTGACTGGCACAATATTACTAGGCTCTGACTGGCACAATATTACTGGGCTCTGACTGGCACAATATTACTGGCATCCGAAAGTTACAATATTACTGGCATCTGAATGGCACAACAATTATGGCATATGTGTGTGTGTGTGTGGGGGGGGTAACATTGCGATGGATGGCGAGATTGCATGCAGGGGAGGGGGCAGGGTCCAGGGGGCCCAAGCAAATGCTTGCCCAGGGTCCAATCACTATTAAAGACGGCCCTGGCCTTACCCCTCTTTTGCCCCTTGGCACATATATAAATAAAATAAATAAATACAATGTAAGTCTTACCTACCCACCTTACCTCTACCTTGCCCAGGTAGTGGAATGGGAGTCAATCGAAAATGTCCCCAAAATCTGTATTACAAAACCAGCCTTTGAATATCATGAACGTTGTGTGTGCTTCAAGGTATACATTTGCATTCTGCAGGGAACATGTAAAAATTGTGGCATGCAAAATAACTATTTGATCGTGCAACTCTCTATGTCTATACAAGGGAAAAAAATAACAATTCTTCACAGACTTCTGTGCAATGCATTCATTATATTGGGACACTATTGTTTTTTTGTTTTGTTTTTTGAGAAACTTTGTTGATTTTTTGTTTTTCTCTTAGGCTTAAGCCAAACTTTGTAGAAATGAGTGGGAGGATCTGCAGAAGCTGCAAACTTGATATCTGTGAGTAAATGAAACCTATTTAAAATATAGACATTCAAACTTAAAAAAAAAATGCATCCGTTTTTACAAATAAATAACTTTAATGTGCTTTCAACAAGATAGGGTAGGTTTAAGAACAATAACTTTCTAAAGAATATCTGTACCTCTGGTATCATTTTCCACTGTTATAACCAATATACCCAAACAAAACTATATTATATATATATATACAGGGCCGTCTTTAACGCGGGGCAAACGGGGCAGCTGCCCTGGGCCCATTTACTCCTGGGGGGCCCCAAGGCAGCTGTCCCGTGGGCCACCAGCCCCTGCTTGCCGCGTTCACAGCGCATTGCGCTTGTGAATGCTTTTTTCCGGCAAGCCGCATCCGATGGATGCGACGGACGAAAAAAATAAAAAATAAAACTGACGCCGGATGTGATGTCGCGTCACATCCGGTGACTGTTTCCCTCCTCCGTGCAAGAGGGAAGACTGCACGGAGGAGACATCCGGCGGGGGACACGGAGCAGGTTCATGTAAGTACTTGGGAACGGGGGGGGGGGCTGACTGGCACAATATTACTGGGCATCTGGCTGGCACAATAATACTGGGCATCTGAATGGCAGAATATTACTGGGCTCTGACTGGCACAATATTACTGGGCTCTGACTGGCACAATATTACTGGTCTCTGACTGGCACAATAATACTGCGCTCTGAAAGGCACAATATTACTGGCATCTGAATGGCACAACAATTATGGCATATGTGTGTGTGTGTGGGGGGGGGTAACATCGCGATGGATGGCGGGATTGCATGCAGGGGAGGGGGCAGGGTACAGGGGGCCCAAGCAAATGCTTGCCCAGGGTCCAATCACTATTAAAGACGGCCCTGTATATATATATATTTCAAAGAGGGTTAAGGATCATCAGGATCACCCTCTGGCTGCACGTTGTATGTTGACGGGGAATAGATGTGTTTTGGAGTCAAATCATCATCCCAGGAGAAAGGATACATGATATATTACACTGAGTTGTACAGGAAACACAGACACATAACCTTCCTCTCTTGAAAGGAGCTACACACTGTCACTTCTGTACACTAGAGGGCACTTCAACAGAACGAAAGCATCAAGGCTGTGCTGCAGAATTAGCATCAGTTACTTGCATAAGCACAGAATTGGGCTTAGATTCCCAGATTTCTTCACAGCATTTACATAGTTAAACAAGGATGTGTAATAATGAGCATACCCATGAAGCTTTTTCAATATGATTGCATGTCCTTTCTTAATTCTTTAAATGCTGGGCTGCTTTCTTTAGAGAAATGTCCTAGGACGGTAGAGCTGCACTGTTTCTCTAATTCCTGGCTGTTTGAGCTCTGTTTAATGATTATATATGAATACATGGCACAATGAGGAGTATGTAGAAAGTGGTCCAGTCACCATGGATACCAATGTCCCTGCTGATTAGGTCACTTTTATGAAGTATGAAAACAAATGGGGTATTGATATACCGCATTTGATAATGGTTCCTTAGTGGACCGAAACGTCGATTTTGATCCTTTGCTGCTACATCATTTAATACATTGACAAGTATCTTTATTGAAAGTCCTGTGAGTGCGTGGTTTTTTACACATTTGTGTGTTTGGATATCTATCTGTTGGCAACACAGCACCCAGGCTAAGTTTCTATTTTTTATCCAGATATGCTGAGTGCTCTCTCTCTATATATATGTAAACAGCAAAAGAATTCCGAAGGCACTCAGATTCCAGACAAAAAAATGTGATAGTGACCGCTTGTAGGCAAACGCTTTTCGCATGCATAACGCGTTTCGCACGCATAATGCGTTTCTCACACATAACGCATTTTGGGCGCTTGTGCATAGTCGAATATAAATATGTGTGTATTCAGGTGCAATGTTTTAAATGTGGTCCCGTTGCTATGGAAATCAATAGAACATTCCTGCTAATTAGAACCTCTAAAACTTTGCCCCATGATTGCTCTTTTTTACTAAACCCCCAATGATTACCTCAAAACAGTCCTACTTTATGCTCTGACCCGCCGAGTGTCTGCGCATTCACAGTAGCGCTCAAGAGCCCTGCCCCCACCACCCCAATTTGCTAGTGGGAGTTGGGAGGTATAGTAGTGCCTAACATGTTGCCATGTGTATAAAGCTTTGGATCAGAATCGCTCTTGTTTATAGATCAGCATTTCAAAAAGCAAAACAAAAGCACAAAAGCTAGAGACATAATTACGTTATATTTTTAAGCAAAAGACATCTTCTCAATTTGCTCTGGTAATTGCACATTGTAAAGGTTTGACGAGCCAGAGCCGCTTCTCATCAGTTCTGTGTTATATTATGGAATCTCATTACTTTGCTCAGGAAGATCAAACTTGAAGGAGAACTTCATATTCTTGACTTTGTATGGCTAGCTTTTGGAACCCAGTGTCTCTTGGCCTCACAAACTCCCTGACCACATGCTGGGGATCATGTATAAAGGTCAGTTCTGGGGGCAAGGTTCTAAAAGTGAATGTTCTTTCTGATTGCTCCACATTTAGAATCATTCCCCAGAATTGCTCTTTTTAAGTAAACGCCACATGAAAAGGAACAGTTCCACCTAAACCATCCGAAAAAATACTATTAAAGTGCTGCATCATGTAAAGTAAAGGGGGAAAAAAACAGATTTTTTGTTTCTTTCACGCTTTCTATCTCCGAAAAGTTCATAGAAACTATAATTGAGTTTACACCTGTCTCATCTTCCCAAGTCCTCTGCATTGTGTTACATCACTGCTCACAGGGCTGACTGAAACCATATCTTGCCCTCTCCCCCATGCAGTTAAATCACTTTAAACAGAGAACAGAGAGAGGCTAATTCCGTAATAATGGCTACCGATAGCACTTCTTGTGTGATAACTCTCACTGATGTGAGATAAAATAGGAAACATTGTGCAAAGCAAATGTTTGTTTTGAAACATAGAAACATAGAATGTGTCAGCAGATAAGAACCAGTCGGTCCATCTAGTCTGCCCAATTTTTTTTTGGAGTACTTTTATTAGTCACCCGTTCCCGGTCTTATAGCTAGGATAGCCTTGTGTCTTTTTGGACTCTTCTGTATTGATGCATAATATTTAGGCAGATATACACTCATACCAAAGCTGTACTTGGCCTCTGAAGGGAGAACCCTTATATTCACCACTGGAATTACCTTTGTTTGGGTCCATCTGATGCGCAATATGATCACACTGGAACCAGCAAACCTATTCGAACTATGTTGCCACTTGTAAAGTCATCAAAGTAGACCAACCAACCTGTGTACTTATTTGTTCTAAGATAATAAACAGAAGCAATAACTATTATTAAACGTAACTAGAGTTTTCTGGTCTGAAAGACCAACATACACAAAAGAAGTCCCTCAAGTAAGTTTAATTGGGTCACCTAGAATGAGATGATTACTTAATTGAATTGGGATTTTTTAGCTCCGCACTGAAATATGAATATCCCGTCATTTTTACCCAGGTTGGATAGAAAGAGATTGTAACAGCATATAAGAACAAACTGACCTTTCTAGTCTGCTAATGCCTAAATCCTAAGGGTCTCCTTAATAACAAATTAATTTCAGGGAATTTCAGCCAATTGTGATAGGAATAACAAACTGTAGGCCAGCCGAGTTGTAAAAATTCTCCAGTGTACCTGAATCGGAGACTTTTTTTCCAACTCTGTTATTTTGTTCTTAAGTTTGAAATTCCTTGCACATCTCTCTTTATTGAATAGATGATGTAGATGTATTTGTTCTTCAGTATAGCAGCGCCCCTAGTGTTCTTAAATTCCATCACAGTGTTGGTCTGTGCTGCCTGCACTGGAAGGTTATTTCATGTATCTAATACTCTAAATAATAATGTAAAACTTCGCATGCATCCATCTCAAGCAGAGTTCTAAGTATTTGGATATGTACCTAAAACTCTGTGTTTTGTGGAGAAACCCAATTCTCAATATAATAAAACTGATGTATTTTTCTCTCATGACTCTGCATTTTTCCTTTTCCTATATTTAAATTAGCACTATGTGCTGTATAGGGTTAACTATTCTAGTGGTATTTTATACATAAACAAAAAACACAGTTCCATTGCAGATAAAAAAAAAAAAAAAAAGAAGATATTTGTATTATATATTTTATGACGTGAAGATAGGATCTATCTACTCTTTCCATCCAGACAGATGGGGTTATATCTGCATCTGTCTTCAGAGTGTATAACTTTGAGCTCCCCCTAGTGGATATCCTGCTCGTCTTTCTTGGCAAAAGCCAAGTAAGGTCAATTAAGTGGTTAACATAATCTGTCATTTAACATATTCCTGCCTTGGCTGGGCTCATACTGATGTGTCACACTTTAGCACTACACTCCTCATGTGTGTATTTTAATACAAAAATAGGACAGCAAACATCAAATCAATAAACTCATCTTCATAATTCTTTGTTTAGCAGGAACATGGTATAACTTGATATTATTTAATAATAATTGAATTAAACACTTAACAAAGAGAGAGATTATTAGCCATAGTGAAAACAAGTCATATGTAATTTAAAGGAACCCTGTCACCAAACATGATATGAAACATAATGCAAAAATCAAAAAATGATCTATACATTGTGTTATCAGAATTGCAAGAACACACACAAATGAAGAGAAACCTCTGTTTTATAAGCATTACCTGCTTATGACATCACATTGCAAGCAGGAAATGCAAATCAATAATTTTCAATAGGAAATGTGTAATTTATACATAAGGTGATGTCATAGGTAAGAGACAATTAAGACACAAGTAAACCCTATCTTTCAATTAATTTATGTGTTTACTTGCAATTCTTCTAGCTCATTGTATAAATATTTTTTTTTTTATTATTCCTTATTCTCTACCTTCCTTGAATGAATGTTGTTTAGGTGACGAGGTCCTTTTAAGATGGTTTTTTTAGCCAAATTTGTTAATAATGCTTTATCTTTCTTAAGGGCACAGATGAAAAAATAGGGATAGGCCCATTAGCAAATTGCTCAATCAACACACAATTTGATCTTCTTATGAAAATGATGTACAAGTTCTTTAAAGAGACACAACTTTTTTTTCACTTGTGCTTCTAATATAGAAACACTAGTGAAAAGTGAGTTGCCCCTAGTATGAGGATGAACTGGCGTGTACTTTTGATAATACATGCCAGTTTATCCTCTGACCGACAGCTGCCATGCTTCCATAGGAAGCAGGCAGCAGTCTGGTCGGCGACTGCTAGCGCAGAGAGAGACACTAATTTTTGTATGAGAAAAACTAGGTTCTATCCTGCTGATACTAGGTCCCCCCTGCTGATACCATGCAAAAACGAGGGTCATTCGCTGTGCTAGCAGCCTGAGACCCTTGCAATCAGCTGTCAGAGCGGGACGACCCCACACTCTGATTGGCTGTGCGCGTAGTGACGTTTGTCAGCACGCGACAAGCGGGACCTGCAGTGTCTCGCATGTGAGACACTGCAGAAAGTAAACCCGTGTGTATCTATTAAGATATACGTCGGGTTTACTTCATTCTACTGGGAAATGTATTGTTTAACCCTGGCTTCCTTTAAAGACGCCAGGATTAAACAAAGTTTAATTTCCCTTTAAGATCATCAGACTAAGAGGAAGAAAATGGGCCGTACTATCCCAAATACACATAAAAGTAGAGTACAGGCACTCCATCCCATAAATATGCTTTATATTATGAACGTAGAGGATAAAAAGTCATTTATAGATTGTGTTAGTAGAACTGTAAGCAAATACATAAGAGAAAATTGTGTTTTAAATGTGTCTATGGTAACTCCTGGCATCAATATGTGGCTTGATGAAATATTTATAGTTTGCATATCAAGTCACAAGATGATGTCATAAGCAGAAGACACCACAGGCCCATTTAACATTTTATTTGCACATTTCCTTGTTCAATGTATACATCATGTTTCATTTCCTGTGCTCACAGTATAAATGTAAAGCTGTGGTAGTGATCTAATAACGAGGTCATAAAAGCGGACAATCCAACAAAAAGGTGGTGGCAAAACCTATTGAACCCTGAACCTAATTAGAGAGCTTTATGAATATCAGAAATGAAAGACAGATAAAGAAAAAGAGAGAAGATAAAAGAGGGGAAGGGAGGGAAGTCAGACATGACACGCAGAAAAGCATGGATGGAGTCATGCGGTTACAAAGCCCACATACCATGGGAAGGCTGGGAAAGGGGATAGAAGGCCAATTGCACCCTGGGCTGCCTTCTAACATGGCTAAATGGGCTCAGCCAGTTTTTATTAATAAAATTGTCTTGTGTTTCTACAAATCCCTACATCTTATCTGTCAACATAGCTATCCATATGTGTCTATATTTGATGATAACTGGTTGACTGATGAAGTTTCATCATGAACCACTAAATTAGTTTTGCCCCCAACAATAACATGACATATGTTTTGCAGCGTTTGCAGATGCATAGAAACACCTCCTTTCCTTGCTGCCTTAAAACAAAAATTGTCGGTTCAATGAGGAGCCGCTGAAGTATAGTATAAGCACAAATATTACCATCCACTTTAATACGAATTCTCACCACACGAGTACCTTCCCTTGTCGCACACAGTGCACATGAACTGTGAGAGGGGAGTACCTGTGGCTCAAGATTATGCAGCAGGCACAATCTTAGAACAAAATAAATAAAAAAGACAGGACCTATTCAGACAAACTGGCCCTCTTGCATGTAAACAACACCAGGGGGAGGACTAGAGCGGAATGATCCCAAAAGTATTCTTAATGAATTCATTTTGTTGCAGTAAAAGCACTTGTACCCTAAACCAGTGGTACACTACCAGCTGCACAAAAAAAAAATGTGGGCGCCTGGAGTGATCCTTTAAGGAAAAAGTAATATTTAAGGTGTCTCACTATAACCCATATACTATAACAAAAGGTAAGAACAAAATATGGAATGATTTTAGATTTTCCGAAAAATGATTCACTGATATTTAACCACCCCAGACCCAATGCATTACAATCAAGTCCAGAGCACCTCTCCGCTCCTATCTAAACAATCAGTCAGTCAAATTCTATAAGTAACAGGTTAGAATTGTGTTAATATTGCATTGATAGTCTCAATATAATATATACAAGAGTGCAATCTAGAATTCTGAAACAATCAGCAGTAACAAAACATTCAGTGTGTTATGGAATCACTTTATCATGGTGTTATAAATAAAATTACAGAATCTAGAATGGTAGAAGATTAGGGTAAATGCCAGTACGACGGAACTTACAGATATAGAAGTGGATACATTGAGCAGCATTCCAGCAGTCGTGGTAGCAATTATTTTCTGCTGTCAGCTACTACACTGCACGTCAACATCGAACGTCAGTGAGGTCATTACTCCAGAGAGAACACGAGACGGATGCAAAGGTAGTTTCAGAAATATAACTAATTGCATCCAACACTGCATTAGAAACATAAAAGGCAGAAACATTATATGACTCCCTGGGTAAATGGAATGCTGATCAGGGAAAGAACAATGTACAAGTGTCTGATCTTGCTTATGTTGATACAGCCACATTATTAATCAGGAGGTGAAAATAGTAATTAATTACATTGTCATTTCAAACCCAATCTTATAATGGGAAATCCCTTCTATCTGGCAAAAGAAGTTGACATCATCCTTATATTGGCCAATGTTTGGTTTGGCTTTAGGTTGTATAGGATGTTTGGTAATGGTGCCATACATTAAATAGTGTTGCCTTTATCATTGGTGATGATCTCCTCATTGGCCAGATGTTATCACAAGTCAGTGTACTTCATATGCCATGGGATCTATGGCCAGGTTGAAGTTCAGTAAACATAGTACTTGTTTCGAGACCTTTCACATGGAAAAATACCATTCTACAGATGTACCCCTCCTTAACTGCAGATGTTCGGCTTGAAGCCATTTTAGTCTGAGAATCATTGTCAATTGGCTTCACACACAGTAATCACACACATAGTTGCAGAAAAGAGAGTTAAATCATGAACAAGAGAAATACGGCTACATCTGGATCATAACTAAGTTATATGTCGTATGGCTATGCATTTAATATAAAACGTTTGAGATGGTATTTTGTTGGTACTTTTAATGAGACAAGTGTGTGAATACTGTATTCTCTCACTCTCCTCATTTTATAAAAGCACAAATGGTGTTTGTTACAATGATAGAAACAGACTACAGTCAACATAGTAACATGGATAGGTAAAGTGTTGCAGGATTTATTTTTTCACTTAATTTCCATTCTAGGCAAAGCTGTATATTTTTTGAATTTAAAAACCACCTTCTGAAATAGAGTTGTATTTGTGTCATTACTATATCTGTTACACTTTAAAAAATAAAAATAGTAACGTTACTAACTCTTTACCTCTGCAAAACTCTGCCTTGTGCCCTGTTGTGCCTTTTGGTGCAACAAAAAAAAACCCCACACATGATTATTAATCTCTCCTCCATTCTTCTGCATCCACCTTTTGACACTTTCAGGTCACATCAGCTTCCGTCAATGGGACAGAATAAATCAATGTAGAGAAATAATTATGTAAATCAGGTCAACATATATGCTCCCTGTAAGGTGACAGTGTCACTTTACCGATGGTCGCAGACATGATCATGTCAATACGATTGCTTTTCCCATAAGGGGTTTTAATGTGTTAATTGAGATGATTGATCCAGGTATTGAGGGATTAAAGATTTCTGGCTCCACAGTGAGTTTTAGAATTAGGCTGCTGAGACCAGGGGGTGACTGACAAGGGGGGCAGAAGGGCAACCCCCCCCCCCCCCCCCCATGATGCTCTCTATTCTCTCTCAAAATGCTGGGCTGCATCACTTTTCCATTTTAAAT
Source organism: Pelodytes ibericus (assembly GCA_036172795.1). NCBI lineage: Eukaryota > Metazoa > Chordata > Amphibia > Anura > Pelodytidae > Pelodytes > Pelodytes ibericus. Next base: position 187,184,770 of record CM069862.1, read on the forward strand.
ACTTCAGTTGCTAATGTGCAATCTTTCTTTCCAGTTGTCTTGCTGCCTTTCAATCTCTCTACCTTATCTGTCTGCACATCTGTCTTAAATGTCTATGTGTGTCTATCTCTGATAATATCACTTGGGTTGATGAAGGGGCACAAAGGTAAAAAAAATAGTTTTTGCCCTCCCCCTCCCCACACCCACACACACACACACACACACACACACATATACCCTCACAATCACACACACACATACCCTCACACTCACACACATACCCTCACACACACACACACACACAGCTGAGAACCCTCCCCTGGCTGCGTCTATTTGCTGTCTAATTACCCAGAGATCAGTTACCCTCTGTCACTTGCACCCATTTGCTGCTGCTGCAGAACCTCTTGTGCAAAAACTGCTGTTAAAAATCTGTTTCAAATACCCTTTCTAACCTTTCATTAGCTTCATGAATGACCCCCCCCCCCCCCCCCCACACACACACACACCAAAAGACTAGCCAGACTAAGGGGTTATGCAGCAGCTGTGTTCTCCTTAGATGTCCTTTATAGAGATTTCTCCGCGTGTAAGCAGTAGATATTTTCTGGCTAGTGGTAGCCTCTCAGTGGGGACTAGCAAACAGCTTTTAATTTCTCCCTGTCAATTGCATAAAAGCCATCCAAAACCTGTAACGACATCCAATTTAAACAATAACTGTCGGAAAAAAATTAGGTTATGTTTAATTGAAAGATTGCATCAAGTGTAGACACGCTTTAATGAAATAATACAAATAAAGTACTTCACTGAGCTGTCTTTGCTCTATATAGCTCTATCAGGGGGCTGACATGTTTAGAATGTTGGGTCAGATCTTCCTTCATCAGATAGAATTCTGAAATATGGAGGTAATTATATGCTACTTTAATTGCATTCTTTCATCAATAGCATTTTATTTAAACTTCATACAATCTATTAAGCACAAGTTATATTTTTACCTACAGTTGTCCTTTAAGCAGAGATGAAAAAAAAAAATTGTGGGGGTTAATAAATCTAAGGGGTTACACATTAAATAATAATAAATAAAAAAATGAATCATTGGTGACAAGAAAAAAGTTGAAATGAGAATAATAAAAAGCATCCTTGAATTTCCAAATCACAGACCAACCTCCATGACTAGCAGTCCAATAAGATCTGCAAGGGGAGGCACTGCTCTCACTTTTACACATCCCTTCACTGTTTCTCTTCATCAGACAGGCACGTTGGAACAGCTCACTGATACAATTCAAGGATTTACTGGGAATATCCCTGGTTATTTATTTATTTTTTGTCGTCTTTTTCTATTTTTTTTTTTTTTTTCTTCTTCTTCTCTCTTTCTCCTGGTCTGAGACTGCACAGCGCTGCTTGTGTGCACAGAGCAAGCTTGAAAACTGCAATCTCTCCGTCAGGATGTGCAGAGCATCAGAGTGTCAGTCTCTCTCTATCAGCAAGAAAAGGTGCAGAGCCCAGTGACTACCGCCAGTGCTCTGCTCATACACAAGGGGATTATTCATACCAACATCTTCTCTGTCAACTAAATCAATTCATTTTTTTTTTTCCCTGAGAACTGGCGAGCAAGTAGTGATCACAAACAGTAAGTATTTGTCCTATTGCTTATTCTCTTTAAGCTTAATAATGGGCAACTTTGGAGGGTAATAGACATGTGGGGGGGGGGGGGGGATCTAATCCAATCCCCCCCATCCTCATCACACTCAGAGTTCTAACTGATTAATGGCTGATCAGATCCTATGTTGCTTAGTCTCTCTGCAGCAAGTAGCCATAGAATGGAATCCTTTTTCTGATTCTGTTGATGATATCATATTATTTTAATGGGGAGAGTTTAGTGGGCTGGTGGTAAGGTGGGTGCCCCCTGTTTGAGCACCAGCAATTTTGCTATTATCCCAAATATTAGGGAAATAAGATGTTCTGCTTCCTTGCTTTGAAAAAGCTGTATTCATACACTGTAATGGATTGCTAAGAATAAATATCACTTATAAAAAATAAAATTCTCCTATGTAACATTTTGGGGGTGACTGATCTACAATGGGAAGCCAGATGTAGGGACTATCAGGTATATTGTTTAGGAGAGAGGGGATACTGTTGATTGTAAAAACCTGTAAGATTAATACCTACTGCATGACACTTTGAGAGAGGAAACTACAGAGATTTAGATGATTCCGTTGGAATCTGATTGCAGTAAAGCTATTACTTTTTTCATTTTTGCAATAGAAGAGAATTTGATTCTCTGTATAACTACCTAGGAATTATACCTATCTGAAAAACTTACTCCATGATATCCCCTGGATAGTTAACATGATTAAAAAATGAGCTGGTGGCTAGACATGGCATTTAAATACCTTAAAGACTGTACCTTTGCATAGCCTGCCTTAACAAGCTAGAACAATACAGCACCATAGGTAATATTAGGGTACTCCATCCTACAGGCTGCACTGTAGGAAAGCAGAAAACATTTACCATATATTATTATATTCCATGTTTTATCCTTGGACAATATTTCTCAACTAAATTGAGTTATTTTAACTGTTTTGTGATATAAATACACCGAAATATATGTCTAGGTATTTACTATGCAGCATATTATAAATGTGGCTCATATAATAATATTCTTAGAATTTAAATAATAAACCAGCTAAGAAGGTATTAAAATACTTCTAAGTAATATAGCTTTAAAAACACAAGATCCATGATAAATGTCAGCTCTTTTACTACCTGGTTGGTTGGTCATTCTTTATGCCAACAGGTTATCAAAGACATTCTGGAGATATCTTCTCTTTTCTAGAATGCTGGTATTCTAGAATCTCACATATGCCAAGTGTTTTTTGGGTTTGAAACCTGTTGTGTCTGAAGTAGACAGGATATTGAGTGTGGAACTCAAATGTAAGACATGCTAATATTGAACCATTGACTGCATCGCACACCAGCAATCAATGGTTTTATGTGCAGATACTTATTGTATGCGATATGAGAAAACTGCAAATGAGAATTATTTTTTTTAAGTATTTTTATTTTTTATACTCCTTGTGGAATTAATAAGGGAATAAACTACTCTGAATTTTCGTCGACCAATTAAAACAGCCTTATAAAGTTTTCAGGCTGTTTTTAGATTCATTTTTTTTTTTAAATCATGTATCGTTAAAAAAAGAATAGAAAAACAATTTGTTTTTGTTTTTTTCAATAATCTTGTCGGTTATAAAAATAAAATATTTTTTTTATGTTCTGTAAATTTACAATGCAAATGTAGAAATAAGCGTTGCTAAAAATCCAATCAGAATTTTTTTTTTTTATGTTAAAGTAGAATGAATTTATTAGTCAGGATTCCATTTATTCTAAGGGAGAAGTAACACTAGTTAATACTGAGCTTATTTTCCTCTGTTTTCATATGGAATAATCATTCATATTTGAAATGAGCCATTGCATTCTTAACTGCACTCAGCTGGTACTACAGAAGCCTAAGGCCAGTGGAAATAGAAAGGGGGTAGACTATTTGTCTTTAATCCTTCAAGTGCCAGAGGGTTGTACGATGCACTACAGAGCTTTACACAGCTGACACCCGTGGCACTCATAGGGTTGTTTGAGATGGTTCTTACAGCAGTCAATATAAACTAAGCTATACTGTGAAAGGCAGCAGTCACAAATAGGACTGTATCTCCTAGCCAGATGACCACAGTGATGCTGATGAGATTATATAGCATGGTAAAAATGCTGGTACTCTACCAGTACCAATGATAACATGTCCCTGTAGCATCTCCACAGTTAAAGGGACCACTATGAATCATACATTGGAATTAAATATGACATTTGTCAGTAATGATTTTTACTAACCCCAATTGTGCAAAATATCAAACATACCAGACCCCCGCCCCCCATTGGAATTAAGAATTATATTCTATGGTCACGTAAGCCAGGTTGGCCGTAATCACCAAATGTCTAATAATTAATTTTTTTATTTTACTGAATGTAGATCTGAGTGTTATTTTTCCACTATTAAAACACATGAAAAATTGAAGCAATTAATTAAACACCTCAGTATACACAGTCAGTGATGCCGCTTGATTTGTCATTTAAAGAGCCTGGATCTTTAAGAAGCTGTTTTATTTTTTTTGCCGGTAAAGCACATTTAGGCATTGTACAAAGGGGAGCAATGTTTTTTTTTTTTTTTCCTCTTGTCTCGATATTTCCCCCCTGACACTATTTTTCTGTCAAAAACATAACATGCTTCACTTATTTACGGTTTTCATTTTGGACAAGTAACTTTTTTTTTTTAAGGTGAGCCTGGAAATAAATGGATTCTGACAGGAAATATAAAAATAAATATCATATAACTTTTATTTACACAACACTCTAAGGTAATGTGTAGTTTACTTGATCATTTAGGTTAATGCAGTTTAGAAATAAACCTTGGTCAACAATAAAAAAAAAACAACAAAAAAAAGGATATTCTTACTTAAATGTTGTTAATAACCCCGATATTTTGGTCATAGCTTAAAAAAAATGGCGTTCTCCACTTAACGTACTTTATACAATATTTTATTGTTATTCTACATTTTATGTGTAATGTCTACAATGTAGTACGCTTGGGGTTCATTTGGGGACTTTTATTGTATGAAATGGAGGCTGCAAAATGCATTGTGTAAAACTTTTGAAGTTTATAGAAGTCTAGACACAAATATCCAAGCTACATCAGGCTCTTACCGATGAAAACCCCCACAGCTAAATTATTGCATTTTGTTTTTTTGTTTTTTTTTGGTTACAGGCCAGATGGTTACAAAAGACAATTGTCTTTTCTATATTGTTTTTTTTTTACATTTCTAGTTGTCTTCATCACAACTTAGAGGGAAAAGTAAAAAAGAAAGAAAAAACTCACGTTCAAATCGTATGGAATTAAATACCAATAAAATAATAATAATGATCTCAAAAGGATTCTGAGTACGTCTGTAACAAAAGATCACCAATTTGAAGTTTGTAAAGAGAGGCAGGGGTTATAGCTTTTTCAATGTGTAGGTTACATTTTTTTCCCCTACCATTTGGCTCTGTGTGTGACGAAGATTACCATTACCTGGTGTGAAATGCTAAAATCTTAGACTATTTTATTTATTCCACTGCTGATGTAAACTTTTAAGATTGGTTATAGTGGTGGCAATTACTTAAATAATGCATTCCGGGAAATACTCTACGTGAATCATAAATTTGCAGATTAAATACTACTTCTCTATAATGAACACTTCTCTAAAAAAAATAAAAAAAACAACTCTGTTTAAAACTGAACTCTTGTTGTGACAGTGGAATAGTAGGCAGTACAAAAATGCATGCCCATATTATATATTATATCCACACACGTTTATTTCAAAAATATGTCTATTAAATAGTTGTTTGGTTCCTTTACGATAAGAAATAAACATTGAGAAAAAAATAGTGTCGTATGGCACCAAGACAGTTTAATTTAGTGGAAAATGAAATGCCAGTATTATATGAAGGAGTCCTGAGATTATAGGCTACTGTCCATCACGAAGACACGTATGAGACCATTGTGAATGCAGATTAAGCTGGATTGTGATGGAAGTTACGGATGGTCTATCTCTTGTACCCATAACACAATATCATCTTTAGTTCTCTAACATAGTCTCATATACATAAAGGGATTCTTGAAAATATGTAGACCTTTGGTTTGAGGTCCTTATACCACCGATTAACCCAGATATCTGCTACCCCCAACCATTTCAAATCGTGTCCGTAAGTCATCAACTTTATATATTCTGCTTGAAGGCTTCGATCAAGATCCCTTCTTGTCCAAGTTGAACACTGTAAAGTGATCATGAACCTATTTCATTTAGGTGTACCCCTTAAATGTTATCTTCATACAGTGATAGCAAATCAATTGTAATAGTGTACGTACACACTGGATGTTATTTGCATAAAATGAGGTGTAAAAATCTGACCACACAAAAGCAATTACTCATGAACATGTAAAACGAGTGCGTAATCATTTGTTATCTGTTCAATACTATCTGTATGTAGTTGTCTTCCGTATGAAGATCCATTTGCTTATGCCAGATGTTGGACTTCTTGTGGTTTATGTTATTTATGTTACATTATCAAGTAAGCCTGAAAAATGTCATGAAAGTTGAATATTACCAAGATTTACTAAGTAGAAATAATTTTAATCCAAAAGTGAAAAAAAAAAACATTGTCTTTTTGTGCCTTACTTTATGGATCTTATCCGGTAATGGATGAAACATGTTTTGATTTAGTTCTCTGGGCTGTATAAAGTATAATTCATAGTAGTAGTTTTCCAGTGGCACCTTGTTCTATTTCATAAATATGCATGGGAAAACATCATTGTTGTAGATTTTATAATATGTTTGGTTGTAGTTTATATCATGTTCTCTGGTGCAGTGGTGATTTTAAGATCTTGAATAGCTTTTTAAGACAGTTTTAGAGAAATCAGTACATTTACTGATATACTGCAATGTATACTGCAATGCCTCTCCAACACTTCTATATTTTAGGTCATTTTGAACTCTCTAATGGTCATGTTGGCCTTCTAGTTCTGGTTACTTTGCTGAATTATGAATTTAATACATTTCCCTTTAAAATAGTCAAAAATCTATTAATTTAAACATTAAATACAAGTAAAAAAAAAATTATCCATAGATGTTTGGATTACAATGTTTATCTTTTTGAGGTCATCACCTAATATCTGCTCCTAGCAAAGGCTTGTTTCCCCCATTTGACAGAAGATATCAATTCTGTTAGCCATATTATCTTATGAGGCATAAGTTGGAAATAGTATAACCAAAAAAAGGTTTAATAACTCGGCTGTTGAAGATGTTATGTGACTTCTCAAGAGCATACATCAGAACTAAGTGCTTTGAGAAAAGCCCCCAAAAAAGTTATAAAATATGGACAATGCCAAAAAAAATGAACAATTCCAGTTAGTAGTTGGTTTGACCCAAAGCTAATTGTGCTGTGTAATATACATTCTTCCTTTCAGTACATTCAGTATCATTGAATTTGTTTCATTTGCTACATTTTACAAATATCTTTTGATACTTCCTTTGCAACATCTATAAACATGCATAGAATGTTAGAATGTGCTCCATTTAGTGAAACCCTATTTAAAAACATGCCCTTCCGCGTTTCGTGGGTACTTTCCAAAACCGAAGGCTACATGCACGAAATAGACAAGTGCTAGCTGCTATTGTGCAATTATAAGTTCGAGGTTTTGACTATTTATAAATTATTAAACATTTCTATAAAAGGAAAGTTAATATTGCTTTTGACATCAATAGCAACTGCTTTTAAAGCAAAACTGTCAAGAAAACATATTTATCATTAGGTTGGGATATTTGTAAAGCCTGGAAAAATGTACAAAGCTTCACATTCTTAGTAGTAACTACAATAAAGTTGCATACTTATGTTTAGAATGTATAAAGAGAATTGGAAATACATGTATAAAATAGTTTGTCTGTGTAATTTCTGACTGTTAAATTTTAGCAAATCTTATGAGCTATAAAATATAATGCAATAAAAATAGCTTATCTTGTATATTCATTGATCTGCAGGTAAAACCATTGTTTGCAATCTACTTAGGTAGTGCTATTACAATCATATGTACATACACACACATGTGTGTGTGTAATATTCCACTACATGATTTCTGTTGCCATTTCAGACATTCCATTACCTAATTTCTCTTGCTATCCCAGACATTCCACTGTCTGATTTCTGTTGCTATCCCTGACATTCCACTGTCTGATTTCTGTTGCAATCCCAGGCATTCTACTGTCTGATTTCTGTTGCATTACCAGGCATTCCACTGTCTGATTTCTGTTGCAATCCCACACATTCCACTGTCTGATTTCTGTTGCAATCCCACACATTCCACTGTCTGATTTCTGTTGCAATCCCACACATTCCACTGTCTGATTTCTGTTGCAATCCCACACATCCCACTGTCTGATTTCTGTTGCAATCACAGACATTCCACTGTCTGATTTATGTTGCAATCCCAGACATGCCACTGTCTGATTTCTGTTGCAATCCCACTGTCTGATTTCTGTTGCAATCACAGACATTCCACTGTCTGATTTATGTTGCAATCCCAGACATGCCACTGTCTGATTTCTGTTGGAATCCCACACATTCCACTGCCTGATTTTAATTCCAGTCTTAGACCTTCTACTAACTGATCTCAGTAGCAATTCCATAATTTCTACCTTCAGATATCCACTGCAATTTAAACACATCCTACTACCATATTTTCATTGCAATTTCGTTCTTCTAAAGGGCCTGATTTTGATTGAAGTCAAATATAATTTGTTCAGCCCTTTTCCATAGGAATATATTTGGCTATTCAGTAAAACCTGTTATACATTTATCCCAGATAACACACTTTAAAATATATTTAAATTGTCCCACTGTGTAGTTCTTATTTGTGGTAGTTAGAGTTTGCCCCAGAAATATTAACTCAGCAGATGAATGATTTATTAGTCTAATCATAATCTGTCTTCATCTATGTGTCTGTATTTAAAAGTGGCACAAATCTGACTGTATCCCATTGCACAGCTCTGTGGAACGGGATCTGGCACTTAACAAGACTAATACTACTTAAATGTTGGTACAGAAGATTATACTATTACAAAACAGTAAGTAAAGGGTATTACAAGACCTAATTTGACATTTGCAGACAAGGCAATTCACTCGGTTGTAAGGACCTTGTACAGGAGAATAAAACAATGAATGTGGCAGATGAGATTTGGAAATGTAGAAAAAAAATTAGAGAAGGAAAGAAAATATATATATACTTCAGTACTTCATTTTTCAAATTTACTCCCTCACTTCTCGAACAGAAGAATGATTAAAAATGAACCTGTCACCCCCAAAGGATCTGGATAACAAGTTACAATGTAGGGGCTAAGCATTGTGGGAGAGTGATGTCATATTTTGGGGACATGATTCTAGCCAGGGCCAGTGCAAGGATTTTCGTCTACACAGGCGAAGGTGCATTTTGGTGCCCCCCTCCTCTGACCCGCCACGACTCCCATACTACCAACCCTCCATATATTTTATATATATAAAAGTATAATGCATAGTGTGGAAAATAAATACATCTAAATGTTCAACTCGCATGCTCTAAATTTGTCACACATTGACACCCTAACACACATTGAAACCCTTAAACACAACAACACCCTTGCAGTCACAAGATACACACTTACCACTTATACACACACTCTTACACAGACACAGTGACACACTTACACACACACACACCCTTACACAGACACAGTGACATGCTTACACCCTTATACAGTGACACACTTACACACACACACACAAACACCCTTACACTGACACAGTGACACACACCCTTACACAGAAAGTGACACACTTACACACACCCTTACCACTTACACACACACACAGTGAAACACATAAGAGACACACTATTTTGCCACTCAATATGCCAGTATTTAGCCACTCAATATGCCATTTAATATGGCAATATTTTGCCCCTCAATATGTCAGGATTTTGCCAATAAATATGCCAGGATATTGCCAATTAATATGCCAGGGTATTGCCACTTAATATGCCAGGATATTCCCAATATGCCAGGATATTGCCAATTAAAATGCCAAGGTATTGCCACTTAATATGCCAGGGTATTGTCAATTAATATGCCAGGATATTGCCACTTAATATGCCAGGATATTGCCAATTAAAATGCCAGGGTATTGCCACTTAATATGCCAGGATATTGCCACTTAATAGGCCAGGATAATGCCACTTAATATGCCAGGGTATTGCCACTTAATATGCCAGGATATTCCAAATATGCCAGGATATTGCTAATTAAAATGTCAGGATATTGCCAATTAAAATGCCAGGGTATTGCCACTTAATATGCCAGGATATTGCCACTTAATATGCCAGGGTATTGCCCCTTAATATGCCAGGGTATTGCCAATAATTATGCCAGGGTATTGCCACTTAATATGCCAGGATAATGCCACTTAATATGCCAGGGTATTGCCAATAATTATGCCAGGGTATTGCCACTATATGCCAGGATATTCCCAATATGCCAGGTTATTGCCAATTAAAATGCCAGGGCATTGCCAATTAATATGCCAGGATATTGCCACTTAATGTGCCAGGATATTGCCACTTAAGATGCCAGGATATTGCCAATTAATATGCCAGTGTATTGCCAATAATTATGCCAGGGTATTGCCACTTAATATGCCAGTATAATGCCACTTAATATGCCAGGATAATGCCAATTAATATGCCAGGGTATTGTCAATAATTATGCCAGGGTACTGCCACTTAATATGCCAGGATATTCCCAATATGCCAGGATATTGCCAGTTAATATGCCAGGATATTGCCCCTCAGTATACTCGTTATGCCACCCTCCTCCCCCTTTCCCCAGTACTTACCTCCTTGCTGCTGTCTCCCGGTGCAGGTCCGTGTGTGAGGGAAGTGTTATGCGCTCCCCTCCAGCCGCGCGGATCTATAAAGTTTGTTCAAACTTTTTTTTTAAACAAACTTTAATGATCCATGCGGCTGGAGGGGAGCGAACAACGCTTGCCTCACAGCCACGGACCTGCACCAGGGGACAGCAACAAGAAGGTAAGTAAACAGGCCTGGGGGCGCGGGCGATTTTCCCGCCCCCCCCTTGGGGCGCCCTAAGGCAGCCGCCTGTGCTGCCTTACGGTAGCGCCGGCCCTGATTCTAGCTTGGCAGAGTGGCTACATAGTAGTTTAGGTTGGAAAATGATTACTGAAATCAAGTTCAATCATTTTCCTATTCCTTGTTTGGTGCTATTTGGCGCTGAGGCATAGAGCCAAAAATGTCTTGGTGAAACAATCTTATTACATGCGCTAGAACAATGTATAGACATTTTGTTTACCTCACCGAAGTTTGTTTGGTTATATGTATATGTATACTGTTTTTTTCTTTGGCTCATTAACAGAACTGTAAAGAAAGCCCAAATAGCATGAATTTTTTATGCAACAAAAATGTAGACATTTTATTTACAACATATTTATTTATTTGAACATGAAATGGCCACAAAAGATTCCATAATAGAATGTTCTGCTTGTTAATTAAATAAGTGTATTTATGATACAAGGAAAATAAATTACTAATTCAACCAAGTCGTAAAGCACAATAATTAAAGGAAATCTCTGTGTACGGATTAGAAGTATCATGTAATGATTATCTGGTTTCATTAGAGCTTAGGGACCATAGCGGATACTCTGTGCATCATATTTGTTGATATACGTGAAGATTAAAATCATTTGCGGAATTGATAGTTTTTAGTTGAACAAAACATGTTTCCATGTCGAAGACAATAAAAGATAGGACAGAAAATTACCTCTTGTAGCGGATAGCGCAAATGTATAAAAAGCCAGTAATTTGAGAAAATCTCTCTTAATCATATGTTATTCTGTGTAGTTGTGTTTGTAAAGTGTGAGTTTTTAGACAATTATCTTTTGATAAATCAGCCATGGACAATTACATAGGACTAGGACTATTGTGGCTATATCGTATTTATTTATGTTCCTTTTAAGCTAAAATCTTGTTTTGGATTCCTAGCTGAGTCCACAAAACCATTTATACATATCATTTGGGGATCAGATCTGATGGCGGTTGGGAAATTACTATATTTACAAGTCAAAAAGTAGGAAATCTAACTTTTGGCACAGGCCTAATTTGGGGTCTTCGTAACATTTCCTGCTTACGTTGTCCCAGTTATCTTGGTTACTGGGATACCAGACGGGAAATGAGAATCTATACCTGATTAACCAGCCACGTGTAATTAGCCCTGTCATGTGCGATGGGCTTCTCATCTGAGCATACATGGCTGCAATCACACATGTACCCGAAGCTCCACCACCTCTTCATCAACACTGAGCTAACAAAAAGTTTTGAGATATACACTACTGTTCAAAAGTTTAGGGTCAGATTTTCTTGTGTTCCATGAACATACAACAGATAAGTTGCGAAATGAATAGGAAATACAGTCCAGACGTTTTTTTGAACGGTAGTGTACATCTCACAATTTTTTGTTAGCCCAATGTTGATAAAGAGGTGGGGGAGCCTCTGGTGACATTGAGCTGTGTATGCTGTATGGGTAGCCTATCACACACGCATGCCAGTACTTATTAAACATGGCTGGTTAATCTGGTGTACACTCCTTTTTTTTCCCTCTAGTGTCCCAACTCATTCGATGTATGTTTTCATGGAACAAAACAAGGACATTTCTAAGTGACCCCAAACATTTTAATAGTAGTAGTGTATGTATATTACCATGTCTCTTTGGTCAAGGCACGGTGGGGTCAAGACTTTTAAAACGTTACTCAATCTGTGCAATGCATGTCGCATCCACTGGGGGGCTTTGTGCACCATGTATATCAATGCGTATATAGATTGCATAGCTTTGCCCAATATATTCCACAGACTGTTGGCCATCACAAGTGGTGTGGAATATTGAAACACCATGATGGGGAAAAACATCAGTATTCAATAGAGCTAACTTGTGGTTAACTGTCAAACATGATTAAACTTCTCTCCTGGTGAGATAACTCACGTTTATAGTAGATCATGATTGAATATATTTTCTTATGGATAGATTTATATACTTGCAGTAGTCTTTGTAACATGGATAAAATGTGAAATGTTTCAAAAAAAAATTGCTCAATGAATCTCACCCTCCATGAGTGTAGAGAGATTCATTCTTTTCTAGGAGGAGATGTTGGTAAAAGTGGCAAGTCCTATTTCTGCCTCTCTATAATTGCCCCATGTGCTATGTCTGCCATTCTATAGTTGCCCCATCTGCCATGTCAGCCTCTGTGTAATTGTCCCATGTGTCCTTGTCTACCTCTGTGTAATTGTCCCAGGTGCCATGTCTACCTCTGTGTAATTGTCCCAGGTGCCATGTCTACCTCTGTGTAATTGTCCCTTGTGTCATGTCTGCCTCTGTGTAATTGTCCCTTGTGTCATGTCTGCCTCTGTGTAATTGTCCCATGTGCCATGTCTGCCTCTGTGTAATTGCCCCATGTGCCATGTCTGCCTCTGTGTAATTGTCCCAAGTGCCATGTCTCCCCCAGTTATGTGCAAATCAATGCCTACCATTGCATGACATTGTCACGGTTACTGACAGCGAGGGGCATTTAGTTATTCTCTACGCATCTTCCAGTTTAAAAGGACTATATCGCCTAAATATTATTTTTACTGTGAATGTAGAGAATACAAAATGATTGAAAGTGATGCATACATTATGTTGCCAAAAATTGCAAGCAAATGGCTCAATTAGGACACAAATATGTTTTCAATGTGTGTGTGGAGTCACCTGCTTATGACATCACCTGTGCCCTAATATGCAAATAACACATTTGCCATGGAAAACCAGTTAATTTGCATATTAGGCCACAAGCGATGTCATTTACAGACACATTTAAAACACATTTTTCACCTAATTGAGGCATGTACTTGCAATTCTGCTAAAACATTGTGTGGATAATTTTCAATGTTTTTTTTATTCTCTACATGCGCAGTAAAAACTATTTTATGTGATAAGGTCCCTTTAATTGTGGCAACTCGTACCTAATAGACTGAAATGTTCTTAAATTTGAGCCTCGAGATTTGGTAAAAATCACTCGATACGACCGTATAGGACATGGATTTTGATGTTGGTGTATGTATGCACACACTGTCACTATGTTATGTTTATGTATGACTGTTATTGTAGTGTTTATAACCTCTGCTATATGGATATGAAACAAGAGTGTAATGCATATTTTTTCTCACTTGTTTTTCTCTCTCTCTCTCTTTTTTTTTAAAGGAAATATCAATGAACAGAATTCCAAACCCATCATGTTCTTCAGATCTGAACTATTTGTGTTTATGTTTATTGAGCTATAAACTCACGGATCAGCTGCAAGTAAATATCCCTCTTTGGATGATGAATTGGATGGATAGGATCTGGATGTAACTGGAACAATCATTTTTATGTTGCCTGCGCTCCCTGTAACTTGCATGACAATGCCAGAAAGACTTGGGGAAATGTTAGTGGATGCCTGGACTCCGTTAATCTTATTATGGATTACCGTTCTTCCTCATGTTTACATGGCTCCAAAGAATGTTACTCATGGACTCTCCACTGAAGCCGCTCTGGAACTTAATGGAGTCGGCGAACAGGAGAAAATATTAAACCGCTCCAAAAGGGGGTGGGTGTGGAATCAAATGTTCGTTCTGGAAGAGTTTTCTGGGCCTGAACCAATCCTCGTTGGCCGGGTATGTTTTTCATTTTAGTTGAGTTATATTGTATGATTATTTGCAGTTGTGCATTAAACAGTAGGACTATTTTTACAGTGATTTGTTGTTTAATCCTTTACCACGTACATATATAGTAAACTGCTATGAGTTGCAAAAATCAGGCCAGTATAGCCGAATTAGAGATTTCTGAACCCATCTGTTAATCCACTAGAATAAACTAAAATACTTAATTTTCTCAAACTACATTTTAACCCCTTAGAAACCATTAATGTACAATGTAAAATGCGACATGCACCTGTGCGTTTCGAGGTTGCAAGAATAATGGCATTGCCTGCTACATCTCATAAAAGGCAGACTAAAAGTGCCAACCAGACTCCCTAGAGCAGTGGTTCCTAACCAAGCCTACAAGGCCCACACAACAGTCCAGGATAAAACTGGTTAATTTTTTAGCCAGATGTAGGACCTGACTACCCCTATCCCCGATACCAGACATCAGTCAGAGTGAACCACACCTGACTGTGAATGGTTTTGTATAAAGCTAGTGTATTCGTCTAGATCGGCTGGTCACGAGAAGGCAGAGGCTTCCACTGCTATTCCTCATATATTTATTTATTTTTGCTTTGTTTTCGCTTTTTCGTATATATGCTCCTTACCTATTGAAAATGTTTGTTTTATGTCATTATATAACTGTTCACGGCTATCTACCTGCATTGATGCCCTCCGCCTCCTCTTAAATATCTCCAACTCAAGTTTGGCGATAGATAGGTATCTCTGTTTGACTTTAATTTATAGAGGGAGTAACATTTAACCAGGTATACCGAACTTTTGAATGGTGCTCCAGTTGGACACCGTTCAAAAGTGAAGCCGCACATAGCCAGGAGCTGGGTAGAAGATCATCACCACCACAGCGGGATAGGCAAGGACACCAGTGTTTATGGCAAGGACTGGACTAAATCGTCCATCAAATAGTCCACCATGAACAATAGTGGTGCCTAACCATGTACGTCAGCTGCTTGTCACAGAGCTATAGTATACCCCATGGCAAACCATTTCTAAGCATCTATTATGTCATTGCCCATACGTTGCAGATACGTCTTTCCTAAACTGAACTAATATAGCCCCTCATAGAAGCCTTTTAGGCCTTAATACAGCTTAAGATACCAACAGAGAAGAAAACTACCCTAATGCTGAATTCACCAATGTAATTTAAATGGGATATAAGGATAAGTCACAGGGGATGACTTTCCTGAGATATACTGTCCCTTTAATTGGCCAGCTCCATTCAATAATGTATGTAGACAATGGATGAGATTCCCTAAGTGCTTTTAGCCTGTATGTTGGCTCGATTTGTGAAATGAGACCTCAGCACATCACTGAATTTCGATGATTGCCTCTACACCTAATGGGCCAACTAATGTTTCTCGTAAAGATGACCAAAGTTCAGGTTTGTGTTGAACCATTTTGCAGATCTAGATATTATGGCTAGCTTCCTTCCAATCTCACCCATAGAATAAATTGAAAGATTGCTTTGACAATTGCAGCAATCTTTTCTTAACTTCAACTTCAAAGACTCTATATCTCTAAACCTGTATTAGGCAAACGTGTATTCATTTGTGGCATGATTGCTGATCAGGATATTTTCCGTAGTTGCTAGTTAAAGTCACCTAAACATTAGATAATACTGTAAATGTAGAGAATAAAAAAAGGATAAAAATGATCGATGCTTTGTATATCTTTTTAGTAAAAAAATGCATGTTCGAGAGAAAATGTGTTTTAAATGTGTCTGTGGTGACTCCAGTTTGACACCACCTGTTGACCGATATGCTTATGAACTAGTTTTCAATGAGAAATGCGTAATTTGCATATCTAGCCACAGGTGATGTCATAAACAGAAGACATATCTTTAGCACATTCTTCTATTAACCCCTTTAGGCAAATGGACATTCCCTGCCATCCTCCAATACCTGGCCCAAAAGACCATGAAAGCAGTGCAACGTACCCCCACCCCCTCCCAGTTTGCTATACTGCAAATCCCAAAGCAGGGAACTGCAGCATGTTTACACCTACCAGATGAGACCATGGAGTGGCCCAAGTGTGACTAGGGTTGCTACCTTTTCTACATAAAAATACCGGCCATGCTACTAGCTCCATAGCCTTAACATTGGCATCAAGCCAATTTTTTTTTTACCAGCCTGCCAGTAAAAAACCGGCCACGTGGCAACCCTAAGTGTGACTGGCTAAATATAACTGATGTTAAAATTGAGCGCCAGTTACATTTAGCTAAATCGCGCGGTGTCCGAACATCACGACTTGGACACGCCTCCGCATCACGCGTTGACTCCTTTTTTTTTTTTTCATAGTATAAACACTATTAGTTACTTTTGGAAGGATGTGAAACTGGAAATATCATTGCCCCATATATATATATATATATATATATATATATATATATATATATATATATATATTTTAATCCTTGCAAAGGAACATTAACATTTTGGGACTGAAATGTATAGTTTTTTCTCTCACCAGCTTGATTTATTAAATATAATTGCACAGAATGACGGAAGATATAGATATCTAGGTGCTTAAGATAGAAAGGAATGACAGAAAATCATTATAGTGCATAAAATTTTTATTTTAGAAAGGCTATAATTCATCTGAGATTGATATTCAGTTATCTGTGATTGTCCACAAGGGGGGAAAGCTTTGCATAATATAAAAAAATACAAAAAAATATATATAAAAAGCACATAAAATATGAATGTTGGAAATGTAGCTCTTTTTATAAAGGATAGTTAGTATAATTGTTTTTAACATTAGTGTGCTGTACAACTCTGAAGGATAACTTAATTCAGAAACTATTTTAATGAAGCAATATAATGGATGAAAAAGGGAAATGTCTAAGACTAAAATTAAAGGACAGTGATTTTCTTACACATAACAAGACATTTTTTTTTCTCCCCATAAAATAGCAAGAGGAATTTTCACACTAGACTCTCAGTGAATTTGAAGAGGACATGTTATACTTGACAATAAGGCAAGCGCTAGTTAGTTCCATAGACGATGCAGATTTTTAATAGACAATTAAAAAAGTTTGTTTTAGACGTCAAATTTGAGTCTGATTAAAAGAATAACATATGATGTTTCTTCACTATATATATATATATATAATTTGAGTACAATTAAAATTAAAGGTTGATAAAAAGAATAACATATGATGTTTCTTCAATATATATATATATATATATATATATATATATATATATATGTGTGTGTGTGTGTGTGTGTATGTGTGTGTGTATGTGTGTGTGTGTATCACACATGTTTGAGAGAGACAAACAGACTAAGCAAAAAACAACTTTTTCATGATAATTTGAATTGCAGACATCTTTATTTTCATGAAATAATGTACTTTTAAGCACACTATGGCTGATAACAGCTTGTCTGTGCCTCAAAGTGCATATAGTCAAACTCTCTGGGAAAAAAAAAACAGGGTTACTAAAAAGTAGTTTACAAGTAAAAATAAATACCATAAAATAAACAATACAGATTTTACAAATGCATAGAAAAAGGTGTTATATCTTCACACAACCTGCCCATTGCATTGTGTTTTTATCAAATGTAGGTAGGTAAGATGGCTGCTGGAATGTTTGTGGGAGCACCGCCTCCTTGCCCCCACATACCCTACCCTGCACCCCAACATTCCACAATGATTATTGTGCAGGTGGCATACTTAGCACTGTGGGGTGATGACATCACCATTTGAAGGCTGGTTTTAACCTTATGCCAAAATATAGCTAAATATAGATACAGATAGCTATATATATCCACATTAAAAAATATTACAATTAATTTATTAATTCAATGGTTTTTTTTACATTTCCTATAAAAAGGATACTATGTCATTTTTGCATGACAGACAGGTTTAGTGGCTTCAATAGAGATCTGAGCCACTAATGCCACAGATGGATGTGGGCTGCTCCCCGTCTTGTGTTCACATTTATAAGTGCTGAGTCAAAGCAACACTAGAGCTCAAGTACCTGTTTGAAGAAGAAAGAAAAAAAAACAGTCATTAAAAAAAATAATACATGTAATAAATAAAAATAGTGTGTTTTTTTTTGTATTGTTAAATGTAAATGTAGTACTGTTTCACCTTTCCAGCAGTGCTTACAGCTTGAGATGTGCGACACCACTTTCCTTATCCCTTTAGTTTTGTTTGTTCTCTTTCAACTAAAAGCAGACGTAGACTGTTAGTGCTTATACAATGAACAGATAAACACTTAACACTGTGCTTCCTCGGTTGCAATTCTGGGTTCTGAACCTTTGTTAAACAAATGGGCTTGTTAACTCGTTCAGGACAAGAGCTTTTTTGAGATTATACCGTAATATCTCTCTCATTTAGTGTATTCACACAACCTATGTTTTGTTTTTTTTTTGTAAGGAACTAGGATATAATATGTTTTTTTTTTTAAACGCGACCACGCTCAATGGTATATGTGCTTGAGGGGTTAATGTGTGGGTATGACTGGCTTGCTTTCCCATCAGACACCTCAGACAAAAGCGGTATCTGAGCTGCCACAGAGCACAGCTTTATCAGTTGCCAAAAAAGCCTTGAGTGTCGACCCAGTATGTGCCGATCATAGTTCCTCTAAACTGCGGACAGATTCGGTGCACATCGGTGGCACCCACTTTTCAAGCTACTCAGATAGTCACGATGTGCCTCTGAATATGTCTGTTATTCAGACATCATGGCCGATTCCATGCCAATATCGCCAACGAATACAAACGAAATACACCAAAAAGTAGTGGTAACCTAGGTCGTCTTCCGCTTATTTTAGGCCATTTTGTGAAAGACCTTGCCTATTGCAAATATAGCCAAAGTCCTCCCACAGAAGTCAACGGGAGGACCTTGGCTATAGCTGAAAAATAGTCAAAGTTTTCCTGAAATGGGCTGAAGTGTAATAAAATAAAGATCAGTAACAATGACAATAAAAAAGAAAGATAAAATAATTAAAAACATACAAATAAAGTAAACAAAGATAAAATAACATAAAATAGTTTTTTTTTTTTATAAAATTGTTTTATTGTTTATTAATGTAAATATACTATTTTTATATATAAAATTATTATAACTTTATATAGAAATATTTCTGTGTTCAAATTATGTCTACTTTTATTCTCCTACACTCTTCCATTCAATTTTCCATCTAAAATCTGGAGAATTGAAATGGGAGAATTTCATGTATGTTAATGAATTCCGAGCATGTTCGGTGGGGGCGGGGGGCGGTCGGCACATATTGGGTAACTGGTAATCTGTTGGTTTTCATTGAGAAAAGTGTCCCAATGTGAACACCGTAGTTCTAAACAATCCAAACTGCCGATTCAAACCCAAATTCAGGAATATTGAGTGGTTACATTTCAGGGATTTGGGAAATTCAACTAAGGGGTCTGACCTGAACCCAATTCGGGACATATCAGTGCATAATGAGTCGACCCATTGGGGTTTTAGACATGAAAGAGAAAATTGAGTTAAAGTTTGAACTTCCCTTCTCAATTCCCTGCATTTGTCTGTTTCATGGGAAAAAAAGCCCTAAGGCACATTACATTTGGAAGAGTGCACTGTAGGAGTAGCCTTCTAACTGACTAAAACCTTTCTATACGATTTAGTCCCTTTTTAGCTCATCAGCTAATCATACTAGATGTTATTACCCTACTTAACGGTAGTCAATTTATCGATCTCAGATGGATGAATGACTGAGTTGACCATATAAGGAATCATACCTGTGACCAACTGAGTTGTAAGAACCGGGGCCAACCATAACCCAACGCTGTGCATTTCGGAAAATAGACTTTGATGTCCTTATTGTAGTGGACTTTTTATGTTTCCTGTTATCAGAACTTGGGACCTTCTCACACTGTATTTTCCCTCTTTCATCCGACACTGTTTAAAATGCTATTTCCTGTATTTGAGGGACCGTTAAATCCAAGTCCTGAAGCTGAATGCAAACTAGGCTTTGCATCTACCATCTGCCTTTTAACCGTTGTGCTTTCTTCACGTATAAATATATACTGCTCTGGGATATCTGACCCACTTTTACTCGTTCAGACATAGCATGTGATTGACCCTAAGGCTGGTCGAAATGTCTAGAGACATTCTTTTAGCTACATTTACTTGACCATAAAAATTTTGAGACATTTAATTGTTAACTAATTTCTTTTACATTTTTTTTAAATAAGATTGTTTATTTGGAAGGGTTTAACGATAAAGACTGTCTAAATAAACACAAGATCCTAATTTATTCATAACACAACTTTCCAGTAGTTGGGATGCATTCACATAGGGTTGACACCTTTTCTTCAAAAAAAATACAGGCCCTGCTGGTGCCTCCGTAGACTTAACATTGGCGTCAAGCGAATTTTTTACCGGCCAGGTGGCAACCCTACATAAACACGTACCAAAAAATGCTTAAAGAACAACTATCAGTATAAAATTGACTTCTGTTTAATTTAAAGATTGCCTCAAGTGTAGGTGTTTTAAATAGAAATTCTTTAATAAAATAATGCACATAAAGCAATGTACTGAGTCTTTTTTGCTACAAATAACTCCTAACAGGGGGCTGACATATTGATTAGAATCTTAGGCCTGAAAAAGAAACTATGTCCCAAGATTCTAAAAAGCATGGCTGCTCCCTGTTAGAGCTTTAGCAGCAAAGAGGGCTCTATAAGGTACTTTATTTGTATTCTTTCGTTAAAGCATTTCTATGGAAACCATTTACACTTAATGTAATCATTCAATTAAACATAGAAATATAGATTATACATCTCTGTGTGTGGGATTAAATGACTAAATAGTAAACTGGTAATAGAAGGAACTCCTAAGAGTTAACTGGCGAGTGAACTCTAATCAGCCAGGCATTAACTGCAAATTTGGAAAGATAGGTACGATAGTTTCCCACTCATCTATTAAGGCATTTTTTTTTTGTAGTACATTTTTTTTTTTTGTAGTACATTGTGAAAAGCTTCCCATATTGCAAAGAAAATATAATATCTGACTAAAATATTAAAGGACAACTTTCTCCAAAAAAAATTGTGTTTAATTGAAAGATTGCATAAAATATAGGCATTTTAAATACAAATGCTTTAATGAAAGAACACAAATAAAGCTCTGTTTGTTTGTATAGCTCTATCAGGGAGCGGACATGTTGTTTAGAATCTTGGGTCAGATGCATGAAGATCGGACCCATCTGACTCAAGATGTCTGCCCCCTGATAGTGCTTTAAAGAAGGAAAATGACTCAATAAGACACTTTGTTTTATTTCTTAAAGTATTTATATTTAAAATGCCTCAATTAAACAGAAATTATTTTTTGCTGACGTTGTCCTTTAATATATCTGAATTGGGAAAAGTAGGATTTTTCATAGTGGTTAATCAGCATTTAGTATGCTGCCTGGTGATATAGCCGCACATCCATGGCACTCGTATTTCTCAGAGGCCGCACTCACTGAAGCCTAGAGTCAGCAGACAACAAATTTAGAAGGTATGCACTATTTGGCATGATTTTTGCAACTCTTTTATCAGTTCACAGTTTATTCAGCTAGATGTGTAATTCACTTCTTAGTGAATAGACATACAAATGTGTGTGACTCTGGCCATCTAGTCTGGTAAGAAAAACCATTCATCCACATGCCATCCAACAGTTAAACATAGGACTTCTGCATTTTCTTCTAAAAAAAATACTGGCCATGCAATTGCTTCTGTAGCATTAACATTGGCCTGAAGCCAAATGTCAATTTGACATAGCAGTATAGTTGTAACTTGGACACCCCCCTTCCTCAAGCCCAGTGGAACAGTTCTTCATATCCGCTTCATAGTGGGAGTTTGAGTGCCTGACAGTTCATCATTGCAGGTTACTTTTTAGGGGTGCAGGTTAGTTTTAGGGCTCATTTAACATTATTATTAGTGTGTTAGGGTTAGTATTAGGGTACCAGGTTTAGGGCGTTAGTTTAGGGGTAAGAGGTTAATATTAGGGTTAGTATTGAAGAATGGTGCTTGGGGTTAGTATTGGGGTTAGTTTGACACTTAGGGTTTGGGGTTAGGGAGTACTTTTAGGGTAAGAGGGGATCAATTTATTAGAGGGGGGTTTGTAGTCAGTGCCGACACAGCTGTGCTGAACTGTTAGCACTATAACTGCTGCAGTGAACTCCCCACAAATAACACCCCTAGACGCCACATACCCGGCATTCCAGGTTGCTTGGGGGGGGGGGGGGCATGTTGGGAGGTATAGTATTACAGTGCCAGCGTGCATATACTGTATATAAGGGTTACAACGTTATCTAAAAAAAAATAATAATACTGTCTTGCCATTGCCTCCATACAGTTAACATAATAAGTAATTTTTTTTACATATATATATATTTTATTTATATATATATATATATATATATTTATATATATACACACACATACACATACATAAAAAAGAGGAATATTTATTTTTTATTAGAACGTTAATGGTTCAAGTCTGATGATGGAGTCCATTTTTTATGGTTTTCAAGTATCTTTTTTTGTTTTCCGCCCCCGTCTTATAGAATGCATAATTCGAATGATCTTTCACACACATAATGCTAATTGAACTCTCACAGCATTTAGAAAAGATGATGTTCCCATCAAGGTCATTGCGATAGCAAGACTGTATCCAGACCTTTTTGCATGCTGTTTGAATAAATGCTCAACTATCATATCTAAATAAATGTTTCTTTTCAAAACACAGCATTCTTCTAATGACCTTGCGCAATCATATATTACTTCCTGCGTGTTCTGTTTATACAACGCATAATTAATGCATTTGTTTACTCCGTTTTGATTAGATCTTGTAAACGATATATATATATATATATATATATATTTTTTTTTTTTTACTATTGTGGAATTTACCCCCAGATCATATAGAGGCCAATAATTCCTGCAGGTTGTTGTCCTTTGGTTCGGAAAATAAAACATTTTAAAACTAAAAATTACATTGTAATTTTGCTTGAGAATGATTATGTGATCTGTCTGCTCCTCAACAGGAACATATTGGTCTTTGGAGGACAATGCTCTGAGCTCAATGTATTCATATTATAGTAAATCGAAGGAGGATCAAATGGCAGAAAAGGATATGATGTATAATTTGGATCATTGCCTAAGAAATTATCTGCAGGAACTTGGGTTAATTAGATTTTAGGGGTCATTTAAAGGTTTCTTTACCAGGACACTGTACAGCCATAAGTCATTCAAATTCATAAAATTATTATGAGCATAGATTATGTTGACATTTGCTGAAAGAAATCAAATAAATACATGTTAAGCAAGCTATTTCAATATTAACAGTATATCAAAATGGGTCCAAGATTTGGCCAACATGTAAAATAACTTACAAAAAAATACCACTATTTAACTATCTTTTTAAACATTGGGAACACAAGATTAGGGTTAATGAAATCATGGGGTAGTTATTATCAAAGGGGCCAACACAACCGTGTAGTCAAAATTCAGTCTGTAGCATAGCACACCAAAACATGAAAAGACGACGTGTAGAAAAAGGGACTCCATGGAAGGGTAGGTTAGCTTGAGAATTATTATACGTGGAAAAGAGAGACACTAGGGAGGAGGTATCACTTTGAACCAGTTGAGTGTTTAGAACATAAGTCAAAGACAAAAGGATTTGGCAGAGATAAGGTAGGAAAAAGGTCAAGGCTGGGTACAAGTCAGGGCTAAGTCGAGTATAGATAGAGCTTGGAATGTATCCTGGACTTACTGGAAGTTACACATGGTCCTCTCTTCCCGGGAGAGGCAACATGTCTTTACAAGGACACCAGTCAGTGAACGTTCATAGACCATAATTCAATTGTGCGTAACAAAAATAGAGTAAATGTCCTCTATGAAGATGTTGGTGCCTTCCACTAGTCTTAATATCATACCCAGTGCATTGTATGAAGCGATAGCACATTATCGTTGCTCTATAAAAATGTTGATAATTCTGAGTATTGTGTTTATAGGTGAGAACTAGATCAAAATGGGAATTCGGTTTTCCCAAACATTGCCTCCAGAATGGTTAAATTAGAGCAGATTTGGCTTAAGCTTAAAATCCCTACTCAAAATAAAAACAAAAACTAGCTACAAAGTCTGTCATTTACGTTTCATTTGAGACAAGTAAAAAGTACATGGACTCAATTATATACAAGTTTACTGCAGCTTAAAAACTAGATTATATATATCACTGGGCTACACAGCAATAAAAGCACACTACACATTCTGATCTCGCTGAAAAAAAAACATGATACTAAAGCATAAAAAAATAACAACACCGCTTTAATCGTAGTGCCAAAGAAAGATGTCCTTTGAATTAAGCACACGTAAATGTTTTGTAAGATTTTGAAGCGTTTTAAGAGTAAATTAGTAGATTTTAAGACTTTTTTATAAGGCTGGAAGACTTTTGATGAGTAAGCAGTGTTGTCGAGCCGACAGCCGCTGGCAGGATGCGACCTTTCATGGATTGTATGGCTTTCTGGAAATACCATATGTTCTATTGCCTCTTCGGTTTTATAATCTGGCCCAGCAGCTGCTTTTTCTGAGAGACATAGGTATGGCATCCATACTACCCATTTAATTAGGGACATGCCTAAAATGGCAGGATGCATCTTTTTCATATATCCCTAGTTAAAGAGACTATACACAATACTATTTCTTCTTTTAATGAGGCAGAAGACCAGTTTGAATGGTACATTGATTGTGAACCATTTAATGGATATTGAGTCCTCACTGACCATCTCACCAGTGTGTGTGTGTGTCAATTGTGCTGCACCATTAATTAGTGTGTGTGTGTCAATTGTGCTGCACCCAACCTATAGCAGGGGAAGAGTTACGTATCATTTATAGACAGAAGGCTATTCTAGGTATAAGATAAGGCCAGGGACTATTGAAAGTATTCAGATTGTTTTTTCATTTAGTTACTTTATATTAGGCAGAAATTGGGCAGACTAGATTGTTCGATTGGTTCTTATCTGCCAACGCATTCTCACCAGTTCCCTCTCTGTCATTGGTTAGTGTTTGTGTCAATTGTGCTTTACACAGCCAATAGTGGAGGGCGGAGGTAAGTATTATTTAAGCATGCAAAGGCAAAAGGCTATCCTAGATATAAGACAAGACCAGGGACTAATGAAAGTGCACAGATTTTTAATTTTACATCTTTATATTAGGCAGACATTGGGCAGGCTAGATTGGCCGACTGATCCTTATCTACCGACGCACTCTTTGTTTCTCCGCTGATGGAGGTGTGTTCGGCATCTTCGTTGCTGCACTATAATCAGTGCTGGTAACTTACAGCTTAGTGACATAGCCATAGTGATAGGATTCAAGTGTCTGGGTAAAGGTCTGTGATGGTCCATAAAATATTATTACATTGTCCAATAAATTGCCATCGCTTTGGAGTAGGCTTCTGTCTGATTAAATGTTTACCCGGAGCACTGAAACTCTATAAAAGGGCACAGTACTTACTGTAGTTCTAAGGTCTTTCTCCTTATGGGGACAACACTACGAATGCCTTGTGACTAGATAATTATGGCGCATAGACATCTCTGATCTCCTTGACATCATTATACATCCTGCTGTCTGAACTAGAAAGATGTGCACTGTACACAGATACACATAGCTCAGTTTTCAGTTACACTCACCCTAGAATGTGGTAGACCTGTCATTTTTGCTTTAATATAGGTCAACCCGTGTTGATCTCGGGGTAAAGACATTTGGCAAGCAAAGACTGATGGTAGGTAATGAATACTTTGTAACCCTATATACTTGAGATCTACCTGGCAATTAAGGTTATTTTTTTAAAAAAAAAGCATTTTATAACACTAAAGTGTACTGGCTGAGCAGCATCAAATTTTACTAACATTAGTGGTTTGAATATTTTACTTTGCCATATTTTATAATTTCTTCTGATAATTATTTTTTTTTGTCTTGCCTCCAGGGTGTGGAACATCTTTATATTTTTGCCAGCTTTGTATTCCCATCTTGTTTGCTATGCCTTATATAGCTGTTAATCCAAATAAAAGTGGGAGATGACAAGATAAATTTAATAATTTCCAACATATCCAAGTGATCAACAAAAGCCTAGTGTGGAAGCTTGTATTTCATAGAGAAAAGCAAAGTGATTTATTCAAGAAAGAGGGAATTGCAGGGAACGATCAAGGGAATGGGGGTATTTTTCCAATACGGTTACAAGGCCTTAAGTTTGAAAACCCCTTTGACTTCCCTGGATTTTTCCTCTTTTTTTGAAAATAGCCCATAGTCAACAATGAATCCTGTTGCTCGAACCACCACAGATTACTTTAGCATTTTCTCCTAGGATTCCAAATAGGTTATAAGGAACACAGTTTTCACAGGACATGGTTGGGAGCTTGACACTTAGGACAACTAAAGTTTTTTTTTAATCCATGCTTCCTAAAATAAAGCAAGGGTTAAAAAAAAAAAGTGTTGCTTTCTCCTAAGTAAACCCGACATGTATCTGTAGAGATACATGTGGGTTGACGCTCGGTTCTGCGTCAGAGTTGAGGCCGAGGCGGTCAGGAGGCTGGCATGCGCTGTCAGCGTGCACACAGCCAATCAGAGCAGGAGCTTGTCCCTGCTCATCTGATGGGGTCTGCATGAAGCGCAGTCTCTCTCTGGTAGTGCAGAGAGAGAGAGAGTATAATTTTTACATGGGATCAGCAGAGGGGTCCTTAACGAGGACCTCAACTGGTCTCTGCTGAATAAAGAGGAGGGTTACTCTCTGCACTAGCAGATAGAGAAAGCCACTGAGAGGACCAGGAAGCATGGCAGCTGCCAGTCAGAGGTTAAACAGGAATGTACTATCAAAAGTACATGCCCGTTTATTCTCATACTAGAAGCATGACATTTTTCACTTGTGCTTCTATATTAGAAGCAGAAAACAAGTGTAGTTGTCCTTGAAGTTTAAAGTGGGAGTAATGCCAACATTTAGTGACCATTAACGCATTGGCACTGCTTTTGTGATCCTTCCACTTTTTGATTATGGTTTTATTAGAACTGTTAGTAATCCACTACTTACTTTTCTCCAGTGGGCTTGTTGGAGTGGTCTGTAAGAATAAGCAGTTGACAGACCAATAGAGGTATTGAACTTATAAGGGTACCAATCGCATTTTGAAGGATCCAGGAAACATATCTCCTAGTGCTGGTCTTTTACCTACATAACTAATGATGTCTTCTAAACGACGTATGGTAGAACTACAAAAAGTGTGTAAAATCAGCAGAACAGATCCAATGTGTCAAATGTTTTAAAACTTAGCATTACTTGCTCTTTAAACAGACATTATTGGAAGTTATACTGCTGCTGTTGTTGACATTAACCCCAGGCTGAATGAAAAGGGACATCAAGGAAGGATATGATAGCTTGAGCCTCAGAGACCCAATGTCTTTCCAAAAGGGTGACGCTATGGCAGTAGAATCTCTTTGACCCACTATAGTGCTTAGAAAGCATTCTTCGCGTCAACTTCTTTAGTGCCGCTACAAGTGAAGAATTATCTGTGCAATCACTAGGTCAATTAAATCATCCTTATTTCTCATCTGCTGTTCCTGATTCTTCAACTAGACTAATTGTTCACTTAAGTGTTTGATATCCATCATTTAGAACAGAACGTTCCCCTCCATTGCGAAAACAAAAAAATCTATATGAAAACTTCACTGTAAGCAAATATCCCAGACTGCTAAGCTTCTCATTTTTTTTTTTTTTTAATTGTCCGGCATTCTACCATAAACATACTCCTTATGTTTCTTTAAGCTATCAACAATCTGTTTCCTCTGGTTTGCAAATTGAAATGTGATAGGGCCAGCTTCTGGATTTAAAAAAATAAATAAACGTATCGGGAGTTTCAACAGCAATGTCCCCCTTTTTCCACTTTTAAACATTAGCAGACTGCTTACTGGTGACGAAAGTAGTACAGCAGCCTGCCTCGCTATGACTGACAATCTCATTCAACTGTGGAATGATATGTCTTATGACACAGCAGAGTTGTCCCCATGGACTTTATTAGTTAGATGGAACTTTTACTTGATATATGCTGCTGTATGTTCCTGGCCTCCTCTGCATGCATTACAACTTCATGGCAGATGTGCCTGGAATCTTCGGTGAATCAAATGTCACTGTTCTTCCGCAGGAGACAGTAACAGAATTCAAAATGAAGCTGACAATAAAGTCGAGAAACGGAAGACAGTTTTGCAGTTTAATGGAAAAATATGTCTGTCAGAGTTTCTTGTTTCCTAGCGTACTCCGAAAGTTTGTTCCGAGTGCTACAAACAAATATTTGGAATGTGCCGTGAAGCCAGGTCACATTCATTACCGTCAAGTGGCTTCCACCCCTGTTGAATGTAAAGTAAGAACACTGGTATAACTACATGTGTGGGCTACAGATTGCATACTATGCTGGTTTCATGGTGGAAGTACGGTGGATCCCAATCCAGTGGGTTCAACCCATTTCAGAGTCCACAACAACCAAATCAGTAGGAAAAAAAATATATAGGTATTCAGGTAATGTAGAACAAGGCGGGCGGGGTTCTAGTATAAAAGTAGAATAGGACCAGGCCAGGTTCACAAGTAGGGAGAGTAAAAAAGTTAATGTATATACATTAAAATGAGATATAAACAGCTAAGCAATGGCCCAATGCCTCAAACAGGTTTTTATGACACAATGATGGAACACAGCTGAGACCAATGCAGAGTTTTTATAAATGGTTCATTCTGTAACCCACAAGAAGGCCTTAGCTAAACTTATCTTGAAGCCGATTGGTGTATGGAAAATGGACATTTCCTCTGCATCAGAGTGCATGGCATGTGGTGAATCTGCCGCCACTTTGAAAAATCACTGTAAGAAGCCATCTTACCTTCCTATTTTTTTTTTTTTTACGTTTTAACCTAACAGCACACTCTTTTAAAGGTCAATGATTGGTTCCAACCTGAGAGGCAGGGTAGGGGTGGCAAGGTGAGGGGCTGCTCTCTACCCTGACTCAATCCAGCTGGGTTGCAGCTCTTTTCACTTCTAAATGTTCCACTGCGTCATACTTTCTATCAAAATGTCTTGTTTGCATATTAATCTCTGTACTTTATCTGTCAGTAGACCTGCCTTGCCTGTGCCTCTGTTTAGCTCTGATGATAACATGTGGACTGATGGAGTTGTACCGTGGGCCACTAAATTGTTTTTGCCCCCTCCCAGGCCAAAGTTGGTTAGGCTCTTCCCTGCTGAGAGGAATTTTTATGTTTCTAATTTGGTGTAGGGTACATGTTCACTAATGTTTACACACTATCTGAGATATTATCAAGTGAACTTGCATTGTGCAAGAAAGGGGGGGGGGGAAGCGGTCAGTTGAACAGTGTGCTCAACAAAAAAATCCCTCTAAACAGCAACCGTAATCATCTCCGTGCCAACAAGAGACTTGTGCATACATTAACAGTACAGATAAAATACCAATGTCAGGCTTACACTCGCACCACAAAATCAATGGCTGCTTCACATGCATATCATTCAACCTCGTACACCTAATTATGTGTTTGTGTAATGGTTGGCCTGTTTCTCCCACATTCACTGCTGTTGGGCACTTCAAACAGTTTAATTCCCACAGACATACTATCAAACAAAAGAAAACAGTTGGTGCTGCATTTCTGTGAACCTGGACACAGCAGGCAGAAGTAATGTTCAACCTTTTTCATCTGAAGGCACAGTGAGTTAGGCCCTAAATTGTTTGAGACACACCATTAGTATTTAAATTTGTCACTCTGCCTTTTCCCTTCCCCAGCTATTTCTCTACCTTTCCTCTCCCTTGAAGTGTCTCTCCCTTTTCCCGGCTCTTGTTGCCTCTCTCTCTTTCCTCTCCCACAGCTGTTACTCTCTCCCGTATTTCATCTCCCAAAATGTCTCTCTCTGCCATGTTTCACACCCCTGTTTCCGTTGTTTCTCGTTACCTCTTTTAAACACCCCAGGTGTCTTTCTTCTATCCCCCACTTGTATCGCCTCTTTTCTCTCCCCCTGCTGTCTCTCTCCCTTTCCTCTCGCCCACTGTTTTCCCTCTGTTTTTCCATAGCTAACACAGTACTACCCTTTTAAAACAAAAAAACTGTTGTTAAAAATGTTTTATTTGAAGTTTATTGTATTTTAAATTCTAAAGTGGAATCTCCAACTACAATCTATAACCAGAAGCTAAAATTGGCACATAACGGGTTGCTATTTGCAATTTTGGGTATCCAATCACAAAATAAGGTTTATTATTTCACTATTGAACACACACAATGTCTCATTTATACTGCTGTGTACTGTGCATTACCTCTCACGCACTACGGCAAATCAAATTAATAACATCCACTACCCAAACATCTGTAGCTGTTTATGATCACAGCAAGGGAAAAATAAGTTAATTTTAAATAGGTATGCTTTAAAACAATGTTGGACTGTGCTCATCTTCTTATAGTGTTGATTAGACAACCAAACGTTTGTTTTTATCATCATTTCTTTTCTAATTTGATGATCTAATTTTATTTGTTTTTAAATTGGATTTTTCATTTTCTTCCAAATTAATATACTGTTTACCACTGCAAGATTGGAAACAGCCCAAGAGATATTTCTGTATTGTTAAAACAAAGGAAAAAAATAGATATCATTGGTTTAGATTAACCCCTTCGTGACGCATGGTGCTGGCGTCCCAAACGATGCAAGCACCACAACTACACAATTTGTTCCTGGTAGCCAGGAACACTCTGGCAGAGACCCGATCAGGGTCTTAATAGACCCTGTGGGTCCCTGCCAAAAAATCGCGAGACCTCTGGAGATCACGTATGACGTCACAGAGGCATGCCCGAACCCGGAAATGTAGCCGGTTCTCGCTTTGAGCACCGGCTACATTTTCCCTGTCAGACTGAGGCCACTCAAAGTGGCCTCATCTGACAGGTGGGACCCCGCTGTAAGTGCCTGCAGCGGGATCCAAAAATAGCTCATCGCGGGGGGAGCCGCGATGAGCTGTTTAGTACAGGACGTACTATGCTGTCCTAACGACTTTAAAGCACTTAAAGTCAGGACGGCATAGTACGTCCTAACGTCAGGAAGGGGTTAATATAACCACCACTCTATATGTTAACCTTTATATAATGTTTATTCCACTTCTAATAATGTGTAAAATATCTTAAACAACTTCAGTGCTGGGGTGAGATAAAAAGATGGGTCTATGGTATCTGATGATAGTATTGTCTGGCTCAAACCACCTCTCCTTCCCAACCTCACATTATGTGAAATTCCATGCTTTAAACTTACTGGATTATATTATAACCGAAGATGTAGACTTGTGAATTGACATCACTTGGCATGAATCCCGGAGCAGATGCTTTTTTACCTATAATGACAAGCCCATATGCGTTCGACATAACTAAGTTGAAAGGCACCTTATGGAGTTGATTGGCTTAAGAGTGGTTAGCACTTTAAAAAAAAAATATATTTATCAAAAAATGGGATGCTTTCAATTATCAGTTAGTATCATTAATCATTCCTAACCTGCTATTTGAAAATTGGTTCAGCTGTGGAATTGGCATAGGATCGTTTATAGTGAGATGTTCATTTGAAATATTTTCAATTTCTTTTTAGTCTTAAAAATATGTATGTTTTAGTGGATCTCAATGCTGTACACACCAAATATAGTGCAATAGACAAAGCTTGGATGATTTCAATCGCTTTTTACATAAATTAATTAGGGAAGTGCTCTGCAGCACGTGTAGGTTTGTCTGGTTTTTATATAGTACATACAAGTTCACACAGATATGTTTTGATTAGGTTTGGAAAGTGCTGGAGTTTACCGAAGATGTGCTAAAGCTCCTAGAAGAATATCACTTATTTTTGTGCTCTTCCTGTATTTCCTATTACCCTGCTTTAGTCCCACCTCTGCGGTTTGTAATCCACATGCTTTTTGTGAAGCGCATGCAGGGCCGGTAAAAGTATTTTTTGCTACACAGGCAAAAGTGCTTTTTGGTGCCCCTCCAATCCCATGATTCTCCCTCTCCCCATATCCCTTATCTATCCTTCCTCTCCCCAAATCTCTTTCCCTCTCCCCCATCTCTGTTCTCCCCCCTCTCATCTGTTTTCTCCCCTTCCTCTGTTCTCTCCAGTTCCACCACATCTCTGTTCTCTCCTCCTCTCATCTGTTTTCTCCCCTTCCTCTGGTCTCTCCCCTTCCACCCCATCTCTTTTCTCTCCCCCTCCTCTGTTCTCTACCCTTCCACCCCATCTCTGTTCTCTCCCCACCTCCCCTGTTCTCTCCCCTTCCACCCCATATTTTCTCTCCCCACCTCCTCTGTTCTCTTCCCTTCCACCCCATCTCTGTTCTCTCCCCCCTCCCCTGTTCTCTCCCCCCTCCACTGTTCTCTCCTCCCCCTCCCCTTTGCTCTCCTCCCCCCCCACTGTTCCCCCTCCCCCAGACAGACCCTGGGAGGGGGCATATCTCACCGGGTGTGAGGTCCGCCATCTCCCCATGAAGCAGAGCAGTGTCTGCTTCATGGGGAGCCAAACAGCATGAACTCAGAGCTCAGTAACTGCTGCTCGCACTCCCCATGTGGATTGATAATGCAGGGAATCGGATTTCCGACTGCATTTTTATTTACCAAACGCTGGCGCCCTAAGGCGGATACACATTGGCCTGCCTTGACAATTGTGGGGTTTTATCCAGAGGATCAAGTTTTGTAGCTGGGAGAATTTCTACTTCCTTGGACATGGGGAATGGTGCTTAACTCCACCCACCTACCACATGGTTTAGTCTGCTTTTGCAGGAAAAACGGTGGCTGCAGAGAGCTTCCAAAACATAAACTGATACACCTCAGTGGACTCCAGAGCTTCCTGAGCTCCATCAAATAACAACAATGTAACACCAATGTAATAAATTAAAATAGGCTTCCAGGGTGCTAACGGTAATCTTTCTGATAAGGAAGATAGGATCTGCGATGCAGATATGAGAACAGACACTCTCAAATAGACAAGACAGATAGTGAGGATGTTTCACCTTAATGATAATACACCTTTGGTCTGAGTCTCCCAGGTAGGCCCTTTACCTAACATCTCAATAGTGGCTTCTGTTGATTATTTTCTTTTAAAATAGACTCTTTCTGATAAAGACGGAACACATTTCTTTTATCTCCAACAATGCATGGTACTTATTATTATTATTATTTTTTAGCAAATGAGCTTGGCGCTTTTAACATTATATTGAGAATTTCTATGATTCCTTTGTGATTCTTACAACCCTTTTCTTCAAATCGCAGACCAGTGTTTATCACAGGCAAAACTGTTGTGTTAATCACCAACATATAAACCTATTTCTCAGTTAGATTTGTGGTGCTCCAAGCCTAAATACGTCTCTCATTTATAATATTTTATTTTTTTCTGCAGCTCGTAGAGTATAATTTGAAAAAAATATATTTTCTTGGAATATACACAATTCATTTTTCTTTCCTTCCTTAATCTACTTGTACCTTTACCCAAGAGAAGATCTCTGAAATATAGCAGGGTCTAAAGGATTTTATACAACTAATGAAATATTTCCTATTTTAGTTACCTTATCCACTCCCCTCCCCCTCAAATCTCATTGGGACCAAGACGCTGATACAATCATATATAAAAATGTTGCCGAATATAATTAATAACTCCGGTAAACTAGAAACAAAAAAAGTAACAGAATTATTATTTTAGAGTAATATTGTCATTGTCCCAGCTGAATAGTGAACTTTTCATCATCAAAACACTGCTTATACTATGGAAGTTGGGAGTAAAATAATATCTTTAGGGTTGACCCAATATGCAGCGGTAATAGGGCCGCGAAATTGCAGACGGATTTGCGGCACATCGGGTAGCCCCCAAGTGAGAAATAGAAACATCGAATGTGTCGGCAGATAAGAACCATCGGTCCATCTAGTATGCCCAAATTTCTAAATACTTTTAATAGACATCATAGCTGATTCCATGCCAATATCGCACAAAATGCAATGAAACAAAGTGGTAGCCTGGGTCCTCCCCTCGGCTATCATGAATCTAGCGGCTTTCGTCCGATAGAAGTCAATGGGAGGACTTTGGCTATAGCTGAAATTCCCGAAGTCCTCCCGAAATGGCCGAAGGTGTAATAAAATAAAACATCAGTAAACATAAAATTAAAAAATTAAAAACATGATACATTAATTAGATACATAAAAATAAAGGAAATGAACATAAAATAATTTAAAATGAGTAATCATTAAAATGTAAAAATGTTTATATCAATGTAAATTTACTATTATAATACATACCTTTAATATGTTATAATTGTGTAAAAATATTTCTGTGTTAAAAATATGCTTACTTTAATTCCTCTACACTTTTCTATTTTATTCTCCAGTTTAAATCTGGAAAATCAAAATGGGCGGATTTTGCCTATGTTACCCGAATTCAGAGCATGTTCGGGGGGGTATCGGAGCCTATTAGGTAGTCTAAAACCTATGCTTTCATTTCTGAAGTGCCTGGACCAATAGAATGCTCCTGTTCGGTGATATCATTTTTTACACTTTGCCCCAGAAATTACTTTTAGCTTGAAATTGGGCATTGTATAGATCATCGTTTATTCTCTCCATTCTTAGTATACATACTCCTTGGATTTTTAAAAATAGTTATGTTGCAGGTAATATATATATATATATATATATATCTGTTCTTTTAGAGTTTCTGCAGGGATTCAATGAGATGGAGAGTGTTAAAATAGGCAGCAAATTACATTCTGACTAAAGGGAATATATTTATTCAAAGTAAGGGCAAATAAAACAACAATGAAAGACTATAATTATTCTTGGACTATCTTGAAAGTGTTCAGCAGTCCCAAAGCTGCACTGCTGAGCTGAGAAGTCAATTTGTTTAATCCCTTTTAAGCATCCTGGGGACATATTTTATAACCTTACAAAAGAGGTATGGCAAAAATCCAAATGTAAAGCGAATATTAGTTAAAATGTTTTTTTTTTTTTTTTTTACTTGTTATACCAATCTTTGGGAGGTCTGTGTTAGCCTGTCTTTATTGGAGCTTCTAGTTACTTACTACTGTTGGTATTTAAAGGATTTATCCTGGTTATCAAATATAAAACTAGAAACATAATAATGTAAAGGTAAATAATGTAAAGGTAAAGGAGCACATGTTTTGTTTCTCTGCTACCCATGTGTTAGAATAGAATATGTAAGGGTAAATAATTAAGTTACATTGAACTGAAAGATAGCATCAAGTAAGTACATTTTAAATAGAAATGTATTACAGAAAATCTACAAATAAAATAACCATATTGTATAGCACTATCAGGAGGCAATAATGTCAAGCCCTTTCTGCTTGCATAGCACCATCAGGGGGCAGCCATTTTGTTTAGAATCTTGGGTCAGATCTTTCTTCAATGGTTTCTTGATAGAGCTATACATGCAAAGTAGGTTCAATGAGTTACTTTATTATTAATTCATTAAATAATTTATAATACCTCAACTATATGCACTATTTCAATTAAACATACACTTTTGCTGACAGTTGGCCTTTAAAGGACTAAACCAAAAAATGGAGCTTTATCATTGAAATTCCATATCTCCCTCTTTTTTTTTAATCATTTTTAAACGGAACTTCTGTGAACTACCATTCAAAAGAATGGTCTTCATCCGAAATAGCATGAGGATGCTTACTGTTTCTCACTCCATTCCATACTACCATAGCTTATGTAAGCAATAAAATAAAAGCAGGTCTATCCAGGTAGCTATGAGAAAAATGTATCTTCAAGTTCCGGAACCAATCAGATCACTCCGGTGATCCTCAAAGCCCTAAAATCCAGGCTACTCAGAGAACACTAAAGGGATCTTGAATTGTCATGAAAGTTGGCCAATGTGGCCCAATTGGGTCTATTCACTAAAATTTGAGAATAGCTCAAGGAGGTTGACTTTGGTGGACGACTGTTATTTTGAGACTAAGTCAAACTCTGCACCTGTGTTATAAAAAGAAACTCAGGTTCAAATCTTCCCCACTGAAAGTAAAGGGAGGCGAAATGATCAAAGCTGTTTTTGAGACTAAGTCAAATTCGTCACCCTAGCGATTATATAATTTTATTGCGTAGACCCAATAATTATTATTGATTAAATACATTAACAAAAACAAAATTAACCTGTTTATATAGGTGGCTTGATCACCTGTGGCATGATGTTGAAATGAATTGCTTTTCAATGGGGCAATGTATAATTTGCATATTAAGTCAGAGGTGATGTCACAAACAGACTCCACAGACACATGTAAAACACATTTTTCTCCATATTTGCATGCAATTTTGCTAACACAATATATAGCTCAATTTCAATCATTTTATATTCTCCCTGTTCAAGTAAACAGTGTTTAGGTGAGATTGTTCCTTTAACCCCTTCCTGCTTGTAGGAAGTTCCATGCTGTCCTACTTTTTTAGTGCCTATTAGGACGGCATGGAATGTCCTACATTAAACAGCTCATTGCGGCCCCCCTGATCGGGTCCCTGCTTGAGTGTTTCTGGCTCCGCTTACTTCACGATCGGCATCCAGGAACACACACACATCGGATGGTGCTTTGGTCGTTAAGGACAAAACCACCATCCGACGGGAAGGGGTTAAGGTAGGTATAACAAAAATGTACTATATATATCTATATATATATATATATATATATATATATATATATATATCTATATCTATATCTATATATCTATATCTATATATATATATATATATATATATATATATATATATATATATCTATATATATAGTAATGGAATACATGCAATTTTTGTTCTAGCTTTAAAATGCCTTCATTTGTTTATTTTTTTAAGGGTTTTATTTAATATGTATTAACTAGCTCCATTTATTTTTAAAATGTATTCATTTTCTCAATTAATTTCTCCCTGCTGGCGGGGTCCTTTAAAATACATTGCTTTGCATGTCTACAGAAGCATAAGCACTTTTAGATGGGATTTTCAACACTGGCTACTGTTAAGGGCAAATTATTTCAAATTAATATTCCTCGAGTAGAGCAGAACATTTTACAAGGATATTTGCAATGACAAAGAGAGTAAAAGCAACAAAAAAAAAAGCACATTAAATGAGATTGCAACTTTAAATCTATTTCATTACTCTAGCAGAGAGCAGACACATCACTTTCCATTCCATTCGTGAGAATTTCACATTAAAGATCTCAATCTCGCTTTTCCCCCCCTTCAATATTGCAATGGCATTATTTGGAAGTATTATTTAGAGACAAGATAACCTGAAAAATCACAAGATTCCTCAGTGAAGATTTTTCAGGTCCTACTTGTCTGTTTTTATGTGGGCGGCCATGTTGAATCAAATAGCCGTTAATTATTTGCTTTTAAAATAATTAACATTTGTCCACTTCATCTTCACTGCCAACCTTGCTCTTTACCAAATGTATTTAAAAAAAAAAAAAGGAAAATGAAATGTGGATTTATAGTACAGTTAACTAAAATATTGTTCCAAAAGTGGGTATTAATGGATTTTCGCTCCCACTAAAATATAACACTTATTTTGTGGTATTCCATTAGCTTATCACATGTTAATTAAATCCAAGATATAGTGTAGAGTTCCGTAGAGGTTACATGCAGAAATAAGTAAATATAGACTACTTTTTGCTAATTTGAGTCAAACCAATGTCATGTCTGATCTTATTTATCACATACTCTTATGTAATAAAGGAACTAAGCTTTATATTGACAGCGTACAACACCTGAGGTGAATACAAATACATATCTATTCACATTAAATAAAATCACTGTCTCCATCCCATCTTAAATAGTTCTCTGATACATGCTTCTAAAATAAAGTAAGTTTGTTACAATGGGGTATATGAAGAAAGAATTGTAATGCAACAGTCTAAAAATCGAGATGTTGCAAGTTAATTTATCTCTGATAATTAAATATCATAGGACATGTGAGTTAGATGTTGCTAATAATTTATAATTCATGTCATTGATTAGAGCCCCATGTGTTTCTTTTATCGCAGCACCTCATGATGCACAGGCCTATGATGTTAGTGTCTCTAGCGTAAAACGCGTTGGGCAGAAGCTAGATCTTCCTTATTATGTATCACATTGAATTCAATGATGCAAAATATCATGTATTACTGTTTTTTAACTCTGATTTTGCAGTCTATGAGATTCAGTGAATTAACTCCGATCTTTGAATAGACCACAATGAATGAGATGTGGCGCATGCATAAAAAGCACCTCATATGGTGCAATTTCTGTATGAACCAATGTATAACACTTACCTGCACTATTGCGTATAAGACATTATGGATGGGAGCTCCTTTTTTGAAACTGTATAAGGGAGTAGTTGAACTTTGATTGTGAAACACCTTAGCCATTGTCTGTGGGCAGACTACCCCGGGTTACTATATCATCTGCTATTGACCTAAATTAAACATAGAATGTGTCGGCAGATAAGAACCATTCGGTCCATCTAGTCTCCCCAATTTTCTAAATAATTTTATTAGTCCCCAGTTCCCTATCTTATATCTAGGATAGCCTTGTGTCTATCCTACGCATGCTTAAACTCCTTCACTGTGCTTACCTCTACCACTTCTGCTGGAAGGCTATTCCATACACCCACTACCCTCTCAGTAAAGTAATACTTTTATTAGTCCCCAGTTCCCTATCTTATATCTAGGATAGCCTTGTGTCTATCCCACGCATGCTTAAAATCCTTGACTGTGTTTACCTCTACCACTTTTGCTGGAAGGCTATTCCATGCATCCACTACCCTCTCAGTAAAGTAATACTACCTGATATTACTTTGAAATTGTTGCCCTTCTTAACGACACGTACATAAGTTTAAGTAGTGGAAAAAGAGTGTTGTATGCAAGATAGAATAAAAAACCTAGTAGGTGTGGTGAGGTAGGACATAGGGGGCATTTGGTTAATAACTGAATATTTTATTTAAAGGGATACTGTCACTTAACCTTATTGCTTATATTGTGAATGTAGAGAATAAAAAAATGATCAAATATGATCTTTAGGAGAAAATGTGTTTACAATGTTTCGGTGGTTTTTCCTGTTTATGGCCTTACCTGTGACCCTATCTGCAAATGAATCACTTTGAATGGGACATGTGAACTTTGCATATAAAGCCAGAAGGCGATGTCATAAATAAGAGACACTACAGACATTGAAAACATTTTTGTCTTGATGTATACATGACATTACAATTCTTCTTCAAAAACAATAGCTGTAGATAGACCACACCTGATGGCATGCAGCAGCAGAGAATACACCGATTCTAAAATGTACCAAAAACTCCAACCAATGGCCAGCACGCAGAATTTATTGTAACACACGTGGCAACGTTTCGGTTCCCGTGGCTTGAGAAAGGTTCTGGGAACCGAATCATTGCCACACGTGTTACCATAAATTGAATTCTCACAATAGAGCGTGCTGGGCATTTATTATAATTCTGCTAACACAATGTATACGTAATTTCTGAATATTTTTGTTTCCTCTAAATTCACAGTATAACCAAATCTGAACCGGTTGAAGGACAAACTGTATAGCAGTACGTACTTCAAAGTTTGAAATTCAACAACCGCTGGGAATAAAAATGAGCAGATAGCTTTTGTCAGATTATTTATTTTTTTTATGTTTTTTTTTTTCTTCACATGAGCCTTCAAACCCATTCAAAGATATTATTGTCTGCATGCTTTATGGCATATATTTATTCCCATTTATGAGCAATAACTTGTTTTTTAACCCGGATATTGTATTGGTCCCTGAGAAGACTCTTTTTAGTAGTAAATGATACCTTTTATTGGGTCTTTATTTATCACATTATATTTTTCAGTAGTTGGAGACACAAATTTTATGTTGTGTTGAAGTAGACTGTAAAATCTTTCTCCTTGATTATAAAAAAAAAAAATCACTCTAGCTATTATTTTGCTATACTTAAAGTAGCATTGTTGAAGAAGTACATTGTTAGAAAGGAACATGTAAATCAATAGATTTGATATAAAGTGCATTCTTCTCTGTTTAACAACTAGTGTCTTGATAAAAGCAAAGAGCAACAGACCTTTTCTGAAGATAAAAAGTAACTGCGCCTTCAATATAAATCAAGATTAAACTATGGCAACATGAAATATATATGTGGGTGTGTGTGTGTATGTATATATATATATATATATATATATATATATATGTCTGTGTGTATGTATATATATATAGATGTCTGTGTGTGTGTATGTATGTTTGTATATATATATATATATATATATATATATATATATGTGTGTGTATATATATATATATATATATATATATATGTGTGTGTGTATATATATATATATATATACATATATATATTTATATAAATATATGTGAATCCAGTCCAAAATAAGTGCACTCGGCTCTGAAAAATAATAATAAAGTGTTTTACTTGCAAAATAGGATATATAAACACCTTTGCTGCCGGTGAGATAGATCATTGGGCGAATGCATCATTAGTAGATTCTGTTCTTCCCTAGGAGGTCACTGGTTCAGTTCCCACCAGGGCTGGCCCAGCCCTTTGTCTTCCTGAGGTAGATAAAATGAGTACCAGTAATAGTAACATCCCCTGGATGTTGGGCAAAAGTAACAAACCCCTGTATGTGGAAACCAGAGAATATCTGAATGTACCTATCCTTGTTAAACACTTTATTATTATTTGCTGCAGTTGGTACACACTTTATTGTGAGTTGTATTGCTCTAGAGTTCTGTGATATACTGTTACATGCCAGCTAGTCGGATCTCCTAGAAAATAGGTACAATAGGGACAAGGGGCACAGACATTTGAGTTCAAAAAGAGACTGAGTCTTCTAATTAGGGACAATTGGCAGGTTTGTTTACCATATTAGCATGGAAGACCCTGCAAGTAGAATCTACCATGTGTATCCTGGACTTCAGTCATTTAAAAAAAATGGTGGTGGGGATTTAGTTGAAAATATTAAGTTTGGTTGTAAAGTTAATATTCAATAGCATGTATAGACATTAAGCTTTTTTGTAGCAAATTGTACAGACATATAGAAAACGCCGGTGAGAAATGTTCAGTATTCCTTGTTGCCATGATTTAAAGAGAAAAAAATGTTTCTCCCCGCTGGCATGTCAGTCAATCTAATAATGTTAGATAGACGCTCAGATTCAGAAAACATAATAGATCTGTGTTAAAGTGACAGGTTTTGTCACAAGTTGTAAAAATAGCCCAATTTGTACTTACATGATTTCACTATTATGTAGAACCAGGTTGGACATTTTTATTCTTCATCGACCACTGGCAGGGCATACATAAACCAGGGCACAGAAAAGGTGTTAAGTGGATATTACATTACATCTTTATATAGCTCCAGCTATTTACATAGTGCTTAGTACAGATCATAAGGGCATACCCCCAATTGGCTCTATTTGAAAGGGACACTCTCTATGTTTCACCCAAATCTCTCTGTCCCTCTTTTACACTCTGATTTCCCTCTTTTCTAGGAGCACAGACTTGTTGACGTGCATCAAAGCTTCACAGAGCTCCACAGCAGTAAAACTTATAATACAGTGTGCTTACACGGCAGTAAATAAGTTAATTTAGTAGTAGTTTTTTAGTTTAAATGTCCTAGCAAATTACATAGATTGCTATCAGTTTGTCATTTAACACTTCTGAGCAATGCCCCGCCCATAGCCAATAGTGTATCTTCCACAAGGTAAACAAGACACTCGCCAAGGGCGGCACTTTGCCAGAGGGTGTTAAAGCACACTTCTGGTGCTTCAAACATTTTTGCTCCCTCCCCCATCTTTCAGAAAGCTTTAGCACCTTCCAATTAATTGGGGTGATGGGGGAATGTAATGGACGTGTGGGGGTATGTAATGAGGGTGATGGTGGCATGTAAGGGAGGTGATGGGGCATTTAGTGTGTGTGCAATGTGAGTGATTGGGCATGTAATGGGGTGATTGGGCATTTAATGTGTGTGCAATGTGGGTGATGGGGCATGTCGTAGGTGTGCAACGTGTGTGGGGGGTGCCAAATTTTGTCTGTCTAGGGCAGCACAAAACCAAGATA
Organism: Pelodytes ibericus; assembly: GCA_036172795.1. Taxonomy (NCBI): domain Eukaryota; kingdom Metazoa; phylum Chordata; class Amphibia; order Anura; family Pelodytidae; genus Pelodytes; species Pelodytes ibericus. The sequence continues at coordinate 187,227,254 of CM069862.1, forward strand.
CACCCCTGCCCATAGCCACACAGTCAGCCACTCCTTCAAAAAGAAAAATGTCCCTTTTTGCCCATTTTTTTTAATTTTTTGAGGTATAAAAAGAGTAGTTTTGGCTGATTTAGACCAATACGTGAGGTAGCAATAGCTCTGCTCACAAGTTTACAATCTAGAGGAGGTGTGGGACTGGAGACACTTACTGTCCTGGCAAATCCAGGATGGAATGTTTTTCAACTTTGAAATTGTAGGTACTGAGAATGAGGGGGCGGAGCTAATGTGTTATCATGCAGTGTTGGGTGACCCTGTGAGATTGAGCTGTAGCCTTCCCAGGATATATACTGGGTGTGTGAGCTTATATATTTGTTTTTAAGCTGTGTATGAAAAGCAGTATCGGTGGTACAGACTCAAATTTGACGGGACAATAGCCCAAAAAAATGGTGCCGACAAATTTGGGACTGTTCGCTGCTATCGTAGTTGAACAGAACAACTGCTGAGATTGAGCCTATAAAGGAGCCCAAAAAAGCAAGATCACCATCTCTGAGATCTGAGCAACAAGTGGTTTGCAACTCCCAGAAGCGGACACCATGCCAGCAATCACTGCCTGCAGAACTAGTTCTTCATGCCAGCCATAGTGGCCAAGAGTCCAAGAAGGCCTCTGGAGGACAGACAACACTGCCTTTATTCTTATACACGCTTTGCCAGTAAGCAATGTCTAGCAGAGGATACCACTGCGTAAATTAGAATTTCCTTTTGGAGGGCTATCTATATAAATACATTTACTTGCGAGGTAGAACCTTGTATGTAAAAAAAAAAATAGTGCTGGTTATTAAGGTCAGTTGACCATATGTTACTTCCTGTTCATTCCGGCACACAGCACAGTTTGTACAAAGTATTATAAACATATAGAAAAGTTTTTGCTCATCTGAAAAAGTTGTGCAGGTGCACATTAAAAAGCTTGTCTGCTTATCACCAGCTCTCTAAACACAGTTCTACTGCCTCGACCTCTGCTCTCTTGGAAGGAATGTTGCACGATAGTCAAATGAACAAATGTTCAGCTGGGGAATTTGATGTGATGTCTGTCGCCAATTGGACTGAGGACTACTTCTTAGGGAAGCATGACAGCTAGCAGTCAGAGGGATATCTGGAGATCAAATGTAGGGACAAGGCATGTTTCACTTTTTCTCTAGACACACCAGTAAAACAGACTGTCACCTAAATATTTCTTATAAGAGAACAAAAAAGAATCCATGCTTTGTGCTAGCAGAATTACAAGCAAATTTGGAGAAAATGGGTTTCTCCTGTTTATGACATCACATGTGGCTTGATATGCAAATTACACATTTTGCATTGAAAACCAGTTTATGTGCATATCAAGTCACAGGTGATGTCATAAGCAGGTGACTCAAAAGACACATTTAAAACAAAATGTTCTCCTAATTTAGGCATTTCTTTGCAGATCTGCTAACACAACCTATCCTTTCAATCATTTTTTATTCTCTACATGACAGTAAATGCAATGACTAGGTGATACAATAAAATGTTAGAGCAGGGATTACTTCTTTAAGAGTTTAGGGATCTTAATCCATATGATATCATACGTATGCTGCTAGAGATTTGCAACCTGTTACTTCTTGGCATGAACCCTGATGAATATTATTTCAATATTATCTAATGCTAGAATTCCATGCCAAATCTTTGTTAATCCTGTTCCTTAATTTCAGCAAGGGTACAGATCTGTTTCACACATGGTCTGTTGCTTATAATCTTCTATGAACAAATTCCATCTGGCTGGTTTGTGTTCTGGTTTGTTATTTTCGATAGTTTTCATTGGAACAAAGTAGACACTATTTGATTTTTTTGGGTTGGCTACCAAAACAGTAATAGGATTGTGTTTTTATTTATTTTAATCAAAGATAACTGTATCTTTAAACTTTATTAAATAGGAAGTATATCCAATACATGATACAATTGAATTACTGGTTTATTGTCACCTTATGGTTATAAAACATAATAAGAATTGCTCGGCACTCCAATCAGCAAGGTCAATTTTACTTTCAAACCTCCTGTGACAACGTTTCGACCTTATAAGGACTTTATCAAGGGCTTTGTAACATTCCGACCGTGTAAGAGCTTGATAAAGACCTTATAAGTTTGAAACGTTGCACTGGCGGTTTGGAAATAAAATTGACCTCCCGGATTGGAGTGCAGAGAAATTCTTGTTATCTTTGAAGTTTGGAGCCTGGTTTGAGCATCAGCTGTTCATTGAGTGCCATTTTACTTCTTCTTTGGGTGCAACCATTTTAGGTTCATGTCAAGTGAGATGTTAAAACGAGTCAAGAAAACAAAATAAGATTTGTCACATGTTTAGCGACAATATTCCTGTTGTGTCACAACAGTTAAGATAGCCAGCCCCATATTAAGATGGAATGTCTCCCTATAGAGTGTTGGCCCCTGATAGAGTTATACAGAGCAAGAGGGCTCAGAATGGTAATGTTATGTTTTATTAAATTCTGTTTAAAATGCCTGCACTACATATAGTTTTTCAATTAAACATGACGTATTCCTTTGCCGACACTTGGTCTTTAAATATTTGCTGGCTACTTGTAACATCTGGGTTGAATATAAGATGTATTTTAGTGACACTGTTCGTAATAATGTCTTGGAGCCTAAATATATGCTGTAGAAACATATAATGTGTCGGTAGATAAGAACCATTCAGCCCATCTAGTCTGCCCAATTTTCTAAATACTTGTATTAGTAGATGGCCTTATCTTAAATCAAGGATAGCCGGATCACATCTCATGCATTCTTAAACGCCTTCACTGTGTTAACCCACTCTAATTTAAGACCGTGTCCTCTAGTTGTTGTAGCTTTCCTAAATGTTTCTATCATATCCCACCTGTCTCGCTTTTCTTCCAGACTTGCTCTTGAGTTCATCCTTGATAAGTACAAAATCTGTCAAAACAAATTGGTTTTAGAAATGCAAATATAAATAAATAAACTAAGCTGTCCTAATTATCACTTTGACAATTATTGTTTCACATTGTTGAACCATAGACAGTATTGCATCTTCGTAACGGTCCTCCAAGATTTCGGGAGAGGAATTTGGGCACGAATACACATAAATAAGTTATTAACAGATGAAATTAATTGTGTCAATTGTGCATCAAGTTACATTGGATTGGGCTGTATTGTCTGCCTTAAGGCTTGCCAATAAATAAACCGACTTTCTTTGAGGTGTACAGAGTAGTTAATTTCTACACATTTGTACCAATCATAGAACAGTTTCTCCTTTCACATGAGGGGGATTAATTCTCACTTCAAAAAATGTAATTTTGCAGAAATAATTAACTTTGTGAGATGCAATGAGAACACGTTCTTTGCTTCACCACAAAGAAGAATGCCATAGATTGTCTTTATTAGCCTCCGACTTAAGCTGCTGAATGTATGTTGACATTTGCTCCATGATTGCTAAGATTTTCAATCACAATTGGGTCCTTTAAACCTGATAATAATGCACTATGCTGGCTTAATCTACCCTTTGAAACCTTGGTATGAGAATGAAGGGACACTCATAATCAAGTGTTGGTGAAAATGAGAAATGCGTTAGAGGGTCTTAATCCAAAATACAGGTTTTTTTTCCCAATGGTGTTCCTAGTACGCTTTGTTTAAAGGATGTCACAGCTTTGAAAAAACGTAAGTAAACAAAGACTAAGGAGATCATCATCTCCTCCCAATTTAAAGAGATCAGTAATAGGTAACAACAGTCTTCATGGTAGACTTTTACTGGACCATTTAATGATGTTCTATGGACTTTCCCAAGTCTTGATATGGACATTTGTGTACATCTATGAAAACTTTGCCTATCCATGCTATGTACATCTGTGCTCAGGTAAATCAGACTTCCAACGAAACACAAGGAGAGGCTATCATTCTGATTTAAAGAGTTTAATCCCTCTTAAGTGTTGAATCATATAATTCTGATGACTGCATACATTCATACAAATGTGCATTTTAGGGTCAGAATCCGGTCATTTCATTCTGGTGTTTAGGGAGATGTTGTTTTCATTGTATAAATGCATACATATGTAACATCAGGCACCTTGCAAAATGTATGTGGCATACAAAGGGGAACATTGAGATGCAAAGTTATGTCACAGCAAATTCATGTAAATGCATACACCTGGCATCCTTTTGTACATTTTCATAATATAAGAGAATCAGTGCATTGTACCGAACCTTATTGTAATCACCAGTACAACCATTATTATTCTTCTTGTTTACTTCAGTTCTGTTGAATGACCATGACTTGAATTCCAGTGAAAAATGTTGTCCCCTATCTCTACTTGTCCTCACCAGTTATCCAGTGACCTCACACTGTCCATACTAAGTTTGTTTTATGCTTTTTCTGTGATAATCGGTCGCCACTAGTGGGTGTGCGTGAACGACGCTGCCATGAGATTCATAGTTTCCCATGAGCATAAAGATGATGTCATGGATAGGCTAAGTGACCTGATAGGGACTCTAGTGTCTATGGCAAAGTCTGTAAATGTCCACTGAGCATCATTTAATTGTCCGACACAAACTCCATCAGATGCCCATCTTGAACAAAGTTGGTATCATCTCCTGGAGATGATCCTTGTTTTTCAGGACTTTCGACCAAGCAGCAGACCAGTGGGGCAACAGACCCACAGAACAGGGAGACTAGTACAATGTAATATCCACTTTGTTTATCTGTGCTTATTTTATTTCAAACTTCATGAAATACAGCTGAATTGGAGAATGTTTACAAGTTAGCTACTTTGGCCTTGAGTTTCAAATTCCCGTCTCCGTTCCCTGCAATTCTCTCTTTTATTGAGTAGAACCTTATATCTTCAAATGCAGTAAGTGCATGAAGAGAATGGAGTCAGCCGAATAGATAATTACATTTCTCCCTGATATTTCGGAAAGAAATGTAATTGAGAATAGTCTGTGATACCAGTTTCAATAAAATCAAGATCTGCCATTTATTTACACATACTAATGAAATAGTAATGTGGTTGTAAATTAAATTAATTGTGTTTTCTGTGTCAAGATTAATGGAATTTTCAATATGTTTATGAATATGCATTCTGGAAAGTTTCCAAGGGAGCTGACAGTATACAATAAGGAATTGTGTAGGTTACTAAACTTTATTGTTGGTTTGCTCCAATTATCATATGAAAAGGAGTGCATTTTACTAGCATGCAATCACTATTCCAAACAATTACATGGGGTACATTATGGAAAATAAAGGGGACGGGATAATCTATCATAGTCTCTTTAGAGCGTACACTTCAAATATATTGATGGTAACAGCCCATTGTTTAAGTCTAAGGGGTGAAACACGTTGCAAGACATGTAGAAGAACATACCACATTTTGTTTCTCCAAATCCTTGATTCGTTGATCGTATGCAGACTCATCTATTGCTTAATGTAATGTACAATTTTTTTTTTATACATCAAATGTAATCATACTATCTTGTTGATCAGTCTGTTTCTACCTTGGAGATATTCTTGGAGCATTTGGGAACCTCGTGGATAATGTGGCACAACTCATCAAGCTCACCATTGCACATATGGGTGTAAAGGAAGAGAAAAACTATCACAACTAGAGGACATTGTGTAATTAGAGTATTACTTTAGTGAGAGGGTAGTGGATGTATGGAATAGCCTTCTAGCAGAAGGGGTAGAGGTAAACACAGTGAAGGAGTTTAAGCATGCGTGGGATAGGTACAAGGCTATCCTAGATATAAGATAGGGAACTGGGGACTAATAAAAGTATATTGAAAAATGGGCAGACAAGATGGACCGAATGGTTCTTATCTGCCGACACATTCTGTGTTTCTATGTTTATCTGTTTTTGTCATACTCCTATTGTATTAATTGAGGAACATAAGAAAAGCTCATTCTGAATTATCAAGTTGTATTGTATAGAGATTTATACTCACAGTTTTTGTGCCGATATTAATACCATTGGAAGTTTTGGACATCTTTTACGCATCATGTTCCTCAGTACTCGGTGACTCCTCTCTGTGACCTTACATGGTCTTTTGCTTCATAACATAGCTGCGGCTGTTCATAAACTCTTCCGCTTTCCAATAATATCACTTAAAGTTGGAATATCTAGCAGGGATGACATTTCACTAATTGGCTTATTGTAAAGGTGGCATCCTATCACTGTACCATACTTAAATTTACTGAGCTCTTCAGAACAACCCATTTTTTCACAAATGGTTATAAACGCAGACTGCATGGCTAGGTGCTTCATTGTATACACCTGTGGCCATGGGTCTGATTAAAACACCTGAATTCAACAATTGAAACAAGAAGTGTGTCCCAAATACTTTTGTCCATACAGTGTATATTAAACCCTTTGTGACGCATGGTGCTTGAGTCCCAAATGACGCAAGCACCAAAACGTCACGATTTGTTCCTGGCCACCTGGCCACAAGGTGATCAGTAGGCAGGAACACTATGGCAGAGACCCGATCTGGGTCTTAATAGACCCTGTGGGTCCCTGCCAAAAAATCGCGAGACGTCACATGTACCCGGAATTTCGGACACGGCGCAATTTAGAGAAATCTAGCCGGTGCTCAAAGCTACATTTCCCCTAACAGATTGAGGCCACTCAAAGTGGCCTCATCTGACAGCTGGGATTCTGCTACAAGTGCCTGGAGTGCGCAAGGAGCCACATTGAGCTGTATAACACAGGACGTACTATGCCGTCTTAACGACTTTTAGGCACTTAAAATCAGAACTGCATAGTATGTCGTAACGTCAAACGGGGTTATGCTATAAAACAACTTCCTATTTGGAAGGAAAAAAAATGTGTATGTTCTTTGTAAATCAGCACATCCTTAAATACTAAAAAATAAATGCTTGATGAATTTATGTTGTAGGTGAGACCCTAATAATGATTAGTTTAAATAGCCTTACAATTTAGCAATGCTATATCCTTATGACCACAAAATGGATTCACAGCAACTTAATAACTTTCTCATGGTATATAAAAACAGAATTATTTTACTACTCAATTGAATGGTAAATTCAAGGGAAAAAAAATAATTAAAAAAAAAGATTACTTTTTTCGTCGTAGATTATTCATCTAATCTCCACTAACAAGGATTGTGCATTCATAGGCCATTAAAACAAATGAATGCAAATATAATAGAGAGCCAATGTTTTAGAAAATGACTTTTTAAATTTAACGTTGAATATAACACCATGGAATGAAAATAGTTTTATTTTATCAGTATGGGGTCTATTCCCTGAAAATCGGGAAAAGTGAGAGGTGGTCAACTTGGGAGGTCGACTTTCACTATAAAAGCCAACCTCTCTTGCCCCCCCCACCTTGCAAATGTCCATCTCAAAAATCCTTCAATAACAATTGCTATTAACTAAAATTACCCCATTGAAATGAATCGGAATGGGTTACATCTCACTCCCGTTCATCTCGGCATACTTCACCTCATCTCAATCTTTAAAAAGTGGTCAGTGACTACTATTCTGCAAGGTCGAGATGAGGGGTTGGCGAGTCTGTTTAAGTTGGGAGGTCAAGATTAGTGTTAATCTCAACTTCCTATCTATTTTTTGTGAATAGTCCACTAATTGTCTAGTTTTAAGGACTGATAAGAAGAAAAAAAAAAAGCAAATATGACAATTGATACCTGTGTTTCAATCTAATAAACAAGAGGAATCATGGAATTCCGTATAAAATGCCTTATTGTATACATAGACGCTGCAAGATGATCTCTTTATGTCTCTATTAATACACATGCTACGGATATTTATATCCCCACTCTTTCTCCTTCCGGATATACTTACAGCTCATTTGCATCTAATTGCGTATTAAAATACTAAGCACGACATCTAGTGATGTTGAGAAGAGATGTGATATTTTGAATATTTTTTGGGATATTAAAGGATAATAAAAAAAAAATCTAATGTTTAATTAAAATTGTAAATATTTTAAAATAAAACGGTCTAATAATTATTAAAGCGTATTGGGCTTTCTTCGCTCTGGGTAGCACTATCTGGGAGCAGACATGTTTTTTTAACCGCTTGGGTCAGATGAAGGAAGATCTGACCCAAAATTCCTAACACGTCCACCTGATAAAGCTATATGAATTAAACATGTTTAATAAATTACAAATCTTGTTTTGCTTCACTTGATGCCATTTTTCAGTTAAACTTCAGTTATTTGTTCCCTATAGTTGTCCTTTAGTGTGTTCAACCCTATGAGGTAAAACTCAAAACACTCAAAAAATATTCCTTCCTTATTACATCTCTTACACTGTTGATACTTATCTTTGAAAAAGTGTAGATTGATGTGCTGAATACCAATTTTTCCCAATTCTTTTCTTCATAAGCTTTGTATGCTCATCATGCTGTCTATCTTGTAAAGAGTGCATGGTTCTATACTTGCCATTATGTCCCATCTTTGACATCACTCTATTGACATCTGTCTGCCAATCTACAAGGTGGATGATACTTTTTTTTTTTTTTTCATTTACGGCTGATCGGCTCACGAATCCAAGCAGATACTTTTATTATTAACATTTATTTAAAGTGTTCTTCTCCACACGTCAGAAGAAGTGTAACAGAAGACCGTAGATGAAAAGATTTGGATGTGACATGTTCAAATGACAAGATTTGAAAAAAAAAACACAGAAACTGGTCCAGGAGATTGTACTGGGATTATTTCTAGTGTTGGTTGTTGTATTTCAAGATGGAAAACCTACAATGACTCCTGCTTTCATTAGAAGGGTACATTTGCATGGTATAAAATTACGGGAATTAAATGAATATTGTAGGACTAGGTATTTGGCAACTTTTGGTGGCAAATGGACTAGGTACTAGACTTAAAATAGTCCCTACAACTTGTTTGGGATGAACTGGGAAGACGTTTGTGAGGTCGGTCTTCTCATTCAACATCAGTGCCTGACCTCACAAATAGTCTACTAGGCGAATGGGCAACACTTCCCACAGAAACACTCCTTTCCCAGAAGAGTGGAAGCTGTTAAAGGGGAGGCCAACTACATACCAATGTCTATGTATTAAGCATGCACTATCATAAACATCCCTGTTGGTGTAATGGTCAGGTGTCCCAAAACCTTTATCCATATAGTGTATTTAGGCCTATTATTTGCCAAAGACGCCTCTCTCAGCCATTGGTGTGTGCATGTCAGTCATGCTACACACATATCCAACAGTAGGAGGGGAGATTAACATCACATACCCTGCTGAAGATGTGTTTGATTATTTTGAATGGCATGCATAAATTAGGGCGGCCAGGTCATAGAGCAGCAGTTCCATGACATCGCAGCTTGGTAGTCTCACAGAGACTTCAAAATCACATGTCTACCGTACTAAAGCCTCCGGAGGTTTTACAAAATGCTCATACTGCCATATTTGTTCAACTGATGTGCTACTCTTGCAATTGATAATGGGACATTTTGGGGGTTTTTTTTGACAGAGGCTGTCTTAACATTTCGGCGGTGTTTAGCTGTAATTTTCTTCTTTCTCATATAATGTTACCTACACGTATTATATTGTTTTTATCGGCATAATATTTTCATCATATCATAGAATTTACTATAATTATAAAATGAGGAAAATTAAAAAAAAACACTTTTTCGAATTTTTACTTGAAACATTTTTACATATCTACAAACTATAATAAAAAAAACTTTGCTAAATAGATTCTAATATTTGTCCTGAGTTTAGAATTGGCCCAATGTTTACATGTTTTTGTGTGTAAATTATAGGGAAATAACTGGAAGTAGCACATTGCTCTGTCCTAACCATTTAAACAACCTTTTAACACTAACTTTAATTCTAACCTAGCCCTAGCCTAACCCTAACTCAGGGCTTGACAAATCTAATTAGATTTTAGGAGCCAGCAAAAAAATTTAGGAGCCAGACAATCACACAAGCATACACGCAATTCATAAACACACACGCCTACTTCACATATATACACACACACACACCTACTTTACATATACACATATATCCAAACACCTCACACACACCTACTTTACATATACACATATATCCAAACACCTCACACACACACCTACTTTACATATACACATATATCCAAACACCTCACACACCCCTACTTTACATATACCCATATATACAAACCCCTCACACACACCTACTTTACACATACACATATATACAAACACCTCACACACACCTACTTTACATATACACATATATACAAACCCCTCACACACACCTACTTTACATATACACATATATACAAACACCTCACACACCTACTTTACATATACCCATATATACAAACACCTCACACACACCTACTTTACATATACACATATATACAAACCCCTCACACACACCTACTTTACATATACACATATATACAAACACCTCACACACCTACTTTACATATACCCATATATACAAACACCTCACACACACCTACTTTACATTATACACATATATACAAACACACACCCACCTCACACAGTCTTTTCTTGGTGTGTCCCCCCTCCCTGCTGCTTTACCTCACTGCAGGGGAGGGGGACATTTGTGTTGCAGCATGTCCTCATTCATCGGCCTGCTAAGTGCCAGGATGTCACGTGACGACACCCGGCACTCAGACACGCGTTGCGCGAGGGGGCGGAGCTTGCAGTCTGTGACATCCGCACAGACTTTACCCCCTCGCGCTACGAAAAAAGAAAAAAAAATCAGATGGCAGCGGCGAGGAAAACATGGAAGGTAACTTCACCCAGGCGCCAGGTCTCATTTCCTGGTCGCCATGGCGACCTGGCGCCTGGGGTTTGTCGAGCCCTGCCCTAACTAACATTTTTTTTTTTTCTTTAATGTTGCTGACTTGCAGCACCATATTGGAAAGGCGTGCTGCCATCCAATGCAATCACTTTGGGGAGCGATCGTATTGCCACAAGAGTACCAATTTTGGAGTTGCTCAATGCCTTGATATTGAGGCATTACAGCAATACCAGCTGAGCAGTGGAAGTGATCATTTATCTCTTCTTCTATTTTCCCTTCGCAAATCGGTTAAGTTAATAGACATTACAATTTCCCTGAGAACAGCTTGAAATAGTCATGGAGGATATATTAAAACTGTTAATATATTCTTTACATTAAAAAAAAATTTGCAAATAGTGCTAGTGTAGCTCCCTGTTGATGAGACTTTACAGTAATTTTAAAGTGCTTGTTTACTTATTATTCTACCATCTTTTGTTTAGATGATGTCACTGATCAACCATGGAACAAATCAAACGTAGGGACACTTACTTTCTCCAATGTCTGCCTGTTGGCGTAGTCTATGGACTTGCACCATTCTAGGATTGTGAGACCATGCCTTTGACTTACTCACACTTGATATCTGAGCTCCATTAATAAGGGTTGCCTAATTGATTGGGTAATATAACATACATTCACTAGCACAAATTCCACAGAAAGTCTCCTTCTGCTTAATTTCCCCATGCTTTGCTAAAAATGATGGAAAAACTATGCCAATTAATAAGCAAAATAGAGCAGATTTACTAAAAAAGAAAAAAGTTGTCCATTGTTCACATAGCTCAATCTTTAAGTAAGTGCAATAATAAGCTACATAATATTGGTATTCATTTGTGTCATATAAAATCCATAAATCCATATTGAGGGTTTCTTCTGGAAATTCGCTATTGTGGCAGGTCTAAGATATCATGGACCATATTTAGAGAAGATTCAGGTTCCTTTCATTTATAACTGATGCTATTCTGCAGCAATAAAACCATCTTTAAATATAGATGGCAAAGATATGCAATACAATCACTGTAAAAACAAGAACAATAATATGTATATGGTTAACAATATGTCTGTGAAGTACAACATACAAATTGTTCATCGCAAATGTCAGCAAATGCCCACCAAGTTGGTGCCTATCTCTGGCAACAAATAAAAGTTGGAATACAGTTAATAAAAGATAACACACATAGCGAAAGTCCACCATCCCACAAATAGAATGAATTAGTGGCTCCTTTAGTACCTGGGTGCTAAAAAAAAAACATCTGGTGGACCCGATCCAGAATCCACACCATCTATATATAAATAACAAAAATAGCGGCTGGCACTATTTTTTAATGCAAGCATTATTGTCTAGCATGTTTGGTTCAGCGTTCAAAGGACCTTCATGAAATACATTTTTGTATTTGACTTGGACCCCCTGTCTGAGCTGTCTGGTGTATTTTTGGTATTCACAAAAAATCTGCCTACTACTACCCAAGAGAAAGAGCTTGTCGTAGAGATGAGCTATTGACCACTTTGTGACCTGAGGCTGGGTTAAAGCCCCACCACATATTCTCCTTCTCTAAATCCTGATCAGGGGACTTGTCTTGGCTCAACTGCAGTAAGAAGGTAACTGTGTGTGCCTTATATTCTACTATGTCTTCTTTATACTGCTTTCAACAAGCTGATGTGCCATTTTTATATATGATCTAATTAGCACAGAGTGGGAAAGCAGAATATTCAATTACCTGTAAAAGATTATTGTCCTATATATACACAAACACTGTTGCCGCCACTTAATTCATACACTGTGTGAACGAGATGATCTTTTAATTATTTGTTGCTTATCATTTGCATTGTGTCAAACCTGAGTGTCAAGAAATGATTGAATGCCTTGCGTCAATTATGTGCAATTATTCCATGAAACTGTCCTTTATACTTTGTTTACTTCTTCACTCTGTATTCCAACTCTATAGATACATACCTATATCCTAGCCGTTAAACATTCCCAGCCAGGATCCTGCAAATCCCCGAAGAGTTGAATTCAGCGTTTATCTAACTGATGCAATAAATGCATTATTTCATTTATTATACGACATTACGCTCATTTTAAATAATGAACGCCAAGTTAGCTATTTCTCCCCGGCTCTTCATCCCCCAGTCTTGAGATTTCTGTTTTTTTTTTGTTTTGTTTTTTTAAATGTAGGAGAATTTAAAAAAAGGACGATCTTTTACTATTTGATTTGATGCTTTTTTAATTTACAAAAAAAAGGTGCGTGTACCACTTTAAATTCTCAACAGGGATGAGTTGTTCAATTAATTACATTGAACTCGTGCAATATAGAGTATGATGCACTGAAATGATAAATGGCGCTTACTTTGCTAAGGTTTAAAGTGGTGAATACCTTCTATTCACTGAAGAGAGAGAGAGAGAGGGATACACTATTTTCTTTTTCCCACTGTGGCCTTCTCAACTGCATTAATGAAAATGAGAATAACCAAATGCTGGTGGATGGGTAAAGCACTGTTCCTGCTGATCATGGTTGGAATGTTAACAAAAGCCATATGAGACGGGTCTGAAACAGGTTTTTAACAGCATGAATTTGGGAAACACGTAATTGAAATTGAGACTGCATTATGCTTAAAGTATACAAATGATGCATCATTTATTGAATAAGTTCTTCAAGACTCAGAGGTTTTGCAAAATAGCCCGGGAGATCTTTAAGCGGAAATCTAATATTGTCATTTTGCCGAGATAAACGTGCGGGGAATCGTTTTGTTTTATTGGCCCACTCGACAGGCTCTCCGTCGCAATGTTAAAGGGACTGTGTCGCCTAAATGTTGTTTTTACTGTGCATGTAGAGAATAGAAAAATGATTTAAAATGAGAAAAGGGGTTTTAAATGTGTCTGTGGAGTCTCCTATTGATGACATCACCTGTGGCAAATGAACTGGCTTTCAGTGTAACATTTTTACATTTGATTATCAAGCCACAGGGGATGTCATACACCGGACCCTCAACAGACACATTTAAAACACAGTGTTCTCCTAAATTCTGCTAACACAATGTATAGATTATTTTCAATAATTTTTTTATTCTCTGTATTCGCAGTATAAGCAACGTGTAGGTTTTACAGTGCCTTTAAACAATGTGCAAGACTCTATCAGGGAGATTACTGGATTGGCCATTTGAAAGCCACACTTGCAGTGGTGATAAAGAAAAAACAAAATAAATAGAAACAAAATAATAAGCAAACAAACCAAAAATAAATAAATAAAATGCCCATTGCTTCATTTAATTAAATCCAGACACACATTAGTCTAGATTTGCCATGACGGGGCTTGGAAAATAGATCAAATTAAAGCAATTTATAATACATTTGTATCTGTAATCAATGGCGAGGGAAATGATTGTCTTTGTGCGTGATGTTGTTGGCGATCGACGGTTTGCTGCCATGTCGGCAGTCAAAGGGTTACGCGTTTCACATATTTCTAAGGAAAACAAATCTGTATAATGTTCTGCTCTATGATACATTGGGGGTTGTTTCTAAAAGTCAATTTCCTCAGCAAAGTTCTGAAAGCCAAGCAATTTGCAGCAACGTTCTATTGGTTTCCATGGGGATTGCCTCACTTTTTAGAACTTTGCACTGTTTATCATCAGGTCGATGAAAGCCATTTCCCTTTCTCATGACACCCTCGTGTGTCTTAAGGCTCATAAGGCTGCAACATATTGGAATCCAGTTGGGATATGTGTAAACATACTGTATATTCCGTGGAAAAGTTCTAAGAGTGGAGTAAACAACATGGGAACCGACTGAATGTTCCCGTTATCCAGGTTCTCCGTCAGCAATAGTGTCACTAGGGGGAGGTGTGTGTATGTGGGGTGGGGGGGGGTGGGGGGGAGTACCTGGCTACTGGGGCTGAAGCCCTGAATCTCATGTTTATAGCCCTGAATGAACTGTGAGATTTACTTTTTTATCCATCCTGTTGAGAGGGAACACAGATCAAACATAAGCACTCCTTTGTGGTTTGGGCAGCTTCAGTATCCGGCTCTCAAAGCTGTGAAGGACTTGTGAGTGTAGCAGGCAGACCCCTTCCGGAAAGGACTTCCTGTTTACCTTGGCAGCGAGGAGCAATTCAACAAGGAAATTTTGACAGCCATGCTGTTTGGAGGACGCAATGATGGTATTGCTAAACTGTTTGGGACGGAATGATGGGAAGCTGTTTGGGGCCAAAGATGGCATAGGCATTGTTAATCGGCTTGGGGGTAAAAATGGCACTGAGAGGCTGTTTAAGGCGCTAAGATCGCACTGAATATATCCAGTCCAACACCATGTGATATCTAGGACCATTTTGTCAAAAAAATGAAAAAAAAAAATGCCCAATTTGTTCACCTGAATCTCTATTTTCTCTGTCAGGTGAGAATTGACTGACATTTTTAGACCGTTCTTGTCAATAGAAACAGACTAGTACTAGGGCAGCATTTTTATCATTTTTACTATAAATTGATAGCATTCGAAGAACTCTCAATGTCAAGAGATGTGAAGAATAACAAATTTATGTCTAAGCAGAATGCGTGTAACAATCTCTGTATCAAAATTGCAAAGTAGAGAGGGAAAGCATGCAGCACATTATGATAATGTCATTTTCCCATGAAATATGTAATGATATCGAAGAACAAAGGGCATCTAAACGCTTATGACCAACAAATCATTACCTTTACAGTTGTGTCTCTGCTCTACTATTAAAGGTTACAGAAGTCATTGGATATTTCTATTTTTAGGATGGATTTCTGCACTTCATTAAGCACAGTATTTTTCTCATGTCTGTGGGATATTATGGTTCATTAGTGACTGCAGCTTAGCCAGTCCTTCGGACTTGAAGTAGTTCCGAAAAGTAGAATTCATGTTTATATTGGCTCTACTCAACAGGAAAAGCGGCATGTAATTGTAGTGGTACATGACTCTTCTCCCCAAGCCTTAATGACAGCTGATCAAATGTGGGTGTATCTGCATGTTGTCATATCTGGCTATTGAGAAAGCGCCACGTTCAATTGTTTCACAGTGCAGGCACTTAGACTTTGAAGCTGTGTACACCCGTTATTAAACTCACCTTCAGCTTTATCTGTGGTCTGGTCTGTGGAGTTTGTTCCCGCTGGTCGCCGCCGTCTTTCCTCCTGAGTTTCTTTGTCTCACTATGGATGTGATTTTCCATCATCAACAAGGTTTCTACCATCACCTTGTAGTTGCACTTTAATGCTGTTCTATGGACCTTTGAACATCTTGCCACAGTTATTGGTGACCTAGTACAGCCACATAGCCTATCCCTGTCTGTCACTACAGTGAAAAATGCTTCTATGATCCATTCTGCTGATTAAGCTTGAACCTAAATGTCTATCTGTATGCTAAAGGTTAAACCCTACAGGCAATACCAAGATAACAAGTAAAATGACACTCCTCACATGGTGGACATGAATATATTCCCAGAAATAGAAAGTTAAATATTCAGATATATTCACCATCTGCGTCACCCACGCCTCAGTGCAGACAAAATCCATCCTTACGCATTTCGCCCTGTAGGCTAGTGCTTACTCATAGGCACCTACATGTTCTTTAACAGTTACATCCTAGGTTGAGTGAAGAAAACAGTTCTTGGGCCTATCAAAAAAGCTACATTTTTTTTTACATTTAACGGTACTTTGGATGAAGCTTATACAGCAAACACTTTCAATCTTTTGTCCTCTATTGATTAGTCTAATATGGACATGCATTATTGTTTTACGATAACCTTATTGAAATGTATCTTCCATTTCTTTCTTTGAAATGTTATGATAGTTTTGGAAAATAATTTTGTTTGGGTGATAGTTCTAGTTTACTTCTGCTAAACACTTCCCTATGTCTTCTATTCCGTTAGCTAGCAAGAGCTCACATTCTTTTTCGAACTGCATATACTAAAGCTGCCAGCCCTTATGAGTTTAATTTAAAGGAGCGAAATTAATGTGGATGAATACTCATTTCAATCAGTTCAAGATGGCTGCCCCCCCGTTGATGTACACATATGGGATAGCAACATGCCTATTTTTAATTATTAAAACAGCATCAAAATGTTTGAAGACTTATTTAGTACAGATTGTGTTCATTGGTTTCAAGACATTTGTTTAAAGTAATTTCTGAAAGAGGTTAGGGATTTCTCTAGTCAAACATTAGGTGATATGTTTTGTCTTTGAAAACCCAGTTTGCCGTGCACAGGTCAATAATTCGAATAAGTTTGTAGGCCAAGTTGTGCTTCTGAGTGTGTTAAATTTGTCAGATATAGACAACCTGCACATAGGTCATAGATGAGTCCAGCAGTATGTCCTCGTCTTGTATTGTGTAACCAAGCCAGTAAGCCCCTTTATTAGCGCCTCCTAAACATTGAATAATAAAACCTGATCCTGTTAACTTATTTAAATTAAAATATTAGAGGGTCTCATAAATATTCAGATAATGAACTCAGCACATATGGCTTCAAGGATATGCATCGTAGTTAATTTATAATATAAGCAAATAAATCTAGTTAAATATTGCAAAATATCAATTATGTACGCTTGGAAAAATATGAGTACCTAACGAGCACTGCCGAATCTAACTTTGTATCATACAAAAACAAAACAACATAAACACATAAATAAATCTGTGGTAGAATGATCTAGCAAATATTCTAATTGGTGTGTGCAGTGAGCGTACAATGTTCTGATTTTTATTTACCGGTGAATCGGGGAGGTTGGGGTGCGGAACTTGAGAAGTAGAGTGTCACTCAACTCTTACAGGCACTGAAACTGGCAGAGCTACTGCGGACGCGATGTCTCAGACACTGGAGAATAAGATCTTGACCCCAGGATTGCAGTCATGAAAAAAGTTGGAAAGTGGTAGGGCCCAGTGGTACAACGAGACAGAGTCTCCAAATTGGGACTGTCCCATCAAGCCATCGCAAGACCGGCTCTTGCTATAAAATCTGTGTTGAACCGGAAGTTTTGCGAGATCTCTGGCCTCACGTTTTGAATCCATGGATACTGAGACCTGTGTTATAGCGGTACTTGTGTGTGTGTGTGTGTGTGTGTGTGTGTGTATATATATATATATATAAAAATATATATATATATATAAATATATATATATATATATATATATATATATATAAATAATTATAATATCTCATATTTGATAGTATAATAAAATATGACTTATGAAATGTTTTGTTTAAATCAAAAAACACTAGATCTGAAACACAAAACGAAAAAAAAAAAAGTGTCTGATAATTTGCTCTGCAATTTGTGACAATTTAACAGAAAATAAATTAGCAGCTTTTTAGACACCAACCTAAGCTGAGAATATAAGTGCAGTAGTGATGAGCAAGCCTATTTGGCACCTTAAATACTTCGATTAATTTAGCCAGATTTATTGCCACTTTCATTAACCTTGTTACGTTTAATGTGTTTTAATGCTTCTTTTAGGCTGTGAACTCATGTCTTACAGATTAGCAAAACTGTGTTTGTTCATCCTGAAAATTAGGAGCCTGAAAGGAAATGAGGTAACCACGGCTTAGCAATCTATTCTGGTGGAGAGGGTGATTTACATAGTGATGGTGATGTCCGGGGTCACGATTGGATCCGTCATTATTTCTTGCCTTAAAATGCAGATGGACTCAGCATCGGAGCCTATTTACTCAATCCTCCAGGTACCGATGGAGATTTGTGATAGTCTCACGCAATAAGCAGGGGATTGAAACAGAGTCGATTGAGCAGCTTCAATTTTCAATGGGTTCGTTAATGTCAGTTTATGACTAGATATTTTCCTACCTCCCCAGTGTGTCTGTTTAGATGGGACAGTGCCTATTTTGCGACCTGTCTCTCTTTCGTCTCTTTAGTCTTCCGTAGTCCCTCTTTCCTGGGGGCTCATCTTTTTTTTAGTTTGTATGACTGTATTACAGATCTCCACAACAATAAAACTCACAGTAAAGTGTGTTTACAATGCAGTAAATGTGATTTGCTATTCATTTGTGTTAAATCAAATAATTTATTCATATTCTAAACTACTTTTTTTTACAGTTCCTCTTTTTTTCTGGGAGCTCACTTTTTGGGGGGATTTTATAACTGTATCACAGAGCTCCAGAGAGTGTGTTTAAATGCAGTAGATGTCTTTTACATTAATTTGTGTAAATGAAAACTGTATTCTTATTCTAAATGACTAATAACATTTCTTGGCTCATATATTGGGAGGAATGGATTTATTTAATTGTCATTGCCATAAATATCATTGATATATATATATATATATATATATATATATATATATATATATATATATATATATATACACACACACCCCAGCTACCAAGGTTTTAATAAATAGATGTGTTAGTTTATTACACATCAACCAGAATTCACAGGGTTAGAAAATGATCACTGTTACAAGAAAAAGTAATCACAGGACATAATGGAGCTGTTTGTACTGCCCTATACTAGGAGAGTTTCACCTTTCTTTCCTAGTGTGGGGACATGTATTCCCAGGGACTGTCCCACAACTAGATACGCCCCATGTCTTGGGAAATAAATCCTGGGCAAAGGCAGACAACTTGCTTGTCAGACAGAATGTTGTCCCGTCTAGAGTAGGGGTATCAAACTGTTGCTCTCCTTCTGTTGGCCTCCAGCCCTGTCTGGTAGGCAGCTGTCTCTCTTTGTTAGTTCAAAGAGAGAGCCTTGTTTTTGCACGGGACCAGCAGAAGGGACCTTAACTAGGTCCTGTTTGCTGCACACCGAGAGTAAACCCATGTGTATCTATTAAGATAACATATCGGGCATGTTTTTTTAAACCTTTGCTTCCTTCAAAATGATCTATAGGTTATGTCAGCAGAATGCCAATGAAATGTGTGTATTAATATAAAAACGTGTTTTAAATGTGTCTGTGGAGTCTCCTGTTTATGACATCACCTGTGCCTTGATATGCAAATTGTGCATTTCCCGTTGAAAAGGGAATTTGCATATCAAGTCACATTTTTATCTTCATTTTAGCAATTCTAACACAACATATAGATTGATGGTTATTTTGATTTTTACAATATAGACAATATATATAGGCGCCAAAGTCCCTTTAATACCTCGGCAAGTCTTGAGAAATGCATTAATACCCATGAACAGCTAGGTTTTTTTTTCATGGTAACTGCTCCACTTTGCCCCAGAGATTTTTAAAAAAATAGGCTTTTTCTTCCTGATGGATCAAGAAAGGCATTTTTGAGATGCAATATATTGTGCCCATCAGGTCAAAATTACTATTTGAAGGGTACACTACCAGTTATTTTATGGTGTGCGCATTATATGGTTGTTTAATACATCTTAATAAACATCATTATAACATCTACATTTCTCAGAAGACTTGCAAGTTTCTCATTGAAGGAAGATTCTTAAATGGTATATACAACACAAATTATTAATGTCCCCTGAGGGTTTTTCAGGGAATATGACTTTATCCTTGTAGCATGTACAGTATTTTGGTGATATTTGCATATATGTTAGAATATTCTTCCCTAATATGACACATTCAAAACATGCAGACACATTCACCCTTGCCCCTAATAGTTAAGATCCTAGGCAAAAGGCAGCACAAATGTGCTATTCAGGTTTTTAAAGCTATAAGCAGCCAATCAGGTGAATCAGTAATGCTCCTCCCCTCTCCAAAAATGGTTCTCTAATGTCTCCCACTCTATGGGTGCTAAGCAACTGCTTAATCTGCTTAAATGGTGGCTCCGCCCCTGATGCTACTGCACAGGTACAGTGATGCACTCCAGCTATGTGCCTATCAATTGTGCATACATTGTTACACTGACAGGACAGAGTGCCAACCTTGCATGGTTGCGATGAAAACCAAAATCCTAGATGTCGATTAGTGTGCTGATGCGGTAAATAATCATCCTTTTAATACATTAATGGAATGTCCCACATAAAGCAGGTCGTAGGGGAGCATCTTACATACCACTCTATGTATATGAGTGTGATTAATTTAGTCTGCATGTCTATTGGGTCTCTTCACTTAAATTGGACTTTGGAGATCGACTTTCATTTTTAGACACCTCCCATTACTTTTCAAAGGGGAAGATTGAAACCTGGGTGCTGAATAGATCTACATGTCTCAAATTATTATGTGTTACTGCTCAATGGAAGCTAGCAAAACAGAGAATTTGAGTTCAGTTGCATTTATAGATTTCAGGCAATAGTGCTTAAACATTTGTAGAATCCGAGGTCATGGTGTTAGGCGATAGTGCAAAAATATTTATAAAAAGTCCATAAACTTATGTATAATCCAAGGTCACGGTATCAGGCAACAGTACTTAAATGTTTGTATCAGGCAATAGTTCAAAATGGCTGTACAAGCTGGGCTCTGGTAACTGGGTAAATTTGTGCATTTTATTGAAAATTCTGCTAACAAATCAGAATAGACTATGGATGTGCATGTGTAGAGAGGCTAAATCCGACGATACGGTAGTTGCGCTGTGTGAGTAAATGCATTACAATCTTGGTCACACCTTAATTCAGGCAGGGAAGTCTTCTTATGAGGTCTTGTAGGTAAAGAGAGTTAAAGACGTTGAAAATTGAGAAATGGAAAGATGTGAGTATGGATCACAGATTGTCTCTATATTTATGTTTTTGAAAAGGACTAATACTTAGATGTCAAATTCGAAACAGTGGAGACTATTATGCTCGTCTACATTAATGGTAATTTAAACTTCACACTGCATATAATTCCCATTAAAGCACCCCTATGGGATGTTTAATACATTTTCGGCTTCAAGTGATAAACAAAAAAGAACATTACATCAATTATAAAATAATTTATGGATGTTTAGATATATTGTTATGATGCCTTATGGGTATTCATAAACCACATAAATCAGGGGGTTTGTGTAACATATATGTAGGACCCCTCAGAGTCTAAACTTAAAGGGACACTGAATTAAAAATGATCAAAAATAAATTGTGTAAGCATAAATTAAGAGACAAACATGTTTTGCATGTGTCTGTGGTGTCCCCTGTCTATGGCATCACATGTGGCTTGGTATGCAAATTAACTACTTTCACTGGGAAAAGTGTAATTAACATATTAATGAACAGAAGACACCACAGGACACATTTAAAACATATTTTCTGCTTTATTTAGGCATTTACTTGCAGTTCTGCTTGCCTAATGTATAGCTCATTTTTTATAAGTTCTTATTCTCAGAATATGAACAATATTCAGGTGACAGAGTCCCTTAAATGACCTTTAAACAGTGACACAAGGGTTGTGCCTCCCAATCATATTATCCTCTGCTTGGCTCCCCTCCCATGTGGTATTTTCTTCTCTGCATCGGCCAACTTACTATAAACTCTTCGAGTAGACATAGTCTGTGGTGCTAGCCCTCCTTGGGATAAGGAGATAGGGCCAGGGGCAGGCACTGTCCTTGTCAAGGTCTGTGATGGACCAAAGAACATCCTGCTCATTCTTGCTTTCTTTTCCTTCCTATATAATTTATTTTGCAACAGTGAGTGCAAGTAGACACTGTGCACTAAACTGCCCAATATACACAAATTCCAGTCTTAGATCATAACATTCATTGGCTCGTCCACAATAGATGGCGAAACTATAGATACATGCCGAGCGTCTTCTCAAAGGTCTCAGAGTGCCACTTGTGTCACCTGTGCCATACATTCGCCATCAGTGTTCTAGCACTTTTCCCGATTTGTGGGTCTACCTATGCTTGCACTAATTCACAACACAGCTTCTAAGAATCAGTTTTGCACATGGAGCACCAAATCGGAGTTAGCAATGATACTAAGTCTCCAATAACCCCAGAAATACTGAATCTCCCAGGATATTGTTGGGTATTCAGTGACCTGGACAATGTATCACTGGAAGTTTTGAGAGAGGTGTGCAGGATGAACAATTAAATATACAGCAAAAACAAATTTCCAATGCAATACTGAAGCACTCCATAGCATAAAAAAGATACTTTACGATAATAAAACATCCATTTTCCTTTGGTTTCTATGGTGACTCATCCACAGTTTGCACATTGCATCCAGTCTCAACACATTTGACCTACTGAAGGGTTATTTTTCAGTTTTTTTTTTTTCTGGAGAGTTTAATATTTGTTTTCAAAATTTCTTGTACCTCCCGGCTTAAATGTCAAACACATTAAAACAACCATGAAATTGAAATTCCTCTGCATTTCCAATTTTTGCAAAGACTAAGCAAATTTTGGAGAAACAAAGAGATATCAAATCTCTAAGATTCTGCACATCTCATATGCATGTGCATTGTAATTATGGATGCGTTTTACTCGGGAATTTTTAAACAGCCATTGAAACAAAGTATGTAAATGAAAGCACTTCAATATGGTATTAATATAAACTGTCCCGAACTGGCTCTACGCCAACCAGCAAACTGACTGAAAAACAGAATCTGGCTCTCACTTCCACCACGCAAGAAGTCTAAATACTCTGTATTAATCTGCTGAATAACATATTTTGACTGACTGCTTACATTTCCCACTGTTGTGTGTTTGTGGGGATGGCAGAGAGAGGTCAGTGACTAAGGACAGCGCAAGGGTTTAATAGAAAACAAATATGTCCCCTCACTAAAATCCGTAAATTGAAACACATTCTAATTTAAAGGGACCTTATCTACCTAAGCATTGTTTTTACTCTCACCTACAGAGAATAAAACAAACAATTATACATGATTAATACATTGTGTTAGCAAAACAGTCAGCAAATGCCTAAATTAGGAGAAAAACATGTTTTAAATGTGTCTGTGGAATCTCCTGCTTATGACCTCACTCGTGGCTTGATATGCAAATGAACTATTTTTTTATGGGAAATATGTGTAATTTGCATATCAAGCCACAGGTGATGCCATAAACAGGCGACTCCACAGACACATTTAAAATAAATGTTTCTCCTAATTTAGGCATTTGCTTGCAATTTTGCTAACATAATGTATAGACAATTTGCAGTCATTATTCTATACATTCACAGTTTAAGTAAGGTTTAGGTGATACAGTCCCTTTAAGACAACTTTATTATTATTATTATTTTGCATAATATTTGTCATAGGAAACATGACACACTGTTTTCTTTCACATGTTACAATTTTTAAAGGATTTTTATTCCACCCTACATCCCAATGTAGCACATATTGGATATGCGCTAACCACTTGTGAGAAACAGAAAGTGATGCATACATCTCATGTACTATATGCTCAAGCAAACTCATTATTGTACCATATATATATATATATATATATATATATATATATATATATATATTCGAGTCAAGTACAACCATCCCTAAATTGCACCCCAAGGAACCAAGAAACGACTAGTTCTGCAATTGATGTGATACAATACAGACTTTTTTTTTGTTTCGTACATATTCTTATTCAGTAATCTTTAGTGAACAGAGATCAATATCTTGATATTTTATATACGTCTTTTAATTCAAAGGAAACCAAAAGAATTATCCTCAAAAGAAAAAGAGTACTAAATATTCAGCTAGCAATAGTGTGACCCCCCCCCCCCCCCCCCCCAGATTAGTTAGCCCACATCGAGCACCGAGCACACTTTTCTCTGTGGAGTTAAATATTTCTACCCAGAACCACCTGTTTTTATATTCTCTGTTTAGTGTTTAGTCATGTTTGCTGCTTTATAGTGTCACTTTAAAATGTTCTTACACTTTGATGAAGAAGTCTCACGTCTTCACTCTTTTGGGAGCACTCGTGTGTTCCCTCTTCTAAATAAATGTAATATTAGCTTTAACTTATTGTGTCCTCTATAATTGTGTTTCACCTTTGTTGCCTGCTATATTGTTTCTTTGTAATCCTTTGTAGGTATAAATGACAGCTCTGGGACTGCCACACTTTTATATTGTTTCATTATTTTGCTCTCTTTTTTTATTTTTTATATTTGTGATATCTATTGCTGCAGTCGGATGCTTTTTCATTCTCTCCTGCAGGAAAAGGGTAACTGCCAGGTCTTCTCTTATATTGAAGCCCCATACTTTATTTACACTCCGGTTTATGACTCTGGCTTCATCACATTGGCCAGTGAATAACTGCAACTCTGATCTATAGGGGATGGAAGTAATATAGTATTCATACGAATGGATAGGTCTTGACTGTTCAGGGATTGGCCATATTGTCAAACTGTGTGTGGAGGCTTAGAAATGTAAGACTGAACAGAGACCATCAAAACTGAATTATAGACCCAGCTGTGAAAGGGCAGCACTGGCTGGCTAATCTCAGAAACCTAAAGAACGCCTGATTCTAGTATTTACAACAGAACACAGTTGTGTTTATATTTTGCAAAGTGAAGAAGTTCTGTGTTCATTGAAATAACATAAGGTTCTTTAACTTGCATTAACATGACGGTGACCTTTTTATGTTTCTTTTTGCATTTCTGCTCTACTTGTATGTTTCATACTTCATTCCTCAAATTCAGTCCTTGGCCAAATCCTGTCGGCTGCACCTAAGGAACATTGCATGCATTCGCCCGTTCCTCAGCGAAGAGACCGCAAAAATTCTAGTGAACTCACTTGTGATCTCTTGCCTGGACTACTGTAATGGTCTTCTGACTGGACTACCTCTGGCTCGTATGGCTCCCCTACAGTCTATCCAAAATGCGGCTGCCAGACTCATCTTTCTTGCACGTCGGTCTGATTCGGTGGCTCCTCTCTGCAACACCCTCCACTGGCTTCCTGTCTTCTCGAGGATAAAATTTAAAATTCTGTCTTTAACCTACAAAGCCCTCCACTCCTCTGCTCCTACGTACATTTCATCCCTTGTTAACCGTTACCTCCCTGCACGACCTTTGCACTCCTCAAAGGGGTTAACACTCTCTTCTAATCTCATCACCACTTCTCACTTGCATCTCCAAGATTTTGCCCGAGCTGCCCCCTGTCTCTGGAACTCCCTTCCCCGGAGCATCCAGCTCTCTCCCTCCTTTTCAAACTTTAAAAAGTCCCTCAAAACTCATCTCTTTAGAGACGCTTACTAGCCCAACCCACTAGTTACCAGTCGCTTTGCCTCTAGCCGATCCCACCTAGCTGGAACACACGCTCCCTCTTTCACTTATCCCACCTAGTGCCTCCCATCCACACTACTGTTACTACAACTTCAATCCCTCTGACCTCTTCAATCCCTTAATTGTCTCATGGACCCCATTCCCTCTAGATTGTAAGCTTACGAGCAGGGTTCTCTACCTCATGTACCAGTCTGTACTAGTTTGTCTAACTTAGTATGTTGTTCCCTTCTATGCTCTGTACCAAGCGCTACGAGAATTGGTGGCGCTGTACAAATATATGTTAATGTAATGTAACAGGTAACATGGTAACCAACTAATATATTTACTTTTGAAACAAACAGAGGTCTTTAGTCAATGTTCCAGACCATTGTAGTATAGATACATTTTACCAGCAAAAGTAATACAAACAAGGAAACAAAACATGTGTGGGAAAGGAACTTATCCTTGAACATCAACACATGCAAAATGTATCCATTCTACTCCTGTTCGGACAATATGAAAACGTTACATTACTGTTTAAATGGTTCTCAAAATGTGTGCAGTTCTTTATACTAGACATGTGCAAAACTAAAATTTTCGTTTCGTTTTCGTCCATTCGGACGAAAATGTTATTTATTTCGTCTAAAACGAATTTCGTTCATTAGTGCATTCGTTTCAGACGAAATTCGTTCATTATTTTCGTTTCGTTAATTTTTTTCGTTCGTTTTATAGAATACAATGTAATACTATTGGCTTTCTATAAACCGAACGAGAGCCCCATTCATAAGAAATTCTTATGAATGGGGCTCTCGTTCGGTTCATAGAAAGGCAAAAGTATTAATTGTATTCTATAAGCCGAAAGTCTATAAACCGAACGACTTTCGGTTTATAGACTTTCGGCTTATGGAATACATGTAATCCTATTGCTATTCTATAAACCGAACGACTTTCGGTTTATAGAATAGCCATAGGTTTACATGTATTACATAAGCCGAAAGTCTATAAACCGAAAGTCGTTCGGTTTATAGGCTTTCGGCATTTAACTAATAAGAGACAGAGTCTCCATTCATAAAATTATGAATGGAGACTTTGTCTCCGTGTAGTAAAATGCCGACAGCCTATAAACCGAACGTTCGGTTTATAGGCTGTGGGCATTTTACTACACGGAGACAAAGTCTCCATTCATAATTTTATGAATGGAGACTCTGTCTCCGTGTAGTAAAATGCCCACAGCCTATAAACCGAACGTTCGGTTTATAGGCTGTCGGCATTTTACTACACGGAGACAGAGTCTCCATTCATAAAATTATGAATGGAGACTTTGTCTCCGTGTAGTAAAATGCCGACAGCCTATAAACCGAACGTTCGGTTTATAGGCTGTGGGCATTTTACTACACGGAGACAAAGTCTCCATTCAGAATTTTATGAATGGAGACTCTGTCTCCGTGTAGTAAAATGCCCACAGCCTATAAACCGAACGTTCGGTTTATAGGCTGTAGGCTTATGGAATACATGTATTCCTATTGCTATTCTATAAACCGAACTTTCGGTTTATAGAATAGCCATAGGATTACATGTATTACATAAGCCGAAAGTCTATAAACCGATCGTTCGGTTTATAGACTTTCGGCATTTTACTACACGGAGACAAAGTCTCCATTCATAATTTTATGAATGGAGACTCTGTCTCTGTATAGTTAAATGCCGACAGCCTATAAACCGAACGACTTTCGGTTTATAGACTTTCGGCTTATGTACTACATGTAATCCTATGGCTATTCTATAAACCGAAAGTCGTTCGGTTTATAGTTTAGCAATAGCATTACATGTATTCTATAAACCGAACGTCGTTCGTTTTAAAGACTTTCGGCTTATAGAATACTATTGGCTTTCTATAAACCGAACTAGAGTCGAGTCCCCATTCATAAGAAATTCTTATGAATGAGGAGGGACTCTAGTTAGGTTTATAGAATGCCAATAGTATTCTATAAGCCGAAAGTCTTTAAAACGAACGACGTTCGGTTTATAGAATGCATGTAATGCTATTGCTGTTCTATAAGCCGAATGTCTTTCGGCTTATAGAACAGCAATAGCATTACATGTATTCTATAAACCGAACGTCGTTTGTTTTAAAGACTTTCGGCTTATAGAATACATGCTGCTATTGGCTTTCTATAAACCGAAAGAGTCCCCATTCATACGAATAGGTCAATTGACATATTCGTATGAATGGGAACTCAATTTCGGTTTATAGGAAGCTAATAGCATTACATGCATTCCATAAACCGAAAGTCATTCATGTCGGTTTATGGAATGTAGTACAATGCTATTGGTATTGTAAACCGACTCTATTTCGGTTTAGAATGCCAATAGCACGAATGGACGAATGAACGAATGATTTTCGTTTATTAACCATTCGTTCATTCGGATTTTGTTAGTTAAAATTTTCGTTATTCGTTTTTCGGACGAATGGACGAAAATGCTATTTTCGTCCGAAAATGAATTCGTCCGAAAACGAATGCACATGTCTACTTTATACACAGTTCAAAGAGTTTTACGCAATCGAGACAGATACAAAGAGTAAAGGACAGGGCACTGCTCGCAAGTTTGAAGCCTGTGGGCCAGGGCTGTCAAACTCGATCCTTTAGTTGTTTGAGGACTACATCTCCCATACTACCCTACTTGCCTCTTATCTGGGATACCATTTACAGGGAAGTCTGGCATATTTGTGGGAAATATCAGCTGGTTATGTTGGGGACAGGAAATACAAGAGGTGTTCGAAAGGGTAGGTTCACCAAGGCTACAGTGGGAGGTTTTGACAGCTTGATAGTTAGGATCAGTGGATTCTTATGACCCTTTGACAAGGTTTGTTTGGATGGACTTTTTAAAGATAGAGCATTGAATATCATTAACAGGAGGCAGTCTGAGAGAAGTCGTGCAAGAGAGAGTGGGAGAAATGTAGGCCACGAAAGCCACTAATGCTACTAAATGAAAGAAAAAACTACTACTGGGTTTATGTAAATGAGTTCCCCTACCTGAAATAGCAATAGTGAAGGTGAATTAAGATGACAGTTTCATCTCACCGATTTAACTATACATGTTGACCTTCTACTACTACACAATTTGGCCAGATTACTAGCTGCACAACGAATAGCTAAGTCTTTTGGCCTAGGGCAGGGGAAAAAATGATTTAGTGGCTCGTGGCACAGCTTCATCAGCCCCCCTTAGTTATTCGAATTGAGAGGAAAAACAGATATGCGGACAGATGAGGTGCAGAGATTGATAGAAAGACAAAATAATTGGATAGAAAGACAGACAAGACACATCGATAGAAATGGCAGTGGTTGGGGCCAAAAGCATGTTTAACCAGTTTCTTTTTATTGACATTTCTCTTCTTCAGGTCCAAAAATGCAGAAGGTAGAGAAAAACTGTGAAGGGAAGGGAGATGATGGTGACTTGCCTCTCACACAAGTGCGTTCGTAGAAGGCCAAACTACAGAGCACACTTAACCTCTGGGCTGTCTAGCCAAACTATCCAATAGAGCCAGAGCCTCTATTGCAGAACATGTCTGCATAACCTACAAACTGGGACACTTAGAAATGGTCCAGCCCCAGGCCACTGAGTGAGGTCAAAGAGCAAGCCCAGAGGGCAAATGACCAGCCATCCCCTGTCTACAGCTGAGCATCAATTATAGTAAATAGCTCCCAAAGTGTTTAAAAAGAAATCCAGTCGTGGGCTGCACAGTTTACTGCTAACAATATTGCTTGAATAAGTATAAAAGGAAAACAAAATGTACAATTTATCTATTAAATGTATATTTATCCATTATTCATATGTGTCAAATTAAGCACTGTTTTCCATTGTACCAAAATGGGTGTTATTATTATATATTATTGTAATGTTTCAGCAGTTTAAGCATAGGCTTCCAGTGCCTTACTTTAAGTACTTAGTGACAACATTCAGTCTAAGGAACAAAGTCATCTCAGAAACAATGAAACAGAGCCCCAGTAATGCTGTTATAATAGCACAATTTAGCAAATTATTTTTCTAATAGGCAAGAAATAATAAAAATACACAGCACTGGCTTCTTAATTTTAAGTATTCTATCAAACAGCATGAAGACTGTTAAAGAGGCACTAAACTTGTATTCCCCCCATGAGCTTCTATTATCAAAGCACAAGTTAAATGCCCAGTGTTCTTATTATGGGATGAAATGGACTGTTTAAGATATATACCATTGAAACCTTTGACCTTAAAGAGGCAGTAAAGGATATTTTAAACT
The DNA here is from genome assembly GCA_036172795.1 of Pelodytes ibericus. NCBI lineage: Eukaryota > Metazoa > Chordata > Amphibia > Anura > Pelodytidae > Pelodytes > Pelodytes ibericus. Next base: position 187,257,382 of record CM069862.1, read on the forward strand.
TTTGATTGCCTGCCATGCTGCCCTACTTAGGGTTTCATACCAAGCTGCCCATTCTAGAGATCCCTGCCAAGTTGCCCTATCTAGTGTTACCTGCCAAGCTGCCAAGCCAAGAGCTGTGCTTAGGTCCTGTTTTTCTAAAGTCCTTTGTCCATGCCACAGTCATTTCTAAAGTCCTTTGTCCATGCTACAGCCGTTATTACAGTACCCGCATTATGAATCGTCATATGCAAACAGACTCCTCATCCATCCCTGCACCGAGACTCCTACCAGACCTAGCAAGGGCCGTGACATAAGAGTTAACCCGACAACTCTACTTCTCAGCTGCGACAGAGCTGATCTAGAAGCTGGCACACCGTATTTTTAACTTTTGCTTCTTTTAAAACCCTTAAGTGCCACTTTAAATGTTTGATCAAAGGTATTTATTTGACGCCTACTCTTAATTCTCCGACAAGGGAACTATAATTAGAAATCTGACACAAAAGGTTACACTAATTGTCAGCATTCATCATTTTGTACACTAAGAGCTTCACATCTTGGCATGTTCACTAGAAATTTTAGGTCTATTAACCGATTGTATTTTCTGCCCTTGAGAAAACAGTCTCTTGCTTGTCTTGTTAGGTTGAAGAGGTATGCAAACACAACATTTTGCATTTGACATCATTTACTGTAGGAGGGTGCATTTTTTTTGCATACTTATTTTTCATATGCTCATTATTCAGGAACATCGTAGGCCATTAAAATGTAAGCAAAAGAAAAAAAAATATTTTCCTACCAGCATTATATTCAAGTCAGAAAAAGACTTGGAAAGAAATCTTGGGTAAGGCAGAGAACAAAAGGATAATAATAGAGCGCTTTTTTTTTTGTAAAGTACAGAAAAATAAGTTATCACTGTGGTTAATTGGTAGATGCTGCCACAGGACATTATCCAAGAAACACAACATACTATATATACATACATGTACTGTGGGGGAAAAAAAGTATTTGATACCCTGCTGATTTTGAACGTTTTCCCACTGACAAAGAAATGATCAGTCCATATTTTTTAATAGTACTGTATTTTCTGGCGTATAAGACTACTTTTTAACCCCGGAAAATCTTCCCAAAAGTCGGGGGTCGTCTTATACGCCGGGTGTAGTCTTTTTACTTACCTTGTTGCTGCTCTGCAGGTGCGCGCAGCTGTGAAGGAAGTGTTGTGTGCTCCCCTCCAGCTGTGCAACTTCAATAAAGTTTGTTTAAACTTTTTTTAAAACAAACTTTATTGAAGCCGCACGGCTGGAGGGGTGCGCACAACACTTCCCTCACAGCCGCACGCACCTGCAGAGCAGCAACGAGGTAAGTACTGGGAAGGGGGTAGGAGAGGGGCAAAATCCTGGAATATTGAGGGGAAAATCCTGGCATATTGGAGGGGCAAAATATTGGCATATTAAATGGCACAATAAAGGCATATTGAGTGGCAAAATACTGGCATATTGAGGGGCAAAATAGTGTGTCTCAGGTTATGTGTCTATTGGTGTCACTGTGTGTGTGTAAGTGTGTCACTTTCTGTGTAAGGGTGTGTGTGTAAATGTCACTGTAGGAGAAAATGCTTGTTGGAAGAGGGGTAGTCTTATACGGCGAGTATATCCCAAACTCTAAATTTTAACTGGAAAAGTTGGGGGTCGTCTTATATGCCCAGTCGTCTTATACACCGGAAAATACGGTAGGTGTATTTTAAAAGTGAGAGACAGAGTAACAAAACAAAAATCCAGAAAAACGCATGTCAAAAAAGTTATAAATTGATTTGAATGTTTTTCTGCTAAGGGGCAAGACAACTGACCCTATCAAAGGGATGATGGGCGGGGCCATATACCATCACATTTTGGGTGAGAACCTCCTTCCCTCAGCCAGGGCATTGACAATGGGTCGGGATGGGTATTCCAGCATGACAATGACCCAAAACACACAGCCAAGGCAACAAAGGAGTGGCTCAAGAAGTAGCACATTAAGGTCCCGTAGGGGCTTAGCCAGTCTCCTGACCGTAATCCCATAGAAAATCTGTGGAGGGAGCTGAAGGTTCGAGTTGCCACACGTCAGCCTCAAAACTTTAATGACTTTGAAAAGATCTGCAAAGAGGAGTGGGACAAAATCCCTCCTAAGATGTGTGCAAACCTGGTGCCCAACTAAAACAAACGTCTGTCCTCTGTGATTACCAACAAGGGTTTTTGCCACAAAGTACTAAATCGAAGGGGCCAAATACTTATTTCCCTCACTGACAAACAAATCAATTTATAACTTTTTTTACATGCATTTTTTCTGGATTTTTTTTTTGTTATTCTGTCTCTCACTGTAAAAATTTTGGTACCGCACTACCTATATTACCAGGAGCAACAACCCTTTGTTTTCCCTTTTTACAGAAGTTAAGACACATCTGTAATGTGTCTGTAATGTTTATACCTTGATCTGCTGACAGATCAATTACCTGCATTTTTATGGGGCCAGCAAAGTGACCACCATCTCTCTCTGCTTCTTGTATTTGCATGTAGTCGGTGCAGCTCTTACAGAGAGTGCTTCCTGGGGGCATAGTTCAAAAACAGGATGGTCAGCCAGAAGTATACTTTAGTAGGATTAAAATTATTAAGGGGGCTTTATTCACTCTTTAAAGATGCTACCACTTTAGCTTATATTTAGTATTGTAATTCCAAAAGACAATAGGTTATAAACATTTTGAGATATTCACAATTTATCAGTCATGTTCTTTCAAGTATGTTTAAGGTGTACCTGCAATATGCTAAGGGTTAACACTATAAGAATGGATTGCGTACATATTTTTAAACTATCCTATAAAATGTCATTTTTCTTTTTTCTTTTTAAACTATCCTATACAATGTATAAGTGTATAAAAATTAAGTTTGACTCTTTATTAAATCTGTAAACCTTTTCATCTGTAAAATTCATGGGTCCATGTCACACAAAAAAACAATTCCATCTATCCTAATAAACACTGGGTTATTAAATTGGCAGCTTACTGTAGACTTGGCAGGATTCCTCAGTAATTTGGATGTTGCCAAATCCAATTGCCAGATCTCGGAGAGTTGCTGTCAAGTTGACTTAAGTTCATGTATAATTTAATTGTTGGATTTTCACAATAACAATTAACAATGAAGGAGTCGACTCCAAGCAACAAGAGGTTTGGTAAATAAAGCAGTAGTTTTCCAAAGTATCCTTACTCCAGCCACAATACCTTCCTCTGTCTTTTTTTGCGGGAGGACATGTCGAAATAAACTCAGTTGTAAGACCAGGTGGTGGCGGTGGATCTAATACATAACAATATTTTGAGCCCCTTCTTGAAGCTAAAGATTTTTTGCTGACAGGCAGCACTTAATGAGGGTTATTGATAATCAGAAATGAAGAGCAATCGAACTATAATTCTTGCATACTCCTATGTAAAAAATAACACTACTCCAAAAAAAAAGCCAGTGTGTGCTTGTTACACCAAAATAAAAGTGATCTAATTATTTTTGAACCCCTTCGTGACACATGGTGCTAGTGTCCCAAACGATGCAAGCACCATAGCATCACCATTTGTTCCTGGCTACCGATCATAAGGAACAGTATGGCAGAGAACCGAGCAGGGTCTTAATAGACCCTGTGGGTCCTTGTCAAAAAAATCACGAGAGTCACATGTGATATCACGGTGTAGCCGGTGCGCGCTTTGAGCACCGGCTACATTTTCTCTGTCAGACTGAGCCCGCTCAAAGTGGCCTCATCTGACAGGTGGGATCCCGCTGCAAATCCCTGCAGCGGGATCCGAGCACAGCTCCTTGAAAGAGCCGTGATGAACTCTTTAACGCAGGACATACTATGCCGTCCTAGTGTCTTTTATGCACTAAAAATCAGGACAGCATAGTACGTCCTAACGTCACAAAGGGGTTAAGAATTCTGTCACAGACTATTTATAACAAAAGTCGAAAAACTGCCCCTATTTTAGATCACATTGAGACTAAAAAGCTGCATAATTATACTAGAAATTTGCATGTTGGTAATAAACATTTGCATATTGAGACAGTATTTGCCCCTTTTTGTCTTATGTCTAAAACCCATTCTGACAGTTTTATACATACCACAAGGGTGCAAGAGCAAACACCTGACTGAAGGAATCAGGATTAAACATAAAAGAGTGCCACTATTTATACATAACCCTCTAGGAGTCAGGTGTGGTAGCATGGGGTCCACCCATTTCCCAGCACAATAGCTAATCAAAGAAACGGTCAGCAATCAGATTCAAGGAGGTGTTTACTGCAATAGAGGTGATTTTTTTTCTTCTTGGTTTATCTTCTTGCAGCTAAACGTTCTTGGCCCAGTTGCACGGATTCATGCTGGGGAGAAGGTGGGTTATGTAGTTTAGTCAGAGGAAAGATGTCCTATTGCGCAAATAAATTATATTCCTGAAGTCTACACATATTTGTCAAGGCCCATACTAGATGCCTTTGAATACATATTTACTTTACTTAGTGTGGTTAACTTTGTTACCTGTTACAGACAGGCTGCACCATGGCTATGTTAGAAATGCAATATTTAAGGAAGGGAAGTTTGTGCTGACAATAGACACACATTTCCTGGTCCTCTTCATATGTCACCCTTGACTGCACTGATCATTCCCACCCGACCCCTGAAAGTAGAAGAGAACATTATGTTATTAAAAACTGAGGGTCCATGCTTCCTCCACCCCAGTGATGCTGCTGTCCCTTGACGGGGAAAAGGCCTTTGACAGGGTGGACTGGACCTTTATGTGGCAGACTTAAGCGAGATTCCGATTTGAAGGGAATATCTTGTCTGGTATCAAGGCCCTCTATCAGTGTCTGGAGGCCTCTGTTTGTGCCATGGGAGAGAAGTCAGCATGCTTTGATATCCTGAATGGAACACAACAGGGCTGCCCCCTCTGCCACTGTTTTTTACCCTCAGTATAGAACTCCAGGCGCAAGCAAATCGGGAAAACCCTGACATTTCTGGAATCTGTGTGCACGGGAAACCTTTTAAAGTGAGCCTTTTCATAGATGATATTTTGCTCACCCTGTCGAAGCACTTGGTTTCTTTGCTCAACCTATATAAGCTACTGTCGGAATTATCCTCCCTCTCGGGTAATAAAATCAGTCACCACAATTGCGAAGCCCTTAACCTCTCTCTCCCAACTGCCAGAGCCAGAACTTTTTAAAGATTAGTTTAAATTTTGACTTCCGATGGAATGACTCTCATATCGGATATATGGGAGTCGGGATTCAGAGACGGGTCCACCAAGTATACCGAGCCAACTATCCACATGTAATGGCTACTCTTAAATGGGACCTGAAGTTGTGGAGCAGCTTTATTATTTTATGCTTAGGTAGGGTTTATTCTACTAAGATGAACACCCTCCCAAAATTGCTTTACCTATTCAGAACCTTGCAGGTTCCGCTTATTGACAAAGATCTCAAATCCCTTCAGACTGCTATTATGGACTTCATATGGGTGGGGGTTGCGGTAAATGCCATCAACTTTGACAGTCGCTACTATATGGCTATTGGGTTTGTCCTCAGACAAGTTCATATATGTATTATCATTAATAGGCCTACATATGCCTTCAGAGCTACTATTAGAAGGGGATGATGTTAGTATTCCCCCTGTTTGAACCATTGGAGGACAGGATTCACAGACAGTGTCGAGAATTACCTGTTATGATTATGTCAGTAAGATCTATCCCCCTCCTTAGCCCTGGGATGTCCGTCCAGTTCTCTCTGGGGTTTGCCCTCGGGAACTGCCATGGACCGGGCTGGCCGAGGACCACAAGAACAGCTATATTGGTCTCTACATCTTCTTTTGGAGTGTTTTTTGTCACCCTGCTTTGCTGGTCTCTTATGAACCCTTGTATTGTTTGTATGTACTTTTGTTATTCTTGTGTACAAAAACTGAAAACTGAATAAACTTTGAATTAAAGAAAAACAACTGAGGGTGTCTGGATATAAAACCAACGTTTTCTCTAGTTACTAGGGGCTGATTGAGGAGGCAGCGAGGAATAAATATTAGTTTTATATAAGACAGACAACCAAGAAATAAAGTTGCCAGGAATCAGAAGACTTGAAGTTCAGCCCAGGAGATGAAGTTGTCGCACACTTGTTATACCAGTGAATCAAATGTTGGTTCAGAAAGATATACAAGCACAGAACCAGATTTTGGTTCTAGATACAAATGGATTGACTTATGTAAAACTTTTCTTGGATCTAGGCCTTATTTTATGTCTAGGACAGCATTATCTATAGCCCACGTAAGACCTTGATGGGTCTAATCACTAAAATTCGAGAATAGCGCGAGTAGGTCGACCTTGTAGGTCAATTTTCATTTTTGAGACAAAGTCAAATTTGTGCTGACCTCCAAAGTCAAGTTTTAGTGAATAGACCCAAGAGTCAAACAAGGGTGCTGACCTCCAAAGTCAACCTCTCTGGAGCTATTCTCGAATTTTAGTGAATAAACCCATTAGAGTCTTGAAGTGTTCTAGTAAACCAGCCTAGACTTTTTGCATAAGGCTCTGACAAGTATATATAACAGCTGTTGGCATACTGCATCCGCAGTCTTTTAAAGAGAGGAATTGTTAATATTTAATCGTGCATAAAAATGTCAGATATTAAACACTGTATTTGATGAAAAACTCCCTACCACTGGAGACGTAATTGTGCTACATATTAAATGTTAGAGGCAGCAGTCTTCAAGATATGCAGTATTATAAAGTCATTTAGAATGCAGCAAGGTGTGGTGGTGTGCATGTAAATTATCCTACCTTCCAAAGCAAGCAATCAAGTCACTTTCACAATACTTAACTAAGATTAGTAAATCTAATTTAAGACATGGAAAGGAATGTGGCACCATATAGAATGTGCAAACAGGAATTCTGTTCTTTAACTCATTTACATAGATATTATGATGACCGAGATATAAAATTATATTTAGCAAAAAACATATACAAAATTGAGGTACAGTGTAGCAGATATAGAAGGAATAATACAACAGATATTTTACCAGTAGACACTGTGTGTGTTCTCTCGATCTAGAAGTGCCCAGTGTCATGGTAAAAGATACAAAGAAGACCTGAGAGTACTAGATAAGGGTTAAACAGACCCCAGGATCCATGGCTCCTAAAATCCCTACTTCTGATTTAATCTGTGTATAAAGACCTGTACTCGATTATTTTGCATCCATCATTACTTGGTGATCCATTTGTAGCCACATATGGCTCACTTTCCTGATGTGCCCTCCTCAACTTAAGTGGCACATCATGATATGTCCATCTGTGCAATGCAGGGTTGATGAAGCCAGTCAAGAGAGATCTGTGCTGACCTAATGAGAACCAAAAAGGAGCACTACTTTGGAAATCTGTACCTGATGAGAACCAAAAAGGAGGACTACTTTGGAGATCTGTGCCTGATGAGAACCATAAGGGTGCACTACTTTGGAGATCTGTGCCTGATGAGAACCATAAGGGTGCACTACTTTGGAGATCTGTGCCTGATGAGAACCAAAAGGGAGCACTTCTTAGATCTGTGCCCAATGAGAACCATAAGGGTGCACTACTTTGGAGATCTCTGACTAATGGGAATCTATCAGCTGTAACAGTGGTCTTTCCACCTTTTCTAAGCAGAATGAGGCATTACAATAGACATCACATTGCCTATTACCACATAATCCATGTTCTTTTTTAGCCTTGTTCATTGTATTGCAGGTGGAATTTTTCCTAGGTAAAATGTAACCATGAAACTGATATTAATACATGCTCTTACATGAATACCAGTGAAGCTGCAGTATGAAATTATAGCATGGGTGATAGAAGTATAGACTGTAATTTAGAGATAATCAAACTAAGGAACCTCTAGACCTTGGCATTTGAGTCTTCTGAATCTTCCATTTTCACATTAATAAAGACTGTAAAGAGAAGAAAGAATGGCTTCAGGCAATCCCCTCTCATGAAGTCTGTATGTGATAAAGAAATACTGGTAACAAAATGTATTATAATATACATATATGTACAGTTATTTAGTAGAAGGGACGCCAAACTTGGCATATATAATCAAAGATACATTTTGTCTTTTGAATCTACCTTTTATTTGATTTTTAAAAGTTGTATAAATATAGAACAAAACATCATAAAAATACAAAACAGCTTATCAAATTTCATGATACAAAGGTAAGTTAATTTCAAAAGCCAAAACTGGAAAAAAAAAATATATATATATATATACATGTACAAAGATACATATAATAAGAATACAACAATCCACATTCACACACTCAATCACACAAGACGAAGAGAAGTATGTCATGGAGCAAAACAAAAAAAAAATAATTGATATCAACCTCGGAAAAGTAGGATCAAAAGTAAGGCAATATCCCCTCAGGGAATTACACTAGACCATTAATTCTGGTGTATTCAAACCAAGGAGACCAGATATCATTATAAGCTGATATGTTAGCGGCCAGAGAGAAAAAAAAATACTTGTCCATATTTCCCTGAAAATAAATCTGATTAATTATTTCAGATCCAGGCTGGAAGGTGTGGCTTATGCCAGGATCTGGCCTGACGAATGTTTGCTGTTAACAATATATTTATTTATAGCTAATATTGAATGAGATTTTCTTTGGCGGGAAGGTCGAAATGAAATGGACTGATTCAATCTCCTAACTGGCTGCCTCAATACAGAGGCACATCCACTCACCGCTTGTCTCCGATTGGCCAAGGTGGTGCGAACACTTGTAGCGTTGAACTGCAGACGAACTGCTTTTCTATTGGGAAATGCGTAATTTTCATATTAAACCGCCGGTGATGTCATAAGCAGTAGACCCCACAGAGACGTTTAAAACCCAGTTTTCTCCTAATTCATGCATTTGCTTGCAATTTTGCCAACACGATGTATAGATTATTTTCAATAATTGTTATTAAAAACAATGTTTAGGTGATACAGTACCTTTAACACCTCCTTATATCCAGATATAGGCAAAGTACTCTTGACAAGCTAAGTGAAGGTCCATAGGCCCTTAAAATGACCATCACAAAGTCCAGTAAATGTCCACCATGAGAAATGTTGATGCCTGACACTGATGTACATTATCACGGTGTTGAGGAACAGAGCAATTAAAATAGAACACGCAACAAGGCATTCTTCTCTCTCTTGGCATAATATATATCATTGGTGGTTCCAGGTTTCCAAGCAGGAACTGATGTGTCACTGAATCTTTTACACTTGTAATGGAAGGTTTTGCTCATCCAGTTGCTTATGAGCCCCGCAGTTGTAGCTGCTTTGTACGCTCTTCAGTTAGACTTAACACAAGTATGACTAAAGACATTTCAACCATGTCAGCTTGACCCCAGAACTAACAAGCTAATGAACGCCCAAAATATCTCAGCCGGGAATTTGAGTGAAAGTATTACATGTCAATATTAATGACTTTGCCATTTCATTTTGTTGCCTTAAGCAGATTTGTAAATGTTTTAGGGCCAGGAACAAATTGAATGCTTTATTAGATATTGTTTAATCGGATCAATGACAGACAATAACAAATGCTTTCTCGTGTCCGACTGTACTATTCAAAAACGAGTGCAAAAATGCGAGAGTCTCAGCACACCCAACGCATAGGTTTCCATTAATACGTAGAATTGTTTAGGACAAACAGATGATGTAGAGTGAAAATTGAGAGATGATCAAACGTATAAGTCATGACACCAAAGAGTAAGTGAAATTTACACAATAGGACAGATTGCAAATCAATCTATTGTGGTTTTTTTTTTTTTTCCTTTCCATATTACATAGAAAGACTTAAACCAACTGGTATTTTTGATTAATCTGATTCTATTGTGGAATGATGTATCACTGTGTGTTTTGCTGCTCAGTTGTCATTGGGATGATATATGAATGATATCCTCGTGTGTCACTGGTTGTTACAAATAAGGGGTTGATATTGTGCTAGAGCCTTCAAAATGGATGCCAAGAAAGATTCCATTTGTCTTGAAGTGTAAAAAAATATTTTCTTTCCTATATGAACTTATGTAAGGCTGATATGGTACAACGGTGATGGGTAACCGAAGCAGATGTTTAGGAACTACATTTCCCTTGATGCTCAGCCCTGTTTATGAGCATTATGGAATATGTAGTTTTAAAACACATACAGTGCTAATCTTAGTTATCATTAAGATACAGTTGTTTTAATATTTTGTTTATGCTGACATCTTTTAAGCTTGTTCTTAGTTGTATAGTTCCAAATGTGGACGGATTGTAAAGCTTTGGACTGGATGCAGGAACAATTTAGTGACCTATAGTGTAACTTCAACAGAGCACATGATCTAGTGAGAGACAGACAGACATGGAAGACAGATACCAACCTATAATGGCAGACAAGGTACATTGATTGATAGGCAGACAGCAAAACTGGATAGAAATAGACTCAGGACTCAGGAAGTAGGTCGCTATCTGTTTCTTTTATCATCCATTGACTACTTCAGAGCCACTGGGGCAGTTACAAATGAAAAGTTCAATTCTTCTACCCATCATTCCTGCTTTTGACCATCAAAAAAAAAAAAAGAACAATATTATATAAACAAAGGCTTACATGGAGTGCTCTAATGTTATTCCTGGAATCTTTGGGAACCACTCTCCCAACCCAGAGTGCTCCTTTCATTACATGGACCTCTTTGGCCTTCCACATCCTCTCTAGGTTCTCCTTCAGGCCCTGGTATCTATCGCCATTGCTGTCTTCTGATTCTTGCCTACTACCACAATGTCAGGTTTATTGGCCAGAACCTGTCTGTCCATCTTGAAGTCTCACAGTACCTTAGTCTTGTTCTTCTCTGTGACCTTCTGTCCTCCATGAATCTCATCTGGACTTGAAAGGGTTTAGCCCATATGTTGTTCAAATGTTCCTGTACAAAATGGCAGCTACAATGCCACAATATATATATATATATATATATATATATATATATATATATATATATATATATATGGAAGGCGGGGCCTGAAGTTGTGGGAGGGGCTTGGTTCCCCTTGGTTCTTAAGGGGCACCAGCCCTTCCCTCACTACCGTCATAGGTCTGGTGAGTTGTGGTGTGTTTCGTGGCTTCCGGTCGGGCTTCACTCCATTCAGCTTACCTGCATCTCCTAGGCTGCTTCCAGGGTCCCACCGAGTCCTCTTCCTCCAGTTCCAGCTGTCTGAATTTGTAAGCAGACGTGGGGTCTTTCGTGGAGGCACCCGAGTGCTAAATCGTGAGTCCTACGGCCGTTGCATGTTCAGCCTGGCCGTCTTTCGTCATCACTGGTCGACGGGCGCACGCATTATAGCACATCTCGGGTCTTTCTTTGGTTTCAGTTTGTAAATTGGTATTAAGGCGGCCTCTGGTGGCTGGCCGTGTTGTCTGCATTGGGTTGATTCGGTCTGCTGACCCCTGGTGGTCATAAGGGTTATGACATGTGGCATACATTACTTTCCATCATATTAAATGTTTGTTTCATTTTAAGTATGTACGCACAGATTTTCCACGGTCGGGCGAGGCTAGATATTATTACAGATTATGATCCTCTTCTGTTTCAGTGTCAACAGCATCCACGATATGCTGCATCCACCAATTTTTCACCTGTCATGGGTCAGTTATCACGATTAATTATCCTCTGATGGTCTCGCAGGACCTGGGTCCTTATGTGTTTATTGTGGGACTATTTACCGGTGGGTAGCTTGTTAGCAGGGGGTATGATGAGTACAAGTTAAGTTTCACTGATATAACCCTGGAAACTCATAATTACTCTCGTAGGCTACTACAGTTCGCCTGTTTACCTTATCCTACTACCTTGCCTTTTGCTCATCAGGTACGTCATGTGTCTCTCGATATATTCTCCCTCCATTCCTACCCTTTTCGGGTAAATAATCCAGATATTGGTTGCACATAGGAGCCTCTAGGTATGTTTTTCCTGGCCTTCTACGCCTTACGTTAGTGGTCCCGCGAGGCCAACACCCATCCTCATTTCGGAGGTACGGCATTCCCTCGGGCCAATTCATAGGTAGCCGCCTCGCTTGGTTGCATAGAGAGGGCCTCACTTGTCACCCCCATTCTGTCTTATGCTATTACAAGTCACGGAGAGGCCATCACCCCGCCATAATGCCAATGGCCACGTAACCCACACGAGTCAAATCATAGATAGTGCCTCTCAAAGCCACTTGGCAACTAGCAGGGCCTCACCTGTCACGTTACTAATTAATACTTTCGCCACTTGGCATTAGTTACATCTGCCAGATGGGTAATGCCCCAGGTTACATGTCATATTTTTGTGTTTTAGCATGTCTCAGATACCTGAAGGCAGGGAAGATTTGTCCATCCCCAGTACACCGGCTAGATCGGTCACTCCATCCCGGGGTGACGACAACGCAAGCCCTGCATCACTCAGGGCATGGACCATTCCTAGGATCACTGCCGAACTGAGAAGGAGAAACATCCCTTTCCCAGCTACGGCTAGGAAAGCCGAATTATATAGACTACTGAATACTCAGACTGATAACTCGGGGGCGGGGGAAGGATCCAGTAGCAGCCAGTCGGCTGATCTTACTACTGTTTTATCTTCGGTCCTGACCTCTTTGGGTCAGATTGTGGCCAGCTTGGATAAGATGGATGCGGATAGCCAACAACGGTCACCTTCAGCACTGGGGAGTCCGATCGCTCCGGTTCGCCCAGACCCCCTACCGGGTAATATTCCTACCGGTCTGAAAGACCCACATATTATTAACCCGGCACATATGGTGCCTGCTAACATCAAAAAGGACATCTTGGAAGGGAAGGATATCAATCTGGTATCACTTCTTATTGCCTCGCAAGATGTCCTTGAAAACAAGACATATGCTTATGGGGATGTGTCGGTTGTGTTGAAATCTAGGGACCCCAGGTTGAATCGCAAGCTGTCCATACCCGAATTTGTGTTGGCTTTCGGGATCTGCAGAGACGTGATATGCTCTGTATATCCTCATAGGAGAGAAGAATTGGACCTATATCTCCACAAGCTGGTGGATTTGGGGCATAATTACGGTGGTACGTCTTTTTACGACTACCACCGTGCGTTTTCCGCAAAAGCATCGGCTGCTCTATCCCAGTTCAATTATCAATCTGATTGGGGTGTGCTTGATACGGAGCTGTTTTGTCGACACTTTGCAGGCCTTAAAGCCCCAGCGTGTGCTATTTGTTCATCCAACTCCCACACGGCTAATCTGTGCCCTACCTCTCCAGAGGTCAATTCCTTATTTCCCCCTACTACTATAATGCCCACTGGGAGAACAGGCAGGGTGCTGAAAGACAAACTGGGACATGATATAGTGTTTTTGGGAAAATCCCAAGTTTGTAACAATTTTAACACTGGCTGTAACGGATCACCTGGCACCCCGACTGGGTACCTCCGTTGAAGGATGCTCCTAGCGCTTCCTGAGGACTCCAAGCACTCTGGCAGACACCACAATCACTGACCCGGAGAAGCATATGAATCCTCCCAAGCATATGAATGCTGTAGACCGTTGAATAGGAACCATACGAATGGGCTCCATGGGATTCCTATCTGGGGTATAACACATTCACATAAAGTCTGGTCCATAGTCCAAAGGCAAGAGGCGGGCAAGCAGCCCCCTCCAAGGACACGTGGCGAGGCCGGTTTCGCCACACTGGCGCTTGCGGATACAGTGCCTGCAGACTACTCCATGTCTGCTCCCAATGTTTCCGGGCTCAAGCTAAAGTGATGTGCCCTAATAAACTTTATCCCAAACAGTACCTTTCGACTCTTAATGTCTCCCTGCTGAAAGAGTTATTGGATGGTCACCCGTCTCAACATCTTGTAGAATTTTTGGTGGCAGGGTTTACCTTGGGGTTTCATACGGGTATTATTCATATGCCTACTGGAATCTTAGAGTGTAAAAACTTACAGACAGCCCAGGCCGCTCCCGACACAATTGACCTACTTCTCCAGAAAGAAATTGAACAGGGATTCTTAATTGGCCCTTTTGACTCCCCGCCATTCGCGGTTTGGAGAACTAACCCCATAGGACTGGTCACAAGTAAATCATCCAATAAACATAGGTTAATTCTCGACCTCTCTGCTCCCCATGCATCTCCTACCCCGAGTCTTAACTCGCTCATTCCGTCAGAAGAATTTTCTCTCCAATATGCCACCATAGATAATGCCGTCACTGCCATTCTCTCGGCTGGGGTAGGGGCATGGCTCAGCAAAACGGATATCGTGAAGGCATTTAAATTACTCCCCATCCATCCGTCCCTGTGGCATTTACATGGTGTTAAGTGGCAGGGTTCATATTATTTTTTCACGCGTCTCACTTTTGGTTCCAAGAGCAGCCCCAGGATTTTTGATATATTTGCTGAGACGTTGTGCTGGATGCTGCTTAACATCTGTAAATGCCCCACCGTTATCCATTACCTAGATGATTTTCTGACCATAGAAAGTAACCTGTTACCACCCAGTAGCCTCCTTTCTATAACACGATTGTTCACACTACTAGGAGTTCCTATTTCACCAACAAAGACTGAGGGCCCGGATACCATTATCAACTTCTTGGGGGTAGTGCTGGACTCTGTGCATATGCAGGCCAGCCTCCCCGGGGAGAAAATTGACCGCGTCCTTTCAGCCATTGACCATTACCTTGCAGGGGGTTCTTGTAATAGGAAGGAGTTGCAATCCCTGTTGGGGTCACTTAATTTTGCAATGAAAATTATTCCACAGGGGAGGGCATTCATATCCCGATTACTTGGCTTATTTACCCTATTACAATCTGATTCCTCCCGCGTTACGTTAGATGTACATGCCACCGCTGACCTACGCATGTGGAGGGAATTCTTGCTGAATTGGAATGGGAAAAGCATTTTTATTCCGGTATGGACAGATAGGTCGGTGTCTGTCTGGACGGATGCCGCTGCCACTTCTGGATTTGCCGCTATTTGTGGCAATGATTGGATGTGGGGTAAATGGCCGGGTGAAATTACTGAGATCCCCGGGTTCAAGGACACCTCGGCATTATTTGAGCTTTACCCAATTGTGGCAGCAGCAGTTAAGTGGGGAGCTTGCTGGTCTGGGAATACGGTGCGTTGCTTCTCGGACAACATGGCAACATGCCATATTGTAAATAAGGGTCGTTCCTCGTCCCTAGCCATCATGCTTTTTATGAGGACTCTCACGTGGCTAGCTGCAAAACACAGTTTTCTCTTAACTTGCATACATGTGCCTGGGGTTCTGAATATCGCTGCTGATCACTTATCGTGATCTCGGTTTCAGGAGTTCCGGGCGGCACTTCCTACAGCTACTCTGATACCTCTGATGGTTTGGGACTGAAAAAACTACTCAATCACGGGCACCAACTCTCTCAACTTGGTCTCTCCGATAACACCAGGAAGGCATATGGCAGGGCTTTTCATATTTTTAATAGATTCTTGCTGGACTTTCATATCACAGACCATTTTTCCATGGAGACAATGATTGCATTTATTTCCTTTTGCCACCTTCACCTAACACTATCATTCAATACCATTAAGTTATATATCACCGGTATTCAACATCACATCCTCACCACTTGGCCTAATAGACAACGCTTCCTATCATCCTACCAAGTGAAAGCCATACTTAAGGGTATCAAGGACTCCACCCCTATACCCACACCATCCAGATTACCCATCCACGATCTATTGTTTCAGTCACTGTCAAACCTGTTAGACACCTCGCCATTCAAAAATCATACTAACCATGTCATTAAAACCGCCATCTATTTGGCTTTTTACGGTTTTCTTCGGCCCAAAGAATTTACCACTGCTACCTACAACTCCCCCCATTTCATCACCAGGTCAAACCTGGTCAAATCACACGATCACTATTTACTGTTCCTACACCATACAAAAACTAGCGCCAAAGGACAGAGGGTCACTATTCCATATTACCCCACTAGTAATAAATGGTGTCCGGTGGAAGTTTTCGACAAATACCTCTCCATCGTTACAATGGCTCCAACACAACCACTGCTAGCCTTACACAGTAATAGACTCACTACGAGTAAGTTCATGCTCTACGTTAGAATGTTGTTGGTTCGGTTAGGCTTGAACCCAGCAAACTATTCTGGTCACTCATTCAGGATAGGAGCAGCTACTACAGCTTCTAAAAGGAATATCCCGGCGCACATCATTAAAATATTAGGCCGATGGAAATCCACGGCTTACACTAGATACATTCCTCAGCCAGTGCAAGAGGTGCGCCTGGCATTTAAGAATATGATTATGTGATGTACTATGATGTATTTGTAGACTGAATAAACTGGTTTATATCTTTTTTGCCCTCTTTTATTTCAGGCCTACTACCTCGTCAGTTACGGCACACCACAACTGACCTTTTCCTTCCTTGTTTGTCTTAGGTTACTATTGCTACGGCTTTATGCCCTGACCACAAATGGAAGGCGGGGCCTGAAGTTGTGGGAGGGGCTTGGTTCCCCTTCTTAAGGGGCACCAGCCCTTCCCTCACTACCGTCATAGGTCTGGTGAGTTGTCCCGCCCACCACACCTCCTTTTATAAGCATTTCTTAAGGTAGGCCCTCTTTTATTTCAGGCCTACTACCTCGTCAGTTACGGCACACCACAACTGACCTTTTCCTTCCTTGTTTGTCTTAGGTTACTATTGCTACGGCTTTATGCCCTGACCACAAATATATATACCAATAAATTCAGAAAAATAATGCACACATGGGTCTTAATGTATCCGGCTCAATAGAAAAATTGGTTTATTGTATCTATCTTTCTTTTGAGCTGGATACATTAAGACCTGTGTGTGTGTTGTATATCTGAATGGATTGGTATATGGACAGTAATTAATGACACCCGGGCATCAGAATTCTACTTAAAAATGTTATCCTGTGGCTGAGTGCTCGATTGTTGGATGTTCGAAAATGAACTATGAACTTTCAATGGGAAATGTGTAAATTGCATATCAGCCAGACCACAAGGCCATATCATAAACAAAAGACACCACAGACCCATTTAAATGATACTGTCACAAATAGACGAGTTGAAACGAGTTCATTTGCATAGGAAGCACTTTTTTTCCTGTCCAATGGATATAGATCGTTTGGATCCGTTGTTATTCTCTACATATTATAAATTATACATACATTTGGTGCTCTATCTAACATCACTGTAGAATCAAAGCTGACCAGTATGTGAATAGAATATACATCTAAGATGCAGTTGCAAATAATCTTCCATGTCATTGTGTTGGAGAAACCTTTATTCGCCAAACAGTTCTTTACATCTCTGTGTAGAATGGGTTATTCCTTTTAAAGCTACTGTTTAATGGATAGAATATAATTTGAATTGAATATACCTTTTTAGTTCAATGCCACACGACGTCCATTTGCCCAGCTTAATGACAACATTGAAAGCTTTAGCTTGAAACAAATAAATGAGAACAAATTACAAGTCTTAATCCAAACTGTAAATCATAGAATTATTTGTTATTTGCATTAAGAAATAAATAAGACCTAAATAAAAAGTAACATATGGAATAGACACCGATGTTACATTTTCTTTTTAATTGTTTCATAATAAACTCACACATTAAGGTCATAATCGTACAATGACTTTCTTTATAGATAAAAAAAGGTCTTTGTTTAATTATTAATTAGCACACATTCAATATACACTGATTTGTCCCAAAATAGATTTGGATCTGGCACCAGATTTTACAAATCACCAAAATGTGACTACTCAATAGGGCTTAATTGTTTTAAGCGTGTACCCTTTAGTACAATTGTCCTCATTCCTTGCTCCTTGTCTCTTGCCCTGCTCCCTTCCCTTTCTGTTTGAGAATTTCCCCGCTCCTGACCTTTGACTATTGTCTCTGTACTACTGTTACTCTCCACTATCCCAACCTTGGTTTGTTATAGCTCTTATGCACCTCTTCTACCCATCTTGACCTTCGGGATGTTCCCTGACCCTTTTTACTTATTCCTTATTCCATGGCATCTGCAAAACTGGCTATCTACTCCCAGGTACCTCTCTGCACTGAGCTTTTCCAACCAGACCCTGACAATCACTTTTAAGGGTGTTGTCTATGATTTCTTATTCTTGATTTATGAAGATTGAATAAAGTTGAATTCTTTTAACACACTGGATCCTCATTAAAATGTATTCTTTTGGAACTATCAGTAAATGACACTGCCATTACAGCCACTGGACCATATGTTCATAACTAATAATCATTTAACACATTAACAATGATAATGTGTTTAAAATGCTGGCTAGGTAAATAGAATGATGTAAAAGTATCAACATTTAGCATCACAGTGCAGAAGAATAAAGAATAACTATGCACGAAACTGTAGACAGACTAGAAATGACTCATCTATAGTTCTGTATAATAAGTTGCTTTAAAATGCGTGTACCTTTTGCAGTTACACATTCCTCTGATTTTTATAATAAATAATATGTAATCACCATTCTGCCTTGCAATAAAGTACAAGTTTCTATATTTCATACGTGCTCCAACTCCCCCAAACCTGATTTTGTGCCAACGTTCGACTGTTCGGGATTACTGGATTATTGTTCCTTGTTTATTTATGAAGGACTAACAATGTATGCAGCTTATTGTACAGAACTTAAAGAAGGATTACAACATAAATGCATTTTTAGTCAGGCAGATGTCATTAGCACTTCTGACTGATTAACACGGCCATTTGAACATTGCCTCTGTTGTGCAGCATTCAAAAGGCATTTCAAGTAGCTCACTCCAGTTGCAAAGTTCGAGGCATCGCACATGCCTATTTTTTAGACTTTGAAGAAAGGTAAGTATCTTTGGAACAGTGCTTTATAAGAGGTTTTTTTTTAATCAGGCACAAATAGCATATACAGACACAGACCAACGCTGGGGCAACACTGTTTGCTAGCTTCCAATTTATCCTTGAAAAGTGGTAATTCGATCCGCTAACTGGACCCAACACTACACAACAGCTTAGAAAACTGGGAATCATCTGTGTTATTATATAATAATAGCATCAAGAGAAAGAGGAGTCCAGATCTCTGACCAACCATTGTTATGGTGTATGATACTTACTGAAGCACATTTGGCTGTGAAGTAATGACTTGTGCCAGTATCAAAAGGTGTATTGCTAAACCCTTTGTCAGACACATTACACCAGAAAAGCCTTGAAATGCATCTGTTTCTTTGTAATGCTAAACCTTAAAAAAGCAGATTCAGAAATCCATTTGTGGCTTTGAAAGGGACACTGGCCAAGACCATCGGCCAAAGTGACATTTTGGTTTCCAAACAACACCTTTGTTGTCTTAAAGAACAACAGTCAGCAAAATAATGTTTCTTTTAATTGAAATATTACATCAAGTGAAGGTACGTTATATAGAAATGATTTAATATAAATAAAGTAACTCCCTGTGTCCTCTGCTTGTATAGCCCTGTCACGTGGCAGACATCTTAGGTCAGATAGGTCAGATCTTTGTTCATCTGACCCAAGATTCTAAACAACATGTCTGCCCCCTGATGCAAAGGTCTTAGTTTGTTACCTTATTTGTTTTCTTTTATTAAAAAATTTCTATATTCAGTAAATACCCTTAATGAAATCCTTTAATTAAATATAATTTTATTTCTTTTCTGTCATTTGTCCTTTAAGTAATAGGAATGTGGGATAGATATGTCTTCTAATGGAACGTGCAATACTTTTAATAAAAAAATTATAACATTTCTAGATGCAGCACAGAGAAGGAATTTATGTTGCAATTAGAATAAGACAAAGAAACATGTCCATTTAAAAAAAATGGTTATATCTTTGTTACACAGCAGATGACAGCCCTGCTGCATTATAATACCGGATATAATAAGGAGGCACATAAAATTGCCAGAAACTGTCATTTGCAGACAACAGAATAAAGAATTGAGAAGTTAATAATATACACAGCAATGTGCTTAAAGATAAAACCAGCTTGAACTTGATGAGACCAACTAACGTAACTAAGGAACAATAATCAAACAGAACAATTCAAGATATTAATAGCAGGGCTGATTTGGAGGATGGGATCTGCTCTTTTTATCTATGTTTAAGTGGATATCAAAAGTACATTATTTTGGTACAATGATAGAGTCCATATGACATGAAACAATAGCACTAGCAAGCACATTATAGAATAACAGATTGTTTACGCAGGCGCAATTAAAGGGGCTCCATGACCTAAACAGTGTTTAGACTGATTTTTTTTTTTTATCTAAACACAGAATTTAAAAAAATGCAAAGATTAAGAAAATAATTAGTTTTAACTGTGCACATGCTCAAGGTCTTTGCCCGTTGTAAGCGCACAAGCCAGGCTACACCATTATGGGCACCCACCCACAACATATCTCCGCCTCACACTGCATGGGGTGCTTGCAAGTCTCTAAGGTAACATGCTAAGCTTCCCATCATGCAACTGTGCTGTGCTGATTGATACACATTAGATTTCACACTCATGTTATAAGCACTGTTTAGATGACTGGCTTCCTTTAAATTGAAAACAAAGCTATTTATTGTGAGGGGCGAGGTGGCCAGCATCAAAAGCCTGACCACATTCTTCCCTTTCTAGTTGAATTTTTTGTATGCACTGATCAAAGTCCTTCAGCCAGCCAAGTAAATTCACAAGTGGGAATGATCTTACGGTGGGCTTTCCGTGCAGTTAATTCCTTCTTATTTTCCCATCAACGAAAGCTTGACAGACTGCATGCGCCTGTCATATTACATCAACTCAACGACCTTGGCTACGCACATTGGACCTTCAAGTGATTTCACCATTTTGTCCCAATATTAATTTAAATTCAGGAGACCTGACACATTTCTCATTTAAATGATGCCCCCCTCCCCTTTGTTACACAATGCAGAATGGAACGGGCTGTAAATACAATGGCAAATAATCATATATTGAATTACATTGTGCTCCATTGTTTAATACACACTGAATGCTGTTCCACTTTGCATGTTTATTGCTAAAAGAAGCAAAACAAAGATGCAAGTGGCTTTATTGTGATACACACAGCTTGAAACAGATTCCAGCATCTAAAATCTGTTTGTTGGTTGCGTAAGAGAAATAGTTTGGTAAAATATTATATAGTGAGAAATGAGACAATGCAACAGAAAAGGCAAAGATTGATATAATGGTAGCAGACAAAGTAAATATAACCACTCTCAATTCTATCATGTGTGGTTGTTAATAGATGGACGATATGTCAAATTCAATCCAAAAGGAAGACTGGTACAACGGTAATAAAGTCTAAACTAGATGTAAGAGATGCAAGAGGATTTGGACGAATTGGCTACCTGGGCAGATAAATGGTAAATGATATTCAATTGAGACAAATGTAAAATTATGCATTTTGGATATAATGATACAAATGGAACATATATGGCAGTTTAAAGGGTGTTTCCTTGGGGAAATCTACTAATGAAAAATAGTTGGGGATGATTGTAGACAATAGACTTAGCAGTACTGCACAGTGCCAGCTGGTGGCTGCAAAGACCAATAAGATATTGTCATGTATTAAAAGGGGTATTGACTTGCGGAAGGAAGATATTATACGGCCTCTTTACAGGTGAATGGTAAGAACCCCCCCCCCCCCCCAACCTTGAATATGCAGTTCAGAGGAGGGATAGAAAACTAATAAGGGACATTCTAAGTTTTAGTTATGAAGATACACTAGATGCAACATATAGAGTAGTTTAAATTGTCTTTTCTTGGGGAAATCTACTAATGAAATATATTTTAGGGTGATTGTAAACAATAGATTTAGCAGCATGGTCAATGGTAGGACCCCACCCCCCTCCCCCCCCTTGAATATGCAGTTCAGAGGAGGGATACAAAACTAATAAGGGAAATTCTAAATGTTAGTTGCTGCTAGTAAATACATTAGAGGGGCATGGGTACTTTTTAAATGAACAAGAACATAGAGGGAAATGCATGTTAGTATAGGCATTATTATTTATTTCGTGTTTGTGGATCCAAGGAGAAATCTGATTACCATTTGGAGTCAAGAGGGAATGTTTTCCCCACTGAAATCAGAATTCAAATCCCCCCTCCCTGTATTTTGGATCAGAAGCGGTAAGCAAGGAGTAGGAAAATGATTGAACTCGATGGACGCAAGTCTTTTTTCAACCTAAAGAAAACCATAAGGACCCTGGTGCGGAAAAAATTTCTCCCCCTCTACCCAGCGAGGCCAATATGTCTACATGTGGCTATGATACTGGACATGTCTACCATGGACTGTGTAAAACAGAAGGGCTCGGGTGCATTGCACCTCCTATAGTTTCAACTTTGCCTTATAACTTAGCAATAAGCAGTAAATGGCCTTCATGGAGGTCTGAACAATCCATAAAAATATCAGCATGCAATCACACAATGGACCTTACTCAGGTTTGCTGGATCCACTATAATAATGGATAAATGTGTATTTTTACATGTTGAGAGTCAACAGTAATGAATGAAGAAGGGGATCCGTAGAAACACCTTGATTAGTGAATTAATTGTCCTGTGGACACATGAATACTGCCCAGTGCTCGGTTGTCCCATAAAAATGACAAGTCAAGCATCCCTGGCCTTAATCTTAAAAACCCTAGAGACAGTTTTATTTAGCTCCATTATAAACTCTTGGCAAACAAAGTAATAATTCTTGATTTGAGATGTTTGCTCGAGAAATAAGTTGTCTGTTTTGTCCAGAATCAGAACTGCTGATATACTTGTCGTATAAGACGTATAAAACTGCATTATTTGGGTTGTATGAACCCTAATCTAACAATAATCTAAAATTCCATTGATTTAATGTTTTTTCTACTCGTTGCCAAGCTACAAATCATAATGGAAAACAAACTGTGGAATTACTATTCCTTTTATTAAACATTACTTTACAGACTCCTTTGGCCTTTACCATTATATCACTTAAATGTAATTATATATAGCATGTTATTTTATTTAATAAATACTATGTTTATTAAGCTTGAAATATTCATTATTTACTATTCTTACTTCAAACCTGAATAGAATCCTAATGAAAATTATTATCTCATAGATAGTGCTAAAAAAAAAAAAAAAAAATGTACACTATATACATTTTTTTCATTAGAATTTAAATTGATCAGATTTGCTTATCACTGCCCCCAAAGCAAATAAACACATTTAGGCTCTTATAGTGATAAATTGCCTCTGTGCAAATAATTCACAACATATACATATAATTTATATAAAAAATATTTTTTTTTTCCTGTATGCCTATCAGTATTATTTTCTATTTGTCAAATATCAGCATCTTTTAAAATAATTAGGTGTATATTATTTCTAGAATTACATTATGTTCTCTCATCTGGCTGCAATACGTGAAATCTGATTTCATCAGGCAGTGCTACTGTTATAGTCTGAAGGGAATATTAACACTTGGGGTCAAAATTTACATTCAAACTGTATATATATATGTATATATATTTTTTTTTGCATAGACTCAGCACAGTGGAGTCCTGTTAGTAAGATGCAAAGAATGAATAGCTCCTGGGAGAAACCGAAACGCGGTAGTCGAGCCAATTACAACCCATGTTCTTTATCATGGTACCAATTTAAGTCCTACTATTTATTCATTTAATTAACTCCATCACTGCAGGAAATAGCGTATCATAATATATTCTAGGTTGTTGCATGTCCAGTTGCGTTCACGCACAAATAGTTAAAAAATGTTTAATGACCAGGTCTCGCTAGTTCACGTTATCTATTTGCTTCATTAATATCTGCCACAGGCGATACACATTAGCTGGGAAAAGTCCAAATTTAAAGCAATTCTACACTCTACCCCCTGTGGTTTCTTTAATGTTTTTTTTTTTTTTTTGACTTGCCATTAATTTATAGGACCAATTTAAGTTGAATATATTAAAAAAAAAAAAACTAAAATTCATAGAAAAAAATGTTAATGTTAAAATACTCCATAGAAGTAGTGTACTAAGAAGGTTTAAAAATTCAGAGCTCCACTCAGCTCCAAGAGGTGATTTTCTCCAACATATTCCAGTGTCATAGCTGAGGTCAACGGGCTTGACTGGGGTGTTTTGAAATGGTGACATCCCATGTTGTTTAATTAAATCAAGTCACCATTTGAACATGTATAAGTGTATCATGACCTAAGTTATGTCATTAGCAGAGAGACTGCTAGTAAACGACCCTACATTAAAAGTGGTAAATGAAAAAGTATTTAATTGTAAAGGAGTAAAGAGGGAAATAAAGCCTGCCATAGTGTAATATGTTTTTCATCAAAGTTTTAAATAGAAACTTAGTTACATAGAAATATAGAAACATAGAATGTGTCGGCAGATAAGAACCATTCGGCCCATTTAGTCTGCCCAATTTTCGAAATACTTTTATTAGTCCCCAGTTCCCTATCTTATATCTAGGATAGCTTTGTGCCTATCCCACGCATGCTTAAACTCTTTGACTGTGTTTACCTCTACCACTTCCGCTGGAAGGCTATTCCATATATCCACTACCCTCTCAGTAAAGTAATACTTCCTGATATTACTTTTCAATTGTTGCCCCTCAAATTTTAGACTATTCGGCCTCCGGTACTGTGTACAATATTTCAAGTGAGGTCTCACCAGTGTTCTGTACAATGGCATGAGCACTTCCGTCTTTCTACTGCTAATACCTCTCCCTATGCAACCAAGCATTCTGCTAGCATTTCCTGCTGCTCTATTGCATTGCCTACCTACCTTCAAGTCCTCTGAAATTATTACTCCTAAATCCCTTTCCTCAGATGTTGAGGTTAGGACTGTACCAAATATTCTATATTCTGCTTTTGGGTTTTTACGCCCAAGGTGCATAATCTTGCACTTGTCCACATTAAATGTCAGTTGCCACTGCTCTGACCATTTTTCTAGTTTAGCTAAATCATTTGCCATTTGGCTTATCCCTCCATGAACATCAACCCTGCTGCAAATCTTCTGGCTCAAATTCCTACACAGTTAAAGAAACTTCACGCATCCCATTGTTTATTATTTTACTTAAAATGTAATACCAATTTCCTGACTTGTAAAAAATAACAAAGCTGGTTCCTGAAATGATCTGCCTTGCTCCTAGTCTTTATTTATTGGTCAAGGAGACAAAAAATAAGAGAGTGGGGAGAGTTAAGGAAGCCTGCACTTTGGGATGGTATCAGCTGGTGATCCTATTACAGAGGAGACCTCTCCATTAGCACATTTCACTGGTCCCACTGATAAAGCCAGTACAAATCCAAAATGCATGGCTAGTCTCCTCTGTATGGCATGTCTCACCTGCACAACCACAGACATATGTTTTGCCATATGATAGGCCTTCAGCAGTTTGGTATGGCTGTGCATTATATTTGTCCCAGACATAAAATGTTTCCTAGATTGACTGTATGGGTTGGATCAATATGACTTGTTTCTCAAAATTCGAAATAAAAAGGTATGCATATTGACTATTCATCATTGTATTACGAAATTAGACGCAGAAATAATTTGGTTTAAAAAACTTCATACCTGCACAAAAACAATATTGGATTGAAAAATAATAAATTATTTAGAACTGGAGTTCTGCATTACAACCTCCCTCTAGGTTTCTATTCCTAATGGAGAATGTTTAAGAGCCTGGTTTAATTTGGAGGCCTTTTTTTTATGTTTTCCTTCCTCTGCCTGCACCCCTGCTGTGTTGAAGTACAATAAATGTGGGATATTGTGAGCAATTGAACTGTGTCCATATGTTATGTGGACTGAAGTACCCATGAAATGCTACAGCCATTCCTCATTCGCTTGTATTTTTGGGATTCTAGCCTTTCTGACACTTGGTCACCAGTGACTTAGATAAAAACACTCCATCATCTGTGTTAGGCTTTACGTTCTTTCTCTTCGCCACATTTAACGTCTTATATTTGGGAATCTGTTAGTGGACCAATAAAGTATATTAAATATTCCATTTGCCTGCATTACTTATGCCACCCCTGTAGACATTGGTCCCACTGCACCCACAGGATTGGGTGGTAATGCTCTAGAAGGCCCTGTTCAACTTGACTATGTAAACTCAAGCATAGTCCTAAGAGACACTGGGGTAATATATAAATCTTCCCGCACACTAACTTGTGGTGTAAAAAAAGCAAGGCAATTGTGCCCTTTTTATACACCTTGACAGCTTGCAGGAATATAACCTCTTTGGCGCTAATCAAGCTCGGAAAAGCATATGGTTCTTATGCCGGGTTTTACGCTGAGCACTGGACCAATCTGGAAGTTCGGGACCATCGCACACACTGTAGACTCATCTCATAGATGCAGTATGGATAGGCACACCTGCCATTCGTTGATGCTTAGCCCTGTGTGTGCCTTCTATGCAAATAATCCACATTTGTATTGAAGATCCCAGAATTCCAATGGTCAGCAGCAAAATTAATAGGCATAGAATAATGATGACATGTAAATACATGCCCAAATGGGAAAAATATGTATTATGGATATTACTATGGAAATTTTCGCAGTGAGAACATTTACATTTTATGTACAGTTTACAACCCCCCAAAAAAAATCACATTATACTGTTCCTCATACTGCTTCTGCACTGTACTTGCAATTAATAATGTATTAAATGCTTTTTTTTCCCATGGAACTTGGTTTCATAGATAAGGATATAACTATATTTGTCTCGTTTCAGCTCCCTGTAAGTCAGTGCAAGCAGTAACCTAAAATCTATGCTACTTTTTTTTAATGGAGCTTAGAAAATGATGTTCTATACACAAAAACAAAGTGTGTTTTGCTTAACACGGTCAGAATACATAACGCAATGCAGAGCTGCTGGCATCACTTTACCTCCAGAGGATACTGGTCTCACATGAGTCCATCTTCTGTAGACCATTACTGAAACAGAAAAATATAAACTATGTTCATATCGTTTGCATGATGTAAATATGCATGCATTAGGAAATATTTAATCTTTTCTAGACACATTGTTAGTTCAGTCTTTGTTCATTATCATTGCAGGATCATGTCGTTCATGTGTTGTACCTGTTTTTACTATGCTTAAGTCATTTACTTTTAACCCCTTCCTTCTTATGAGGTTATAACATACAGGGCTCAAACATCCATAGAATGTCCTCTGGGGGCAGCGATGAGCTGTGCTACAATCCTGCTGTAATTGTCAGAGGAGGCCACTATTGAGGGCTGTCATCTTTTGCATCACCCCTGCACATAACTGTGTTGAAAACTCTGTGATAGGCAGAAACGTGGCTTTCCTGGAAGCCTTATTAGTGATTCTATCCAGGAAAAGAGAAAGGAAATGGCCTCTGAACTGTCCAATTACTGTGTTAGCCAGTAAGGGCGATGGGGAGTTAAAAATGATAGGCCACTTGCTTGTCAATCACCCCTCGGAATCGGAATCATGCCTCCAAACCCAGTATGCATCTGGATTGTGGCAGGCCTGGAAGTTGGACACCAAGGCCCTAGTGTGTATTACTTAACATCTTACTATCTATTTTCTTTGTCTATCAATCTCTGTACCTTATCTGTCAATATACCTTTTTCTATATCTCTCTGTCTATTAATAGATGTACTGTTTCTGTCAGTCTATCTTTCCTATCTGTCTCTCTGTGTCTGTCTGTCTATGTCTCTGGCTGTATGTCTCTGTCTCTTTGTTTGTCTATCGATATTTGTATGTTATCTGTGCCCTGCCTGTAAATTTGTGTCTGTCTTTAAGGATAATGGGTAGGCTGACAAAATTGCAAAATTGGCCACTAAAATGTTTGTACCCTGGGTCAAAAGTTACTAGTCCTCCCCTGGCCAGGAGAGTGCCCCAAACAACCAGCCAGACATCCTTGTTTTAATCTTGAGTTAAAGTAACTCATTGTAACCATATTTGCTATTCCATTAGTGAAGTATGTCCTTCATTAGACTGGATTACCATAGCGATAACTGTCTTTGGTGAAAAAAGGCATGAGCATCGAGGCAGCCATTTTTATTTGAACGCTTCACTTCCGGGGCATTGTGAAGCAGAAAAAAATGCTTTTTAGCTTCACAATGTCCCGCTAACAAATAGGCTGCAAAATATGGCAAAGTGTACACACTTCTTCCTAAATGTTTTAAGATGCTCTTTTATGTAGGAAGGATGTACATAGTGTCAGTTGGATGCCTTTAAATTTAGGCAACGAAATAATATATTTTTTTAGGAGTATTATATTCCATTTAGCTTTGCCTTATTTTTTTTTTTATGGTTGCACCTTTTGTTTATGATTGCTTTGTCGTCATTTCAACAATAGCGTATAGGGACTAGAGTAATTTACTTAAGGATTGGCATGGAAGCAAGGTATCCCACAGAACAGATGTCAGATCCAGCATTATGAAATCTGTCCAATTACACTGATTCTTGCACTGGTCGTAACAGGAGACTTAACAGCTAGCATATTTATTGAGTTTGATGCTATCTGAATCGACACACATAAGTGTAGTCTTGCAGTAAACCATTTTCAATTGATTGCTGGTGTTAAAGACTATTTATCTTCTCATGGGGAATTTTTTTTATATTTTTTTTTTATATTATTTTTTTTGTGCACTGAGGTTTTTTTTTCCTGCTGAATGCTAGATCCAGGGAGTTTTTAATTTTAAAAAGTGAAAGGTCTTATAGGTTCCCTTCCTTGCTGTAAACTTCTTTGTGCTCTAAGTGGTTTACACTCATTAAGACATATAACAAGTCAATTTAAGGGCAGATGAGCAGTTTCTTAAATTGTATAAACCATTCAAATTACAAAGAAGAAAAAAGATGATAAACATTTGATGATAATATAAATGTGTGAAATGCATCCTGAGTGTTTCTTAATGCATGATTTAAAGGTTCACTTTTTATCAAATTGGATAATTAAATGCATATAAAGGCCAGGGTATGGCTGGCAACTTTTGATCCAGGGGAGCGAAACCAATTTAGTGACCCATGGTATAAATTAATCAGCCTACCTGTTATCATCAATGAAAGAAACAGATAGAAAGATATGGTATAGGGATGCTGTGCATTCAGAAGTGAAATGAACCAGCCCATTTAGTCATGCTAGTGGAAAACGAACTGGAGGGGGGGGGGGGCAGTTGCCCCTTTGCCCTCAGTGTCAGCCCTCCCCTGAATAAAGCTGATACTTAAAGTACATATATATATATATATATATGTATATATATATATGTATATATATATATATATATATATATATATATATATATATATCATAATACACTTTTGCATAGCATTGTGTAGAAAGTGCCTAAAAATGGTGAGAAGGTTCATTGACTTGAACAATGGCGTCTACTCATCACCTGACTACAAATGATCTCAAGCACCTTTTGTGACTCAACATTTGTAGAATTTGACCGTGATACCCAGAGCAGCTCGAGGGTAATCAACACTACACTGTTGACCATCTCACCATGGAACCACTTACTTCTGATGTATCAGAGTGACTTATGAAGAACATAGACCCCCCTACTATGCTATACATTCATAGGCAGCCCCAGACAACTGACCTATGATAGTCTTATAGATACAGACGATTTCATGAAGACAGGAGTAGAGATGGGAAATGTTCTTCCACATAATTAGAGCCCTCTTTCATTGTTTTGTTTTTTTGTATGGACAGAGTAGGACGCTATGCGGGATATCTTGTACATCTCAGCAGGAAAGACCGTTAACTGCAGGAATGAACATGTATTACCCATCTTGAACTTTTCTCGTTTCTTATTTATCCTATTTCCTAAGTGATATAAATAGGCTCAATCACTGAACAGCAGGCCGTAACTGTACTTTAACTAAGTGAGCAATCATTCTTTTATCAGGGCATTGCTTGCTTGGCTATGCTCATACCTGTCATATGGCTAATGCATGAGTAGAGACGGATGAACATGCCTACAGCTGCGAATGACCTTGTGTGGGTCATAGTGCACCAGAGGAATTTGTTGGTGCCTTGGTGCTTACGTTTAGTACAGCACTCAACAGAACTGCACATTTTGACAAGTCTGTGGAATATAAGAGAGAAAAGTATCATTGCCCCTTAGAAAGGTACTACTTCATAATAAAAGGGCTAACTATATAATGACACTGAATATGTACTGCTATATAGCACATATGTACCATGTGGCCAGTAGATTACATCCCAAGGTAATGTATTGGATCAAAAACCCTATTATTCCAGCAGAACAGTTTCCAATATATATTTTTTTTTAAGCCAACTTGCATGATTCCGATGTTACCTGATTAAAGGGGCAGGTCCACTTAGCTAATTTTCTGTACACGTGTTTAAAGGACAACTGTAAGCAAAAAATAACTCAAGTGTAGATGATGTGTAAAGACAGGGCCGATCCTGGGCGGGTGCACGGGGTGCACCGCGCCCAGGCGCACCGGGAGGAAAGGCGCTCCGATGAGCACCTTTCTCCCTCATTCTGGAGGTGCGGCCCGCAGGTGAGCGCCTGCGGTCACCGCACCTCCTAATCTCATTACAGCGCGACGGGTGCAAGCTCCGCCCCGTCGCGCTGTCTGATTGCCGGATGTCTGGTGACATCCGGCAGAAGATCTGAATGACGGTGTTCTGCCTCCTCTGCAGACACCGTCCGGAAATGTCCTCCTCCCTCCAGGGAGGGGGACCGATAGTAAAAACGAGTTTTTTTTTGTTTTGTTTTTTAAATTAAAAGAAGTGTATGTCTGTGTGTGTGAATGTATGTAAGTGTGTGTGTTTCACTGTGTGTGTGTGTGTGTGTGTGAATGTAGTAAGTGTGTGAATGTAGTAAGTGTGTGAATGTAGTAAGTGTGTGTGTGTGAATGTGTTTCAGTGTGTGTGAATGTGTGTTTCACTGTGTGTGTGTGTGTGTGTGTGTGTGTGAATGTGTTTCAGTGTGTGTGAATGTGTGTTTCAGTTTGTGTGAATGTGTGTTTCACTGTGTGTGTGTGTGAATGTGTTTCAGTGTGTGTGAATGTGTGTTTCACTGTGTGTGTGTGTGTGAATGTGTTTCAGTGTGTGTGAATGTGTGTTTCACTGTGTGAATGTGTGTGAATGTGTGTAAGTGTGTGTGTGTGAATGTGTTTCAGTGTGTGTGAATGTGTGTTTCACTGTGTGTGAATGTGTGTTTCACTGTGTGTGTGTGTGAATGTGTGTAAGTGTGCGTGTGTGAATGTGTTTCAGTGTGTGTGAATGTGTGTTTCACTGTGTGTGTGTGTGTGTGTGTGTGTGAATGTGTTTCAGTGTGTGTGAATGTGTGTTTCAGTGTGTGTGAATGTGTGTTTCACTGTGTGTGTGTGTGTGTGAATGTGTTTCAGTGTGTGTGAATGTGTGTTTCACTGTGTGTGTTTGTGAATGTGTGTTTCACTGTGTGTGTGAATGTATGTGTGTGTGTTTCAGTGTGTTTCACTGTGTGTGTGTGAATGTGTGTTTCACTGTGTGTGTGAATGTATGTAAGTGTGTGTGTGAATGTGTGTTTCACTGTGTGTGTGTGTGTGAATGTGTGTTTCACTGTGTGTGAATGTATGTGTGTGTGTGTTTCACTGTATGTGTGTTTGTGAATGTATGTAAGTGTGTGTGTGAATCTGTGTTTCACTGTGTGTGTGAATGTATGTGTGTGTGTGTTTCACTGTGTGTGTGTGAATGTATGTAAGTGTATGTGTTTTTCTCTGTGTGAGTCAATGTGTGTGTTACTGTCTGTGTAAGTGTGTGTACATAAGTGTGACTGTGTGTATTGCTCTGTGTGTGTATAAGGGTGTCTGTGTGTAATGGTGACTAAATGTGTTCAGTAAAATGTGTTCAGTAAGGGGCCCTGAAATTCCTAGTGGCGGCCCTGACTAAGTGTGTCTGTGTAAGTGTGACTGTGTGTATTTATGCATGACCCTGTGCGTAAGTGTGGGTGTGTATGTATGCAGGGCAACTTTTAACTGGTTAAAGGGGCCACCGCTGCCCACTTGACAGTCCCCATCCAGTCGGCAGCTATTTCCCGCCTCCTGCACTGCACTCTGAGTGTGCATAGATGGAAGACTGTGCGGAGGAGACACGAAACAGCAGCAGCAAGGTGAGTACTGGGGAATGGGGGGAGGGGTAATGCTTTTCTTGGGAAAACTGGTGGTGGCATATTAATGGACAAACTGACACTGGCATATTAGTGGCCAAACTGACACTGGCATATTAATGGGCAAACTAACTGCTATATTATTGGATAAACTAACTGTGGTATGTTAATGGGCAAGCTATCTGTGGCATATTAATGGGAAAACTATCTGTGGCATATTAATGGGCAAACTGGCAGTGGCATATAAATGGGCAAACTGGCTGTGGCATATTAATAGGCAAATACACAGGATTATGAGGAGGGAGAGACATACATGTGAGTTATGAAGAGAAAGAGACAGCAGACATGGGTGTATAGAAGGAGAGACAGACATGCAGAAAAAAAGACCACCATGGGGAGCATGAGGAACAGAAAGATAGACATGGAAAAATATATGGGGTATGAAGGGAGAGATATACATGAGGGTATGAGTGGAGAGAGATATACATGAGGGTATGAGTGGAGAGAGAGAGTTATACATGAGGGTATGAGTGGAGAGAGAGTTATATATGAGGGTATGAGTTGAGAGAGAGAGAGTTATATATGAGGGTATGATTGGAGAGAGAGAGATACATGAGGGTATGAGTGGAGAGCGAGAGATACACAAGGGTATGAGTGGAGAGAGAGAGCTACATGAGGGTATGAGTGGAGAGATACATGAGGGTATGAGTGGAGAGAGAGTTATACATGAGGGTATGAGTTGAGAGAGAGTTATACATGAGGGTATGAGTGGAGAGAGAGAGAGTTATATATGAGGGTATGAGTGGAAAGAGTTATATATGAGGGTATGAGCGGAGAGAGCGAGATACATGAGGGCATGAGTGGAGAGAGAGATACATGAGGGTATGAGTGGAGAGAGAGAGATACATGAGGGTATGAGTGGAGAGAGAGAGATACATGAGGGTATGAGTGGAGAGGGAGAAAGACATGGCGGTATGGGAAGAGAGAGACAAGTGAGTGACTGACTTGGT
This sequence comes from Pelodytes ibericus, assembly GCA_036172795.1. NCBI lineage: Eukaryota > Metazoa > Chordata > Amphibia > Anura > Pelodytidae > Pelodytes > Pelodytes ibericus. The sequence goes on from CM069862.1 coordinate 187,290,482, forward strand.
GGAATATTATTTATTGCTCCTTGTGTACTTCTTTTCCAATGATGCTCAGCCAGACTAATGGGAGACTTTGGCTGGTTGGACATCATGGGAACTGTAGTTAAAACTGCTACCCAGCAAAATGTCTCCCATGTTGATGGCTGAGCATCATAGACATAAATAAAACCACTACACTGTTTTACTGCCAAATAAATATCTTTATTTAAAATAAAAGCTCTTGTTGGTCCTTCATCTAAAAATAAAGTTTGTGCTCTCCACAAGAATCCCCCCACCCCAATAATGAAAAATTGGTATGCCTGGAACATACATGTGTAAAGGGGAGGGGTTTATCATATAGCCACGCCCACCTGGGGGCGCCAAAAAAAATCCTGCACCCAGGCGCCCGTGACCCTAGGATCGGCCCTGTGTAAAGAGATGCTTTAACGAAAGAATACAAATAAAGCACCATATTGAGCACTCATTGCTTTCATATAGCTCTAACAGGGGGCAGACATGTTCTATAGAATCTTGGGTCAGATCTGCATTAACCTTCATGCAGATGAATGAAGATCTGCTCCAAGATTCTATACAATATGTCTGCCCCCTGTTAGAGGTATGCGAAGCAAAGAGGGCTCAATAAAATAAATTATTTGTATTCTTTCATTAAAGCATTTATATGTAAAACGACTACACTTGATGCGATCTTTCACCTAAACACAAGCTAATTTGTTAGTACAGTTGTCCTTTAATGTATGTATAATGCACTTATTTTACTTAAAAATCATACCTCTTTGGTGATCATCATTCGGAATTTGTGCTCTTGTTTTATCTCCTCAGGAAAATCACATATTGGCATTAATGCGTATGCCACTCTATCCACATCCATAATAACTTTTTTCATTGGGCAGGTTCAGACAGGAGAGGCGCAAGCTTAGATGCACATAACTTCTGGTGCTAAGTCTTAGCAAGTCCATGGTCATGCATCTATTTTTATTTAATGCATGGGAATAGGCAGACATTATTACAGCGAGAAACATGAAGAAATTATATTAAGATTTCCGTCGAAAAAAAGAATATGGCCTTGATTTTGAGAAATGTATTCCAAGAAAACGAGTTAATTGAAGAATGAAAAAAAAATGCCTATCTTCTGCAGATGTTAACACTTAACTTTTTATATTGTGAACAATTATAAAAATTATTTTATTATTGACAAAAAGGACGGGGAAAAAAATACACATACAAATTTTCGTATTTCCTCGAGTTGAAGACGCATTTTTTTGCGCGATTGTTACAGCTCTGGAAAAGAGTGCGTCTTTGACTCAATGGCGTCATACACTCAGCTGCTAAATTTGGTCACCAAATGTGAGGTGAGATTTCGGCTCGCCAGCCGAGATTTGCGTTTTGGCTGACGTTAGAAGGGAGGAGTTTCGAAGCTCGATGAGGTGCAACAGTGTTGCGCAGAAAAGTCGTCTGTTTTAGGTATTTTCTCGATTCTAAGACTTTTTCAGTTTTAAAACCCCTGAAAAAGCGGTGCGTCCTAGAAGCGAAGAAATATGGTAATACCAAAAAAAAAACATTAAAAAATTATTCCAAAAACAATCGGTAAGTATTGCTGATGTGTGCTGTTATGACATCATCTGTATGATCCCTTTGCTAGTTTATGTAGCAACACACAGTAGCAGCAGTAAAAACTACCTATAAGTGGCAATTACCAAATGTGATATATAGTATTCGCTGAAGGAGAATAAATTTCATTTTTCGTATATATTTTTGGGAATAAAAGATATTGGGTATTGGGGCTAGATTCAGAGACTCAGATCCTTTATCTGAGTCAAATGTACTGAGAATGCTGCAAGCTCAATCACCAACGCGCATTTCGCCGCTAAGTGCAAACTGCACATGTGGCTTTGCAGCGGAATACTGATTCTGGCAAACACGCTGGGTTGCATGAGGGCAGTTTAAGAGACCACTCTGTATTGATAGGCTAGCATCAGACCAGTTGTATAAACTAAGAAAATAGGCATTTTTTTCCATCAACAATTTACATATATATATATATATATGTTGTGTTTTTGAGATACTCCTAGTTCTGCAAAAATAGGTTATGTTTTTTCACCATTCACCTTATTAGTAGTACTTAGTTGAGTATACAAGAATTTGTGCACTTGATCTGCAGTATTGATTAACTGTACACATTACAACCCCCAGTCCTACCCCACACTACTGTAGATAAATGTGTTTATAAGTAAGTGTCAGAGTGTAACATTATCAGGTCTTTTATTTCTTTCAATAAGATCCAGAGTTTTTTTTTGGGGGGGGGGGCGGGGGGGGCATTGTATAATTAGGGTCATCTTATAATCAAGCAAATATGATACTATCATTCCTGATTGAAAAGGTTAATATACTTCATTCCCTGCCTCTTCTAGTCCAATAAACCAATCTTATGTCCATTACTTTTTAATATCTTTTTCCAGTATGTGCTATTTCCAAACATGTCACACTAAACATGGCTTTATTTTCAAATATGTTATGTATTTACATAAATTGCTGCTCCATTCTCTTGTAATGTGTCAATTATGTGGACAATGCCAGCGTTCCGATCTGTGATACGAAACCTCTAGGGCAAAGCAATGTGCTTGCAAATGCAACTTATTGATGGCTTCCAACACTAACAGAATGCTAATTGTCGTTTTAGCTGCACACAGATTTGGATCCTGGGACGAGCAGAATCAAGTATATTCTTTCAGGAGAGGGAGCCGGCACAATCTTTGTGATCAATGACAAGACGGGAGATATCCACGCTATGAAAAGACTCGACCGGGAGGAAAAGGCTGAGTACACACTAACAGCTCAAGCTATGGATCGGGATTCGAACAAACCACTGGAACCACCATCAGAATTCATAATTAAAGTTCAGGACATCAATGATAACTCGCCAGAGTTCGTTAATGGGCCGTATCATGCAACCGTTCCCGAGATGTCCGCTGTGGGTACGTACGCATACTAATTTAAAGTAGCTTCTTAAGAGTCGACCTCGAAAATAGCTTTTTCGCCTGCGAATAGTAATTTGTCGTAGATTGTTCTTTCAATTATTTATCTAATTTGCATTGTACATTTTAATTGAGCGATAACGGAGCGCCTTAGTGATTGAAACATAAGTGTTGGCGTACACTATTTAAATGTTCCAGTAATGCTTCATTTAGTCTGGGTTTAGTTTTCAACTATTTCATCGGTAAGTAAGGTGTTGTTTCTCTCATTTAGATGTAGTTTAAGTGTTCTCTTTTCTGCCATTTAATTGATTCTCCTTGTATTACTTTGAAAACAACAGCTGGTGAATTATTACACTTTCACTGACTATATATATGTATAATAGAGAGAGAGAGAGAGAGAGAGAGAGAGAGTGAGAGAGCGCGCGACTGGAAGAGACGCAAATTTATGCGCTACTGTGTAAAGTAAAAGGTGTTGTCGGAAGATATTTTGTATGGTTGCGTAAATCAGTTGGATTTACAGTAGGGATTGAAAAATGTGCTAAGAGAAAGGACATTTGGGGAAGTATGTGCAGAGAGAATCATGGGGGGTAAAATTGTTTAAGATAATGAGGGCTAATGGACAAAAGATATATTGGGAGTTATGTATGCAATTTCTGGGGCAAAGTTCTAAAAGCGATCTAATCAGCAGGAACATTCCAATGGTTTCCATGGTGACTGGACCACTTTTAGAACCTCCAATGGGTCTATTTTCTAAAAGGTCAGAAGAACATGCTATGTCACAGGCTCAAGTATCTAATGTGCAGGGTCAATCCTGGTGAGCTTCTCCTGCTGTTTGCCATGGATAATTCATTCATTGAACAATGCACTTTGCATTGGCAACTTTGTTCTTCTAGCAAGAGGAACTCACCAAGTTTTTTCCAACACATTGAGATGGCTATGTCACAGCAAATCACCTTTTATTGAATAGACTCCCAACAAAACAAGCCATATCTTCATGGGATTGAATATGGCAATGCCAAAATAGTTACGGTCTACCAGGGGACAAACATCAGCTACATAACTGAATACCATAGATATACAAAGAACTATTGTCTGTACTGTACACATCCTGTACACTTTTTTTCCCAAAACACATTGGGGTAATGTGTAAAATCTCTGGCACTTCAACGTGTCAGGAGAAGAATAAAATGGTGCAATGGTTGTTTGTTATGTATAACGCTGATAGGGCCTTTTTAGAACTCCCGATGCTTTGAAGGTTTTGGAGGTTCTCAGACACTAATCAGACATCTTTCACCGCGGTTTTCAACACACAGCCTCCCAAAATAGACGCACACGCAGATTGCTTCTGAAGATACAAAACAGCCTAAAATGACATTACATTCAAATTTATTCATACAGCACCAACAAATTACAAAATGTTTGGTATATAATAAATTAGACAAACAAAGACAGATTTATACAGAAGAAGGCCCTACTCGGACGTTTATAATCCAGAGGGTGAGAGACCTAAGTACACATATGGTGGCGGAAAAGAAAGAGAAAGTGCATTGGGGGGACTGATAAAAGTGAGAAGTGTGGATGAATTTATGTGCAGATATCTCATTTTGTATAATGCAATAAAAAGATGGTCGCCCAACTAATTTTGTTTAGAACATATCCCTCTCTGTTAATACAGCCCTATACTCTGAATAGACAGAGAGGGGTCAATACAGGGTGAGGATGGAAATAATAAGAAAAAGAGAATAGAGTAGAAGTAAGAGAACGTTGGGATAATTCAGTGGCTGGGGAGATGGCTTGATATCTGTACAACCACACCAGCAATGATTGTTTGGGGGGCGACACATACATTTCTTGACCCCGTCATTCTGCTTCCTTTAAAGTGATATGACACTGTGAGAAGTGAGAGGTAACTAGTGCCGTATAAATCCCCACTTGACCCAGTGCTTCACCCCGCCCGCTTTACCCAAAGCCAATATCTCTCACGTTTCACACTGTGCATTCTGCTCTTAGTCATAGCTGAAAAACTTCATCATGCACTTAATAAAACACCCATGAGATTAGATCTTTTTTTTTTTTTTAATCAACGCTTTAAAAGTCTTGCATTATATAGAATAGTCCCCTTTGCATCATGTTAAAAATGGAACTACATTAAAATGTCATTTTAACCGTAGGATTGTAAACATGCCGTTTGTGGACCATGTATACTCTTTTTTTTTTTTACCATTACCTCGCTCTCAAATCGATACCAAAACATTTTTGAGTTATTTTGAAATGTACATAACGCAGGCTAAGCACCACTGGAGAAAATATTTGCTGTGCTTTTATAGTACATTCAAGGAAAAAATAGGTTATAAATGCAACCACTCTGTAGAAAAAAAAAATGTAATAAGTCAACACTACCTTTGCTTTTTGACATAACTGGAAAGCATACCAAGTGCTCTCTATAGTATTTCTCCACTCAAGACATTCTAGAATTAGGTAAGGTGACGTTGTCGTGGATACTTGGGGAAGCTTTTAACCAGAATGGAAAAGCGCTAACATGCAGTCTTTCTAATATTTTTCCTAGTAACATGCATCAGTCACAAAAACAGATGTTTTTTTTTTTTTCTTTTCTTTTTTCCAGTGGTCTACACTGCCACTATCAATATTTCTTAGAGCTAAACTATAAATAGATGATGTGTGATAAAAAAAAGGATGTGTAAGATGTATTTACTGACACTAGACACATACAATCTGTGCATAAATGTGTGCATCTACCTGGAAAACCCATGTTGTAAATGTATATTTCTACTAGGAAATCTACTAGATACAATGGACAATTACTTTACATAATGCTACGTTTTGTAGACTTGGTAACCAAAAAAAATTATTGTTTGATATATTTTAAGCCAAACATGCATTTATTTGCTCTATACAGTTTTTGCATTGATGCTACTGTATTTCATGAGCTCTAAGATATTTTATTGGTGAAAATGAGCCATTATTCAAAATTTCTCATTATCCAAAATACTTCTGCTGCCAAGAGTTTGGGATAAGGGATACTCAACTTGTAATACATACAATGCTGTAACTAACTGCGTAAGCAATGTTAATGTAGGGAAATAAAAATAAAAAAAAATGTGATTCTCTAATCATATATAATACTTTATTGGGTTTTAACAGATTATATATATTTTGAAGATCTGAGTAAAAAATAATATTACAATGTAACTTAGAAAGGAATAATTATAGAAAAAAAGATGAAAAGAATATACTTCTTCCCCAGGGCTATAATTCTTTCCCAAATGCTGGTATCATATAAGGCAGCCACCTTGGAACGATTTGGAATGATTTCGGAATTATCATACTAGGTTAAAATTCCTCTCCACATCAGAAGGCTTAAGAAGAAGCACTGCTTTTGCAGAGGTAAAATAGATGTAAACATTACTAAAATCTCCATAACTAAAACATAGTCTAGAAAACAAAAATTCAAAAAGTAGATACTTGTCATGTGAAACCTAAATATAATATCGAGAAAAGCCTCAGGTGGCATATATGTGCATCTTCTAGTTTGTGTCTATGCGGAAAGTTTGTGTCTACGAGGATAGGATTTCAGCCCAAAATATGTTAGGCATTTGTGCCGTTACTATTGCAATGATTAATTAATAAAACATCTTTACATCTTATTTAATGTGGTGGAAAGTACTGTACTTTGTTTTGCTTGATTCTTCTACTCAGCCATGAAGGATTTTTTTTTGTTTTTGGGTTGTGCCCCTCCATGGCTGTCCATGTAACCACAAACAAAATCCAGGACCAAATGGATGCCTTGGATACAAGCCGATTGGCCATATTGGTGTATGTTTTCAGTTGAAGGAAGATTATTTCCTTTTCTAGGGCCTTTGGAGACAAGAAAAGTTGAATACCTCCCCCCTTGTAATTGAGAAGTATGATTAACTTAAACAGAAAAAGACAGGAACATTACAAACATTATGTACCTGGCAATGTAATATCATCTGTCAGCGTGCTGGTGAGATGCAACATGACTCGAAGATGATATTACTTTAGGCTGAAAGTCTCATAGATGAAAACTGTCTTCCAACACTAGCCCGCTACCACAACATATGACAGTACAGGTGCGTGCCAGATGTGTGTACAGATGTTCGTTGAACACCATGCATTCTATTTTGTGGAATGTTATTTGCGATATCGGAACGGGCAGACACATTGCAAGCGAAACAAGGATGATCAATCGTGTCGGGATTGCATATTGTAGAGATGGTATCTATATCATTGCATTGGTCCCATGCAACATAAACTGTTCAATGTAATGTTCCATCATTCCAATAAATCTTTTCATCAGATAGTGAGGAAGGTTAGACACATTAAATAAATCCCCCAGGTCATAATGGCAGGTGTCTCATCTTACTTGACACCTTAGTCAATTAGATGTAGGGTACCTATATGTAAGTATAGTAATGGCATACTGTAAAGAGTGGTTCTCATGCAATATCATCAATCAAAAACAACCAACTACATAGCCATGCATTAAAACATAGTTTTCAACATGTGGGGGTCAGGAGTGGTTCTCGGTTTTTGAAGGCCTGAAGTGGAAAATGAAACACATGAGCCAGATATCTAGGCTCTACAAGCATCTAAGTCGCAGATACTGGTACACCACACTAATTTAGAGAGTTTCCAGAGATGGAATACTAAAATGGTTTATGGTTTGCAAGATACACATGAGCAGGAAAAGCCAAAACTCTTAACTTGGAGGAGAGAGGGATACAGTGTTTTATTTCTGCCCAGGCCAACTAGGCCTCCAATCACGGATTTTTGTAACTAGGCCTCAAATAGTTGGGCATAAATGTTAGAACAATGCCTATTTCCCTTTAATTCTGGTTTATTATTATGATTATTTTTATTTATTTTTTCATTTATTTATTTTAATCAAAAGTTGTTACTATGTGGTATTTTTTCTATAAACAAACAGTCATGGATACAAAATAAATTATAAATATCAGTAATAAAATAACAACGGTTTCCCTTACAATCTCAGCACTTTTTTGATATTCTTCAAAAGCACAAAAGCATACAACAAAGGTAACATCTTCAACAATTTCTGAAGTATTTAAAAAAAATTATAATAAAAAAAGACAATAATGGTAGAAATAGATATCTAGTTATAGCATTACATGACTTTCATTATTATTATTATTATTATTATTATTATTATTATTATATTTTGACTATATTATTGCATCCTCTCATATGTTTTTGTTTTTGTTTGGCAGATGTTCTAATGTTGAAAGCATGCAAATCAATAGCAAAGTTAACCTACACATTGTCCTGCAGAAAATGAACCAGTGCTCCTTGTTTAAAGCATATATTTTTTTTTATCTTTTGGCAATAATCAAGAATATGTTGTTTCAAAATGGAAGTACAGTATTTGTTTATGTAAAATATATATTTGAATTTTTTTAAATGACATTTGATTCTAATGTGTATCTTCACTATGGTAGGTTACACATTTATAATTTGGACAGACAATTATTTTCTTACAATATTTAACTTGAGAGTAAAAACAATTACTAAAAAAAATCTGCTTATATCCTGTTTTTTCTCATGCATGGTTAGATAGTCATGCATGGCTATTTGACCCTTGATTGTTTATGAATGATGCATTACTTTGTAACATGTATAATGTATGAAGTAATGTGACAGGAGTCACTGAAAAGAAAAAGGAAAAATGTTCTAATCTCCAATCAATTATCTGATTTTGGTGATAGTGTTTCCATTTTTCTTAAACAAGCATGACCCTGTAAAAGACAAGGCTGAGGTCAGATGTTAAAGTGGAACTGTCACCTCCCCAAAGGCTTATACCACGGAGAGGTATGAGTATGCCTCACAATTATTTCCCACATGCTTGATTCCTTGACAGCTCTAGGAGTATTAAGAAGAAAGGAGACAGCTAAACATTGGCACTGCAGCTGTTATGCACTACTATTCCCATGGTAATCTGGCACATATTGGCAGTCTTGAATCATGGGAAATGTAGTCCAGAACAGTGGCAGTTTGGATGATTAGTCATCTCCCTTTTCACTACTTCTAGAGCTGTGAGCAGTAGTGTATCTTCCACAAGGCAAACAAGACACTCGCCTAGGGCGGCAATTTGCCCTGAGGGTGTTAAAGTACACTTCTGGTGCTTCAAATATTTTCGCTCCCTCCCCCATCGTTCATCAAGCTTTAGCTCCTTCCAATTAATCGGGGTGATGGGGGCATGTAATGGACGTGGTGAGGGTAAAAAATGAGAGTGATGGTGTTATGCAATGGAGGTGATGGGGCATTTAGTGTGTATGCAATGTGGGTTATGGGGGCATGTAATGGGGTGATTGGGCATTTAATGTGTGTGCAATGTGGGTGATGTGGCATGTCATAGGTGTGCAACGTGGGTGGGGGGGGGGGCTGCCCAAATTTTGTCTGCCTAGGGCAGCACAAAACCAAGATACACCACTGGCTGTGAGGGCATGCTTACTTGCATCAAATATGTGAAAAATATAGTTGAAGATAATATACAGCCTATTTTCTCCCCACTTTTTTCTATAATTACTGGCTTTTGCTTCCTTTTTAAAAACAATAGTTTTGTAATCCTGTATTATTTCATAATCTGTGGCATTATCATGCAGAAATATATGTTCCACTATATCGCCTTAGCAGACATCCAAGATATCCATTGTTTTTTCTCCTGTCACTTTAAATACACAATTATTGTTTTACTGGATGATAAAGTTTGGGGGCTACAGAAGTTTGATCGTGATTTTTTTGGGGTTGTTCCTTCGAATAATAGGAATAATAGCATATCAAAATCCACATACTATATTATTACTAGTACATCCTAATTTAATTAGTATGAGTTCTATAGACAATGGGGTTTGTAGGATCCACATAGATTGAGAGAAATATGTAAAAAAAAACATTAGTCTGCGGACCACACAGCAAAGAAACAGGCGCCTACAAATGGTCCCTGTGTTGGTCACACTGTACTAGCTTTCTTGTGAGACAATTAACAAAAATCTGAAGATGTCAGGACAATAGAACATGTCTTCTTTAAGAGAGCTCAAAGTCAAACCTGCTTAATTAAAGGGCCATATTTTAGAGGTCAGCATGAAATTAGCCCAGAGGGTAAATTTGTTGCAAAACGAAGATTAGGAAAAGAAGTTGGCAGCTGCTGAAAAATATGTTTGCCATAAAACAGCTGTTGCAAGTGTACACTGTAATTCCGCAATGTTTTGTAAGATTTTTTTTATTTTTTTATTACAAACATGCTTTGGATTGTGAAAGGTATATATAACATCCGGTAGTGTAAGAGGCATGTATAGAATTTAATAGTACTGTAGTGTAAGGAAAATGGTGACTCAACAGTGTATCAAAAATTCATAACCACTCGGACAATAAATCACCGACACATTTAATATTAATGCAGCTCTTAAAATTCTCTGTTAGTTTTTCCTGTATAGTATGTGTATGTTTTGGTTCTCTGTGTCTTCTCTGTCTGGTATCAAGAGCAGTATCAAGGTTAAGCATTTTTTGTACGCTATCCGACTATTAAAATGAGAAAATTATGAGACTTGAACTAGAGCCGCCAGAAAGCTCTATGTGTGCCCCCGTCACCACAGACGCTCATGCTAGCCTGTAGCGAGAAGGTGCATTGTTGTTAATGTATTTTTGGCTATTAAACACCTATCTACTGACCCTGCGGATAGCATTATCTTTGCGGACTCCTCTATTGATTAATTCATCCGATTCGACGCGTCGATGAAGAAGTCTCTTTAAATGTCAAGCCTTTGAGTCAGGTTAAAAGTGTTCTTGACACCAGATTTTGTAAAAAAAAACCAAAAAAACAGGTTTTGTGTTTAACCCAAAAGGCGCTGAATGAGTGTCAATGTATGTATAATTTTTTTCAACTGTCATGTTGTAAAATATGATAAGGCCTCATAATGCTATTATGCTTCCCATAAATTCCTAAACCACTGATGGCTAACCTTGGCACAGCAGACATCTGGAAACTCCATATCCCATGATGCTCTGTCTTCTGTCAATCAGCACAGGTTAAATTGATTGAGTGAATAGGAATAAAATAAACAAATATATGCTGATTTGCTCTCTGACCAGTATTATCCTTTAATGTGAAACATCCAGACTGGTCGGGTCTCTGACTGTAACCCACTGCAAGTACTATAAGAGACCCCAATTTTTTTTTTTTATAAATAATCAACCAATTAGCTTGATCCACTCTATTGATAAGCATAACATGCGCTTCCTGCCACATGGAATACCGGGGGCATGGCTTGTGAAGGTTGTGCGTCTGCACTGCCGCACATGCCCAGTAGAACTGTCACTCAGAATTCAATGGCTACTGTGCATATGGAAACCTATGTATGTCTTGAAGTCTTGAATAGTGCTGCAGGGTTTTTTGCACACTTGTTTTTATCTCTAACTTTAAACTAATCATACTAATGGATCCATGCAATGACATATTTCAAATTCTTAATTACATATAATTAACTATTAAAAAGACTTTTCAACACATGCTCTGTATTTTATATTCTACCTTCATATATCTCTATAGAATATAAGTCTGTGGGAAGCATTGTCAAACCTCATTTCAATGGACAATTAACATTGTTAAAAGTTATAATTTGCAAATAGCAGTTTTTTTTTTTTTTTCAATTATTTTTAGGTAATGGATAAATATAAAGAATCATACAAATTCTTTGTTTTCCTGTCAGCCTTTACGGAGTCACATTGCTCCAATTATTACAGGGACCAACTCCTAATTGACCTGCTGTGATATAGTTCTTAAACGTGAGGATAGCAAGAAAAATCATATTTTTCTTAAAATAATAGGTACAGGCAACATGGTCGTAATATTCATATAAAAAAAGGCTTCCTGCTGCTGTTGAAGGTAAAACCTAAAAAAAAAAAAAGCTTGTTCAGTCTGATTTTAAAACTGCTTCGGTTTTTTAGAGAATGTAATATACTGAAGGGAAAAAAAATACAAAAAAAATATAATACACAGAATATTACATCAACAGTGCTCTGTGCATACAAAGAACACAAAAGAATCCAAAGAACAAAGGTTTTCATCCTGGTATCGTGATGCCAATGTGCGATATGTAGGGTAATCAATTCCCTTCGGGCAATCATAGAAGATGTAATTAGAACATTACATTAGAGCCAATGGAATCAAATGCCCGTATTTTCTAACATTTTCTCATCCATTCATATGTTCTTGACAGTGTTGCCGAAAAATATATTCTAAAAGCGGAGAGTATAGGTGGGATTGTATTTAAGGACAACTGTAACAAAAAAAAAAAATGTACTTGTATTTTATTGAAAGACTGAATTAAGTGAGGATGGTTGATATAGAATGTTTTTAATGACAGAATACACTTTGGACAGTAATGAATCCTCGTTGTAACAGTTTGCTCTAACACAGGGCAGACATGTTGTTTAGAATCTTGGGTCAGGTCATCCTTCGATTTTCCCATGAATCAAAACAATGTGTCAGTAAAGAACATAGTTCTTTGCTTGTATTTTAATATTCATGCTTTTTTTATTTAAACAAAAAAAACTACACTTGATGCTGTGCTTCAATTAAATATTTAAATTCTTTGCCCACATTAAGATGGCTTCCATCTTGTATTCCAAAAAATGCTATGCAATTGCCTGCATAGGTTTCACATAGGCCTCAAGTCCATTTTTTGATCGGTCTGCCTGTGAACTACTGATGGGTGGCATTCCTATTTAAAGTTCAGGAGCCCCCTCAAACTATCAAATGGATAAAAAATATATAAAAATATATATATATAAAAGAAAACTCATATTCAGTTTGCCTTATTCATTTTTTTTCAATTGAAAACAAAGCACAAGGATTTGCAAAAAGGCACAAGTCTGCCACACAATAAGAAAGAGGTTCAAAAATAAGCTCTGGAAATTCCTGTGGCCGGATTACATTTAAGTCTACTGAAGCAATTGTTTCATAGCTCAATAAAACCTGAGTCCCTTTTCAGCAGCAACCAGTGATGGCTACTTGAGACCATTTGTACTGTGGAAAATGAATGGTTCAAATACTCACAACATGATATATTTTTTTAAGGAAAGACTTTTGAAAATGAAAAGATAAAATAAAATATATAATAATAGTGATAGTGTAATTTAAAAAATGTATATGTAAATTGAATCCTGTTAAAGTTACATCATTAGAAAAAATGCCATTGTTATTTTGGGACTCTGTTGGGGAACAACTTCTTGCTGCCTGGGATACATGTATTTCTGAAGGCAGCACAGCACATGGGCAACATGCGCTGCACAGGTAGTAGCATGAATGGCAGTTTGATAACATTTCTTGCCACACATAGTGATGACTTTGAGTGTCACACCATAATGCTCTTAGTCATTACTATGAGTGGGGGGTCAGCTGCACTGACTGAGGTCTAAGATTATAAAATTGTCAGATTTACAGTGCCCCCCCGAAAGTCAGAGAGGTGGTGTGTGTGTGTGTGTGTGTGTGGGGGGGGGGGGGTAGACATGGAAGGAGGGGATAAGAGAGCTATGGAAGAATGGGGGGAGAGAGACAAAGAAAGGAGAAAATATATGGATGGAAGGGGGGAAAGACATGGGGGAGAGAGAGATAAAATGGGGGAGAGAAACATGGAATTTGGAAGATAAACTAGGTAGGGTGGAGGAAACATATTTTGGCCCACAAAGGATGGAGTAAAAATCCCATGCCACGAATTTATATGTCACATTCTCAATTCATTTTAAAGGACAACTGTAGCAAAAAAGAATACTTTTGTTTTATTGAAACATTGTATGTGTTGATGTAAATGGTTTGAATAGAAATGCTTTTATGAGAGAATGCAAATAAACTACCTAATTGAGCCCTCTTTTCCCAAATAGATCTAACAGGGAGCAGACATGTTGCTTACAATCTTGGGTTAGATGCTAAATAACATGTCCAACCCTTAACAGGGCTATATGGAGAAAATACGGTTCAATATGTTATTTTAATTGTAATCTTTCATTAAACGATTTCTATTTAAACATCTATACTTGATGCAGTCTTTCAGTTAAACATAAATTAAATTTTTGTTAACAGTTGTACATACACTTGGTAAATCATGCCAATGAACAGTAAATGCATCAACTTTATATGTCATGCCAATGAGCAATCAGTATGAACACTTCATATACCATGCCAATGAGCAGTAAATACATAAACTTTATATATCATGCCAATGAACAGTACATGCATGTATTTTGGATGTCATGTCAATGAGCAGTAAATGCATAAACTTTAGATATTGCTATAATGAGGAGTAAATGCATACACTTGGTATACCATGCCAATGAGCAGTACATGTATAAACTTGGTATATAATGCCAAAGAACCAATTTTGCCACCAATCAGCCCCCCCCCCCCCCCAAAAAAAAAAAAAAACCCAACAACATATCAATAAATACAAATATTTATATTTTCCTGCACTTTGGCATATATATAAGAGATTAAAATATACATTTCCGTCTCAGAAGAGACTGCCGCTCTGTCTCAGTGTGTGATAAAGGTACACATTAGTCAGCTCAGTCTCTAACACAAGGAGTATCAATAAAAATACATACAACACGCTGTGTGTAACGAGGACACCTTGGAGTATTGTGATCATATAAAGGCTGTCTACAACCTTGTGCATGCTTACGATCACGGAATTCCTCTGTGTCTTGTAAAACACAGTGGGAGGTACATTACACCATCTGCAATTGTACAGATGTGATGCCACTAAAGTCTCTTCCTACAGAGAGAGAAAAGAGAATGTGAAAATACTCTCATCTAATTGGCTGATCAATTTGATACCAATTGCCAGTATTTCCTCTCTGTTGCCACTGGCATATTATTGTATTTAGTAGGGGCCTCTGAAGTGTTGCAGGCGTAATCTGTTATAATGTGATGCACCAACCAACTTCCTCTTTAAAGAAAGGAATGGATAGATCTCAATAAATGCTATAGATGTAGTTTAAGTGCATTTATAACACTGTGCATGGTCAGGCTTCTAGTTAACCCAAAGTCATCCCCAATTAAAATGTGACCACTGAAGTAGGGGGTTTGAGTTTTCTTTGGTCCAGACGCTCCTCTTGTTCCAACCACTGAATGGTGATTGTCTGGGTCCAAATAATCATGTCTTATTGCATGATACAGTTTTGACCCTATGCTGAATACACTGATTACCTTTACAGTTTAGACGGGCTGTTTCTTTGTCTTATGTTTTATCAATGAAAAGTGCAATGTCTAAAAACATTATGACTACCTGCCTACTATTGTGTAGCTTTCCTTTTGACCACAAAACAGCTGACCCATTGAGGCATGGACTCCACTACACCTCTGAAGGTGTGCTGTGGTATCTGGTACCAATTTGTTAGCAGTAGATCCTTTAATTCCTGTAAGGTGAGACATAGTGCGTCCAGCATATCCCACAGATGTGCAATTGGATTGAGATCTGAGGAATTTGGAGGCCTAGTCAACACCTTGAATTCGTTGTTGTGTTCCTCAAACCTTTCCTGAACCATTTTTGCTTTCTGACAGGGAACATTGGATGAAATGGAGAGCTAAAAATCAAATTAAGTTTCCTAGTTTAGGAAACAGGTTCTAGGACATTGGAAAAAGTGAAACGAATAGGAAACTTGCAAATAACTGTACCCTGCTCTCACAAAATTCAGAAAAAAAAAGAGACACTGCTCAGCTCCAATGTTGTGAAGTTGAATTGAATCCGAAAAAGGCCTTTTTTCGATTAAACTCACCTTCACAACATTGGTACTGAGCCGTGGCCCTTTTTTTCCAAACTAAAAAAGTGAGACCAGCACAATGAGCGCCTAATGCTCGCTTACGTCTGCCTCATCAGAATCTCAGACAGTCTTATTTGATAAGATATGAATTAATAAAAAATTGAACATATCTTTTTTTTTTCCCCTCTTCTTCCTGTAGAAAAAAAAATACATCTGTGAAGCTTCAGTGTCTTGCTGTGTTTGGTCATCATCAACCAAATCTGTTGTTCAGAGTACAAAAGAACAAATGTAGCTTAGCTAATAGAACAGAATCAAGACATCTAGACACCCTGCCATGAAGCTTTTTTTTTTTGTAGTTTTTATTCTTTGCGATTTAAAGCAAAAAAAAAAGGCTAAAAATAAATAAATAATAAAGACCAGTCAACTGATTTTTACGGAATACACACGATTACATTCTTCGACTGTGGCCGTTGCTTAATTTTTGTTGGCAGTACAAGGAATTGCAACAAGAAAAGGAAATGTCTTCATGTAATACTCTTGATTATCAGCCTAAAAAACACAAATGTTAATACACAAGGCCCGTAGGTTCCGCCCAGGTACCACACACATATTAATTTTATAAACAGAAATAACAGAAATAGCACCCCCCTTTTGATATAGGTGTTAATAAAAAAAATGGAGTAGCAATGCCAAATGTGAGATAAGATTTAACAGATTCTAATATGCCTTCTTTTTATTATAATGGGAAACAAGTTTTTTTCATAGTTACTCGAGGATGCCAGGACTTCAGATGTCACGTCATCCAATCATCAATCTTCCTTTCGTATAGTGGACAGGTAGATACACAAACGTTTGGATGACTTATTCTCAATGTGCTCATGCTCCCAAAACTACAGCCCTGTGAACAACTTAAATGCAGCACCAAAACCATGGTTACTTTGTCACAATGCATCAAATGGTTTTAATGTTGGATCTTGCACTGCCAGTCCTGGTTTACGTCAGGAGGGCGAGTCTTGCTGAGTATTTGGCGCTATATTTAATGGGACTGTTTGGTGCCCAAAATGCATCTTCCAAATATTAATACATATTAATGCCCTTTAAAAGTACTTTAAAATGCACGTTTTATATTTTCCATTGGTTAAAATATAAAATACTTACAGCTAGATGAAATTGTGAAATTACAGCTTTTTGCAAG
The DNA here is from genome assembly GCA_036172795.1 of Pelodytes ibericus. Taxonomy (NCBI): domain Eukaryota; kingdom Metazoa; phylum Chordata; class Amphibia; order Anura; family Pelodytidae; genus Pelodytes; species Pelodytes ibericus. The sequence continues at coordinate 187,307,459 of CM069862.1, forward strand.
AAGTCAGGACTGTCCACACTAGCTGAGTAAAAAAAGTCAATGTCAATGTCTTTTTTTTTTTTTTTGCTGCATGAAGCAGTGAGAATAATTTAATTCAAATAAATTGAATTTCCTGTTTCTCTAGTGATGTCATCAGACAATGTGTTGTACTGTTAAGAGATCCTACTGTGTACAAGAGCAAATCTATTACAGTCCACACAATGTATTCTATTCCAGGAGCACAGGCACTGACTAAATGAAACAAAACTGTATATGCTCAGTGTGTACATAATCAGTGCTGCCGCATCTGCAGTAAACATGCAGAGCAATCACTGGGAAATTCTTCAGTCAAATATTAAAAATGTGATTTATAAAGATTACTTGCATCAAATCACACAGGAAAAAAATCCTGTGCACCATACAAGAAGTAATCTGCATCTTGCACCAAAGTGAGTTAGGGTACTAGACCGTTCCTTTAAGTTGACAACTTGGTTGTTTTGGGAGCATCGACACATTCAGAAAGAGGCTTTCATGCCTCGAAGCATTTGTGTATCTATCCCATAAACGGAATAAAATGTGATGTATTCACTTGGTTCAGTGAGCCTTAGTGTGTTTTTTTTCCTCCATTGATTGTGTGACAGCCGAGAGGGATCAGTGGCAGTGGTTGCAGATGGCGGCGCTTGGTAACAAGAGATGTTCCTTACTGAATGGAAATTGTCAGATGATGTTGGTCAACATGGTCCTTATGTTGGTTTGATTATGAAACAAAGGAATGTAAAGCACCATCTTTTTGTGGCCTAATGATGAAAATATATCATGCCTAAAAGATACGAGCCCTGAGATGTCCTTATACAAGGGCTACAAACTAGCAAACCAGAATGGGTTTCCTTGTTTACATTTAGCAAAAGTGTTGTTCGCATCAGATGCAATTGTTCTGAGAATTCACACGTGCTCTATTCTATTAAGAGGAATTCAAGGAGTGATAAGCAAAAAGGGTTCGGTTTATTAATTATGTATCCGTGCATTTTAAAAGACTAATTATAGCAGTGTATGAAAACATTGTGGTATAATTAGGTGCCTTTTATCTTCAATATCCAAAATGTAGGTGTGAAATGACAACAGGCTAGTGCGTGTTTTCTGCACTATATTCATCTGTAGTTAGCAAAATGAATAATGGAGGAAGCTCTTCTTTGTTTAACCCCTTCTGGAAAATGTTTTTTTTTTTGGATCATTTGCGACAAGAGCCTTTATACACCTTTAGCGGTTGTGCGTTTAAATAAAATTGTACAATTGTTTCTTTAAAGAATCCTTACATATTATATATATTTTTTTAAATGGACAGATAGGGTGAAAATGCTGCGATTGCGACCATTTTAATGGCAGCCCGTACATGTACCGGCATTGTCACCAGTGCATTGTGACCCCGTACATGTACAGACATTGTCCTGAAGGAGTTAAAGGGTAGGTGGACGTGTCAATATTTGAATGACTAAATGAAAAAAAAGGTCTTAAAAAATGTACTTGTGGTGTCCAAAAAGTGATCCTGGGATCCAAAAAGCTTGTGGTAGATCTAGAAGTTATATACTTACCTAAATGTAGGATGGTTGCTTGTTCTGTAGGACAGCTGCATCCACTCCCAAGATGGCAAGATGCGTGTGCATCTTCCGGCCCCCAAAAAACGCCCATAGTGCTTAGCATGCAAGTTAATACAATGTATAGGCATCTTTTTATCCTTTGTTACAGGGGAGTCCAATGTGCAGCCCATGGACCAAATAAGGCTGGTGTGACAACAAGTTGCAGCCCTTGACTTTGTTCAAAGAGTGGTAAACAAGGAATAGGAAAAGTGTTGACCTTGATGGACGGCAGTAATTTTTCAAGCTGCTGTGTAACTACGCACATTTCATTAGCCATATACTGTATATATGTATTTGTATTCATTTTATTTAAACTGGTTTTAGACTGCTTTTGTAGTACTTCAAAATAAAGAATCAGATTTTTTGGGGTTGACGGGCAGTTCTTCACTGTTGCTGTACATATAAGTAGTTATGAAATGTTCTCTCTAAAATAATACCTGGTCATTTTACATCAAAGGTACACTTGAAAGACCCTGTGGCTGACTATATACTTATAATGTATTGAAATCTTTAGTTATACCTTGTATTAATCAAAACCAGAACATAGTGACAAACTATATTCTTGCCATGGGGAAGAAAAAAAGTTAAGGAGGTGGGCAATCTATGATTTCACACAGCATCAAGATATCTGAATCTGTTTGTACATTATCTTCTTCCCTTCTTGGACCATGTGTAATTCTGATGCTTTATACACACCAATAATATAGTGCGTAAAATACACTGGGTTGGAACTTGCGTAGACCTCGGGAAGTTCAAAGAAGTTCGTAACCAGCTCAAGTAGTGCACACTGCAGCACAGAGTCTGTCTTATACATAGGCACTATAGCCGAGTTCTTCTTTGTTGGGAATGATCCCCAAAGTGTGATAATGTGTAAACTGGACAGAAGAATGATAGAAGAGTCACATTAACAATAATATAATTGTGCATCCTCAATCACAGTGTTTGGGGTTTCAGTGTGAGGGGAAAGGGTGCTCAAAAGGAAATCTTTGGGTAAGACATTAAGATGTCCCAACTGAGGCCAGGTGGCTTTTCTCCAGCTAAGACTGGGTTCATGTACGACCTATAGAAAATAAAGGAAAGCAAAGATCTACAAATGTTATGATCTTATATTACATGAAAGGTTGCAAGGTTCTTTCAGATTCTCGACCAGTTACGCATTGTATCCCCTGCACAAACTATAACCAAGTCATCATTCTTACAACAAACCCATATTTATAACAGGTATATTAGACATTAATTTTGCATAATTCAAAACATTCATACCTTTATTTGAAACTCAAAGCTTTTGCTAATTTGCATATATTGACTATACTTGAGATTGTTATCAGCTTTTTGTTTTAAGGGGAAAAAAAAAAGAATAACCTTGTTTCCATAACAACTATAGTGTATGCTGCCACTTCTGGTGATTGTTGAATGCACAAGAAATAAATGGTTTGTGATGGAGTATAGACAAAAATTCTTATTAGGTTGTAGTTCTTTGTGAAATGCAATCTCCTAGGAATACAGACAGAACGGATGGTTTATGGGGCTGACATTTTACACATAAGTAGAAATTACTTATATTACGTGATTAACTTCTAAGGAACAGTGTCACATACCTGTCAAGATCTTGGGAACAGATCTCAAGCCGCCACAGGGATGGGGCCAACAAGGGGTGGGGTCATGTGACGTGGCATAGCCTCACGAGATTGAGATACAGGTTCCTGGGTAATTGAAAGATTAAATATTTCTTACAAGGATGAGTTTCTTATCTGGTTTACTATGAAAAGACAACATGGAAAGTACCATGCCGCCGCCGGACCCAACAGTTCCCGATCAGACTCGGTGTCAGCATGCGCCAGCATCCAGATGAGCGCTGCCTCAGGTGAGAGGCAAGAGCTCAGAGTAAAACACCTTGAAACATACATGTTGGGTTTAGTCTACGCAGCTGGTACCAGGTAATAAAGCAAACATTAAAAAATAAACCTTAGTGACATTTTAAATCCTGGACAGTTGCAAGGGATGGGGTTGCTCCACAATACTGTGTGCTGGCTCAAAAAAATAATAAGACACAAAAGAATGGCTCAAATTTTTGCACACTTACCTGTACCTACCTTATAAAGCCCACCCATAGAGCCTATCATTGATGTTCCAAAAAAAAAAAGACAAAAAGCATGGTGTATGTACCCATATCACACGGCAGTGCGGAAAGACATACCAATGTTGACATGTTATATTATAGAACATTGTGTTTCCTCATGTTTTGCACAGTCAGCGCCGATGTTAAATTATTTACGCAGGCATGTGGAAATCAGTAAATTCAAACAATGAGTAATGTGTTCCTGATATGTGTGTGGGGAAGGGTTAAGCTGAGACACACATCTACCACAATACACTACTTTATTGCTCTGAAAGCAGAAAAAAAAAAACCTTTACCTTAGAAACCTCACATTTCGACCTTTTCACGTCAAATGCAAGGTATATGCAATAGGAAATGTATTTAATTTATGGTATAGAACCTTACCTTGCTAGCAGTGTTTCAGTAGTGGATGGGCTGTGACCTAACCTACTCTTTATTGCGTCTGTTCACTAAAATTCGAGAATATCTCGAAGAGGTCGACTTTGGGGGTCAACTTTCATTTTGAGACTAAGTCAAATTCCGCACCTGAGTTTACGGGAAAAAAAAATCAAGTTAGAATCTTCCCCATTGAAAGTAATGGGAGGCAAAAACTATTTTTGAGATTAAGTCAAAGTCAGCAAAAATAGCTTCAGTCATTTTTCCTCAAATTGTTTGCAATGGGGAAGATTCGAACCTGGGTTTTTTTTTCTTTCCTAAGTCAAACTCAGGTGAAAAAAAAAAAAAAAAAAATAAGGGAAGGACTAGGGTGCTAGGTGAGTCCTGTCTTGTAGGTTTCCATATGGTTGTATAATTCAGCATGAAGATACACTGGAATGTAGTTTTTGTAGTAAATGCTATTTTATCCTCATCCCTGATGAGCCCGGTCAGGTCAGCGACTGTCTCTTTTTGCTAGTGCAGAGAGAGATCCCCGGTTTAAAGGGGGATGAACAGAGGATACCTCACCTAGTAGAGTGAGACACCTGCTACATTCAGACCCTGATCAGGCGAGTAGGGTGAGCCCTAGCTTTGATTGGCTGTGCACATACACACTTTCAGCGTTCGCCAGCCTCCGCACCAACTGTGCCTCAGATGTGAGTTAGTTTAATTGTAAAGGAAGGGGACATGATATTTTAACCCTAGCTTCTTTTAATGAAGAATGGTTTAAAAAATAAATCTTGATAAATATTGTTATTGTTTTCACCCAACTAAACAATGCTCATTTTGATGACAAATCTGAATTATGTCTGTAGATGTAGTATGTGGCAGAACTTCAGAAGCCAGGTTAAAAAATGGGTGACAGTGTTATTGCACATGAGCGGTAGCACTGACACTCCCCTCCCCAGACCATGCCCCCATGTGCCCCGCCCCCTTCCCAAGCTCCACCCCCAGATGTCCCAATTTGCCGGAGATCAAAGTTGGGGGTTTGCACACATGAGTGGATTGCACATATATATATCAGATGAGATAACAGTGCCAACTCTTAAATAAAGCTTGGCAATATTGAACATGTTTCTATCAATCTATAACATACTGGTGTGCATGTACAAACCGCAGTTTTGGGAAAGGTTCTGAAAATGAAGCAATCTTTAAGGGAACAAACGGAATGGTACTCCATTCCATTTAAATAAATAGAATAGACAATTAAAATGCAAAGTGATTATCTTGTGTGTGTTATCAATTCGAAACTGTAGAAACAATTGGTGTAATCGACTAGGTCTTTAATGCCTGCATTTCCTATGTTTTTTGAAGGGTTCGTTTTAATAAACATTTCTTCTTCTTTTTTTTTCTCTTTATAACACTGCTGAAAAAGCAAATTGACATTATGGATTTAGGGATGGACCACTGAGCTTGACATTTAATTAAGAAAGCTAAATGTTTACTTAACTTCATCACTGCTAACTTCTGGGGAAATTACAGTAGTATCCTCAATTCTTCTTGCTAGAACAGCCGATTCTGATATATTAAAATGTATAAAATCCCAATGGTGTAGTCTGGAATCATGTGCACATCTAACAGTGCTCGTGGGACCAAATTAATTCAAAACAGAGGCTTGTGGGGGAAAAAAAAAGGAATATATTTCATTATGGTGGCAAGTTGCAGGTGAAAGCTATTTAACCATTGCAAACCTTAACTTCGAGGATTGCTCTCGCAAGAGTATCCATTTCTCTTTAAGTATGCATGCATGCATACAAATACACATACATATGCATACACACACTATTATATATAATATAATGCATGTAGTCTAGTTATAAATGCATAGTACTATGCTATTCAGTATGTATGTACAAATTCAAAGCTGGAAAATTAAATAAGACATACAGTATATAATATAGTTATTACTGTAATAAGCAGGAGCTTTTCTTTTTTTGGGGGGGAGCTTAAGTTAAAAATGTCCTTCTATTTGCTGCTTCCTGTAAGCTGTCTCCTCCCTCCACCATCCTCACCTCTTGGAGATGTTATTAGGGTACAAGGGTACAATTTGTCCAATGTGCCGCCCAGTATTCCTGGGATAAGTGGGCAGTATGGGAGGATACCTATGTGCTCAGACATCCAGCTGTCTCCTGCTTTCTACACCCATTGTTAATGTTAAGAGATCCCAAATGTGTAGCCTATACTTGCTAACTTCTAGTCTTTACGTCCCGGGACGCAAAAGTAAAGTCTTTGTGTTCTGGGACAAAAGTGGGTGGAGTTATGCAATGCTGTGTGACAACATATACTGGCCATTTTGAGTTTATTTAACTGTACTTTGGCTGTGTATATCTCATCCACATGCACAGGTTGAACGCATAGCTGCTTGTGTACTTTGTGTGCTGTGGCAAAGCCAGGACATACCTGCATTTAACAGTGCGGGTCCTCCCAAAAAACAGGACTGTCCCGGCACATCCGGGACTGTTGGCAATTATGACAGCCTAATCTCTATTTATATTATTATTATTATTCTACCAGGTATAATTATCTATTCTCATTCACCCACAGTTATTCTATGAAATTTCAATTTCTCTAATTAGAGCTCTGCGTGTTGATTCAAGCTCGTCTAGCTTTTTACTTTCTTCAAACTCGTGACATTGACACAGGCTTCAATGAGTTCTCCTTATTTGATGCTTGAATGGAGCCTTTTATTGTTGATGTGCATTCACAGTATTAATAATGGGATGCAGATTACCTCAAGAAGGGAAGTTTTTTTTTTTAAGATGGCTAGTGCATGGCAGAAGAAGAACTATTACAGTGTGCAAAATGATCCGCACCGTTACAGCCGAGGAATATACTAAAAATCTGCAATAATAATGTTAAATGTAACTCCTGAATTCACATACTAAAGTTGTTTGAGTCGTATCATATATATACCCTCTGACAAAACTCCCCTTTGATTCTTTTTTAATAACCACAGTCATCTAGGTCCAATGTATCTCGATGCTCAATTACCAGCAGGGGCGTTGCTAAGTCTTCCAATGATCTGGGGCTAGAGCCCAGATGAGCTCTGTCACACACACTGCGTCTCTTTCTCACATACACCGTCTCTCTCTTTCTCACACACACTGTCTCTCTTTCTCACACACGCCGTCTCTCTCTGTCTCTCTCTCTCTCACACACACTGTCTCTCTCTCACACACACTGTCTCTCTTTCTCACACACACACTGTCTCTCTCTCACACACACTGTCTCTCTCTCACACACACTGTCTCTCTCTCTCACACACACACACTGTCTCTCTCTCTCACATACACACACACTGTCTCTCTCTCTCACACACACACCGTCTCTCTCTCTCACACACACACCGTCTCTCTCTTTTTCTCACACACACACCGTCTATTTCTCTCTCACACGGTCTCTCTCTCTCTTTCTCACACACGCTGTCTCCCTTTCTCACACACGCCGTCTCTCTCTGTCTCTCTCTCTCACACACACCGTCTCTCTCACACACACACACACTGTCTCTCTCTCACACACACACTGTCTCTCTCTCTCTCACACACACTGTCTCTCTCTCACACACACACTGTCTCTCTCTCTCACACACACTGTCTCTCTCTCTCACACACACACTGTCTCTCTCTCTCACACACACACACTGTCTCTCTCTCTCACACACACACACACTGTCTCTCGCTCTCACACACACACACCGTCTATCTCTCTTTCTCACACACACACCGTCTATTTCTCTCTCACACAGTCTCTCTCTCTCACACACACACACCATCTCTCTATCACACACACCATTTCTCTCTCTCACACAGACACCGTGAGACACACTCACGCACATACACTTACGCAAACACCCTTACACACATTGAGACACCCAGACATACACATTGAGACACACACACATTGATACACCCATACACACACATTGAGACACCCAGACACACACTGAGACACCCAGACACACACTGAGACACATATAGACACACACTGAGACACCCAGACACATACTTACACACACTGAGACACCCTGACACACACTTACACACACTGAGACATCCAGACACACATTGAGACACCCAGACACACACTGAGACATGCAGACACACACTTGCACACATTGAGACACCCAGACACATACTTATACACACTGAAACACCCACTGAGACACCCAGACACACACTGAGGCACCCAGACACACACTTGCACACATTGAGACACCCAGACACACACTTGCACACATTGAGACACCCAGACACATACTTACACACATTGAGACACCCAGACACACACTTATATACACTGATACACCCACTGAGACACCCTGACACCTACTGAGACACCCTTACACCCACTTAGACACCCAGACGCACACTTATATACACTGACACCCAGACACCCACTGAGACACCCAGACACCCACTGAGACACCCTGACACCCACTGAGACCCACACTTGCACACATTGAGACACCCACAAATGTTTTAATTTTTTTTTTGTATTACCTTACCTTCAGCTTACTTGCATTTTTGCCGGTGTCTTCAGGAACTTCTGCCGGATGCTGATCTCACAGCGCGACGGGACGGAGCTTGCACCCGTCTCGCTGTGGTCTCTATGGCCAGGAGGTGCGGACACCCCAGGCACTTGCCTGTGGGCCGCACCTCGAGGAGGAGAGGCTAGGGAGAGAGCTCCCTATAGCAGCCTCTCCTCCAGATCGGCCATCACCCCCGCATGAGCTCAATCCTCCGATTCTGGGATCCCAGACGGAGGGAAGCTCAGCGGGGGATTATTATTTTTTAACAATTATAGCCCTAGAGTCTCGGGGCTAAAGAATACTTTAGCCCCAGAGTCTCCATTCGGGGCTATGAAGGGGGGACTCGGGGCTATAGCCCCAGTAGCCCACCCCTAGCGACGCCTCTGATTACCAGTATTTATTTGGTGAACACTCAACAGTAAATACAATTTTTTTTTTAAATGAACATAAACTCCTTGCTCTCTTCTGAGCACTAAAAAGGCATACTAATTTCTGTCTATAGTTGGAAGACTTTCCCATTGGACATCAAAAATAACCAAGTAGCAAGATTTCTTGTAAGAGGAAAAGTTGTGTTTTGTTCTTGAAATTTTTGTAGAATTGGTTTTGGTAGAATTCGAGTTTTTGGGAATGTTTTTGATTTGCTAAAATGCATTTAAAAAATAATAAAATTAAATGAAAATAAATAAATACAAATTATTATTTCTATAAGTTGTTAAAGTCTTATTTTTAATAGTTTATAAGGTTTTAGTATATTAGTATTAATTTAGTTAGCTATCCTTTATTTATTTAATATGTTATATGTTATTTTGTTTATTCTGATTAATATCGTATAAATTCATGCATTTCGATTTTCACTTTTCAACATCAATATATTACATTTTAAAAAGAAAATCTCTCCTAGCTGGCATCACACAATGGAGTAAACCTTTTAAAAGTGATTGTATCACTTAAATATTTTTTTTTATTGAAAATTGTATATATATATTGTGTAAGCAAAGCCTAAATTATGAGAAAATGGGTTTTAAATGTGTCTGTGGAGTCTCCTGTTTATGACATCATCTGTGGCGTGATATGCAAATGAACTGCTTTTCAATGGGGAATGTTTCATTTTTATATCAAGCCGTAGGTGATGAGAGAGAGACAGAGGAAAAAAGATTTAAACACAATGAAGGTTATTTGTAACAAGGAATTGGTGAAGTGACCAAAATGTAATGATGTTGTTAATCATACCTCAGTCTGCCAGATATAATGCCAGCTAAGTAGCACCACCATCGTTTTAAAGTCCTCCAAATTGAATGTTAGTATTGTGCAATCTTTAAACAAATGATCCATCTATGTAACCTCTGACCATAGCTATATAGCAATGACTGAACACACTTTCTACTATCTTTTTCCCCTTTTCCACATCTTATGCGCCTCCCATCCTCATATCTCTAAAGGGGGTAAGGTTGCAAACAGGACTTATTCTACCTCCTGTTTGGTCTCGTCTTTGGTTGCCTCTAACTTCCTTTCATGCTCTGTACCAAGTATAAGGACTATATTGTTGGCACCATAGAAATAAATATTCTTTTTATGTAATAAAAAACGTGATTCAGTTTGTCTAATCTTCAGTACATTCCCGGTGGTTGAATTGGAATGTATTTTCTGTATCGTTTGCTAGATTCTAAGCATGCTTTTTAAAATCATGATATACAATTGTCTAGCTACATACCTATCTAACAAATTAACATTATGAATTGTGAGCAGTCCATTATGTTGATTTTATAGCTGAAGATAATTTTTCAACACACGCTTTGTATTGACTCCAAAGTCTTTGTTTGCCTGTAGTTCCCCTTGACAGCCTGTGCATCCTTCTTTTTGAATAATGTTCAGACACCAAGTCAGGGGCTGCAATACACATAAAATATACCAAAGAAACACCACAGAGCACCAAAGCCACATTTATTATGGAAGTGCTTAATCTTGTTTTGTCAGCAAGCAGAAACATTACCCAGTGGTATACAGCAATATGCAATGTGTTCATAATTATCATGGTACAACACTAAGCCTTGCAAACATAAACACAGCATTGAGACAAACAATCCAATAATAAAATCCCTACCTTTCGGCTTTATTCGGATAGAAATTATAAATAAAAAATAAAGCATTAAATCAACACAAATAAATTGTCCTTCTTAGAAAAAAAGGTGGCAAACTATATGCAAAGCTGGGGCAACCAGCATGATAGAATGAAGAGATCTTGACATTTTTTTGTTTCCAGATTCATTGCGTAGCTGAAACAATGTAATCATGATCTTGAGTTAACACTAAAATAACACATGTTACATATATATATATGCATTTATAAATACATATATATACAGATAAAAAGATCACATAACAAGCCCTAGAAGTCTCAAATGACATGGTTTGTCCTAGGAGTCAAGTTTACTGTGTTTATCTTGGTATCTTTGCCTTCCATGTCAATGACCTGCAGTGTCCCAATGACCTATGTAATTACCCCAAAATTAGGGGTGTTGCAGAGCATGGTGGTGGTACCAGGTAGAATTTAATAGGCCATGTTATTAGTTGGCTGAGGCTCTACAAAGATAGTGATATAGCTGGCAGTTTGGAAGGTTCATCAACCAAAACAATGGATCTTCTCATTTAGGCTTGTCATGGGTCAATTACCAAACAAGTTGAGTTCATTAGACTAGAAGACTTTTGTACTTAACTATGTTTTGTTCCTCTACGGTTATAGCTTGGATCTAACTTATATCATCTCACCCTATTTTGCTTTGTTTGCTGTTCATCCCTCCTCCACCTTATCATATTTTGTTTATACAAGTGCCTTCAAATCGGGGTGGTGTGTGGTGATATCAACAAGGTTAGGTTAAGTTCACTAAACAATGATAACACGAATGTCTCTCAAACCAAATATCAAATTAATGTCTTATATGTCTAATCAGCTATTCTTGATTCAAGATCCTTGACCAACCCTGTATACCATCTATATAACAGCCTTAGACTGTATGTCTCTTGTATTGGGTATTGTCAGAAGTAACCACTGTAATACAGTTACCTGGGAACAACACTTGCAGCTCATACAAAATGGCCTCCTATGTCATCCATTATTGTCAATTAAAATGATCATTTGTTTGAATTTGTAACAAGACTTAACTGGCTTTCCTCCAAACGCAGTTCCTTGTTTAAGTCTGTGATGCCAATCAATCTAATTAGCCTTTAACATCACTGTATTGAAGGTGATAAATCAAAATTTCCATACATTAATGTCTGCTTCAACAAAACTAAGGGAGATTATTTTATTTTTATTTTATTTTAATGGCAGACATTCATTTTTTGTGCCGTTACAGGTCGACTAGAGTTGCCTACTGATCTAATGTAACCTATTGTGTACAAAACATTAGGTTCTGCGAAAGGGGAAAATAAATGACATACTTGGCCTTGATATCGCGGAAATAGTTGAACTGATCCAAATGTACTAGAATCATGCTACAATCCTTCTCTGTTCCGTCATCTTCGAATGTTTAGAGCCACTTCAACAAAATTCAAAACAATGTGGGCATTCATTAAGCTAAACTGTGTTCATAACTTAGATAAATACATAAAAATAAAACCGCAAGGCAAGACATGTGGAATGAGAGTTATTACTTAATTGCAGGTCCTAAGGTTAGCTTCAGACTAACTGGAAGGTCCAACCTCATAGCAATGCATCTTTGTTCAGAACAAATTGCCTTATATATATATATATACAATACGTGAGGATGTTTTCATAATTTAACAGCATTTATACATAGATTTAATGTTTTTTTTGTGAGCCGAATTAATGCTCAAGGATGTTATTGTCATAATATGAGCCAACATCAGTCTCTCATTATGAACTGTATAGATTACTTGTCTCCTCCAGCTATCAATTTAGATGGTATTACCACAAACCTAATAAAATAATGTCAGTTTGCGTTGTATACGGTTTGTTTACTTGGATGCCTAAACGATCGGATGCTTTTAAGGCAAAAACCAATATATAGCTCTGCTAAAGCAAAGTACCTTTTCTTAGGTTACAGACGTGACCTGTTCCATCAGAACAGGATCTATTACCAAACAGAGTATCTGCACTTTTTCCATAACATTCCATAATTATGGTTCATTACCTCACAATATCTCACTGTGTCTCATTGGCCCCGGGGTTTAGGGTCATATCACAAATTGATAGACTATGTGCCAAGCTAACATAGTGATCCCTGCTTACCTCGCACTGTGTAATCTTGCTGAATTGCAAGCCTGTTAATATTTTATAAGCAAAATAGCCCGTCCACGTGCACAGCACTTTCCTCCGGTAAGGGGTGTTAAATGATGTCACTCAGGAACACAGCAGATCTCCCAGAGCTGCATGCCATGCAGAGAGAGAGAGAGAGAGAGAGACTGCATTCCTCTCATAAAATATTAATACAGCATCCTTCAGTCCAACTATTTGAGAGAGAGTAATGTGCTTTATGCATCTCCCTTTCTCTAAATGTATTTAATCATATTGAACTCAGCACGCTTATTACAGGAACTCTACGAGTTGTGTAGAGTTCCAGACAAATGGAGAAGTAACAAAGGCAATGCATTATTACATTACACCTCTACCCAGCCATTTTAATTGTAGATGCATGTTTAAAAGTATGCAATTTAAAAAAAAAAACTGTTGCCAAGGGATACTTGTCCAAGGAAGTGGTCTCAAACTGCAGCCCTCCCACTGCTGACAGCCTTCATCTCCCACATACATAGTCAGCTAAGTGGCGAGGTGGGTACTCACCAACAGCACAGTTTGATGCCTTCTGCAGGAATATTTACATACAATTTTCCACTGATGTGTACAGATGGATTTAAATACCTTTAGGTGCAATATATTAAAATGTACATACTTCCCACAGAGTGTCTATGCTAGTGATAAACATTCCACACCTGGAGCAAAACAAATATACAACACAGGGGTGAAGCAGGTGCATCTTGGCCTGTCCAATTAAGATGGTCCATGATACATGTTGACCTAGTAGGGAGAAGGGCTCCAGGGCCCTCAACATGAGTTGCCATAGGGTCTACATGGCAAAGAGGAATTACCAATTAATTGACTTGGGGTCAGTGCCAATAGATGGCAAGAATAGCAACTTGTTTACTACTATGCAGCCTGGTTAAAGACACGATCAAGGATTTTCCATCTGTGACAGTTCTATGGTAGCCAACTCTGACGCATTTGGTTCTTGTCAGATCATGCTAGCGCATCTCAGAACAAAGGCATCTTTGCTAAGATCACAGAGGTGCCATCAAAGCCGTCAATCTACATTCAGAAAGAAGGTCAATTACATGCTGGAGACAGTGTCCATCAAATGGTTCCTCTGTTTTTTTTTAATCCCACTAGGAAAAAAAAGAACATAGCATCCTCAAATAACACCTCAGCAACCTGTTGCCTGCTACATAAATCCTGGCAGATGCAAGGTTCAAGCTGAATCCCAATGTGAATTTTTCACTTCAATAGAGACCCTATCAGGTCAAATCTTTGTGGGTCTCTGTTGAATAAGGGCATTTGATAATGTCATCATATGGTGTGCTCCTGGACTGTGTTGTCTCCTGCTGGGTGAATACGTATATTTCCACAGAAGGAACTTTGTGTTTATGGTTCATCTGGTGTGCTCCCGAACTCTGTTATCCCATCCTGGTATTACTGCCTGAACAAAAGTAGATGAACAACTATTCTGTTGGTCACATATTATCACACAAACCAAAATCGTATCCCAACTCTTTTGATCACATTTCTACCACTCTTCACTATAAACTAAATACCTCATGAGTTTTAAAAGCTTTTCCTAAATTTACACGTGCAAAAGATGTCTTTTTTTGTCGTAATTTGGATTACTTTTGGAACCCTTCTTCATACATCCAGGATAAGAAAAAATACTTCCATGGAACACTGTTAGTTTCAAAAGACTACAGAACTTGGCACATAGAGATAGTGCTGAATAGAACAGGTAGAGTGGAGGAAGATAAATAAGGTCCACCTAAGAATGAACGTGCTAGAAGATAGATCCACATACGTAAGATGCATTAGATTCAATCCATCAGGGAGCTTTAAAATAGCAATTTAAAAAGCTTTAAAAGAGGAAGCATAGCACACCCTCTGCTTTTACAATAAGATGGTATGACCTCCGATCAACAAGGCTCTAGACGAAACCTGATGACATCATAACTCCAGTAAATGGCACTCAAGTAGTATATAAACAATGTGTAGAAAAATGTAATGCATAAAGTTAAATATATACCGCAATCCAATAGAAAAACACATTATGTCAGTGCATTTAACAAGGTTATAATAAATTCCCTATAATAAATACTATATCCTCATGCTGCAGTAACACTCCCAGGAATGATTAAAGGACAACTGTGGTGAAAAAAAAAAAAAGTTATGTTTAATTGAAAGATTACATCAAATGTGGATATTTTAAATAGAAATACTTTAATTAAAAATACAACTTACTCTGCTTGTATAGCACTATCGTGGGGGCAGACATCTTGGGTCAGATCTTCCTGCATCTCACTCAAGATTCTAAACATAATGTCCGCCCCTAATAGAGTTTAATTGAACAGAGCTTATTTTTTTGCTGGCAAATATCCTTTAAAACTGCATAATGGTAAATAAAGTCTTGTTTCTACCTTCCATAATATATTAAACACCAGGAAATGTACCATGGAAATCTGCTATTAAGAGTCTTTTCCCAAGACTCATTAGATCCCAAGCAGATAGTTCCACATAGGTATAATCCATGCCACAAGGAAGTAAGGCAACACTCACAAAATACAGGTGCTGGCCTGCGGTGGCTTTATCAGCACTGTTCACATTGGCAAACACTCCATCCACGCTGATCTTGGCCACCCACAGTAATGAGCATAATGGACCATTATTGGTGGAAGCTCCGTGACACTAGAATAAATCCAGAGTACTACCTGTGTATTAGGCAATAGGATACTCAGTACAGAGGAGAACCGATGTTGCGACAAAGTGTCCGATCTCCTTGAGCAGCAGTTAGACAAGGTTTTCACAGTTGTAGCTTTTCTAATTGCAATTAAAAAAAGCTTTACAAGAGGAGACCTTGCACAACCTCTGTTTTTACATTAAGATGTCATGACCTCCCATCAACAAGGATGTAGATGATACCTGGTGACTTCATTACCTTAATCTGCGTGTTAATGAGACTAGAGGTCATTTTCACATATAATAAGATCCATCAAAACAGAACACTGGAAGCATAAAAAAATCTATAAATCTGGACACAGTGTGCCATCTAGAATGGGGCAGTATATAGAGGAGGGACATATAACAAGCGTCACATGGGCCAAATGAAGCCCATCTGAAAGCAAGATGGAGCCACTTATATTCTCATTAGTTTTATTTGAATCAAGTTGTTTCAAACTGTTTTTAGACTGCTCTTGTATTACTACCTGTTATTACTAAGCTGTTATGCACGAATAGTCTAAATTTAATGCAGTCGAATACACATATCCATTTCCAGGAATGTGGTCCACTTACGAAAGCACTACGACAACGCTGGAATAGCAAGATCAAATGTATATGTTGGTTCCAAAGAAACAAAAAAGTGTGAGGTAGTGAGAAACTGATAGGGACACACAGAGCGGTCTATTCACTAAAAGATGAGTAGAGATGAATATATAAATGTATAAGATAAAGACAGCGACAAACCTGGTGAGTTTCCCCCGCTAAGCAAACTCATAAGGATTGTCCCTACACAACCGGTGAGATGGAATGTTCATTTCAACTCACCTTTTTAGTGAATAGCCCCCAAAGAAAGAGTAAATCTATTACAAATGTCTTCCTTAATCTTTATACAACTCCAAATGCTGTTCTTCATGCTGTATTCGCATTATGATGCTGAAATATGTCATTCACGGCATATTTACCATTTTTTGTGTAACAGGATACTATTCTGTAGTGCTTCTCACTCTTGTACATTTGGCACCAAGTGTATACACAAAAGTGTATAAATAAAAAGGAATTCTGTTAATAGCAGTTATTTCTACTTAAGTTTTGTGATCCCTGGCAGTGTTCTGATAATGTGTCCAGGAACACAGTTCTTACCACTGAGTGAACCGTGCATGCGCATGATCACTCAAATCACAGATTTGACAGCTCGGAGGAAATACCGGCCATCGTACCTGCACAAGCATGAAAACTTTACTGAGATTCCAACTACACTTCCCATAATGCCTCCCACCTCCAGCAGTGTGAGCTGTCAACTCTTCTCGAACATATTGTCAGAACACTGACTCTATCAGTCAAAGGTTTGGGGCTCACGTTACCCAATACAACCAATAGCCCAAAAGTATGCCGTGATGCTCAGTGAACTCCATTAATATCTGGCTAACTATATACTAGTGAGGAACTTTTGTTGTATCACCCATCATGTCTTGCTAAATATATAAGGTTCTACTCAATAAAGAATTTCAAAATTTAAACCACGTAGTCGAGTTGGAAAGATTCTCCAATGCATCTTGATTGGAGAATATTTCCAACTCTGCTACTCTGACCTCAAGTGTGAAATTCACATCTGAATTCCCTGCAGTTGGCTCTTTGTTTTAAGTAGACCCTATATTTATGGAAGCTGCACTGTACCAGCATCTATGTCTGGCTAACTACAAACTTGCTTACATCTGGCTAACTATACACTAATGGCAGTTAGTATGTACTACCATCTATGTCTGACCAGTGACAGATTTTTATGAAAAAATAGCTACAATGAAATCATATCAATTTGGATGCAATTTTCTATTCTTGCCTTGGGCCCAGGAAGTGCCCTGCAAGTATATGTATCAAAAACAAACCAAAAAAAAATCCCTAATTTGTATATGATAGTGTATATTTAGCTACTTTTTTTCAAAACGGTCACTAATGTTGCCAGTTAATGGATAAACTAAAAAAATTAGCTTTTCTATATGTGTTTGTTGAAACAACTGAAAAAAAAAAAGCATAGCAGGGTGTCTTAATAAGATGTCAAAGAATTTGTACAGTAGCTGAAAAGCATAGTTAACAAACTGGGGAAAAAATATATACATTTATAGAAATACCTCACATTTCTACATATGCAGAGCATAATTCTACTACAAATTTTATTTTTGTTTTTTTGTAGGATTTTACATTATGTACAGGGGTCCGGTAAGACAATATAGCAGACATATAATTAAGCAGGAGGCCCATGGGTTATATGCTAGATAATTGCTTATGACATTGGTCTGAAAAGCAATAATACTGGTCAGGGGCAGAACAAAATTGGGAATTTAGACTTTGAAAGGAGACTTTGCCTAATAATTATAAACGGGCATTTGGACAGCAAATAATATTTATGGATATTACAAGCCAGTGGATAGATCAAGAGGGAGCTATCATCATATTAATAATGTACCTGTGTTGTCCAGTTACATAACTATGCAACCATACATGCAAATGAACTATTAGAGAAGAATTTACATATGGGGCAGTGCTTAGTAGGAGCTGAAATATTATTTGTTGAAACATGTAATAATAAACTGAATTTCAAAGTATAGTATAGTATTATATAGTATAGTACTAAGATAGTATTTTTTAATTGTGGATCTGATTGATTCGCAACAGTTTTTAACTGACAATTTTTGAACAGTGGCTGTTATAACACAGTGTTTGTGTTTCCTCTTTCTCATTTAATGTATCCACACAAATCATATATTGTTAATTAGGAATAAGAAAGGCAAACTTTAGATACCATTAATTTGATATGTATATTGGATAGAGTGAACATTTCCTGGCATAATTGTATTCCTACCTGGGACTGACCTTTTTATATATATACTTTGAACTTACCTTGTCATCCACACCTTTTGCGGATGACAGGCTCACTTTGTTACTGTTCATATTGCACACAAAAACTTGGAAACTAAAGGTCAACATTATAATTCATGCCAAACCTATACATATATTTATAAAACCAGTTTAGCTTGTGAACCAAAGAAAAATTCACAGACTTTGTCAATGTCATTTGGGCCTTTAACAGGATTCTGTAAACTAAACATTGCATGAACTGTGACTGTAGAGAAATGATCTATATGTTGCATAGAAGTGAAATTGTAAGCTTGATAAAGAAAAAAAAATTGATTAAATTAATCTGTGGTGTCTCCTGTTTATGACATCATCTTTTGGAATCTGTGGTGTCTCCTGTTTATGACATCATCTTTTGGAGTCTATGGTGTCTCCTGTTTATGACATCATCTTTTGGAATCTGTGGTGTCTCCTGTTTATGACATCATCTTTTGGAATCTGTAGTGTCTCCTGTATATGACATCATCTTTTGGAGTCTGTGGTGTCTCCTGTTTATGACATCATCTTTTGGAGTCTGTGGTGTCTCCTGTTTATGACATCATCTTGTGGCAGGATATAGAAATGAATCACTGCATATGATGACACAATGTCATAAATGAGAGACAACACATTTAAAACATATTTTTTATCTAAAACAATATATAGATACAAGTGTAATATTTCCTAAATACATGAGTAAAGATGAAATCAAGTAGAACAAGAAGATGATAGCAATTCCCAAAGTCTGTAAATGGCCGCCCATTTGCTTTATCTCGGATACACAATAAAACCAGCAATGCTACGACAGATCAATAAAAGCATAATATAACCTTATCGGTACATCTATGAAACATTATTTCCTTGATTGATAATTGTAATACAATTGTCTTCACTTTTGTGAAATTATTGATAACTTTATACCCAAGGTAAGACTAAATATGAAGATTCCTTTTTTTAAAAGGCTGCCTCTATTTCGCTCTAGAAATACAATGATCTACAGTTTTTAAAATGTGTTGATATGACCACTCACTCAGCTTTTTTGTCTTACTTAGGTACCTTTGTTACTAAGGTAACGGCTACAGATGCAGATGATCCCGTCTATGGGAACAGTGCTAAATTGGTATACAGCATTCTGGAGGGTCAACCTTATTTCTCTATTGAACCACACACAGGTATGTACACCACTATATATTTAAACATTATTTCTGAATTTGTTTTGCTGTTTATACTTGTGACACGTGTCACTTAGATTATGGATAACCTCTGCTAGCCACTACGAAGCTTTATTCGTGAAACAGTAAGTTCTGGGAAACTTAGTCCAAAAAAATCCAGAAAGGATCTGCACCAGTGTCATTTCTTTAAATTGTAGGCAAAAATAAACGTATGGTGAGTCAAAAGATTGCATCATTTGCAGACATTTTAAATATAAAGGCTTAAATAAAATGATAGGATGTCGTTAACGCTTTATTGAGCTCACTTTGCTCTATCAGGGGCGGACATCTTGTTTAATATCTGGGGTTAGATATTCCTTCATTTTATCCCTCCTGGAGTTCCATGTTGCAATGTGAAGTTCCAACACAGCAATGGCATGGGCCTATCCCTGTCCTAGGAATTTTGGGGATTGAATACTGAGAGCTGTGGGATTACACATATAGTTAAACATTTGTGGGTGTTAGGGACTACACGGTGCTCTTAGCTTCCTTATAAATGAAAAGCACAAACTTTCAATAGTGACTGCTTGAACGTCCTTTAAGTCTCCATCTCACCGGGGCGTTCCAAGCACCCCAAAATATCTTTTCATATCATATTTCCTCAGTTTTATTTAAATCTTCATTCAGCAACTGCAGACCACAGATAGACAACTAGTCATAGGCATGCCAGCAGAAGTGAAACGCGTAAGGCGAATGTTGGTTGCCAAAAGTCCCCGGATTTGCCGGAACAGTTCTGAGGGGGGGGGGGGGTTGTTTTTTTTGGACATTCAGAGACCTTGCCCCAGACCCTGACACTTCTCTTGCTCCTCTAAGCCAACTGATGGATGTGTATGTATAATGTCACAAGTGGGTGCATATCCCACTATATAATAGCAGATCGCCTAGCAGCCTCATACAGTCTACTTTCTCTCTCTTCATCAGATTTTTAAAATGAAGTCTAAGTCGAGTAAGTTAGCAGTAATGCTTATTGCATTTTCTCGACAGTTGCTCCATCAAACTCTCTCCAATTCCTCTGGGCTTAGTCACCTCTTCAATTAAGGTAGAAGACTATAATACAGTGTTTGAAATGTGTACAGAAATGCTGCAAGTCAGTATGAAAATTAATAACTGCGAAGGAAATAAAAAAATGGAGAGGGTGTGAGAGAGGATTCATTTACTGTTTTCATGGCTGGCCTTTTCATACATGGATGAATGTTTTTTAGAATAAGACAAAACACCTGCATCCGTTGTGATTTATAAAAAAAAAAAAAAAGCCTATTCCTTTTGACTTTGGCTCCTTTGCAAAAGTACATATAAATACATATATTTTTTTTTCACCTGTCTCCGAGCCAAGCTTGCAATCTCGATGAACAAAGAAAGATACCATTACTCTCGCTTACGATATGTTATCTTAGGGTATTACTTGTTCTAGCTTTCGAAAATGCATTATGCTCGGATGACATTTGAACTATGATCGGTGATGTCTTTAGCAACTTTTGAACACATTTAAGATTATGATAGGTTTGGTGGAGATTTGCTAGAGGGCTCTCTTTACTTAATATTTGGGTGAAATAGATTTAACTGTCGTAATGAATACTATGTTCCCGTATATTGTAGACAGCTGTAAGAAAAGATATGAATTTATTTCAATACTCTACTCTTTTTTCCCCCTGCTCAGCAGATTCAAATCTTCTCCTGTTCCTTTTACTCAAAGTTTTGACAGTCAGTAAGTCAGTCATGTATCTGTATGACTTTGATATTGGTCTGCATAGGCTGGATGATGGTGTTTATTTGTTCATAAGATGCTGTATGTTTACTTAAATGGTGACAAATCCCATATTTTATTTGCAAATAAATGAGGCAAGTCATGATTAGCTTCTTTGACCAATGTTTTGGCATTCCAAGCAGCATTTCTCTTAGTTACTAAATGAATACTGTCAGCATACCTCCTAACTTTGCTCCTGGCAAATTGGGACACCGGGGGGCGCAGTCTGGGGAGGGGTCTTTTCGCTGGTGGTGGAGTCTGGGGAGGGGGGTGTCAGTGCTAATGCTCATGTGCGCTGTCACCCATTTTTGATATTGGCTTCTGAAGCCAGGATCGCTACTGCGCATATGCACTATGCTGCACATGCCCAGTAAGTATTCTCTGGTGTCTGGGACACAGGAGAAAATGATCCCTGCTGTCCACTGAGCTCAACCTCTGCCCTGAAAAGCGGGACAGAGGTAGAGCGTGGCGGGACATACCTCCCAAATCGGGCCTGTCTCGTGGAAATGTCCCCCTCAAATTGGGACTGTCCCACGCAAAGCGGGACAGTTGTGAGGTATGTGTCAGTTAGGATCAGGGCCTCAATCAGAAATATGTGGAGTTAAGACTCTAGGCTGTGTGGGTCCAAGATTTAAAAGATACCCCTCACACACAATCATGCATGTACACACACACACACACAATCACAGAGACACAGTCACAGATGCACAGACACAAAGATACACACACATAGAATCATATCTGCACAGACACACAGTCTGGAATGCACACATATAGAGTGGGATGGGTCAAGCGGGAGCCGGGTGGACCTGGTTTGGGTGCCATTTAATGTTGGCAGGGATGAATGACCTCATACAGCTTTGCATCCTTGGATTGCACCTCATCATAGAACACCTGGTGGGGACCACAATCAAGTGTAGAAGACTGTTTCTTGCTCTGCATACAAGAAAGGGGGGCAGATTTGCTTTGTGCTCCAATTCCACCTGTTCCCTGCTCCCACAGAATGGTTACGAGGGGATTTCAAGATCCATATCCTTGACTCACCTCTCGTTTCCAGCTACTTATCTTAGTACCGAGAACAAGACAGGAAGTAATCAGGTATAGGGCTCTGCTATGATTGTGACACATTTTTCCAGTTCTTAGTAGAGATTGCATCTCCACTACCAAAGATTAATGCACAAACCGTGAGGCAATCCTCATACAGAAATATTCTTTTACTGAAGAGAATTTCTTGTTACTTGTTTTTTAGAGCTAAATTCACTCCTCCTACCCCCGCCATCCTATATGAGAACATTATCAGACTAGATAATATGGTGTTTTAGATTATTTATCCAGTCATGGATATTAATCAGGACTGTGAACTTTATAGCTGCAGTGATTGCAAATTCAGTTTCGAGCATAAAGAAACCTATAATTTTTACACTTCATCCTTTTTTTGTTTGACATCAAAATTCTAAGATGATCTGATAGCATGGAGCATTAAGTAAAAAAAAAATAAAAAAAAATAACCAGTTGGAAATTGATACATCCGTTAAAAAAAAAATTATAATAATTAAATGTCATTGTAGATACTGCGTTATTATGTTTTATATATATATATCCTTAATTTCACTGGAAACATCAATGAAGCATTTTAAATCTAAGTCCGTTTAGTCACTGCTTTTGATTTCTCGTCGTTGTCCATTCTGTTGTTAATTTTAACAAACTGAAGGTTAAAGTGAACTAAAATTACATATTTTCTTTGCAAGATTTCTCTGGAGAACTTGTCTGATACCAGTTTGATATTTTATAGATGTTTTGATGGATTAACAGTGTGCTTTTGTAAGCACTGGAACAATTTTTTTTGTTGTTTTTTTTTGTTAAATATCGTTAATGCAAATGGTCTGTGGCTTAATCAAATCCAACAGAAAAATTCATTATAACGCTTTTTGAGGCAGGAAATAATAGGCTCATCAGTATTCCATTACCCAGAATCCTTTTCTTTTGTGACTTAAGATTTGGCTACGGTTCACTTTTTTATTTTGTTAATGTTCTGCCCAAAGAAATATCCTTAAATGTGTTATTATTGTTGCCAATGTTTGTTATAAAGCTTGTTAAAATATCAAAATTAGACACCCCCCCCCCCCCCCCCAAAAAAAGGCACATACTGCTACCCAATCAACTGTCTCTGTTCCAATTTGGCCCAACCAATATAAATTTCAGATATATGCTTCCTTATGTCTCCCTTTTTAAATCCTTCAGATAATTTCTCTGTGCTTATATATCTGCGACAATTGCATGTTTATATTCAACTAAAATCAGTGTGTTTATGGGGATTATATTGATTTAGGTTTCTTTGGAAAAGCTATCTGTTTCTACACCTAGACACACACACAAATATATATTTGTGTTTGTGTTACTTTTTATTAACTAGAAGATTGCACTAATATTACATGAAAAATAAGTAATTTCCTTTGTTGTTAGTTTACATTCTCCTGGGACAAACTAAGAGAAATAAGGAATTGAAGGGAATTGACAAGGGAAATACAAAGTTAAGGCGAAAGGAGCCGAGTTTGGCAAACAGCTGAATTGGAAAATGTTTTCCCTTGGCAATTGCCTCTTTCATAAATAAAGCCCTCATTTTAGTGGGACTTTGTTCATTGTAGTGTTCATTGATTTAGGTAGGTCCAAATTTTGTCTCAAAATCCTTAATACGGAGGAAATCTGTGATGCAAATAGCTCTGTACATCAAGCCAATCATGGACCAACAATTTGATCCCGAACTGATTTGTCTATAATAGCCAAATTTTGACCCGACATTCCGGTGACCGAATTAATTCCACATGTAAGTCCATGTCTGTTTGTTTAAGGTATGCAGTTCCCTTCAAAGCACTACGTATACAGGGAGTGCAGAATTATTAGGCAAATGAGTATTTTGACCACATCATCCTCTTTATGCATGTTGTCTTACTCCGAGCTGTATAGGCTCGAAAGCCTACTACCAATTAAGCATATTAGGTGATGTGCATCTCTGTAATGAGAAGGGGTGTGGTCTAATGACATCAACACCCTATATCAGGTGTGCATAATTATTAGGCAACTTCCTTTCCTTTGGCAAAATGGGTCAAAAGAAGGACTTGACAGGCTCAGAAAAGTCAAAAATAGTGAGATATCTTGCAGAGGGATGCAGCACTCTTAAAATTGCAAAGCTTCTGAAGCGTGATCAGCGAACAATCAAGCGTTTCATTCAAAATAGTCAACAGGGTCGCAAGAAGCGTGTGGAAAAACCAAGGCGCAAAATAACTGCCCATGAACTGAGAAAAGTCAAGCGTGCAGCTGCCACGATGCCACTTGCCACCAGTTTGGCCATATTTCAGAGCTGCAACATCACTGGAGTGCCCAAAAGCACAAGGTGTACAATACTCAGAGACATGGCCAAGGTAAGAAAGGCTGAAAGACGACCACCACTGAACAAGACACACAAGCTGAAACGTCAAGACTGGGCCAAGAAATATCTCAAGACTGATTTTTCTAAGGTTTTATGGACTGATGAAATGAGAGTGAGTCTTGATGGGCCAGATGGATGGGCCCGTGGCTGGATTGGTAAAGGGCAGAGAGCTCCAGTCCGACTCAGACGCCAGCAAGGTGGAGGTGGAGTACTGGTTTGGGCTGGTATCATCAAAGATGAGCTTGTGGGGCCTTTTCGGGTTGAGGATGGAGTCAAGCTCAACTCCCAGTCCTACTGCCAGTTCCTGGAAGACACCTTCTTCAAGCAGTGGTACAGGAAGAAGTCTGCATCCTTCAAGAAAAACATGATTTTCATGCAGGACAATGCTCCATCACACACGTCCAAGTACTCCACAGCGTGGCTGGCAAGAAAGGGTATAAAAGAAGAAAATCTAATGACATGGCCTCCTTGTTCACCTGATCTGAACCCCATTGAGAACCTGTGGTCCATCATCAAATGTGAGATTTACAAGGAGGGAAAACAGTACACCTCTCTGAACAGTGTCTGGGAGGCAGTGGTTGCTGCTGCACGCAATGTTGATGGTGAACAGATCAAAACACTGACAGAATCAATGGATGGCAGGCTTTTGAGTCATCCTTGCAAAGAAAGGTGGCTATATTGGTCACTGATTTGTTTTTGTTTTGTTTTTGAATGTCAGAAATGTATATTTGTGAATGTTGAGACGTTATATTGGTTTCACTGGTAAAAATAAATAATTGAAATGGGTATATATTTGTTTTTTGTTAAGTTGCCTAATAATTATGCACAGTAATAGTCACCTGCACACACAGATATCCCCCTAAAATAGCTAAAACTAAAAACAAACTAAAAACTACTTCCAAAAATATTCAGCTTTGATATTAGTGAGTTTTTTGGGTTCATTGAGAACATAGTTGTTGTTCAATAATAACAATACCAGTGATGTCATGTCAGGTAGAGGTTGGCCTCACATCACTGGTTATTGTTCACCATCAACAGCTACATTGTATCATAATACAATCCCCTGTCCACAGTGTGGATGACAACATTGTCCACTGTGGATATGAAAAGGTACCTTGTGTTAGGCAATGAGTGACTATGGTAAGATTGTAATGTGACTCTCTGACCATGTAGCACATCAACACTTGGTACCACCATTTCAATAAACCCCTACTGTACAAAGTACCAGCTCTTTCCATGGGCCGCTTGTAAGTGCAGTGGTTGCAGATGTCATTGTGACCACTGAACTTACAAGTGATTTGTGGACAAAAGCTGATAAGATGGACATAAAGAAAAAAATCCTGTAGAAGAATCTGCTTCCTTATGGCCAAAGCAGGTGGAGAACCAAGAGAGTGGTGATTAGTTTATCAATGCAAACAGAGTACTAAGAAGAAAAATTGCAGGAGATCTATTCAGTAAAAGGTGAATTGCAGGAGACTCTACCATACATTGTCCGTACTTGGTGAGCTTCTTCTGTTAGATGAGCTCAGTCGGACGGTATAATGCATTGTTATTGTATATGTCCATAACCTCTCATCTTTTAGTAATGCATTATGGAAAGCCATAGGTATGTACATCCACCAGACAATAACATTGCACACGTGTATCTCCAGTGAAGCCCCATGATTGGCTCCTGAAAGATATTTCGAATTACATTTTTGAAATGTTTGCAGCTCAATCACAGAGAAAATGCCAAGAAATGGTATACGTTTACAAGTAAATATCACTAAAGGAAGATACAATCCAAAAGTTTAAAATATCCCTTTTAATTTGCGTCTTTTTATCGTTTGTTCTTTTTCTTTCTGCCTCGAGTGAATAGGTTGAAAGAGATTATGTTGCTAGCACTACTACTTTAAATAAGAGCTATACTGGGAAAATTAAAAACAGCATCACAAGTATGGAGTAAGGTACAGAGCAGAGGAGGAAAGGGGAGATTGCCAAACAGAAGGCAGAATGTTAGTGGGAATGAGCAACATACAGTAACAGAAGGAGTTTGGATCTGGAGGGTAGGACAAGAGGAGACATGATATCAAGGAACCAGCCAGAGAAGTTGAAAATTGCACAGAGCTAAGCTATCAAACCAAGACTTAGAACAGACATAAAGACCAATCAAATGACTACATAGCAACAGGTCATGATAAAGATGCAGATAGAAGAGCCATTGCATAGCAACAGAATATGGCAAAGATACCTACAGAAGAGTCACTGCATAGTAACAGGCCATGGAAAAGATGCCAAAGGAAGATGTGGACAGATATCAATGTTCTCCCACATGCCATGTGCTGTGATGCCCTTAGTAATGATGTAATAAGTCTGTATAATGCAACATTAATTTGGTAAGGTACAAGACAAGTTACTTTGTGCACTGTAGGTGTATATATAATGCTATATATATATATATATATATATATATATATATATATATATATATATATATATATATATATAGCATTGCCCCTAATTTTATTGTTCAGAATAGGGAAAAACATACATTTTTAAAGCACATTTGAAATATATATGGTTTATAGATTATGAGACATAAAAAAGGATAGAAGGGCAAATTCCAGTGCAACGTGGTAAAAATGGAAGAATCAGCCAGCCTCAGGCCTAGCAGCCTCAGGCCTAGCAGCCTACCGGGGAACTTTTGCATGATCCCATTAGGCCAGTTTGGACCCTGGGTAGCTGCTTGGCAGATTGCACAACAAGTAAGAGAGTATATCAGCACCAATTGTCCTACCTCTGAATGCAGCTAAAAAAAAAAAAAAAATGAGAAAGAGAGAGAGAATCAGCAGGAGGTAAAGCCGGGAAAAAAAGGAAAAGACTGACAAATGAAGCAAATAGTCAGACAGCAGGGAAGGCAAGAACTAGGATACAAGAGAAATTACTTGTACAGAAAGTGCAAGAGAAACAACAGGAACCAATTTGAAGAATGTACTACGAGAGGAAAAGGGGGCAACGGAGTGAAATTGTAGGGAAGTGAGAAACAATGAGTTTATTTCCTAAAGGAAGCCAACAGTGCTGTTGTAGGACTGATGAAGTGACCAAATTGGTCGCAGTGAGTGGAGGAGTAATCAGATAGATCGATGAACACTGGTAGCATGGTCTTCTATTACATTATATCTCCCCAAAGTACAATCTATGAGATGTAAGATTGTCACCACTAGTTCATTTCTTAAAGCAATGTTAATACAATAAAATCGAAATCATCCATTTTTAATAGAAATAGAAGACTGGTAGCTTATAGCTCTTTCAGGCAGCGTCTTGGACCCATTTTCCCCAAGATTCTAAAAAATGGAGGCTGCCAATTATATGATAAAATTGCATGTATATTAAAAAGTGCATACCATTTTATCCCCAGGAGCACTGAAGTTTTCACTTCCATACAGCTAAAACTAGTTTTTTTTTTATGGCTCTTTAATTCCAAGAATGTCTGCTCTCTTGGTTAGATAACACTTTGTAAAAATTAGGTTATTAATATTATACTATGATTGGTGTATTTGATTTTCTTTGTTAAAACTCCATGAAAAAAGTGAATTGCAAAAATTGGCTGCTATGTATGAAGGCAAAATTCTAGAAATGGAGTAGGGACAGCACCCGACAACCTTACCCAGATCTACCCCTTCTACATAACTCCCATAGTGTCTGATACAGTGAATAAAGATTTGAACCATTCTTTATAGTTTGTCTTTCGAACCTGTTGCAATTGTATCAGCATAGTACATCAAACATGTATCCAGGCATACATTAAAGCGTTGTCGTTTGAAAAATAGTTTTGCCATACAAAGTGGCATATTATCCAGCTACCAAAAACATGGTTACACTTCAAGATAGGAACAATGGGAAGCAAATGATCCCGGTTTATATTTATATCTATTTATAACAATGTCAAGGAGTGTCATAATGAAGGTAC